>CM064868.1:67823537-69023537 GCA_032719365.1 Prinsepia uniflora | reverse complement strand
GGAGGGCATATACATATAAGTGAGAAAACATTCATTTATTTCAAATCATAGTTCAACTGGGTCTCATACCCGAATCAAAATCCAAGATTCCTTGAATCTATTTCAATTCTCAATCTCATGGGCCTCAGCCCAAATCCACATCTCAATAGGATCTCAAACCCGAAATCTCATTTCGTAAATCACAATTGGGACTCAAGCCCAATATCACGAATCAACTGGGCTCCAAGCCCAATACCATAATCAACTGAGCCTTAAGCCCGATACCATAATCAACTGGGCCTCAAGCCCCATATCATAAACCAATTGGGCCTCAAGGCTGATATCGTAAATCAACTGAGCCTCAAACCCGATATCATAAATCAAATGGGTCTCAAGCCCAAGATCATACTTTCAAATCCGAAATCCTTTCATCAATCAAATCATTTGATAACACAAGCACATATAAAACCCGGCCTAAGCCCAAGGTATCACATAAAACAGGAAATCTCGAAATACGTGCAATAACACATTTTCCTCCGAAGAGGCTAAACAATTCATATTTAAATCGCATGCACTCATGGAATCTCAAATCATGTTCATAAACACATATAAAACATTTATGCATGCATCAATTCATAAAACAAAGTCCACTCAAGGACCGTCCATGTTGCACCTCGATACGCACGTCATAAGCCTCTTCAGGCTAATCATCATCACCAGAACTCCCGAACCTGTCCAAACCGTACTAGAGAGTTACTAACTATTTCTATAACCTCTCATTAAAGCCTCCTAATTTTTCAGGATTTTTAACATATTTTAAAATGGACCCTAAGTCTTCGGACACTCAAAATTACCCCGAAACGGTGTCTGATCGACTCGAAACCTGTCCCAAGGGCGCTGCGCATGGAGCTCACGCCCCCAACACAGTTCTTCTTCAACCTCGTGTGAACCGATCTGAAATGGTTCACTAGTTCGTCTGGTCCAACCGAACCGGCGTGACCGATTCAGTGCCATATCTCCCTTATTTTCATAATTTTTCCTCCTTCTTTCCACCAATCCTCTCTAATCTATCCTAGGGATTTTTCTATGCAATCAAATCCTAGGAAAACTACCTATAACCCATTGGTTTGATCTTCTTCTCACGACCCTGTTTTTCCAGCCCATTCCCTAGGCCGCTCAACCGTCCCCCGCCGTCCAAAACTATCTCTAAACATCCATACAAACCCCATAAACACTCCCAAATCATCAAAAACATTCCTAAACGTCCAAAACTAGAAATTCAAAATTTGAATATAAAAGGGGGTTTCGGATTTTTACCGTTCCTACGCCTTCCACGGCGGCTCAGTCACCCTCACCGTCGTCGTCCAGCCTCCCTTGCACTCTCAGCCACTTTCTTGGTCTCACACAGATTCGAATGGGGGAAGGGGTTGATTTTGGGGTTATCGGGTTCTTGGACGATTGAATGAAAGAAAGGGAATGAGTATGCATGTATTTGTGTTTGTGGGCAATGGATGAGTGACACTTGTCACTCATCCCTTGGGCCTGTACAAAATATCTAGGGCCCATTCCAGACAAAAGTCTATCTATCTCGTAAAACATGCAATAGTACTTCGGACCTTCCGTGACCCATATCTTTCCCGTCGAAATTGGACATTCGACGTGCCGCCTGTCTACAAACTCGTATCGACACGATCTACGTAACGGTCCTCAGTCCTCGTGCATTACACCTCCCGGGTCAAAAGTCAACTTTTTACCCTTGTTTAGGGGCAAAATTGTAATTTCACCATGAACGTCCTATAATCTTCAGCTAATCCCCGATTAGCCTCGCTAATCCATAATTAATTCTTAATTAATCCCAAGAATTTGGGACGGATCGTTATAGTAGTAGTCAAACCTCCTTTTGAGCCAGTTACCAACGTGTTTGCACTAACTGTTACTTCTTCTGAGCCGACCGTCAATCCTTCTGAGCCCGACCGTCAATCCTTCTGAGCTGGTGGTTCAAGTGATTGAGATGGATAAGGAGGGGATCGAAGATCCTAGGCAAACAGGGCACGCTGAACAGGCCATGGGGTTTGAGACAACCGCTGACGATGTCGAGTGGGAGAAGCTAGTATGGAAAAGCCTTGAGCATACTACAGAGGGGGTTAGGCAGACTTGGATTGGTGTGAGCGGGTATAGAGTGTTTCTAGAGCCTCACCCACTGTTCGGTAGTTTATCCTATCCTTTCTCACTATACGTGACCCGATCTCATCCTCTGCCACCATCACATTAATAGGATCGATTGCCATATTTGTTTCCCGTTCCACAGTTTCATCCTCTGCCACCATCTCATCATCAAGTCGGTCGACGCAAGAGGGAGATGGCTTATCACGCGGGTATGGAGCTTGGTAAGTTTACCAAGTCTGTCGCCATGTGGGAGGATGTATCGGTCCCCATCCAAGAAAAGATGCTGCTGGTGATCAACGGCTCGTCGTCTGACTTGTATTGTTGCTAACATGTGTTATATCTGTGTAGTCCCTCAGTGAGATGTTCATTATGCCCTGGTAAGGCCGAGCGCCAAGCCGCCAAGGGTGATGGAGAATCAGAGACTAGAAAGAACGAGAAAGTGTGACTGAGGCGGTGAGGTCGAGGGAGAGGAGGAATGAAGGTCATAAGGGGATGATTTTTGGACTTTGGATTGAGAGAATAAAGGGAGGTCGTAAGGGGAGGGGAGGTCGTGAGTTTGATAGAGAGCTAGAGATGAGAGATATGAGATGATGAGGGAGATGAGAATCAGATTATCAGATGACCAGTGGATGAGGGAGAGGATTGAGCGAGCGAGAAAGGGATTTGGGATAGCGGTTGAGGGCTTGAGGCCAAGCGACTGAGTGAGCGAGACAGGGGGTAGGGATTTGAGAATGGGGAAGTTTCGAATGACGTCATTTTGGAGGGAGACAGACTCAGAGGTTGGGCTGTTTGCGTTGGGCTTCTACTTATTTCTAGGGATGGGTTGAGGACCTGGGTTTAGGCTCGGCTTCCATTAAAACCCAAAAAAAAACCCCGTTCCATTAAAACTCAAAAAAAAAAAAGCCCATTTCCCTTAGTTTGGTTATTCGAATTGGTTCGGTTTCATCAAATCAAAAACCAAAACTAAACAGGGTTAGACTCGGTTTTGTTTGGTTTCTACTATACGGTTTCGGTTTTCTTTCGGTTCGATTTGTTTAGGTTCTATTCCGGTTAGGTCCAATTTTCGATTAGATTTTTCTGAACCGATTAATAGGGCTACCATAAGCAATAAAATCGAAATACCGTCTTGTTGGTCTAACTAGCCCCAAAATTCAAACATCATCATGCTGGTCTAACCAGCTACTAGTCCAACTAGCCATAAAGCCCAACCTCGTCCAGCTGGTCCAACTAGCTACTAGTCCAACTATCATTCCTTTTGTAATACTAGTAGAAAAATATGGATCTTGCAGAGTCCAACTCCGTCGGCATATGTCGAGTCCAACTCTAACTACGTTCGAGTCTGTCCCTTAGAATCTTCGGAGTCCAACTCCAGATATAGCGATCTAATCGCCTAAGGTTGACTATTAGGACCCGACCCTCCTCGGTCAGGACCTAACTCATCTAGCACGATATTGTCCGCTTTGGGCCTTCTTGCTAGTGCCCTCACATTTTTGTTTTTGGGAGCTCGTGCAACTTCCCAAGGGGTCGCCCATCATGGAATTACACCAGCCGCAACTCACTTTACTTTGGAGTTCCAACCGAACCCAAAGCCACTGACCTCCTAGAAGGCCTCGTGCTAGATAGGCATGTGCCTACACCTTTAAGGCACACCACCATTCCCCTCCAAGACCATTCCCCCCTCGCAGGAATATGGGATCGTTCACTATTCCCTCCAGGACACGGGTCTTACAATCCACCCCCCTTAGGGCCCAGCGTCCTCGCTGGCACACTTCCCGATCGGGGTCTAGTTTTGATACCATTCTGTCAAGACCAGACCCTCCTCGGTTAGGACCCGACTCATCTAGCATGATATTGTCCGCTTTGGGCCTCATTGCCCTTGCCCTCACAATTTTGTTTTTGGGAGCTCACGGTGCAACTTCCCAGGGGGTCACCCATCATGGAATTGCACCAGCCTCAACTTGTTTAACTTTGGAGTTCCAACCGAACCCAAAGCCACTGAGCTCCCAAAAGGCCTTGTTTAGATCAGAGTTGCGCAACGGCCCACTCTATCTAACACGATATTGTTCCCTCCAGACTCACTGGCCGAACCAGCCCAGCCCGTAGGGTTTTGTTCATAGGAGTTCACGGTGCAACTTCCTAGTGGGTCACCCATCATGAGATTGCACCAGCCTCCACTTGCTTAACTTTGGAATTCCCTAGGAATCCAAAGCTAGTGAGCTCCTAGAAGGCCTCGTGCTAGATAGGCGTGTGCCTACACCTTTAAGGCACACTACAATTCCCCTCAAAGACCATTCCCCCCTCGTAGGAATGTGGGATCATTCACCGTTCCCTCTAGGACACGGGTCTTACATTGGCTAAACCAGAAAACAGTTGCCAAATTACATTTACATACCTAGGCACCAACTCAAAACAATTTCCACCCCTGGCACCAGCCCAAAATCCAATTTTCCAAAATCCCCCCATAAACCCTGTGTCCAGATAATCACAACCGAATGCATATATACCAAAACCAAGCATTTATCCAGAAACATAAACATGTCCATAACCATCCAAAACCATACCATAAAACCAGTCAAACATATGATTATGCATGCATCACATTTATCAATGAAAATGTCCACTCACAGTACTGCCGATCGCCCAAATCCCGAGTCGTAAGTTAATCCAAAGCCACTGGGGCATCCTGACCTGTCAAAGTCACACCCAAGGGTCACTAACAATCCATATAAACTCATACATGAAACTCCCCGAAACCCTGGAACCGAAAACACATCCCAAGAAGAAAAACTTCCAAAACTACTAGGGTTGGCAATTGATCGTGTCGTGTCGGGTTTGTGTCGTATCATGAACTCTGTTTTATCCAAATATGTCCAACCCGAATCTGACTCGTTTAATAATTGTGTCAAGGATGTCCAACCCGAACCTGACCCTTTAATGACCTAGGTAACCCGTGTAACCCATTTAATAAACAAGACATACTCGAAACTCAATTAACATATGACCCATTTGACTCGTTTAACCTGTTTAATATATTTAACCTATTTAAACTATAAGATTTAATTGGTATTTAGGTAGGTAAATGGGTAGATATATGGGTTAATAATGACATGTTTATTAAATGGGTCAATATATAAGTCAATATACAGGTTAACAGGTTAACCCGAAATCCACCCATTTATTAAACGGGTTAGTAGGTTATTATACAGGTTAACAGATTAACCCGAAACCCATCCGTTTGTTAAACGTGTCATAATAGTTTGACCCAAAAATGACTCAAAATTTTAATCGTACGGGTTGACCCGAATAAATCTCGTGCGAGTTTCGAGTCGTGTATTGAGTCATGTCAAAAATTTTCACCCTTAAAAACTACCACCAAAAAATCTCTGATCGACTTGAAACCATCACCATTGGATTTAGTACGTTGAAACCTTTTGAACAAGCCTGACCACACTTCGAAACTAGCACCGACGCGCCTCCACGCCTCGATCAAAGTTCTGGTTAATGCCACGAGCAACCCCACGCGCGTAACATCATCTGTTGACGTCATCCATAGCTGACGTGGCATGCCACGTGTCACTGATAACCCTAAAACAACCCGCCACGTGGTACCCCCTAACACGTGCCACTTGGCATTACCAATCCTCTATGTGTCAGTTGATGTCATCATCTCGTCAGAGAAGACGGTCGCACCACCGTAACCAGCCGAAAAACCTCCATTGAATGTCCAACCTTCAAACCTTCATATCTCCCTCATTTCTCCACCAAATTCTACAAATTTTAAATCAAAATTTATCTACTCAAGCCGGGGAATCCAAATCTAAGGTAAGAATTCAGAAACAATACTTGTATTCCAAGTTATGAGTTCCCAAATTTCCGGCCAAACTTTCCTTCCTCAAATCGTGCAATCCCAGCCTCCACCACCTTTTAACTCTAAGCTCTACGTGATCGTGGAACTCTCTATAATTTGTTTCCAACCATGGTTTGGTCCAAATCCTTCTCCAAATGAAGATAGGAAGAATGGGTTATTTGTGAGTGTGTGTGTGTGTGTGTGTTTGTATGTGCACAGGAAAGAGAGAGAGAGAGGGTGAAATCCAATCCAAACCCAACCTTATCCACTCCCAAAATATCCCATATTTTCACATGACCAAAATGCCCTTCCCTTATTTAGTAAGCTAAGCAAAACTCTAAGGGAAAACTGTCCATCTAGCCTAATTAAATCTTGTAAATTCCCGAAAAAACCTAGAAAATTCCCGTTAATCCAACAATTACAAGTCGGGTCGTTACAATAATAAAGAGAGAGAGAGAGAGAGAGAGAGAGAGAGAGAGAGAGAGAGAGAGAGAGTGTGTGTGTGTGTGTGTGTGTGTGTGTGTGTGTGTGTGTGTGTGTGTGTGTGTGTGTGTGTGTGTGTGTGTGTGTGTGTGTGTGTGTGTGTGTGTGTGTGTGTGTGTGTGTGTGTGTGTGTGTGTGTGTGTGTGTGTGAGTGAGTTTTATGACAAACATCAAAGTCATTTGTTTTGGTTTCATATTAGGATAGCTTGAGTTTGTCTACTTTATATAAAGCATTAGTTGCTTGTGTGTATATTCAAGTTGACAAAAGAGAAAATCGAGGGAGTTTTATTTTTTTGTTAATTCCAAGTGGCTAGTCAAATTAGAAGTAGAATGGATGTAAACTTTTCAATATACATAGTTTTGAAATGAGCCCGAGAGAAATCTCTCTTTTATGGTGGTCACATGCAGATAAGAAAGTGGGAATGGTGTTTTCCCTATGAAGGTGGTGCCCAAAAATATGTATGCATGTGTATAGAGAAGTGAAAATAGGAGATGACTTTGAAGTTTTAGTATTGCATATCTCATATAAGTTAGCTTTGCTAACCAAGACAAAGGAAGGCCATGAGTTTTCAACCAGGTGGGGTTGGATGCATATCCAATTAGCTAAGCCACCCTAGAGCTACTTTCTAAGTCAAGATGTAGCATATGACTTATTTAAATGGTCTTCAGACCAAGAAATAAAATAGTGGTCACTAATGGCCTAATGACACCCAATCAAATTGATGTTGGGTTTTTATTTTACTATGTCCAGCTTTCGACCCAAATCAAGCCTAAGAGATTGGATACCGGCCGGGTGCTCATCAACCAATACCCAACTTTTATTGTCAAGTGGTCAAAGTAAAACAAATAAAGCCAAGTGATTGTCAACCTAGAATCTTCCCAAGAGAGAAGATTTGATTAAATCTCAACCAAATCATTTTGTATCAATCTAACCTTGAATCAAGACGGCTCAACAAATAATTTTTTTAGTGACAATCCAATTATGAGAGATTCGAGTGGGACAACAAGGAAGGATTCAAGTGGCTCAACAAGGAAGGATTCAGGTGGCTCAACACGGAAGGATTCAGATGGCTCAACAAGGAAAGATTCAGGTGACTCAATAAGCAAATTGTTTCAAGTCAGTAGAGTGGAGGCCAAGCATGACTTATTCGTAAGTTAGTTGAACCCTATAAATAATCAAGGAGAAGAAGAGAGAAGCGCATTCCCATCAACACACAATTTAAACTTTAGTCTAGCCTAAATTTTCATTCAAGCTTAATGTAGCCAAATCTTCAATTTTTAGCGTAAATTTATTATTCAAAGAACTTTTATTTACCTTGTTTTCACTTCCAAGTTTATGATTATTGTTAGTTTCAATTTGAATATATCTCACTTTCATCTATTTAAATTGCTTTATTTAATAGCTTTATTGGTCTTAATTTATCATTGCTTTTATTTTAAAATTTAATTTACTCTGTTTGCCTTCTAGTTTAATTCCTTTAAGCGTAGTTAATTTTCATCGTCAATTTCATTATTGTCTTGTATTCATTTCATTCCAAACATCCAAAAATATAAAAATACAAATTTAAAGCCTAAATACAGTTGATCTTGAAGGAGTGAAAGAATCCAGACCAAGAAGAGATTCCTTACTTGGTCGCACAATCGTAAAATTAGATGTCAGCCTAGCTTAGATGACGCATCCAACACTTATCATTCTATCTAGACCATTAGTGGTCGAGTGATGGCACGCCTGCATACATAATACAATTGGCTTAGAGCTTTTAAAGATAGAAAGTAGTATATGTAGAGAGAGGGAGAGGATGAGTGTAGAGAGAGAGAGGTCCCTCTTAATGGGAGAGTGGCTCCCTATTTATAGAAGTTGTCTAGGGTTTAGGTTATATTAATATTAATGGGCTTTAAGACATGGGCCTTGTGTGATCTTTGAGGTCTTCTAGTGAGCTTTCCCCGTAGTCCAGTGTAGTATCCTGGCAGACTCGTTGCTTGGTTAGGTGTAACGTCAATAAGTCCCTAAATTCTTGACTGAGGTGGACTGCCTTGATTGAGGACTTTCAGGTAAAGTGCACTGACCGAGCAACTCCTCACTTTTGCACTGCATTGTTCCGCTCGGTGTATCATCAGTCCACCAAGTCATCAGTCGAGGTAGAATGTGGAAGAGAAGCTGCCCTATAGTGTGTTGTATGTCTGAGTTGATTGACGTGGTAGTGATTGTGCCCTGGTAGTCCCCCAGTGGGTATGACTCCATGTATGAGTCTGAATGCTTGCATGACTTTCTTTGTTGTATCTGGTTGTATTCAAGTGTGTGAGCTAAGTTTAGCTTTGAAAGTGGGCTCAATAATTGAGCGGCTCGGTAATGCGCTGAGCAGAGACTAATTTGTGATTGTAGGCCGAGTGTGCATGTACGTAGATGCTGACGCTCGAGTCGAGGCCAAATGTGTTGAGTAACTCGATGGTGGATAGAGCGAGTGTATGCTCTGTAATGTGTGGAGCAGCTTGGTATGTGTTGAGCCGATGTGGATGCTCGGTGATGTGTCGAGCAACTCAGTAATGTGTCTAGCCGATGTGGGTGCTAGGTAATATGTCGAGCGTATGTGGGTGCTCGGTAATGTGTCTAGCAGCTCCATAAGGTGTTGAGCGAATGTATACTCGGTAATGTGTCGAGTAGCTCGATATGTGTTGAGCGAATGTATGAGTTCATGTATGCTCGACATGGATGAGTGTCATGTATGTCAGTATGTACGAGGGCATGTATGCGTGTCACGTATGTCAGCATGTATGTGTGTCATGTATGTCAACATGTACGAGGGCATGTATGCCAGCATGTATGAGTGTCACGTATGTCAGCATGTACGAGGGCATGTATTCCAGTATGTATGTATGACATGTATGTCAGCATGTATGAGGGCATGTATGTGTGACATGTATGTGTGTCATGTATGCCAACATGTATACCAGCATGTATGTGTGACATGTATGTCTACCAAGGATTGAAAAATTGATATCGACAGATATATCGCTAGTCGAATTTACGGATATCTCGCTCTAAATATCGGTATTGATATCGATATCGTTTACGGTCAACAAAAATGACGAAAATTGGGTCCAAAAGTTGGAAATTTGGAATGAAATTTTGGGAAAAACTTAAGTACCCAATAATGGTTATATAGGACTAATAAAAACTATAAAATGACTTTGATATAATAAATATATGATGAATTATATGATAGAATATAGGTCTGCTGATAACTAACAGTATAAAATTTTAAAGATAAACTTAAATTAAAACATAATTGTATTGATAATGTTGCATTAAGAATACTTTACACATTGAACTTTATTAAAAACAAGTAAAGTGTCTACCAGATTGAAAATTAGATTGGTCTTCATCTACCAAGACACAAAAGCTTTGCCAGGTGATGCTACTTGACCAAACGGAAATGTATTGTTGGACATAGTATTCGTATACCTTCTTTGAATGACCTATTTTTCCTCCATAGATGGGGTAGTTAGGATTTACCCAACTAATTTCTCCATAATCTTCATTGAGATGAGGATCTTCATAGCCTCTATAACCATGTGGCATTTGAGGGAGATGGATGTCTAACTGGTGGTAACCATATGGACCATAAAGCATATGGATCATTTGAGTTGTTACTAGGATCGGTGGCCAAACTAATTGACTCAAAACTAATTTCCTTGGAATCCTCAAAAGATGGGTTTCCATAACCTTCATATACGTTGCGTGTCCGAGTGTAATTTTTCCCAACACCACCGATTCCTACACCTCATTCTCTACAGCCATGATCATAATCTTGAGTGGCATGAGTGAAATCCGTCTCTCCAGTAAATGGGCTCAAGGGTGCATATGTTTCGAATACATGTTCATTTCCCCCGTCATCATCCCCTCCGTCATCCTTGTCTTCATCGTTTGTCTCAACATCGTCTCCTCCATCATCATCATCTGTAGATTTATTGTGATGTAGTCCCTTACTAGTAGCATCAATTCTCAAGTCACATCCAGCGGTAGAACCAAGCATTGATCTCTCCCATGAAGACATCTCATGCTCACTTCCTACTTCTTCATTCCCCACTTCTTCAGATAGCACTCTTTCGACATTAACACCGTATACACTAGCAAGATGGGCTACTCGAGGGTCAGGCCTTCCTCTATCATCATCCAAGTGAACTGGAATAATCTATGCTTGAAGTGGATTAACTTCATTACCTTCCACGTGTTGACCAGCAATTTCCAAAAAGTCAATGTAGTCTTCTTCCACAACTTTACTACATTCAGCTTCTTCATCTCTTAACTTGAGTTTCATGTTATAATAACAGAAAACAAATTGTTCTAACTTTGAATATGCGAGACGATTTCTTTACTTTGTATGAATTAAAGCAAATGTACTCCAATTTCTCTCACATGACGAAGATGATGTTGTTTGTGATAATATACGAACTACAATTTTTTGCAAGACTGGAGAAGTCTGGCCATATAGTTCCCACCACTCCGCTGTCAATATCAAGTTTAATGTAAGAGGCATTATAATGTGCTAATTCATACAATATCAAGTTAAATGCAAACATATACCTGAGGGCATTGTCGTTTGTGATTGTACAACCATAGGTGAACGAAATGTTTTCCGGCCATCTCTAAAGTTGATCAACTATATTAAGAATGGTGTTAATATCATGTCATAAATGTACAGATTCCAAAATATCAAGGTTCATATATGGTAGTGAACTTACGTCTATTCCAAAATTTTGTAAACCCAATTGCCCATTTGGATTTAATTTGAGGAATACTTGTTGAATTGATTGGACGAGGTAGGAGTCATGCCCAACACCTGCTTGATATTGATATCGGGGATTCAAGTAATAAGCTGCAAATCATGAATGAAATTTGCTTAGTAAACAACAACAAAATAAAATATTAACAAGTTCAATAAGATAGAAATATACTAGCGACATGTAAGGGATGCACTAATATTTTTTCCCATCGCTCATGTATGATTTTGAGGACCCATTTTTTCCCTTTAAGACAGGCTATCTTTTCTTTCATTTGATTGAACATATCATACAGGATTGGCATGGTTGGGACTACCTCCGTATTAACAATTGGAAAGATTCTGTATAAAGGTTCATATATTGACTGCATCATCTCTAAGGACTCCCAGAATCTTTGGTCGAGGATATGAGCCTCAATCCTCTTGCCTTCCACTTTCCTACTCAGTGGGCTACCATGTCATTGATCACTGGTAAACAATCTTCTAAGACTAACTTTATGCTTAACTATACTGTTTATACAAACATAGTTGGTTGCGAACCTTGTTGCACCAGAACGAACAAAGTCTTCTTGACAGAATTCATGCATCCGAGCTAGTAACCATAGATGATTATAAATGTAGTTAGTTACCTGCCTAGCATTTTTTATGATGGTCAACATTGTCTCATTCTTCCCAATATCTTCAAATATTAGGTCTATACAATGGGCTGCATAAGGAGTCCAATAGATTGGATACGTCTTCATCATTTCTTTTCCAGCCTTCTTAAAGTTCAACCCATTATTAGTAACGATCTGTACAACATTTTGTACTCCAACCTCCTGAACAACTTCTTTCAACAAATTTTGTATGTTCAAATAGTCTTTATAGCTTTTGGAAGAATCAACTGACGTGAGAAATACAGTTGAACCCTTACTATATACCATGAAGTTGATTATGGATAACTTCGTTGGACCGGTCCAACCATCACACATTATGGTACATCCATAAGTTTTCCATTGTCACTTTTGTTGCTCCATATACGCCGTCATATCTTCATACTCCATAGGAAAATATTTATTTTTCACTTCATATGGAGAAGGAGTGGACACGCCTTCACCTGCAAACCAAAACATAAGTTAGCATTTAATGCTATTTCATAAGCTAAATAAAAATATATTATAAATAAATTTATTAAATACCTGCTCGTTGGGCTCCAATAATCATATTCTTAAAATGATGAGAGTTGACTTTATTTGGAGCCACACCTTCATATATAAAAAATTTGCTTATGTATCGATCAAACTTCTCTTTCGTCCTTTTCCACATAGATTTTACAGTCTTCTGTTGACTTTGTGCGATTTTGTAGAGTTTTGGTTATGGAGGAATTGAAAATAGATCACGCAAACTTTGTGACTGACGCATCTGTTGAGGTTGTTGACGACTGTTACTGCTTCCTTGAGCACCACGCATGGTACCAACTCCATAAGTGTCAACACTTTGCCGTGCCTCATCCCTCGATACATTTACAGCAAAGCGATATGCTGCTCTCTCAGATCTATGCAAATCTGGTGGATAAGAGAATCCATCATCATCCTCTTCATCATCTCTATCATTAATCTGAATGCTCTGTTGAGTGTCCAATGGATTTTCTCTCAAGTCAGCTCGTATGTTCTCACCAATCATATTCTTATTCTGTTTAGCAGTATCTTTACTTTTGATTCATGCTCTGACCTCATCCCTAATAGCTTTAGGTACATCTTTGCATTTTTGAACATTTTTTTTTTGGATCAAAACCTGCTAGATAAAATTTTAATCGCGTTATGCCCCCACTCTGGAACTGATGTTGACAAAACGAACATATGACACCATTTTTATTTTCAGAAATCGCAATGGCATATTTCTATGTTGTGTCAATTCGTTTAGGTCTTGGGCTGCTTTCGCTTGCACTTGCACTTCCTCTAGCCATTTTTATGAAATCTAAGTTACATGAAAAATAATTAGAATTTTATAATGAATAATAATAATAATAAAAATACAAATAATAATAAAATTATTTCAATTAGAACATATATTCTAAGTTAGACTTTAATGATGATAAAAAATTAAGGAACAAAAACACACATATTCATAATTTTAATATATATTCTAAAATAATACATATATTATAAATTAAAACAAATATTACCAAATATATGAATTACCCCATATTTCATATTAAAACATACATTACTAAAACATATTTTAGTAATAAATGATAAATTTATTAATAATAAATGATTACCAAATATAATGCAAAATATTGCCAAATATATTAATTAAGCCATATTATGTACATGAAAAATAATTAGAATTTGATAATGAAAAATCATAATAATAAAAATACAAACAATAATAAAATTATTTCAATTAGAACATATATTCTAAGTTGGACTTTGATGATGATAAAAAATTAAGGAACAAAAACACACATATTCATAATTTTAATATATATTCTAAAATAAAACATATATTATAAATTAAAACAAATATTACCAAATATATGAATTACCCCATATTTCATATTAAAACATACATTACTAAAACATATTTTAGTAATAAATGATAAATTTATTAATAATAAATGATTACCAAATATAATGCAAAATATTGCCAAATATATTAATTAAGCCATATTATGTACATGAAAAATAATTAGAATTTGATAATGAAAAATAATAATAATAAAAATACAAACAATAATAAAATTATTTCAATTAGAACATATATTCTAAGTTAGACTTTGATGATGATAAAAAATTAAGGAACAAAAACACACATATTCATAATTTTAATATGTATTCTAAAATAAAACATATATTATAAATTAAAAAAAATATTACCAAATATATTAATTACTCCATATTTCATATTAAAACATACATTACTAAAACATATTTTAGTAATAAATGATAAATTTATTAATAATAAATGATTACCAAATATAATGCAAAATATTGCCAAATATATGAATTAAGCCATATTATGTACATGAAAAATAATTAGATAATGAATAATAATAATAATAAAAATACAAACAATAATAAAATTATTTCAATTAGAACATATATTCTAAGTTAGACTTTGATGATGATAAAAAATTAAGGAACAAAAATACACATATTCATAATTTTAATATATATTCTAAAATAAAACATATATTATAAATTAAAACAAATATTACCAAATATATGAATTACCCCATATTTCATATTAAAACATACATTACTAAAACATATTTTAGTAATAAATGATAAATTTATTAATAATAAATGATTATCAAATATAATGCAAAATATTGCCAATATATATTAATTAAGCCATATTATGTACATGAAAAATAATTATAATTTAATAATGAAAAATAATAATAATAAAAATACAAACAATAATAAAATTATTTCAATTATAACATATATTCTAAGTTAGACTTTGATGATGATAAAAAATTAAGGAACAAAAACACACATATTCATAATTTTAATATGTATTCTAAAATAAAACACATATTATAAATTAAAAAAAATATTACCAAATATATTAATTACTCCATATTTCATATTAAAACATACATTACTAAAACATATTTTACTAATAAATGATAAATTTATTAATAATAAATGATTACCAAATATAATGCAAAATATTGCCAAATATATGAATTAAGCCATATTATGTACATGAAAAATAATTAGAATTTGATAATGAAAAATAATAATAATAAAAATACAAATAATAATAATATTATTTCAATTAGAACATATATTCTAAGTTAGACTTTAGTGATGATAAAAAATTAAGGAGCAAAAACACATATATTCATAATTTTAATATATATTCTAAAATAAAACATATATTATAAATTAAAACAAATATGATCAAATATATGAATTACCCCATATTTCATATTAAAACATACATTACTAAAACATATTTTAGTAATAAATGATAAATTTATTAATAATAAATGATTACCAAATATAATGCCAAATATTCCCAAATATATGAATTAAGCCATATTATTTACATGAAAAATAATTACAATTTGATAATGACAAAACCAAATATATTACCAAATATTGCCAAATATATGAATTAAGCCATATTATTTACCTAATAATAAATTTTGAAATTTGAAAAAAACAATTTAAGGTTTAATCTATTTTTGATATTTGGGGTTAAAAGAAAAGGTAATAGTAAATGACAAAATTTATTATGACAAATAATTAAATAATATATGTAAATAATTTTTTTTTAAAGGTTAACAAATGAAATGAAACAAAACGCAACATTTCGTTTCAATTTCATTTCTCAACAGAGATGGAATCGATCAAATTCGGATTTGGGGGAAAATGTGAGGGTCAGGAGCGTGAGGGGCGAGGCGGCTGAGAGATCTCTCCTGTCGTCCCTGGTGAGTGAGGTGAGGCGATCGTGCTGGTGAGAACGAGACGGCGCGAGCAACGGACGAGATGAGAAAGGTGGAGTTGTCGTCGAGGGTCGAGTCAATCGTTGAGGAGGAGTAGAGCGAAGCGGAGAACCAGAGATGCAGAGATGGTTCGACTGAGGTGTGTTGTGCGGTGGTTCGACTGCCACCCCTCCTGCACTGGTGAGCCCGTGATTAATTTTTGTTGTTTCTTCCATCATTCTGTTCGTTTGTGTATGTATTGAATCATTGCCTTTTCAATTTTTGATTCCTTGTGTGTATGATTGATTGAAATTGAATCAATTAAGTGCCTTTCCTCTGTTCAATCCGTGATTTTGGTCCTTTCCTGTGTATGATTGACATTTTTTTGATTTCGGCCTTAAGCGGTCGGACTTCACTCGTGGGTTCAGTGGGTTGGTCCAAAATCGGGGGTTCCGTCCAATATCGGTAATTTCGGTCACTATCGCCCGAAATCGATGATATCCGTTGATAATGCCCGAAATCGCCGATATTGGGTGAAAAATTACCTTCACCCCTCCCATAGTTGCCGTCGACTGGAAAAATCGATATATCGAGTGATATATCGGCGATTCCGTCGATATTCACATCTGTGATGTCTACCATGTTAATGATGATTAGAAGGAGTTTCTGATTTGTAGTGTTACTTGGTGTGTTATGAGGTTTTCCTTGGTGCATGCTAAGTTTTTTGCCTTGGGATTTTGATGACTGACCGAGCAGGGAGCCCGAGGGGACATCGAATGACCAACCGAGCAAGGAGTCCGAGGGGACATTGGTGGGAACCGATAGAGTAGGGAGTTCAATGGGACATCAGGAGACCGACTGAGCACGTAGTCCGGAGGGAAAATCGGAGACCGACCTAGCAGGGATCTGAGGGGGACATCGGGAGACTGATTGATAAGACCCACACCAATCCCCCGAGATTAAGGGCTAAGTCATGCTCCCGTCTAACTTACGCATGACACGTAGGCTAAACCGACGTTCAACCTTCGTGTGACACGTAAGTCGGGCAAGGGATTCTCGAGCCAACCGTACAAAAGCTTCAGGACTTCCCAGAGTGTGCAGAATCTACTGAGGATCGCGCGTGTGATGTCTCCGTCTCTCTCTCAACTGACAGCCCGCAACGCAACAACCTGGAGGGTATCGAAACACAAAATGACTGTGAGTGGACAAAAATAAAGTATAAGTTTAAAACAGTTCATAAAACAAGTACATTTATACCCTCCAATTAAAAACCAATGCATGCATATCAAATCCATGTCATAAAACAATTCAATATTCTGGTTAAGTAAACCATGTAAGAAAAACCGAACACAGGTTCCTTTTCTCAAGTCCCAAGCCTCAGCCCAAAACCATCGAAAACCATTATTGAAAACCATCATCATCAAAACTCAGTGAAATCCAAACACATTTGAAACCACATATCCATCCATCGAACCTGCTGGATCTATTCGAGACTTTAAACTCTCGAGTCTTTAAACTCAATCCAGGCCTCAATATAATCCGAGTCTTTAAACTCCCGAGTCTTTAAACTCAACAGGCCTATGGGGGAAAATCATAATATCCGAGTCTTTAAACTCCTGAGTCTTTAAACTCAATCCGGGTCTTTAAACCCAATCCGGGCCCGCCCCGTCATATCATATCCGGGTCTTTAAACCCAATAACCAGAACCAGCAAATCCAATCCAAAACCGTGTGAAAACCATTTTCCATTTCCGAATCAGAATCCGTAATCTCATCAGGATCCCGGATCCAAACCCAGAACTCATATCCATCATCCATTTCCAAATTCGAATCCGAAACCATCATTCCGTAAGTCAGCATCCGGAATAACCATTCTGAACCCAAACCCGGAAATCCATTTTCAAGTTCTCAACCGAATCCAGAATCGTCATCCCAGAATTCGATTCCAAAACCCAAAAACACGTTTCTCAAAACCACTTTTCTGAACTGGGCTTCGAGCCCAAAATCACTTTTCAAAATCCTTTTAATTTTATTGAAATCAAATTGTATTTCAAATCCCGAAATCAAATCATTTAAAACCACGTTCAAATCACAACATCAATCGTATTCTCGTAAAACGTGCAATTCAAAATTATCTTGAAAATCGTGCAAAATCGTAAAACATCAAGATCATGAATCAAATCATAGAATCACGTATAGAAAACATATAAAACATATATGTGTGCATCAAGAGTTAGAAAACAACTTCATAAAACAAAGTCCACTCACAGACCATAACGTCGTCGCCTCGATACGCGCGTACTAATGCTTTCCCAGCTAATCCGCTATGACTTGCTTTCCCGAACTTGTCCAAATTCCATAATAAGGTCACTAACTACTTCATAAAGCTTCTACTAAAGCCCCGTAATTTTCCCGAATTTTTAACTATTTTTAATCTAGGCCTAAAACCTTCGGACATCCCGAAACCTATCGAGACGATGTCCGATCGACTCGAAACCAGTGCCAAAATGTTCGTTACATAGAATACTTTAAAAGTTGTATTGGAACCATCTTCAAAAGACGTGCCACGCGCCCCCACGCGCCATCAAAGGGGATGTCTGTGGGCCTCACGCGCCTCAGCAGGTCATCTTCAACCTCACGCCGAACCGGGTCCAGACCGGTTCGATTCAGCCCGGTCCAGCCGAACCGGCGTAGGCGGTCCAACGTCTTAAACTGTCCAATTCTGGTCCGTTTTCATTCCTTTTTAGTCTATTAGGTTCGTCTATCACTTTCCAATTAAACTACCTACTTAAATCGAAGAATGGGAGTCGAGATCAAACCTTTTTATTCTTTGCTCAAAACCGTATTTTCCTCCTCTGCCTCTGGCCACCACGAGTCCTCGCCGCCCTTAAAATCCATCCTAAACACTTCACAGAACCTCCAGAAACAGGTTTCACTCTTTAGAATCGATCAAAACGAATTAAAACCGAAAACACCATTGTTAATTCAAGCTTACCAGTTTTTCGGTTCTACCGCCATCGTCTACGGCGAGCCTCCTGTTCAAGCTTAATCAACTCCTAGACGCCCCAGAAACATACTCTAATCAACCAATTTTTCTCTTAACCCTTCAATTCGAATTCACCAATTCAAACGCACACAAAGGAACTCACGGGTTTCACGAATTCCTCACTTCCTCTCGCCGCCGTGAGCCGCCGTGCCACCTCCATCTGACTAGCTTTAACATCCTTTTCATCTTTTCTTCGTATTTCCCTAACACTGGTGCTGAAGATCCATGGAGTTCACTCACACACAATCTGGTTAAACCACAATCCTCGACCAAACCGGTTAAACAATTTTAAACGTGTATAAGGCGGTTGAACAAGTTCCACAATCCTCTAGATTGGGCCAGGTGTCCGCTCCTATGTGGTTAGAACTCCCAAGAGCAGCCATGTGTCCAAAACCAACTGGGCACAGATCCCAAGGTAACCAAATGACCATTTTACCCCTACCTTGCAAAATTACCATTTTACCCGCTGTACATTTAGACCAGTTGACAGGACCCATCCGAATCCCCCCGGGATTAGTGCGGGATGACCCTGCTCCCGTCTGACACGAAGTGTCAGACAAGGGATATTTCCGTCCTTTGCCCTCCCAGGCCATCAGAGTACGCCAGGATCCGGAAGAGGCATGTGATATCTCAGTCTCTGCTACAGTCCACATCCGATGTCAACCTGAAGGGCAGTTAAAACATTAAAAACTGTGAGTGGACAAAAATAAAGAGTTTATAAAACATATTTCATAAAAGATCTTTGTACCCTTCACTAAAAAGCATGCATGCATTCGAAAACCATTTAACCAAAAGAACCATATGTGGGAACTAAGCCCAAAACCATAATAATCCATTATGGACTCAGCCCAAACCAGAAATAAACCAAATACACGAGCCACCGCTCAAATCCTGTGTAACCACACATCACATATCATATATCATATTTATATCATATACACATATAATTCACACAACCAATCCTGTCACGGTTTCTAAAGCTACACGCGTGCTACCCAGGTCTCAATCCGAGTCTTCTCAAAGTCAAGATCAATGTCCTAGACCACTGACCCTACCCGAGGTAATAGTAATCATAGCCTTCCTGAGAGTAAGGAACCCAACTAGGGGGTGACTCCACTCAGTCGGTGCTCCGTGACTACTCCGGGGTCCACCCAGGCCAACGACCCTCCCCGGAGGAGATAATAGAACATGTAAAGGAAGGTATATGAACATATATATACATAACATAAACGTTCATGCCCGGTTCCCCTGAACCGTCATGATCCATAATGACCTGACAAAGGTTCATGCCGGTTCCCATAAACCGTCATGAACCATAATGACCTTTCCAGAGTTCATGCCTGTTCCCATAAACCGTCATGAACTTGGAAATCTATCTAGGGTCCCTGACCCGAAATCATCAGTGTAAAACAAATGGGTCTCGTGCTCGAACATATGACATCAGCTGGGCATCGTGCCCGATATCTAAGGGTCAGTCACGACTCCGATCATAGTGATGCGTGCAACCATCCATCCAGGACCGTTCTCAATCCTGGTATGTCGCCGTGAACGAATCAACTGACGCGACCACCACAAGATCATGGTGCACTCATCACCGATCGTTATCCTGAACCGTCAGCACTCCGAAGTCGAGCCTCCCCAGGGTGCCCGACCACGAATCGGGCATCGTGACCTCACCGGAAGGAACACATCCCAATTCGGAGGCGAGCGTCGTATCGTCGATCGCCGTGCACATAGCACCCGTCGCAACAACGATTTAGACCCGAAGGTCGTAAATAGTGTCATATGCCCGAGACCAAACCAAATGGGTCTTATACCCAAGTTTATCCTTTTAGAAATCCAAAACCAGTTCATTTAGACCAATAAAGAAATACAGACCCGTATAAGCACCGTATAAGGCCGAAACCTCGAAATACGTGCTTATACGTAACCACATACAAATGCACCCATGGCATCATCAAACATGAAATAAAACATATAATAAACATTTATGCATGCACCAATTTTGAAAACAAGGTCCACTCACAGACCGTCCGAGCTATTGCCTCGATTTGCGTGCCATAGGCTCTCCCGAGCCGACCACCATCACCGGGACTCCCAAACCTGTCCAAATTTTAATAGAAGGTTACTAATTACTTAATTAACCTCCTACCAAAGCCCCGTAATTTTTCCGAACTTTTAACTATTTTTAAAACCGAACCTAAACCTTCGGACACCCCAAAACATATCGAGACGATGCCCGATCGACTCGAAATTAGTCCCAAAATGTTCGCTACATCGAATAGATGATTTGACATATTGGAACCATCCCCAAAATCTCCCCCACCTGCCCGCAATCACCGCCTGAAGTGGTTGCGCGTGGGCTTCACGCGCCTGCTATAGTACCCGTATTCAACCTCGCGCAGCCGGTCCGGGCTGGCCGGTCCGGTCCAACCCCTGCAACTGGACCGGCGTGACCGGTCCAGGCCCCTACAACCCGTATTTTGGTTCGATTTCAACTCTAATCAATCCTAATCTTCTAGTTTAGATCCTAGGAACCTAACCCAATTAACTAAAACCCCTAAAACCCACGAAATCCGACCGGTCCAATTTGAACCTCACGGTTCGATTCTCCAAACTCCTCCCCAGGGGTCCCTCAACGTTCAAACCTTCACAAAACCTTCCTAAAATGTCCCTAGCAACCTATTGAACACCTCCTAATCACCCATAAGCAACCATAATGGAAAAACCAAAAATAAATGGAAAAATGGGTAACCGGGTACCTGTTCGGGTTTGGGTCTCAGTCGTGTGCGGTGGCGCTGTCCTGGGCCGGCCACCACATCCTCAGCATCCTCCTCATCTCTGGTCTCTCACTGATGATCATAGAGTAAGGGTTTGGGTTGGTTTGAATGTTTGGGTGAGATCGGGAAAATGTTTTGGGAATGAAGGAAAATGGATCGATGAAGATGATATGCATGAAGGCACAAGGATAGCCTGTGGATGGGTGACACTTGTCACTCATCCATTGGGCAGAAGCTAAATATCTGGGGCCCACTAAATTCCAAAACGCAACCGTTTCGTAATTCGCGCAATAGTACCCCGAAAAGTCCGTGAACAGTAACTTCTCCGTCGAACGTCCGAATTCGACGTGCCGCCTGTCTATGGATTCGTATCGTCCTAATCTACGTAATGGTCCTTGGCCCTCGGCCATCGGACCTCCCGGTCAAAAAGTCAACATTTGACTCCATTTAACCACAATTACCAAATTACCCCTAAACTTCTGAACGTCATAACTTCCTCCTCGAACGTCGGAATTGAACGTGCCACCTGTTTATGAACTCGTGATGTCACGAACTACGTCACGGTCATCGATCAAAGTCCGTTTGACCGCCTGAACGAAAAGTCAACGTTTTGCCCACGCTCAAGTTAATTTGGGACGGGTCGTTACACCAATAGTTAATTTGTCTGAAGTCTAATGATGACGTGCCGCCTGTCGTTGTACTCAGGGGATCGAGACCTTCCCAATGGTCCTTGAAATACGGGAAAAAGACTTTTCGTCCAAAAAGTCAACCCTTTGCCCCTATTCGATTAAATTACCAAAATACCCTTCAACTTCCGAACGTCATAACTTTTCCCTCAAATGTCAGAATCGGACGTGCCACCGTTCTATGAACTCGTGACGTCTCGAACTACACCACGATCATTGATCAAAGTCCATTTGACTGCCTGAACGAAAAGTCAACATTTTTGCCCATTCCAAGGGCAAAATCGTCATTTTGCACCGTTCGTCCGAACGCATCCAACTAATCACCAATTAACTTCACTAATCCTCCATTAACAACTAATCTAATCCCAGTTTCTGGGACGGGTCATTACAATCTAACCCCCTTAAAGAATTTTGTCCTCAAAATTTCGCATCTCGTACGTCCGTAACTAGCTGGGGGAAATCCAACTGATCTTACACCTGGGTCTTCTGCCCGGTGTCCATCACCTGTCAATCCGACTTATCCTGACAGTGCCCAGACTGTCACCACATTTTTCCCAGTGAATCAACACAATCAACTTTTAATTCTTCGGGAGATCGTCCCAATCGCACTGGGGTCATCACAAATCCATCTCATTCCCGCGATATTTCCAACACCACACCAGCAGACACTCACGGCTCAACTATCACTAGGTACGCACCACTGTTGTCAGGTTCAATCCTCCCGACTCCCTTCGAGTCGAGCGTTCCTCGTATCAACGTCCCAGCACGTCTTGTGAGTCTGCCGTCAACAACACAAACTTAAGTACACCCATTCACAAGATGGCATATTCCGATCTAGATACTTTTATTCACTAATATCCATTTATCGATCCATACTACTTCCGTCAACGATCCGCACTGACCTCACGGAAGTCACAACCTACTCGCTCACTATACGAGCTCAACCAACCATCTCACCAGTGGTTCTACTAACCATTAACACTATTAACATGTGGATACTCCTTCCACGACCTACGCCTCATGTCTGCCACTGGACCCTATCACATACCTGTCAACCATGGTCACACTTCTCAATATCAAGGTCTCACTAGCCACTCATGGCTCTGAGCCTTCAGCACACATCAGTACTGACTCCTTCCAATTAGTCAAATCACTTAGGATCACTCGGATCCAATCCACATCCTAACTGGTCAAACACATTGAAACTGTTCTGATTCACCAAGCAGCACCAAGCCGATCACCAAAATTTCCACCAAAACATCACGATGCACGTCCAAACGCATCGGCATGGGTCGACAACTGCAGAACCAGTACGTACACATTCCAAGTTCATGCACCCGTTGCCACCAACCACACACAAGGACAACCCAACGAACCTTGAAGGAAACAAAGATATTTTGGAATACCTCAAACACTGCTCGTAAAGCATATCCTTACGTACATCCAACGGTATCTTACGGTACGTCCATTAATTAACCAAAGCGGCATCAGCCAAACTCTACTATTTCCAACGTCCATCCAACAACACCAAAGTGTACTCGTCACCCTCACAATGTATCTCTAGGGCACACAAACATCCTGGTAACCATACGGGTTACTACCTGACTACGAGTCAAACACATGTCACTTTTAGAGCCTATCGATCCAATCCCATACTAGGCCAACACGTCAGGTCGCCTAGCCAGTATGAACCTCAAGCTTCTCTCATTATGTACACGGGGCAGACCCCACACTAGCTCCAAGTCCAATTCTCATACGTCTGCAGGACAGACCACAAATGTCCTGCACAATTCCAAGGTGGTCAAGCTATCCAACTTGTGTCTCACAGGCGATCCTCCTGCTCCACAACTACCCAAACCTGTCAGAAGCAATCCAATTTCGATCCACACACGCCTACGTGGATCCTATTGACTAGGTTTCAGACTACTGCATTAAATCCAATCGATCATATATACTGCACGTCAAGCTTGTGGGTTCTCTTCAATAACCTCATATCGATCAGTTAGAGTCACTCATTTTTTCCATTTCCTTCTGTCATCCTCCAACGGAACTCTCAATGGTCCACAACTAGGACATCACAAGTCATCCTGTCTTAATCTAACTTAGTACAATCCTACGGCACTCGCCACACAGGCTACTCCCAGCGTCACCAAGTACTCTTTCTACTCCCGAACACATCCACAAGTGTCCACGATCAAGGGGGTTTACAACTCCGAAAATACCACCTCTAAATCTCCCAAACCGACACTCAACAACTAACACCAACTCGGAATCAACACACCTCTCAACATCTAAACTACAACCGCTCCTGGTTCCAAGATTCTAACCATGTTGGAAGTATATCCACCTTTTCCAACCATGGAACTCAATCCGAAATACGAATACCACCATTGGACCAACCGTCTAAACGTCAACTCTGCTACTCTTAGGTGATCCACGACTCCTACGGATCACATCCTCGTGTCCGTAACTAAACCAACTCACCGACCAACTCACCGACCAACTCACCTGTCGGTTAACACCGAGTATGCACATCCAAAAGGATGTCAGTCATCACTCCTTTTGATGATCGTGTCTCAACTTTTCTGAAATTCACTCCAAGCTCCTGCTAAAATACGAGTCACCAACTCTCGGAATCCTCAATCCACAAGCATTGACCTCAGACTCCCCAGTTACCATCCTCGAAGTCGCTACTCACCAAGTGCCAACCTTGGTATTTGCCGATATAAACCAACACATCAGAAGAAGTCCACTAAAACAAACCTCACGAACGGTCAAACCCGACCATACCAACCTAGCCCGATCCAACATAAGGCATAGGTCTACCGCGCTTTCGCTGCCCTACTCTGATCAGACTCACGGTATCCTAACCGTTCGTCCCAACCATGACCTACCAATGGTCCTCACTACTGGCCACAATCTCAACTCAATGTGCCCATCTGTTCCTTTACACGCATTCTGACTCGTCGCACATCATCACTACTCCAGGGTTCACAATACTTTAAGCCCGAACCTCTGCTCATACCGAGCCAAAACCTTCAATCTACGCTCGGGTCCGGGAAACTAACATCCCTCGTCAGCCACAACTCTGAGCAACCAAATGCTCAACAAACACCGCCATCTTACTGGACTCGTCCAGAGTCATCCACCAACCATCTACTACCTCGGCTGCACCTAGCAGCACAGTCTCCAGTCTAGCCGTAAGTCGGCCCAAGCCACAACGACTATTTTACCACAACCCCAATTCACGGTTTCCTAACTAAACACTTACTCTGGGGTTTCTTACTTAGGTACTCACAATCCAAACCAGTCATCCCACGGGGTTCCTCAAATTATCCCCATCGTCCGAGTCATCCAAACCCGCAACTGCCACTGGTTCACTACAACCTTACTACTCGGGTCGTCACACCCGACTAAGACCATCTCTTATCATAACTCCACACACCAACATCTACCAGTATCCAAAACTAGGGGATTTCCCTCAAATCCACAAAGTAGTTTCCTATACCCCGCCACTCGAGGCATCCGGCTACTCATAGCCGCACAAAGTCAACCCCAACCAAACTGACCAAAAGGTCATCAATCCATACTATCGTCATCTAATCACCATCCGGCCCAACATGCCACCGTCAACTGGCCTCCTCGGCCCACGTATACCATCAGCTCAACATGCTACCATCGACCCCAAAGGCCGACCCGCCTACTCAATCGTAGCTCACTGGCTACCGTCCAGGTTGATCTCGGTGGCATATCTCCGACCCTATGGTCCAACCATTAAGCGTGACCAGCGCCAACGCACTAACCATTCAGGCCCTAAGCCAATGTACGTCATACCTTGTACTGCATATCGAGCGACTAACATCCTGACACTAACAACCGCTGCTAACTAACTACCACGAACGTACTATCACTCTCGCATCCTGGTTGTTTTCGGGTTGTTCCGCGTTGAGACATCATATCCACAGTAGTATCACAACACCCACGTCGACGAACCAACGACTCTGGGAATCAAACCTAGCGCAGAACACACGAAACCTGCTCTGATACCAATTTGACAAGACCCATCCCAAATTCCCCGGGATTAAGGGCTAAGTCCTGCTCCCATCTAACTTACGCATGACAAGTAGGCTAAACCGACGTTCAACCTTTGTGTGACACGTAAGTCGGACAAGGGATTCTCGAGCCAACCGTACAAAAGCTTACGGACTTCCCAGAGTGTGCAGAATCTACTGTGGATCGCGCGTGTGATGTCTCCGTCTCTCTCTCAACTGACAGCCCGCAACGCAACAACCTGGAGGGTATCGAAACAAAAAAAAGACTGTGAGTGGACAAAAAAAAGTATAAGTTTAAAACAGTTCATAAAACAAGTACATTTATACCCTCCAATTAAAAACCAATGCATGCATATCAAATCCATGTCATAAAACCATTCAATATTTCGGTTAAGCAAACCATGTAAGAAAAACCAAACACAGGTTCCTTTTCTCAAGTCCCGGGCCTCAACTCAAAACCATCAAAAACCATTATTGAAAACCATCATCATCAAAACTCAGTGAAATCCAAACACATTTGAAACCACATATCCATCCATCGAACCTGCTGGATCTATCCGAGTCTTTAAACTCCTGAGTCCTTAAACTCAATCCAGGCCTCAATATAATCTGAGTCTTTAAACTCCCGAGTCTTTAAACTTAACAGGCCTATGGGGGAAAATCATAATATCCGAGTCTTTAAACTCAATCCGGGTCTTTAAACCCAATCCGGGCCTGCCCCCGTCATATCATATCCGGGTCTTTAAAACTAATAACCAGATCCAGCAAATCCAATCCAAACCGTGTGAAAACCATTTTCCATTTTTGAATCTGAATCCGTAATCTCATCAGGATCTCGGATCTAAACCCAGAACTCATATCCATCATCCATTTCCAAATTCGAATTCGAATTCGAAACCATCATTCCGTAAGCCGGCATCCGGAATAACCATTCCGAATCCAAACCCGGAAATCCACTTTCAAGTTCTCAACCGAATCCAGAATCGTCATCCCGAAATCCGATTCCAAAACCCAAAAACACGTTTCTCAAAACCACTTTTCTGAACTGGGCTTCGAGCCCGAAATCACTTTTCAAAATCCTTTTAATTTTATTGAAATCAAATCGTATTTTAAATCCCGAAATCAAATCATTTAAAACCACGTTCAAATCACAAAATTAATCGTATTCTCGTAAAACGTGTAATTTCGTAAATATCTCAAAAATCGTGCAAAACCATAAAACATCAAGATCATAAATCAAATCATAGAATCACGTATAGAAAACATATAAAAACATATATGCATGCATCAAGAGTTAGAAAACAAAGTCCACTCACAGACCATAGCGTCGTCACCTCGATACACACGAAGTAATGCTTTCCCAGTTAATCCGCTATCACTGGCTTTCCTAAACTTGTCCAAATTCCATAATAAGGTCACTAACTACATCATAAAGCTTCTACTAAAGCCCCGTAATTTTTCCGATTTTTTAACTATTTTTAATCGAGGCCTAAAACCTTCGGACATCCCGAAACCTATCGAGACGATGTCCGATCGACTCGAAACCAGTGCCAAAATGTTCGTTACATTGAATACTTTAAAAGTCGTATTGGAACCATCTTCGTGCCACGCGCCCCCACGCCCCATCAAAGGGGCTGCGCGTGGGCCTCACCCGCCTCAGCAGTTCATCTTCAACCTCACGCCGAACCTGGTCCAGACCGGTTCGATTCAGTCCGGTCCAGTCGAACCGGCACAGGCGGTCCAACATCTTAAACCGTCCAATTCTGGTCCATTTTCATTCCTTTTTAGTCTATTACTTTCGTCTATCACTTTCCTATTAAACTACCTACTTAAATCGAAGAACGGGAGTCGAGATCAAACCTTTTTATTCTTTGGTCAAAACCGTATTTTCCTCCTCTGCCTCTGGCCACCACGAGTCCTCGCCGCCCTTAAAATCCATCCTAAACACTTCACAGAACCTCCAGAAATAGGTTTAACTTTTTAGAATCGATCAAAAAGAATTAAAACCGAAAACACCATTGTTAATTCAAGCTTACCAGTTTTTTGGTTCTACCGCCACCGTCTACGGCGAGCCTCCTGTTCAAGCTTAATCAACTCCTAGATGCCCCATAAACAACCTCTAATTAACCAATTTTTCTCTTAACCCTTCAATTCGAATTCACCAATTCAAACGCACACAAAGGAACTCACGGGTTTCACGAATTCCTCACTTCCTCTCGCAGCCGTGAGCCGCTGTGCCACCTCCATCTGACTAGCTTTAACATACTCTTCATCTTTTCTTCCTATTTCCCTAACCCTGGTGCTGAAGAACCATGGAGTTCACTCACACACATGCTCTATTCTCGACCAAATCGGTTAAACAATTTTAAACGTGTATAAGGCGGCTGAACAAGTTCCACAATCCTCTAGATTGGGCCAGGTGTCCACTCCTCTGTGGTTAGAACTCCCACGAGCAACCATGTGTCCAAAACCAACTGGGCACAGATCGCAAGGTAACCAAATGACCATTTTACCCCTGCCTTGCAAAATTACCATTTTACCCCCCGTACATTTAGACCAATAATTAATTCGTCCAAAGTCCAATGATGACGTGCCGCCTGTCGTTGTACTCAGGGGATCGAGACCTTCCAAACGTCCTCGAAATGAGTGAAAAAGACTTGTCGTCCAAAAAGTCAACTCTTTGCCCCTATTCGATTAAATTACCAAAATACCCTTCAACTTCCGAACGTCATCACTTTTCCCTCCAATGTCAGAATCGCACGTGTCACTTGTCTATGAACTCATGACGTCCCGAACAATGTCACGAACATTGGTCAAAGTCCATTTGACCGCCTGAACGAAAAGTCAACATTTTGCCCATTCTAGGGGCAAAATCGTCATTTTGCACCGTCCGTCCAAACGCATCCAACTAATCACCGATTAACTTCACTAATCTGCCATTAACAACTAATATAATCTCGATTTCCGAGATGGGTCATTACACTGACCGAGCAGGGAGTCCGAGGGGGACATCTGTGAGACCAACCGAGCAGGGAGTCCGAGGGGGACATCGGTGAGATCGACAGAGCAGGGAGTCCGAGGGGACATCGGGAGACCGACCGAGCAAGGAGTCCGAGGAGACATCAATGGGGACCGACATAGCAGGGAGTCCGAGGGGACATCGGGAGACCGACCAAGCTGGGAGTCTAGGGGGGACATCAGGAGACCGACCTAGCAGGGAGTCGGTGGGGACATTGGGAGACCGACCGAGCAGGGAGTCCAGGGGGATATTGGAACACCGACCGAGCAGAGAGTCCGAGGGGTGATAAAGATACACAGGAATCCCAGGAGATTGAGGATCAATCTCCCTGACCCCCTGATCCCAGTAATCAAAGGAATCCCTCTGATTCCTTCCTAAAACAGTCCTAAGATCTCTGTAGATACTTCCCTAGTTAGGTCCACGATTTCTTACCTAGTTTACATTTGTATTTCCTACTTAGACTTACCTAGAAACAGTATATATAGGATCCTCCTATTGTAAAGTATTCAACACATTAATATACAAGGAATTTCATACCTGTTTATGGTATCAGAGCATTAAGGCTTCATCGAGCAATAATCCTCCATCCTCCTATTTTCTCTTAATGGTCGTTCCACCCACCTCCCATGTTCTCCCTACCCTACCAACCACCACCGATACCACATCCCCCTTTGCTTCTCTCATCTTCATCAACGCCACCCAGTTCCTTGTGAAACTCACAGCCACCAACTTCTTCCCGTGGAGAGCCCAATTCAATGCTCTCCTGCTCGGATATGATCTCATGGGTACGTTGATGGTACCTGCCCCTGTCCACCCTCAACTGAAACCCTAGTTGGTGCCCTCTGGTTTCTCAAAGATCAGCTCATCCTCCATGCGATCCTTGGCTCTGTCTTTCCTCAGGTGGTAACCCTGATCGGTGCTACCAAAACCTCTTAAGCAGCCTGAACCCACCTCACACGGCTCTACGTTAGCAAGGCTCGAGCTCATGTTCTAGGCCTTAAGAAGCGGTTAACCCTCTTCCGCTGTGATAATCGTCTTGTCACTGAATACCTGCAAGAGGTTCGTCTCCTCTCGGATGAACTGGCTGCCATTGATGCACTTCTCTTAGATGATGATCTCCTCATCTACGTCCTTAATGGCGTTGGCTCTGCCTTCAAAGACATTTCTACTGTTGTTCATTCTCGAGACACTCTTGTCTCCTTTGAGAACTTGCACGATATGCTGGTATAGCATGAGGTCGCCACCTCCCTTGAAGCTCCTGCTTCCCCCCGACCTACCAACATTGCAAACACAGCCCAAGCAGCCTGTGACCCCTCTTACAACCGTTAGCCCAGAGGCTCTTCGAACCACCGGAGCTCCTACCAGCACTTTGAAAACTGCAGCTCTTTCTCCAACCACCCTTCCTAGCTCTCCACCTAAAATCGCGGGTCCAATACCAACTAAGGCAGTGGATATCGAGTGTTATGCCAATGGTACGGCACACAAGGGCACAGCGCCAAGCGCTGTCCACAACTCCACGACAACCCTGTTGTCCAACCCGTGGCCAACCCAACCAACCTAACCACCTCCTCACCATGGCTCCTCGCTTATAGTGCATCTCACCATGTGATTGCCTCCCCCCAACATCTGTCAGCTGTCTCTGAATACCAGGGCCCTGACGAGATCATCATTGGTAACTGTAAAGGGCTTGACATCACCCATGTCGGCTCCACCACTCTATCCTCTCCCTCCTCTAAATCCTTTGCTCTCCATAATGTTCTCTGTGCACCTAAGATAACTCGAAACATTCTTTCTATTTCCCAGTTTAACAAACAGCACAACACATCTATTGAACTCTTTCCCTCTTGTTTTCATGTGAAAGACCAAAGCACGGGGGCGGTTATTCTTCAAGGCCCGAGTAAGGATGGCGTCTACGAGGGGTCACCTGCAACCTTACACCAGCCACAGGCACTGGTAGGCATTGCTGTTTCTCCCAATCTTTGGCACCGTCGTCTTGGCCATCCCCACTCCAAAGTTTTTCACAACGTCCTTCATCAATCCTCCATCAATCTGTCCCCCAAACTCAAAGAGTCCCCATGTCTGTCATGTCTATGTAATAAGAGTCACAGGCTGCCATTTGGCACCTCCTCCCTTCAATGTCATCGTCCCTTACAATTAATATACACCGATGTGTGAGGTCATGCCCCTTACACTTCTATTGACTGTTTTTCTTATTACATTATTTTCGTTGACCATTACACGAAGTATACATGGCTTTACCCTCTCAAGAAAAAATCTGATTTCTTTTCCACATTCATTGATTTTAAATCTCTAGTTGAAAAATACTTCCAACACCCAATTCAAACCTTATACACTGATGGAGGTGGTGAATTCACCAAACTCAAACCCTTTCTTGCCACCCACGGCATCAACCATCTTCTTACCCCCCCTCCCTTCATCCCCCACACTCCCCAACACAATGGCGTGTCCGAAAGACGCCATCGTTATCTTGTTGAAACCGACCTCACCCTCATCCATCAAGCCAACTTTCCCCTAACTTTCTGGACCTGCACCTTCAAAACAGCAGCATACCTCATCAACCGTCTTCCTACCTCCATTCTCCACAACCAATCCCCATACATGGCCCTATTCCAATAACCCCCAAACTACCATCGCCTCCAGACCTTTGGCTATCTTTATTTCCCCTGGCCTCACCCCTATAGATCCAATAAAATGCAGCCTAGATCCACTCCCTGCCTCTTCCTTGGCTACTCACTCAACCAAAGTGCATACATCTTCTATGACACTTCATCCCATCATCTATATGTCTCCCATCATGTCCAATTCGATGAGTCTACTTATCCTAGTCTCAGCCTCCCGTAATCTGTTCCTCATGTCACCCTAGATGCCTTCCAGCATTAGCTATCCTCCCTACCTCTCGTTTCTGATCTCCCAGGTTCTGATTCGGCTGCCTCGCCAGTGCCAACAAAGACTACACCTTCCTTTCAAGGCCACTCGGATTCATCATCTTCACTTGATCTTGACGCCGCTGCCGTCCCTGCTCTGGTTCAACCTCTACCACTGCTTCAACCGACCACCAGCACCACGACCACAACTCCTCCCACATCACCACCTCATCTTCGTACCTACACACGACGCTCCACCCGACCGCCATTCATCCTTACTCCAACACCCCCACAGCCAGCCCCCATGGCTCCCCTTCCATCCACACCCCCTATACCACCAGTATCTACTCATCCTATGCTCACTCGCAGCAAAACTGGATGTGTTCCCCAAGTCCTCAGCTATGCCTTCACAGCAACCGCCCACCCCTACCTACCATAATTGAACCCACCAGTGTTTCCCAGGCCGTGAAACACCCACAATGGCGCTCAGCCATGTTCAAAGAGCTGAACACATTTGTTCACAATGGAACATGGGTTCTGGTCCCGCCTCAGCCTACTTAGAATGTTATTGGCAACAAATGGGTTTTCCGAATCAAACAAAAGCCCAGTGGAGCTGTGGACCAATTCAAGGCCCGTCTCATGGCCAAGGGCTACCACCAGCACCCAGGCCTAGACTTTTCTACCACTTACAGCCCAGTGGTCAAGCCCAAAACCATCCGAGCGATCCTCCACCTAAGTGTGACACATGGTTGGCCCATACGATAGTTGGACGTTAACAATGCGTTTCTGCAAGGAACATTCACTGAGACTATCTACATGGCCCAACCTGGTGGGTTTGTGGACCCCCACAACCCCACTTATGTCTTCCAGGTCAAGAAGGCCCTCTACGGCCTCAAACAGGCTCCCCGGGCTTGGTACCAGGAGCTCCAATCCTTTCTTCTGGCCCAGAGTTTTGTCAATGCCCAATCTGATGCATCTCTTTTCCTTCACAAGCAAGGCTCTCACGTCATTTATTTCCTAGTTTATGTTGATGACCTTATTGTTACAGGTAGTGATCCTTCCCTCGTATCGAAGTTCATCACCACACTGCTAGTCGGTTTTCGGTCAAGCATCTGGGCCCCTTGAACTACTTCTTGGGCGTGGAAATCCTCCCCACCCCTGATGGCCTTTTCCTATCCCAACATCAGTATTTGCAGGATATCCTCACCACACTGGCCAATCGGTTTTCTGTCAAGCATCTGGGCCCCTTGAACTACTTCTTGAGCGTGGAAGTCATCCCCACCCCTGATGGCCTTTTCCTATCCCAACATCAGTATTTGCAGGATATCCTCAACATGGTACATATGGAGGGGGCCAAACCCGTGTCCACACCCTTGGTGGTCTCCCCATCCCTACTCCTCAACGATGGTTCCCTACCAACTGATGCCACTCTCTACCGTTGAGTGGTGGGAAGCCTCCAGTATCTCAACTTAACCCGCCCGAATGTCTCATATGGGGTTAAATGTCTCTCCCAATTCATGCATGCCCCAACGGATCTTGATTGGCAAGCTCTCAAGCGCATTCTCCGCTACCTCAAGGGCACAATGCTCTTTGGCCTTCACATCCACCGCACTGCCACCCAACACCTCCTTGTTGTTTCCCATTCATTCAGCACCCTCAGCGCCTTTTTAGACGCAGACTAGGCTGGGGACCAAGACGACCGTAAGTCCACCACAACATATCTTGTTTACCTAGGTGGCAACTTGATCTCTTGGAGCTCACGCAAACAAAAGTTAGTCTCTCGCTCCTCCATAGAGGTGGAATATAGAGTTGTTGCCTCCACCACTACATAACTCCTCTGGGTTTAATCTCTCATGTGGGTGCTCCAAATTTAGGTCACAAGAACACCCATAATTTCCTACGACAACCTAGGCACCACTTTTTACTGTGCCAATCCCTCTCTGCACTCCAGGATGAAACATGTGGACATTGACTTTCAGTTCGTTCGTGATCAGGTCACCCGTGGCCTTTTTCATCTCCATCATGTCCCCATTGATGATCAGCTCGTCGATGCCCTTACCAAGCTATTACCGCGGCCACACTTCCAGCTCCTCCGTGCCAAAATTGGTGTCACTAACGGCTCCACCATCTTACGAGGTTGTGATAAAGATACACGGGAATCCCAGGAGCCCCTGATCTCAGTAGTCAAAGGAATCCCTCTAATTCCTTCCTTAAACAGTCCTAAGATCTCTGTAGATACTTCCCTAGTTTGGTCCATGATTTCTTACCTAGTTTGCATTTTTATTTCCTACTTAGTCTTACCTAGAAACAGTATATATAGGATCCTCCTATTATAAAGTATTCAATACATTAATATACAAGGAATTTCATACATGTTTAAGGGGAAATCGGAAGATCGACCGAGCAAGGGATCCGAAGGGGACATAGGGAGACCGACCGAGCAAGGGGTCCAAAGGGACATCAATGAGATCGGCCGAGCAGGGAGTCCGAGGGGACACTCGGAGACTGACCAAGCAGGGAGTCCGAGGGGACATCGGGAGACCGACCAAGCAGGGGGTCCGAGGGGACATCAGTGAAATTGGCCGAGCAAGGAGTCCGAGAGGACACCGGGAGACCGACCGAGCAGGGAGTCCGAGGGGACATCGGGAGACCAACCGAGCAGGGGGTTCGAGGGGACATCGATGAGATCGACTGAGCAGGGAGTCCAAGGGACATCGGAAGACCGACCGAGCAGGGGGTGCTTGGAGGAACAAAGATGAGGTCAGTGTTGTTTATAAAAGAGAGATGATATTTTGGTGAGGTCAAGTGGCAGGGGGCAAGTTGCCAAGCCTGATTATATAAGTATTTGTTTGTGGTGGGCAGAGCCTACAGAAGGCTAAGTACAAATATTTGTTTTGTGGTGGGCAGAGTTTGCAGGTGGCTCAAGTGGGCTCTTGTTGGTCTGTCAAGTGAGTTTTTTTTTTCTTGGCAGATGCAAGACGTTGTACCAAGAAAGAGAAAGAAATATTCCCTCAAACACAAATCAATCTGGAAAAAATAGTATTTTCTGGGGGATTTTGGCAGAGGTATTTCTGAGTTTTTTCTTGCTGTTTGGATGGCTTGGTGTTTTAGCAGGTAAAGAAATTAAGAAAAAAACAACATAACCTTTCGTATCGATTCTCACAGATGGCTCCAAACTGTTGATGCATAAAATGTACAAACGAGACTGTAAAGACATGCACGACACTAAGACATAAGAACGCACGTGGTTCACCCAAATCGAGCTACGTCCACGGTGTTGCCTCACTCTTATTAGTATAATAGTGCTTTGTTTACATAATACATTGGTTTAGAGCCTTTAAAGAGATAAAGTAGCATATGTAGAGAGAAGGGAGAGGATAAGTGTAGAGAGAGAGGTCCCTCTTAATGGGAGAGTGACTCCCTATTTATAAAGGTTGTCTAGGGTTTAGGTTATATTAATAGTGATGGCTTTAAGGCTTGGGCCTTGTGTAATTTTGAAGTCTTCCGGTGGGTTTACTCCATAGTCCTATTCTGATAGGCTCGTTACTTGGTCAGGTGTAACGTCAACACTCGGAATTTGAGAACCAATAGATTCCCTCTTTTTCTCTGCTCTTTCTGGGCGGGTGATAGATTGACGATTGAATTTGATTTCTCCCTTTGTTTTAGATGAGGATTGTAAATTTGCAATCCAGTGTTTATGTTTTTAATTGCCATTGATTGTTCTATTGAATGCCAATAAATTGGGAAAAGCTGCTGCATAAAAATTCGCAACCAAAAATTCTAATATCTGATTTTACATTAATACTACTCTCTAAAACGATGAAGTAAAAATTAAAAAGAAGAACTGCAAATATTGTTCCTTTCTTGATGAGACTGAGCAAATGAACTTATTTATGAGGCGGAGCAATTGAAGGCAACCAAAACATGAAGGAAAAAAAAATGCAGGCAGGAAGAAACAGCAGAAAATTTTGTTTATCATTAATGCTAGCACACCTTTGGTTTTCCTAAGTACTTTTATGTATATGATTGCTACGTGTTATGGAAGAAAATTGGTAACTTTATGATCTTTTTAGATTTTTATTTACTTTTTAATATTGGAATGTTGATGTTGCTTGAACCTTGTTTGAAAGATGATTGGAATTAAGTAGACAGGTTAAGGGTTAGAGACTTCAAAACAAAAAGCATGGTTAAAAGCAAGTAGGGCATTACTGGGTTTGTGTTTGTTTCATTAGCATTTTGTTTACTGAAATGGATGCCAAATTTTTTAGTTTCTTAAGATTGTGGGCGTGGGTACAAACTACAAAGCCAGAGCTGAAGCTGAAGGACACTTGGCATATCTGAAATTGTTACAGTCACGAGGTTGAGTTGACCGTTCCTCCCGCAGTTTGTGTTTTCTGCTTCAAGAATAATGTGGTTTGCTGCACTGGATTTGATAAGGAAGGGGTGCACCAGTTTTCTGCTACTGTTCGTGGTTGTAAGCCATCTGAAGTTTACAAAGGCAGGGCGGGCTATAATGTACGTTGATGAAGTTATCAGTAAAAGCAAGGAAAGAAGTCCTATTGAATTTCAAAGGTTGAATTGTATTTCTCTCATATGATACTTACAATTTGTACAACTATATATAGGCTTAGGGAAGCTAATTAACAACTCCTTGAATGAAGGGAATTGATAACAATTCCTTGAATTAAGGAACAACTCCCTTGAATTAAGGGAGATCCTTGAATTAAGGGAATTGACAACAATTCCTTGAATTAAGGAACAACTTCAATTAAGGGAGATGACAACAACTCCTTGAATTAAGGGAGTTGACAACAACTCCTTGAATTAAGGGAGGTGAAAACAACTCCTTGAATTAAGGGTTCCAATACTCCCCCTCAAGCTGGATCCAGAAGGTTGATGGATCCAAGCTTGGACAGAAGTCGTTGAAACTGATGAGAAGCTAAGGGCTTTGTGAAAATGTCGGCCAATTGGTCGGAACTTCTTATGTAGTGTGTCTGAATTACTTGCGACTACACCTGTTCACGAACGTAATGACAGTCAACCTCAATATGTTTCGTTCGCTCGTGAAACACGGGGTTGGATGCTATATGCATGGCGGCCTGGTTATCACAGAATAGGGACATAGGAAGGGTTGCAGGAAACCCTAAATCACACAGAAGACCCTTGTGCCAGATCAACTCACACGCTGTTGAAGCCATTGCACGGTACTCAGCTTCGGCACTAGATCTGGTGATGACAGTTTGCTTCTTACTTTTCCAGGTGACCAAGTTTCCACCAACAAAGGTGCAGTAACCACTTGTGGACTTTCGATCGATAGCATTTCCTGCCCAATCTGCATCGCAGTACCCTATGATGTGAGTGTGGTCGTTCTTCGTCATGAGAATACCACGACCAACAGACCCTTTTAAGTAACGTAAGATCCTTTTTACAAGGTTCAGATGCTCGATGGTGGGAGAATGCATGAATTGACTGGCAATACTCACTGAATATGAGATGTCTGGTCTGGTGATCGTTAGGTAGATCAATTTACCAACAAGCCTCTGATAGGAGCTGATATCCGAGAATGGAGTGCCTCCCAAGTCAAGTTTGAGCTTGCTATCGAGAGGAGTAAGGGCGGGCTTAGAATCACTCATATTAGCATCCTGGAGGAGGTCCATGACGTATTTCCGTTGATTAAGAAATAAGCCCTTATGAGAAGATGCCATTTCGATCCCAAGAAAATACTTTAACACCCCAAGGTCTTTAATCGCAAATCTTTGTTGAAGTGACTGTTTGAGTTTGGAGATCTCTGCAGCATTATCACCTGTAATTATTAAGTCATCCACATATATCAACACAACTAATTTCCCACCAGCTCCAGTACGAACGAATAATGATGAATCGACACCACTCCTTTTGAAACCAACACTATGAAGAACTGAACTTAGTTTAGCATACCAAGCACGAAGCGATTGCTTCAGTCCATAAATTGACTTATGTAACTCACACACCAAATCAGGGTCCTGGCTTTGAGGATGTCCAGGAGGCAAGCGCATGTAGACTTCTTCTTCAAGATCACCATGGAGAAAGGCGTTCTTCACGTCCATTTGGTACAGGGACCAACCCTTATTGACAGCCACGGACAATAAAACCCGAACTGAGTTCATTTTTGCAACAGGAGCAAATGTTTCTTTGTAGTCCACCTCAAATGTTTGAGTGAATCCGCGAGCCACTAGCCTGGCTTTATACCTCTCAATTGAACCATCTGAATTAAACTTGATCTTATAGATCCATTTGCAACCCACTGCCTTTTTTCCTTTTGGAAGTTTGGTGATGCTCCAGGTGTTGTGTTGGTCTAGAGCTTTGAGTTCATCTTGCATTGCTTTTTGCCACACAACATGGTTATTAGCCTCATGGAAGTTTTGGGGCTCACTGTAACTGGAGATGGTGTTAAGGAAGGCAGCATGAGATGGAGTCACCTTTTGATACGACACATAATTTGATATTGGATGCCTCGGTTTATATGTTTCAAAATCTTGAAACCTTGTGGGAAGCTACCTATCACGTTGAGGATTGCGTCGAGGTTTTGGGAGAGTTGGCTCACTCTCGTTCAAATTATTAGCCATACTTTGAAGGTTTTCTTGGTTGCCGCTGCCATCATCATGCATAGAACCATCAGGATGAGTGCCTTCATGGTTATCTTCATTGAGAGAAGCATCAGTGTTAGCATGATTGAGCTCACGTTGCTGCGGACCTTCGGGTTCAATTCTTGGTAATGGGAACAAGTCCAAGATGCCATCCCCTTGATCTGTGAATTCACTTGTCTTGCCAAAAAAAGGGTTAGTCTCATGAAATCGAACATCTTTGGACACAATCAATCTCCTTAGTTGGGAATTATAACACTTATATCCCTTTTGAGTAGAGGAGTAACCAAGGAAGATGCATTTAGTAGCTCTAGGGTCTAATTTATCTCGGTGATGAGATTGAACATGAACAAAACAGATGCAACCAAACACTCTAAGATGTGAGAGATCAATTTTCCTTCCTTTCATGACCTCTAGGGGAGACTTGAATTCCAAGACTCGGCTAGGTAACCTATTGATGATATAAGCAGCTGTCATAACACCTTGGGACCAAAATCTCTTTGGTACATTCATTTGCAGCATTAATGCTCTTGTTTTCTCAAGTAGGTCACGGTTTTTACGTTCAGCTACCCCATTTTGTTGAGGGGTTCCAACGCAACTTGTTTGATGCATGATTCCATGAGTGCTCAAATATTGTTTCATGATATGGGACATGTATTCAGTGCCATTGTCAGATCGTAAGGTTTGAATTTGAGATGAGAAATGGTTTTTAACAAGGTTATGGAAATCCTTAAACACTTCTATCATTTCATTCTTAGACTTTAGGAGATACAACCATGTGACTCGAGAGAAATCATCCACAAAAATCACAAAATACTTGTAGCCATCAAAAGATTCCCTAATTGGTCCCCATACATCTGAATGAACTAGTTCAAAACACTTACTAGTCCTAGACAAAGAAGAGTTAAAAGGTAATCTAGTGGCTTTAGACAAGTGGCATGTTTCACAAAAAATAGCATCCTTACCTAATTTTGGAAATAAAGATGACAAAATGGGTGAGGAAGGGTGAGCTAAACGTTGATGCCACAATTGATTATCTTGAATGGGGTTGAACTTAGCTTGACACCCTCTGGGATTGCTCTTTGACATGTAATAGAGACCATCTAAATAAAACCCTTCACCAATCGTCTTCTTGGTGACACAATCCTGAAAGATCACTTTGTGAGGAGAAAAAATGGCTATGCAATTCAAGGTATTTGTGATCCTTCCCACAGATACAAGTTGAAATGGAAAGGAAGGAACATACAAAGCTATTGATTCAATTTCATTAGACATCAACTTTATCTTTTCTTTTCCTAAAACCTTTACATGCTCTCCATTTGCAATTGAAACTTGAGAAGCGTTTTCCAATTTTTCAAAATTTTGAGATTTAGACACATGGTTGGTCATATGATCTGTGGCACCTGAATCTACAACCCAAAAATCATGCAACATATTTAATTTAAGAGCAGTTTTAAAGGTTTTCATGATACCTTGCATATCCTTTTGGGGTACAGGTTTCGTGTCTGCCAAGAAACCTGCAAACTTGCCGAGCAATGCTGTCGAGGTCCCTTCATCCATGCTATCTGCACGGTCAATTCCAGCCCATCCTTTCTTGCCTTGCAGGTACGACATAAACTCAGTCATGAGTTCTGTTGGGTTTGCTGTGAAGTTCTTGAATGGATCTGACCTATTGGAGATGGAGGTAGATGCATGATTTGCTTGATGTGAAGTATGGTTCACCTTTTGTACGCCCTTGTTGTCCTTCATGAAGTTAGGCTTTAACTTTGGATGTAAAATCCAGCATGTGTCTTTAACATGACCTATATTGTTGCAGTGTTGACACTTCAAGTGCGGATGCTTTCCTTTGTACTTTCTCTCGTTGGTCATGTATGCCCTAGCCTCAGGTACGTTAGTCATTGTATTCAGGTTCATGACTTTCCTCCTTACTTCTTCACGTTGAATCGTTGCACACACACTGGTGAAGGAAGGAAGTTCAATGTTCATGAGTATGTGACATCGTAGATCTTCATATGTTGAGTCAAGACTGGACAAGAGTTGAAATATCTTGTCTTCTTTTGCTCTCTTTCGTAGCAGTGCTGCATCAGTTGTATGAGGACGATAAATTTCCAACTCATTCCACATGTTTTTCATGCTTCATAGGAGTTGCACAAACGGCTTACCATCTTGTTGCAGATCAGAGATGTCCTTCTTTAATTGGAAAACACGGGCAGCATTATTCTGGTTGCCATACATTTCCTTGACCGCTTCCCATAGCTGGTACGAGGATTCTGAATAGCTGAATATTTCAGCTAACTTTCGTTCCATGGAATTCAAAAGCCATGACATAACTAGCTGATCCTTGCTAAGCCAAGATTCATAGTTTGGTGAGGAAGCATCAGGTACTTTGATGCTTCCATTTATGAACCCTAACTTGGATCTCCCACCCAGCGCCAAAGACACAGCTCTTGACCACGACAAGTAATTAAACTCATTCAGTACGACTGAGCTTAATCTTTGATTTGGGTTGACGTCCACCTCATGTGCATTCACGGAGGAAAGCTCCCGGGAACTTTCAGCTTCTAATGCTAAAGGATTGTCTTCAGACATTTTGGAGAGTGAATACTCTCGGATAGCAGTATAGCAGAAGCAGGTTAATTTCCCTACTCTGATACCATATTGAATTTCAAAGGTTGAATTGTATTTCTCTCATATGATCCTTACAATTTGTACAACTATATATAGGCTTAGGGAAGCTAATTAACAACTCCTTGAATTAAGGGAATTGACAACAATTCCTTGAATTAAGGAACAACTCCCTTGAATTAAGGGAGATCCTTGAATTAAGGGAATTGATAACAATTCCTTAAATTAAGGGAGTTGACAACAACTTCTTGAATTAAGGGAGATGACAACAACTCCTTGAATTAAGGGTTCTAATACTCCTTGAATTAAGGGTTCCAATAAGTCCGGTAGTAGTAAGTGAGTGGATGTCTGAACCGAAAGCGTATATATGGCAACGGATTGGTAATCCTTTGTTTTGCTTTCAGAACCTCTGTTTCTGGGTTCTCTTTCTCAAACTGGTCATTTTAATATAGATTTCTTGATTGATGATGATACTTTATTGTTCATTTAGGTTTTTAGTCTCTTACTTTTGGGACTTTCCTGACTCATGTTTTCCTTCTTTTAGATCTTAGATGCTAAAAAAGCAATTCTTTCAGTGAATTTAACAAATGAGCTAGTGATTTAGAACAATCAGATTCATTAATAACATATAACATTCCATCAAATTACATCCAACCCTTTGAGGCATATATTGTAACAAACATATAGGAGGGTGTAACTGGGAATTACATATGAATGTAAGCCTCAGCTAGATTCTTCGTTTTGGGTTCAAGGCGTCAGATTGTTGATTGAAGGCATTGGCTGCTCTTGTTCCTCTCCCGATCTGCCGCCAGTGTTGGCTGCTGTCTATGGATCAGCAGCCGGCATAGGATATCGGCAGAGTGGACAAACCCTGCTCTTCTCCAGCCAGTTGACAATGCACTCTGTATGGTAGAGATGTGAACACGGCATACGAGTTGCTTCATCCGAAGTACCAACCACAATCTCCTCCATACAAATCGAGCACGCTGTCACTACTTCCACCGTCGCCTTCTCCAAGTTCACTATCGCCGACTTACTTGCCGCCACAAATCTAGGTTCATCCACCGAGTCCAAGGCCCCAAAAGCGTCAATAGAAACACAGATGTCGACGGCCATGTGGACCACCATGCCATCGTCGAGAAAAGGCCTACAACTATGTTCTTCTGCTAAGGCTTGAGTCACTATTTGATCTACCATGGATTCGCAAATTGAAGTCGGGACATGGAGGTGAGAAAGCAGAGTCTCTCCTATTTCATCCCTTGACGTGTTTTCATCCATCAGCAAATCAAGAAGTCGGAGTTGTTTGCAGTTTGTTTCTTCCATGGGCGTTGGATCGTCGGAATCGGATTGCAGGTCCTGGTGGGTTGTAAATATTGAGGCGGTGATACGGATTAAGAACTGGTTGTGTTGTGTCGCATTGTAGTCATCGGCTTTAGAAAAGTCTGACAACGATACTTTGCAATTGCTACCCGCCACTTGCCAATCAGTACTTGAAGTAGTTTCCGCCATGGATGATGATTGTTCGACAGGGATTCCAGTGAAAATAGTGATTCGAGATTTGTGATTTGTGATTTGAGATTTGTGAAGAACTAGAGATGAGTGAGGAGGTTTATATAGAAATTGGGATTTATGTTCTCCGCATTCCAGTAGGATTTCCTTTAACGGTAATCTTTTGAAATAATAATAATCATAACAAAAGAAAATGTCCTCGAGACACAAGGATTACTTGCTTCTCAATGAAGACTGTGAAAGGGGTACTTACGTAATTAAGTATTGAATAACTCCTCCCACGGTATTCTTTTTTTAATATAGTTTTTGCATCATATTTTTTGGGTATTTCAAAATCTACCCCTTGGGGTTCCCTTTTCAAAATAAAAAATGGACAAATTTTAGTTTATTACTAAGTAGTAGGGTTATATTTGGTTTTTAAAAATTTTCAAGTTACTAGCCTGAACTTAATTTCGAGTTTGTTTCAAGAGGATCCTCAATTACACTTTATGTTGAATTGTTTTTTAAGTAATGACAATGTCTAAATAAAATTATATTTCGATGATCTTATCATTTATATATATATATATATATGTGAGTTAGGGTTAAGAGATACTTATATTTACATCTAAATTTACACTCTTTTTAGGCATTTAGATTTGAGATTAATCAATGGTTCTAATTAATTAGAAGTACTATGAAACATCGTTAATGCTTAACTTAAAAGAATTTTAATTAAAAACTTCTTAATTTGTTTTAACTATAATTTATTTTCAAAACAAAATTCTATATATATAAAAAAAATCAGAATTGAGAATTAGTCTCTTTTTTTTTTTTTGCCAATCCAAGCCTTCCTCTTTGTCCTATACGCTACAATTTCCCCCATCCAAGTTGCTGTTTCCTCCTCGTCAACAGGTCAGAGATTCCAATGAAGAGGTTCATGTATTGGAAAAAATACTTAAGGGACTATCTCTATCTCCCATAAAAAATTAGTGACAGATACAAGGGTACAAATATTAGGAGCGGTGGAGGACGAGGAAGAAGCAGCAGCTTGGGTGGGGAAAATTGTAGCGCATAGGACGAAGAGGAAGGCTTGGATCGGCAAAAAAATAAAATAAAAGACCGACTCTCAATTCTGATTTTTTTTTTTTTATATATAGAATTTTGTTTTGAAAATAAATTTTAGTTAAAACAAATTAAGAAGTTTTTAATTAAAAAATAAATTATTAATTAATTATTTTTTAAGTTAAGTATTAATGATGTTTCATATTACTTCTAATCAGAATAATTGATTAATGCCAAATTTAAAGGCCTAAAAAGAATGTAAATTTAGATGTAAATACAAGTGTCCCTTAATTCAACCCTATATATATATATATGTATAGATAATCTTCAATTTACTAGCATGGACTTAATTTCTAGTTTGTTTTGACGTGAACTTTTTTTTATACTTTCTATTAAATTATTTGTTAAGTGATGACATGTCAAAATAAAATTATATTTTGATGAATTTATTCTTCTCGAAATGAATGTGTATATATATATATATATATATTGATTCGTTTTTGTAGAGAATACATAAATGAATACAACCAATTAAAGCAAGTTTTTGCGAAGATTGTGACTTGTGAGCTGCTTCCCTCCTTGCCCTGAGTTCTGCAATTGCTAAAGATGCTACACCAGCGTGTATATCATTATTAGCTGCTTTCATGAGGATTTTGTTTTCCCTTTTTTAGCAGTTCATTGGCTTTTCTCCACTTATGATATTTACCAAACAACACTTCCACGTCTTCAAGGGTTCTACCACGTGTTTCCGGCAACATTGTATAAAAGAAGATCCAGCCAATCGTGGCAATTCCCGCATAAAGAAAGAAGGCCCCACCAATCGTAATGGCTTTATACAATGAAATAAAAGTCATGGAGATAACTCCACTCATCACCCTATTCACTGCCACTCCCATGCTACACCCTTGCGCCCGGAGCTGCAATGGAAAGATCTCCGAACTATAGACCCACGTAATGGGCCCAATTCCGATCGAGAAAAACGCAACGAATGTTAATACCGTGGTAATGCACAATCCAATGGCCCACATGATCTTTTCATCAGGGTGTTGATCAATTATGGTAAGGCCCAACCCGAGACCTACAAGCGAAATTATCATTCCCCCCACACTGCTCAAAAGCAAAGGGCGGCGACCAACCCTATCGAGGAAAAATGTGGCGACCAAGATGAAAAGGGTCTTGATTGATCCAACGGCCACAGTTGCAAGTAGCTTGTATTTGTGGGAGGTGATTCCTGCTTTCTCAAATATCCTTGGGCTGTACAACACGACGGAGTCAATACCGGAAGATTGTTGAAAAAAATGGATACCAATGCCAGCGAGTAGAATATGCCGTACGGCGGGTGTGGGATGAACAATCAAGTCTTTCCATACACTTGAACCGTCCTTTCTTTTTGGGACCTCAACCACGTCGTCATTGTAGTCTTTGGGGATTCCTGCAGCTTCTTTGATGTTTTCTAATCTCATCTCAGCTTCCTCTTTGGAATCTGAAGTTATCTCGAGGACTCGCTTGGCGTCGCCAAGTCGGCCCTTCAATACGAGCCAACGAGGTGACTCCGGCATGACCAGGACGCCGAGGGCAAGAAAAACAGAGGGAATTGCACCAATGCCAAGCATGATCCGCCACCCCAAGTTAAGTGCGAGTTTGGAGAAGGCAACGTTGGATACGTAACCCAATAATATGCCGACATTCACAAACACCTATAATGGAAAAGATATTAATTCAATATGAGTATGAATACTATTATGCATTAAATTACATCAAAATTCGAATTTTTTACTTTTTAAGTATTTTGTAAACGTCTCTCCCAATCCGAATACTTTATAATAGGTATATGTTTTTTTTTTTTTAAATGAAACACATCGTGCCTTAGTACACATTAAATACTTTGAAACAAACAAGTACCTCTGGGAAAGATGTGAGGAAGCCACGAAGCTTGGCCGGAGAGATCTCGGCGGTGTAGACCGGAGCGATCATGAGAGCGTAGCCAACTCCGACTCCGGCGACGAATCTGCCAAACATTAGAAAGGCATAGGTGGGTGCGAAACCCATGACGAGAGCTCCGGCAAAGAAAATGGCTCCGGCGAGGACAATGGTGTACCGGCGTCCAATCCAATCGGAAGTTCTACCAGCCAAGGCGGAACCTAGGAGGGAGTAGATATTTAGAGTGCCAGCAAGGATTTCGACTTGCACGTCGCTGATTTTGAGGTCATCTTTGATGAAGATTGCCGCTCCACTCATTACACCAATATCTATATGTACAATATATAATTACTAACGCATTATTATAATGATAACGTGAATATATAGTATTTGTAAAATGAAATGTTAGATTGTAATTAATATTTTTAAAATGGATCATTCTTATATCTATATATATATATATATATTTATTTATATATGTTACTATACGAAGATATATATAAATGAAATTTACCATAACCCAATAAGATTGAAGTCATTGAAGCCAAAATGGCAGTGGCAATAGCGATCTTGTTTGTCTTGGGTTTCTTTGCAGGATCAAAGTCTGCAATACTTTCCGCAGACACACCAGTAAATCCGGCCCTCCGGTCTGCCATCGCTGCCGTGAATATAGAACTAGAAAGAGAGAGAAAAAAAAAGAAGAGGATATTTAAAAGAGCATAAAATTGCTTGGGAGCTATGAATTACTTAAGGGCTAGCCTGTATATATAGGGTTTTGATGAACAGACATTGGTTTTGTTTGGTGGCACAAATTCAATCCCATTATCTGTACTGGATAAGAATTATATATGTACGTTAATTGGTATTTAATTGTTAAAACAATTTTTGTTTTGTTTTGGAAAAGACTGTTCCTTTTCATTCATGGCGGGTCCAACAATATTGATTAGTGTCTCCAAAAAAATTATCAAGAAAAAGAAAGAGGTAACTAAATATCATTTTGGTTAAGTAGCAAAAACTACGGGGGGGAAAACAAAAAACAAAAAATGGAAGCTAGGTTCATTCGGTATTGTTGGATAATTCGTTCTATTAGGATCGATGACAGGATAAATGGATATATAAGTTATTTTTGTTTAATTATATTCCTATAATTTTTATTTAATTTGGTCCTCCATTGGCCACTATACAACTTAATTAGCAAGAATTAGAGAATTCAATGTATTTTCATTAATGTCTTTCTCAAAAATTTCAGCCCCAATAACTAGATAAAAAATAAATTACAACTATATATGCCACATACCACGGACGTAATTAATGAGAAATGTCATCCGATCCAAACTAAAGAAGGTTTATCCAATTAGAAAATTTAAAAATACAGGTGTATTCAATTAAGATATTTAAATGTTTTAAAATATTTTAAAAAAGTTTTGGTGTATTCAATTAAGATTTTTAATGTTATTAAAAATGTCAAAATAAGCCTTAAGGTATTCAATAAGACCTATTTTTTAAGGAGTTGTTTAAATTGTGGACTTTGTAAGATTAAACATTAAAAATTTACATACGATAAGACAAAAAATATCTAGCCTCAAGAGGAGGGATTTACTTGTGAGCCTCACAATACATTTTTGTTAAGAACATCCCATCTTCCGAGAACATTATCTCCAAATAGACTTGTGGTCCTTTACATGAATGGTTCATCCCATTGTAAAAATTAATTTGAAGAAACATGCGTCAAAAGGTGGCCAAAAAGTCTTTATTTTGTTGCAAATTTTTTGGCATAATTCTGTAGAATTTTTTCAGAAACTGTCATTTTTTCTCCTTTTTGCGGCGGCGTTCTTTAGATTTTTCGTCACCAAAAGTGTTCTTAAACTTTTAGTAACGAAAACTTTGTAGTAATATAAGATTTTCCAGGAAATTAAGAAAAATTTAGAAAAGTTACAGAAAATTCCATAACCATCTTAAAACGATTCCAAAGCATCCAATAGATCAATTCTAAGGTATGATCAATTCTAATAGAAAGAAAGCAATAGGTGTGAGTGTGTGATACCAACATCTAGTGAATGTATAACTCAAGATTATGATGATGAAGATATATGTTCAGTCACTAATGTTCAGATGAAAGAAACCAGTGCAAGAAGAGAGAATAAAATGGAGAAATTACAATGTTCACCAAAATTTGTTAATATATATATATATACACCAAAATTGTCCAAATAAAGAGAAAGTTTAGAATAAAATTTATAAAAAGTGTTTGGATAATACCCAAATGTCCATACCAATTTATAAGATTTTTAAAATGCTTTAAAAATTTTCATTTAAAAAATATCTTTAAAAAAATTTAAATGTCCTAATCGAATACACCCTCCTAATTAAATCACCCTAAATTTTGGAAATAAATAAATTAATTAAATCATCTTATTATTAAGGATGTTATTTCAATCCTATTTTTTTTTATTGTGGATAAATGGAATGCCGCATTCAATGTCACATCAAATTTGTGAAATAATCTGGCTAATGAAATATATTCATATAACATTATTCTATATAAGAATAAATATAAGTTGATGCTAAAATTGATGAAAATATTTGAAGACTTTGCGACCACATACACCAATACCCTTGGCCAATATATTCGAGTTTGATAGGTCTTAATAACCTCCTCCAAAGACACCATGAAATCCAGAAACAGATGTAGAAACTAAAAATAAAGGCGGCTAAAATTGCACACTAACAAATTATATTAATAAAACAGGAAATTAAGATTGAAAATAGGAAAATAATATTAAAACTAAAGAGGGCCAAATTTATTAACTTATAAATAAGATGAAAAATAAGAAAATAATGATGAAAATGAACAAAATAATAAGAAATAACTTCAGGAAATTGATGTTGGGTTGTTGGGGAGGCAACCAATAGCAAAGCCAACAAGCCTTGACAAGTTTTATGCTAAAACCAGAGCTATATTTTATATAACAGTAAAACATAACCTGGGCTACAGTCTAGCCTACCCCCTTCAGTGGGTCGTCCCTGATGAAACCTGCTAAGTGATTTAGACTTGTAATATGTCCAACTCATAACCCTAGTCGCACTATATCAATATATGTATGTATCTATATATATTTTCATTTTATTATCATCTACATAAAAAAATCTACTAAATTGAATTTCATTTTGTAATTTGTATACATCAAATATAATTTTATTTATAGAAATTAAGATTCAAAATAAAGAACATGTACCGTCCATTTAATTGATAAAATATATGATTAATTATATACATAAATGATTAATTTTTAGTATAGTTCATAATAATGGATATGCATGTGTTATCCATTTAATTGATACATGCATATGATTCTATACAAGAATGATTAAATTTTAACATACATAATTTTGAGGTGATCTCTATTGAAATGCCGATTTAGAAGACATACGATTTTTATTGTGATCACATGAGTCGTAAAAGAAAAATTCACTAAATAAAAATGATAAATAAAGAAGCAGGTTACTCCAAAATGAAAGAAAATATTTTCGCGTAAAATTCAAAATAAGGTCTAATCTGGAAGTCAATGCCATTTTTTTGTCCTTACTGTAAGATCATTTAGAAACCTAAAATTTTTTATTTAACGTATTGAAATGAATATCACTAAATTGTAATTTTTTTTTTATTATAAGGGAGAGGGAATTTTGAATTTTTTTTCATATAATATGTTATCGGGGTTCGAATTTGAAACCAATTAACCTAATAAATCATAATATTAATGGTATATATATCTTAATTAATCAAGTGATAAAAAATAAACAAATAAAAGAAGGCTCCCGGGACGTGCACGTACAGTCGATACGTATTGAAAACTGTAAATAAAACTCGAGCCACACCTTTTACATAAAAATGGTTTCTCAATGTTATCGATCATTTTATTTTTAACTTTAATTTTGCACCCGCACTAAACCACAAATTATCTTTAATAGCAACCAAAAAACGCTATTGAAAGTACTTAATTAAAAAACGCTATTGAAAGTACATAATTGATTATGACACTTATTGATGCAAGACGTAGACCAATTTAGACTTGCCTCCCTGAACACCTTTGACTACTCCTCGCGGGGTAGGAAGACCTGCACTGGGAGAGAGTGAGAGCAAAAGTACACCAGTGTGGTGCCAGCCAAATAGTCTTCGATGCTTAAGTGAGATTATGTAGGAAGGGTATTGTAGTAATTTAGGTAACATGAGGGCAATATTGTCATTACCTTTTGAAGGGGGATACCCTTATATTTATAGTAGCATTGACTGTGTTTGTTGGTGTTTGTCAATGTAGGATAAATGTCGTTACCCTTAGGAGCTGACACGTGTCTTGAGGTGGTCCTAGGCAACATTTCTGACCTGTTAGTGGGCCTGGCCGACCAGATGTGGTCGTCCTGTAGATGAGTCGGTCTCATGGTGACTGCTCGGATTGTCGAGGGAGTGGTCGGGCCGATCAGATAGTTGGCTGATCATTTATGGTCAATCTTTGTTCTTCTGCCTTGTTGTTGTGATTAGGAAGATGTGTTTTTGTTTTGAGGGGGGGTGTACATGGTCGGTTAACCTTTGTTCTTATGCCTTATGGTCGACCTTTGGCACGTATTGTACCTGTCAGCCTGTGTAGGTGTACACTATGCCAGTCCCTAGTCCCCAAGCCCTTAACGAAAGAAGGATGCCGAAGGAGAGGTTATTGAGAGGTTAGCTTGCATGGACCCTCACACAATGAGGTGGCCGATCGGCTTGGGAAGTATTCTTAGACCGATCGAGAGCCAGTTGGGGCCAAGGTGAATGTATGTCACCTTGTCGGTCAGCTTGGACAGACCCTCGCACGATGAGGTGACCGATCGACTTGTGAGATACCCTCATACCGACTGAGAGCCACGGGGGTCGAGATGAGTGTCACATTGGTTGGTTAGCTTGTGCGGGCCCTTGCACGATGAGGTGGCCGATCGGCTTGGGAAATTTCCTTAGACCGACCGAGAACTTGTTGGGGCAAAGGTGAGTGTATGTCACCTTGTCGGTTAGCTTGCACGAACCCTCGCAAGATGAGGTGGCTGATTGGCCTAGGAGATGTCCTCAGATCGACCGAGAGCCACGTGCGGTCGAGGTGACTATCACCTAGGTTGGTCAATTTGAGTGGAACTTCGCACGATGAGGTGGCTGATCGGCCTGGGAGATGTCCATAAACCGACCAAGAGCGAATTGGGGCAAATGTGAGTATATGTCACATTATGAGTCAGCTTCTGTGGACCCTCTCGCGATGAGGAGGCCAATCACCCTAGGAGATGTCCTCAGACCGAACAAGGGCCCAGTTGAGACCAAGGTGAGTGTATGTCACCTTGTTGATCAAGTTGTATGAGCCATCGCACGATGAGGAGGCCGATCGTCTAGGGAGGTGTCCTCAGACATACCACGAGCCGCTGAGTGCGTTTTTAATGCTCTTTAACGGATATGACCTTTCCACTTACCAAGGTAATGCATGTAGTTAATTGCGTGACTCTTGGGTTGGCCGAGTAAGTGGCCAAGAGCTATTTTTAACCTTAGTTATTTTTGTGGAAAAGTATAAAAAGGTTGGAGAATAAGTCACTTTTCACTTTTCGTCCTCAGCATTCTAAGAGTGATTGAGAGTGACTAAAAGCGATTCTGGCAACCGTAGAGGTGATTTTCGGCGTTGATCCACAGTGGTGTTTGCGGCCTACTTCTGAGCAAAAACAAGGTAGGTTGCCATTTTTGTATTGATTTTGGATTTAAAGTAGGTTTTAGCAAGAATGTTTCATGAACATGCTTGAATGTTCATTCCCCGTTGTCTTAATTACCTAGGTCGGTTAGGTGTTGTGTCTTGCATATTTCCCTTCTTAGGAGTCTGTCCTTTTGCATTTGTAGATGTTATCTGAAGATTCTCAAGGCATGGATAATCAGTTTGGAAATGCCTTTGAGGATGAATCAACGGCCAGCTCGGCCGCTTTGGACACTCGGTTACGGACGAGTGAGTCAGCATTGATTTCAGGGAAATCTCGGACAGAGGTGAATCTGAAGTCATAGGCCGAAGAGGAGAGGGATCTGTAGGAGGAGCATGAAAAATATTTTGCGCAGGTACCAGATAATACTGTCTTGGCAAATGGTGAGGCCGAGTAGGTGATGTTGGATGTGGAGTCGGTCGATCAGACCATGATCTTCGAGGGCATACCAATATTGTCCGATCAAGAGAAAGGGAAAAATTGAAAGGGAAGGTCGATGAGGGGGAAACTTCTAGGCCAATGGTCATGGAGATTGAAATGGAGAAAGCCATAAGAAAAGTGATCGTTGCGAAGTCAGGGTATCATATCGATCGGTAATGGAGCACGATCATATGAGATTATGTACAAGCCTTTAGCGATGTCTTTCACATTCCTTATTTAGTGGTGATGAGGCTGGTCGAGGAGAAGGATATGCCTAGTGATCCTCCAGAACCCTGCACCACCTTTCACCCAGATTTGTTGACGCACGAGGTTGTCTTACTATTACACTCTTGTATCCAGGAGATGGTGGCCTATGTTGAGGTGGCCATCAGTTAGATCAATCCTAACACCTGAATAGCTTTAATGGGTGTGTACACGGCCTTCAAGTTGGCCGGGAAAGGTGAGCCGACTTGGGGTCACTTGAACTGCCTATATCAATTCCGGAGAGATACGACCTGGTGGGTTTATTTGGTGGCTAAGGATAGGAAAGCCAGCGGGCCATTTATTTCGGACATGGACCTCCCAGAAAGCGTGGAAGCACTGGTTTGTCTTCGTATCCGAGGAGTAGGAAGGAGCACATATGACCGATGGTCAACGGATGATACCGAGGACCTACCAGTCCGAAGGTGTGGCCATGAGCCTCATTTCTTGTTCGGTCTGTCTAGCTTGGTTAGAGCATGTCTAACGGGTGAAGTTTGGCCAGGGCTAGGCAGCAACCAGCCCACAACCTTCCAATTTTAGTTTTTAATGGGAGCAATTTTGGCCAGGGCAAGGCTAGCCCCCGGGCTATTCTTGCCTCCCTTCTTGCCCGGGCTGGGCAGTTGAGCCACCAAGCAAAGAGTAGCCAACGACTACTTTGCTCATCACCCACAACTCCCATTCAACTAGAAAACCCAGAATTCATAGAGAGTGCCAACAAAAACCCATAATTCAATTATGAACACAAATTGGAAAAAAAATCACGGATGAATAGAAATTGGGAAAAACCCATAATTATTAAATCACGGATGAACATCAATCAAAATAATCAAACACAACAATCCAAACATACTACAATTCATGGATGAATAGAAATTGGGAAAACAAATAAGAATTGGACAGCAAACACGTATCTGGCAACAATTTGGGGAAAAATAAAAAAGCACTCAATTACACATTTGCCTAAAAATTACAACACTCACTCACCTCTTGAAGAAGAAAAGGACCAGTCGAAGGCCTCACATCGTCGTTAGAACCTCGGGACGTCCGATCGTCCTCTCAAAGCAATCGACTGCTCTCGAACGGTAGAACAGCTCGACGTCAGTGACGGCTCTCACGGTCTCTCCCCTTCTCGACCTCTCTTTCTCGACCGGTGTCTTCTCCCCTCTCGACTACTCTTTCTTGATCCTCTCCATCTATCTTTCCTCTCCGTTTCAATCGTTTGAGAATGATTGAGAGAGCCGAGAACTCTCCATTTTGTACAAAACAATCGAGCTGCAAAACGGTGCGTTTTGGTCATTTTATTAACATTTTTTTCTTTTCTTTTTGCTGATTTTTTTGTTTATATTTATTAATATATATTTTTTTGTTTTTTTTTCTGATTTATTTGTCTATATTTATTAACATGTTTTTTCTTTTTTTTTTCTTCTGATTTATTTGTTTGTTTATATTTATTTATTAGTTATTAAATTTTCTCAATTTAAATTGATAGTTGTTTGTGTATTATTATTATTATTATTATTATTATTAAAATCTAACTTGATACTTATAATATTATTATATTATTATTGTTGTTAATATGACAATTTAAATATCCACAGGAAATTAATATTTACTCTTATAAATATGGCACCAAATCATAAATCGTCAAATAAGGAAGAAGTGATGTTATCCAAAGCTTGGGCAGTTGTCACTTCAAATGCAATTGAAGGAGTAGATAAAACAAACAGTGCATTCTGGGTACGAGTTTGAAATCATTATATCCAAAATTGGGATTGTCTTGTGGAAGGTTTCTGAATTGTTCAGGGGTTTTCGAATAGGTGGAAAAAATTACGACCGATGCTCAAAGAGTAGCAAAGGGCTTCAAAACAAGCTGCGAATTTTCATCGTCGCTGTGCCAATCAGATGGATGAGGTGAGAATTTGTAAATTTATAAATGTAGTATCATTGTGCACAATTTATTTTTTAAATTAATCAATTGTTCTTGAATATATATTTAGTTGATACAAGTAGAGGTCTATTATAAAGAAAAAATAAATTCGCAATTTATGTTTCATCATTGTTGGGAGATATGTAAAGATTGCGAGTATTTCAAAGATCCACCTCAGAGAGAGTCTGAAGTAAGTCAAGTATCTTCATTTGGCTCATCATCACTTGAAGATTCAAATAATTTGGATGAAGATGGGTAAGAAGAAAATCCCGAAGCCAATATAGGTTCCTCTGTAAGACCTCCAGGAAGGAAGCTATCAAAAGAAGCTCGGAGAAAGGGAAAGTCACATATGATTGATAATAATCGATTGTATGCCACCATGGAGGCCATTGTATTGAAAAATTTGGAAGTGGCGACATTGAGGAAGAAAAGAGATGAAGATTATGCAAATGCATTACAATTTGAACAAGCATTGGAATTGCAAAAAGAGAAAGAAAGACGAATAGAATGAGAAGATAGAATTATAGAGAAGGATACCGAAGAGATGGGTCCAAATAAACAAAGATACTGGATAAAAAGGCAATTGGTAATCACAAATGGAAAAGAAAGTAATCTTAGTGGTGACGGTCATGAATATCATGAAAAGGGTGATTATCGGCCTCAAAATGATCAAGAAGGTGATTATCAGCCTCAGAATCATCAAGATTGGTTCACCCCTCCTCACTCGTTGATTTTTAATTTTCAATTTAAATTTATTATTATATATTTTATTAGACTTATTAATGATTTTGATGTAATTTAAATTTTAGTAAAATAAAGTTTCTTCATTATGATAATGTTTAATATTTTTTTTTATATATAATCATATAAGTTAAATAAAATAAAGTATAATTAAATTGTATTTCAGATATATTATGCAAACATTTGAATTCAAAGATAAAAATTTGAATTCTTGTGTCTTGCACCTTTCCATTAGAAACACTAAATCTTGCATTGGGCAAGATATCATGAATGATAGAATTTGGGGGGCTAAATCTTGCCTTTAGCCCCTCCACCATTAGATGTGCTCTTAGGGTGTCTTTGATATTTGTTGAATATCGTTGCTAATGTACTTATTTTTTTTCTTTGTAGAGGTTTTCAAGTGCCTAACCCTGACCGAGAACGAGAAGGCCAACTGTGTTGAAATTTTTGAGAAGTTGGACCGGTCAGAGAGGAGTCGAGTTTCCTTCATCTGCTGAGTAACCTTGTGAGGGTTGGCCTTTTTCCTGAACTACGTAAGTTTCTCGGCCACTATGGCATTCGTTCTTGTTGAATTATGGGTCTGTTTTTGTTAAAGTGGCTAACGTTATGTTATTTGGTTAGCTTCGCCAGACTACATGTTAGCAGTAGCCGAGTAGTGCGCAAAAAGAATGGCCAAGATTCAAGAAATCATGAAGTAGACCAAAGAGGCCAAGGTACAAGATCAGAAGGTAGAGGCCTTGGCCAAATTGGACTATCGCCAGCCCGTAAAGCGTAAGGCCGCAACCAAGGTCAAGCTAAGGCTCATAATTGTTGGATCAACAGTTTTGGTCGAGGAGCCTCATTCTTTGGCTAATGTGGATTCAAGCGGTAGGGGAACCGCTGCATCCTCTCTTCGTATGATGGATGACCTACTGAGAAGTTGCACATGAGTTCCCAGAAACAAAACCGTGAGGGTTGGGCCCAAAATGGACAATATCGTGCTAAATGGGTCGGGTCATGACATAATGGTATCAAATGTAACAACCCGTCCCGAGAATTGGGATTAGTAGAGTGATTAAGGTGTGATTAGTAAGGTTAATCAGGGGTTAGGTGGTCCCGAGGGGTCCGGGAACCTAGAATGACGATTTTGCCCCCTGCTTTGGGCAAAAATGTTGACTTTTATTTCGGGTGGTCAATTGGGGATTGACCAGTGACCGGAACGTAGTTGAGGTTGTCACGAATCCTTAGGCTGGTGGCACGCCCGATTCCGACATCCGAGGAGGAAGTTGTGATGTTCGGAAGGTTGAGGGCTTAACTATAATTTGGGTAAAGTAGGGGGAATAGTTGACTTTTCGTATAATCGAGTTTTGGTAGGTTGACCTAGGATGGTTAGATAGTTCTTGTCGTCCTGAGTTCGATGACAGGCGGCACGTGTTCATCGGACTTACGAGGTGAGAGTTACGGGTCTAGGAAGTTTCGGTAGAACCGTAAAAATGTGTTAAAAAGAAGGGTATTTTGGTCATTGTGGCACATTGGGATTTGTGCACAGAGGAAAAGAATGGACGGCTGGGGTTTAAACAGATGGGATAAAGTTGGAAGGGATGGTGACACGTGTTGAAGGACTAGAGGATTCTGGTGGAATCCTGTGTGTTCACGGTCCTAGCTATTTGGGTGAACCCGTGTGTGTGTGTTGTTCTTCGACAAACACAGAGAACATAGGGTGAGAGTTTGGGATCAGTTGATCGATCTGGGTGCAGGGGTGAGTAAATAGGGAGTTGTGAGTGTGTTAGTGAGGCAAGGCGGAGCTGGTGGCCGTGAATTGGAGGTGCAATCGTGCACGGCGGCACGGCGGAGGTGTGGAGGTATTTTGGGGAGAAACAGGGAGCTGTGAGGTTGAGGTGGTGGCTACGCCGTGAGGCGAGGCAAACCAAGGCCAGGGGAGGCTGAGGAGACTCCAAGGAGTCCAACGACCACCGTGGTAGGCGGCAGTGCGCACGGCGGAGCTGCAATCGAAGGGTAAGGTTTCTTTGCCCTGTTTTTCCGTGAAAATTCAATTTGAAAGTCGTGAGTCTAGGGCTAGAGTCGAGGGAGTTGGAGGTTAGGGTGAGACTCCTGATGGTCCTAGGGATCGTTTGAGTGTGCTGCCGTGATGGGTGGTGCACGGTGGTGGAGGGCACGACGGAGGGACCTTCAGTACTCTGTTTTGGCCGTGGGTTCAAACGGCGAGTCGTGTAGGTAGGGGCTGAGTCGACAGTATAGGGGTGTTGGTCTAGATTCAGTGAGGTCTTAGGGACCGTCTGGTGTCACCACCGTGACGGGAGGTGACCGGAGTTGAGGAGTCGTGAAACAGGGGATGTAGGCCGTTTGATTTCGAGCTTCAGTCGACGGTGTAGAGGCCGTGTCGAGGTGAACGGGGTACGGGAAGAGATAGGGCAGGTCAGGACGAAGCTACAGGTGAAAGAAGGGATCGAATTGGTGGCCGGACGGCGGAGATCAAGTCTCGCCGGTTCAGCCTGCGACGGCCGGTTCAGCACGGGTTGAAGACGGTACTGTAGCTAGCGCGTGGGGCCACGCGCAGCCACTTTGGGCGGCGCGTGAAGGCGCGTGCGGCGGTTCTGGGAGAAACAGTCAACTTGACTTTTGGTCTAGGAGTTGTGTTGAGTTTATTGGAGTTGGTTTCGGGTTAATCGGAAGTCGTTTGAGTTTAGTTCCGCGAGGGTGAAGGTTTAGGGTCCCGGGGTTCTAGGTCTTCGGTTCGGGGATTTTTGAGGAAATTTAGGAGAGTGTTGGTAGATGTATTAGTGACGTAATTTGACGGTGTTTGACAGGATCGAGATTTCCCGAGGAAGCCGAGGAACGGGCTGGACGTTCGGGACGCGAGTAGGGCTCAGTACTGTGAGTGGACCCTTTCCTTAAACTCGAGCCTGCATAACTGTTTTTATATACGTATTTTATGGTTTTACTTATAAATCTATGTTTATTGAATATGAAGTGATGATTTTATGTGTTTGCACGTTTTTCGAGAAAAAGACGGTTTTGGCACGGTTTTCGAGAAAATGTTGGTTTTCGGATTTTGATGCCACATTTGGGGATTTCCACTGATAAAGGTTTTCTAATAATGATAAATGGGTTATGAAATGTGATTTGTGATTACATGGGGTTTTGGTATGAAAATGGATATTTTCCGGATTTGGGTTCGGAATGACGGTTCTGGATGCCGGAAGGGCATCAGACCAGTGATTTCGGATTCGGGTTTGGATATGGATTGGTAAATGGTTTTCAAATGATTTTGAGATTGGATTTGCTGGATCTGGATATTGGGTTTAAAGACCCGGATATATGTGACGGGGGACCGGCCGGATTGGGTTTAAAGACCCGGATTGAGTTTAAAGACTCGGGAGTTTAAAGACTCGGATATATATTGATTTTCCCCCGTAGGCCTTGAGTTTAAAGACTCGGGAGTTTAAAGACTCGGATATGATTAAGGCCTGGATTGAGTTTAAAGACTCGGGAGTTTAAAGACTCGGATAGATCCAGCAGGTTTGATCGGGACATTTATGAGTTAATGTTCATGGTTTATGATACAGTTTTCTGATACTCATGTTGTGGATTCTTATGATGTTTAAGAATGATTCTTTTATAAATGTGTTTATAACTGTTGGTTATGCATGTGGTTTCAAAACGGAGGGTTTAACTCGGTTTTCTTATAAATTGGTTTTTGAACTTTTGTACTTTCTGGTCCACTCACATTTTCTGTTTTAATTGCCCTCCAGGTTGTGGAGCTAGCGCGGGGTCTTGACGTCGAGGCAGTGTCCAAGGCATAGAAGTGACGTGAGGGATCCTAGGAGAGTTAAAGGCTTCTGTGTGCGTGTACTTTATCGGTTTTTATTTTCCTTGTAATTTAGTGCTATGCTCTGTAAACGATAAGGTTGGGATATTTTGTAATTACTCATGCGTTTGACTGGGTTAGAGTGAGTTTTCTTGAGTATTGCGTCGGGGAGTCAGACGGGAGCGGGATTTACCTCGGGTTTCGGGGTGAAACTGGGGTGGGTCCTGACAATTGGTATCAGAGCATAGGGTTGTCGAGTTTGTTGGGTCTGTCGGTTTGTGAGGTTGTGTTTCAGTTGTTTGACTACTTCTATGCCTCTTTCAGCGTGCGGTTGACGATGCCTCCGAGACGTAGACCCTCTCCACAACCTGAAGAAGTAGCCAGAGAGACGGAGAGTGCCACGATTGAGCGAGCCCAGCGGCTCGGGGCTACTACGTTTAGTGGTGGGGCTGATCCTGATAATTCCACTTGGCTTTGGTGAGCGGGCTGCAAGGGATGATGCACACATAAAGCGCAGATGACTAGAGGATGGTGGAGCGGTCGGTGATGAGCCACAGAAAGTATCTGAGCGCATCAGCCTCTCTTGGGCGAAGCATATTGAGGCATTGGCCGCTGGGCTGTCAAGGGAGTCTGCGGATTTCGGGGGGCGCCTGTCTAGTTCAGCGATGGGGGTTCCTACAGCCCAAATTGACCCTATATGCTGGATTTTCGATCCTGTGTCACCGACCATGGATTCCAGCAGGGTAAGTTCTTCTCCATTTGCTCCTGTGTTATTTTATGGGTTGGATTCTTTTCTAGATATGGGTAAATTGATGATAGGACAGCCGGGAAATGGTGGTCACCGAGAGCAAGTGCTAGGGGGTTCTTGCATAAATTTAAATCCCCAAACATGTAAATTTTCGGGTTAGAATTCTAGTTTTTTGTGCTTTGATGCCTCTTCTGGAAGTTTGTTGGCCAATCAGTCCGTAAAAGTGATGGGATTGCCCTGTAATGAGTAATGAGTCTACTCTGCTAAAATGTTCGTGGGCTGGGTGTAACGACCCGTCCCAAATTCCTAGATTAGATTAGTGACTAATCACGATTAGTGAGGCTAATCCGTGATTAGTTGAGCGAAATCGGACGAACGATGCAAAATGACCGTTTTGCCCCTAGCGTGGGTAAAACGTTGACTTTTCATTTGGGCAGTCAAATGGACTTTGACCGATGACCGTGACGTAGAATGTGACGTCACGAGTTCATAGATAGGTGGCACGTTCAATTCCGACGTTCGAGGAGGAAGTTATGACGTTCAGAAGTTTAGGGGCATTTTGGTAATTTTGGTTAAAATGGGGGCAAATGTTGATTTTTTGACCAAAAGGTCCGATGGCCAAGGGCGGAAGACCATTACGTAGATAAGAACGATACGAATCCATAGACAGGCGGCACGTCGAATTCGGACGTTCGACGACGAAGTTACGATTCACGGAAGTTCAAGGGTACTATTGCACGAATTACGAGACGGTTGCACTTTTGGACTTTAGTGGGGCCCAGATATTTAATGGAGGCCCAATGGATGAGTGAAAAGTGTCACCCATCCATAGGCCACCCAAATTGTATTCATGCATCTCCTTTCACCGTGCATTTTCATTTTCTTCGTTCAAACACACACCCATTACCCGATCTCACCCAACCATTCAAACCAATCCAACCCAATCCCAGAGGAGCAGGTCTGAGTGACCAGAGAGGGTTGTGGGAGACTAAGGACGGCTTCTGGGCAGCTAGAACCGCCGTGAACGGCGGCGTGGAGGAAGAAACCCGATCGAGGTAATCAGTTTTCACCGATTTTCACCATTTTCAATTATTGTGATTATGGGCCATTTTCATTGTTTTCCTTGATTTAAATAGGTTGTTTAGGGAGTATAGAGATGATTTTGGACGGTGGTTGACGGCTGTGAAGCCCAGGGGGGGATTTTTGAAAAGTTGAACCGTGAGGGGGTTTTTGGGTTCACGGGTTTTAATCGGTTTTAGGTCGTTTTGTTAATTGGAATAGATAGGAAATGAAGAAATAGGAATTTAGGAATTGAAATGGAGGCAAACGGACCAAAATTGAGGGATAAGGAGGCCTGGACCGGTTACGCCGGTCCAGTTGCAGGTGAACCGGCCGGTTCAGACCGGCTGCGCGAGGAAGAAGACAGCACTGTGCAGTGGCGCGTGAGGCCCACGCGCAGTGCAATCCCAGGGCGCGTGAGGGCTCGTGGAAGGGAATCTTGGGAAGGTTCCAACATGTCAAATCATCTATTCGATGTAACGAACATTTTTGGACTGGTTTCGAGTCAATCAGACATCGTTTCGATAGTTTTCGGGGTGTCGGAAGGTTTAGGGTCGGTTTAAAAATAGTTAAAAGTTCGGGAAAATTACAGGGCTTTGGTAGGAGGTTAATTAAGTAGTTAGTAACCTTCTATTACGATTTGGACAGGTTCGGGAGTCCCGGTGACGGTGATCGGCTAGGGGAGCCATATGGCACGCAAATCGAGGCAGCAGCTCGGACGGTCTGTGAGTGGACCTTGTTTTCTAAATTGGTGCATGCATAAATGTTTTATTACATGTTTGATGACGCCATGTGTGACACGACCCATCCCAATCCCCCCCCGGGATTACCATGGAATGTGACGTCTCCTGTCGGACAAGAGGCGTCCGACAAGGGATAACCGATTGCCATTGCCCAACCGGGCTTCCAGAGAGCGTAAGGATCGATGGAGGAGGTGTGCGATGCTCAAGTCTCTGCTGTAGTCGCATCCGGAATCAACCTGAAGGGCATTAAAAACAAAAGCTGTGAGTGGACGAAAATAAACAAGTCTGTCAAAAACATTTATAAGACATTTATGCCCCTCAGTAAAATCATATGCATGCACCAAAAACCAATAATCCCATATTTATTTAGAAATAACCATTAGGGCCTTAGCCCGGAAACCAAAGCATAGTTTCAAATTCCAAAAGTCAATCCAAGAGTTATTTCATCAATCCAGTAATATTCATTAATTATTTTTCCATCTCCGGCATCCCCGATGCCTAGCGTCCTAGACGCTTGACGTTCCAGACGTCATATCTCACGGTATTAAGCAACGCGTGCTGCCCGGGGTCTCACCGGGTCCATATCTCTGACATCCCCGATGTCCGACGTTCATGACATCCAGCAATCCTGCTCCTGGATCACTATATGGTCCGGTAGCTCCGTACAATGAGCCCTCGCAGGCAATGCACCGTGACTTCTCCAGTGTCCCCGACACTTGGAGGAGACCAGGATATAAATATCCTCATATCGAGATGGTTTTATGGAACACATTTTTATTGTTCATTTCCAAACTATCACAAGGGCCCTGCCCCGAATTTCCATAAAACCGTCATAAGTCCAAATAGGTTAATCGAATCCGAAATAGTTTATTCAATTCCATTTTAGGGTCCCCGACCCGAAATCACATATATAAGTCAACTGGGCCCCTGGCCCGATTTATAAGTTAACTGGACCCCTGGCCCGATTTATAAGTTAACTGGACCCCAGGCCCGATTTATAATTTAACTGGGCCCCTGGCCCGATTTATAAGTTAACTGGGCCCCTGGCCCGATTCGTAAGTTAACTGGACCCCTGGCTCGATTCGTAAATTAACTGGGCCCCTGGCCTGATTCATTTTAACAAATCCGTAACCGTTTCATGAAATCATATCCAACCACATTTATGGAAATCAATGCAAATCCAGAAAACCTCGATTCACGTGCAAACACGTAAATCGCATCGAAATGCGTAAAAACATATAAATTCAGTGATATCCAAAATAAATCATATAATCACAATTATAACAATCATGAAACAGTTATGCATGCATCGAATTTATAAAACCAATGTCCACTCACAGACCGTTTAACCGAGCGCCTCGATAGCGTGCCATAGGCCTTCCCGGGCCACACCACTATCACCGGGACTCCCAATCCTGTCCAAATCACATTAGAGGATTACTAACCTCATCATTAACATCCTAATCAAGTCCCGTAATTTTTCCCGAATTTTTACGTATTTTTAAACTGGATTTAAAACCTTCGGACATCCCGAACAATATCGAGACGGTGTGCGATCGACACGAAACCAATCCCAAAATGTTCGTTACATTGTATAGGAAAAAAGTCATGTTGACCTCACCTCGAGATTCGTGCCCACGCGCCGTCACGCGCCGCCGTGAGTGGCTGCGCGTGAAAGCCACGCGCCTGCTACAGTGACTGCTACAGTCACCACCTTCACCCGTTTGTCTGGTAAACGGGTCTGATTACCCGCGATAGGATCCGGTTCAATCACACCCAATTCGACATCAATTCAATCCGTTCTTGATCCTAAATCAATCATTAGCATATGAATTTCAGTTCTGTGACATCGATCAACATCAACTATTCCTTAATCAAGCCATCAACCCGTGATCACCCAAAACGGGTCAATCACCAAAACTCCATCAATCCTCAACCATTGTCAAATTAACTTCATATGAAGCATATAAGGATTAACACGAACCAATTAGCATGATTAATTGAACACGACATTACCTCAATCACCACAACTCAAGCTTGAGTTTTCCGGCCGTCCACCTCGTCCGTCCACGGCCCTAGGAGCCCCAAAGCTTGCTCCATTTGATCTGGTTCGACACGTTGAAGTTCCAGAAAGCTCAATCCATCATCAATTAGGCTTGGGCTGGCCTAAAACTAGAAGTTTGAATTTGATTTTCCCAGAAACCAGTTTCGGGTTTTTGAGCATTCCTCCACCATTCTCACTCCATTCCTCGCATTCTCAATCTCAGAGTCATCCTCTCGACTCTCTCTCCATTCTATCGATCTAAATCAACCATTAAAAGCATCCTAAAGTGCCCCTCAGTCCACTGTGTAAATTCCCTGCACTGACCCGAAAACATGATAAAACAGTGCCCATGTTCATGTGATTGATTGCCAGCACCATCATATGTGCGATTCCACCTCAAACTGACCCAATTAACTCAATTAAATTGATAAACAATCACGGGATCGATCGCACAAAGCATCCACCTTCACGGTTGTTCAATGAAACAGTACCCCCCGTGTGAAATTACAATTCTGCCCTTGTGCAGAAAATTACCAAAATGCCCTTCACGTATCCTGACCCGTAACTCGGTCATACGGACTCCGATTGATGCGTGCCGCCTGTCTACGAACTCAGGGCATCGAGACCTTCCTAACGGTCCTCGGTCCTCGGCCATCGGACCACCCGATCAAAAAGTCAACATTTCCCCCTTATTATGTTTAAATTACGAAAACGCCCATGAACTTCCGTACATCATAACTTTCACCACGAACGTCGGAATCGAACGTGCCACCTGTCTATGAACTCGTGACGTCCCGAACTACGTCACGGTCATCGGTCAAAGTTCATTTGACCATCCGAATTAAAAGTCAACGTTTTGCCCACGCCCAGGGCAAAACGGTCATTTTGCACAATTCGTCCGAAATCGCCCAACTAATCCCAGATTAGTAAATCACAATTAAATATTATTAAATCCCGATATTCGGGACGGGTCGTTACAACCTTCTCTCCTTAAAGAATTTCGTCCTCGAAATTACCAACAACCTTATTCCACAACCACCTTGTGGAATACATTTTGACCTCACATCTGTGTACACCTGTACACCCACTTACTGGAACAACACCAGTCTCGTCTATACCCAGACATCCCATCACAGTCATACGTCACAATAGCAACAACACTCGACCACCGCGAGTGGAAATGATCACCTGATCCGCGATAAAATCGCATAACCATTTAGCTGACTCCTTCAGCTAAACGGTTCCCTTCCATTGCCAATAAATCCTTACATTTGCTCCCATTGGGAGTCACCCAATCTCATTTGTCAGTCCATGCTGACATCATCAGTCTAACTGTCACCACAAAGCTTTACCACCCTAGTAAAGCCCCAACCATCTGTCCGTCCGTGACAACACCACGTACTACATCACCCTCGATGACAGGACCCGCCCCGATCCCACAGGGACCACAAGGGGACGTGCCCTGCTCCCGAATGACACCCAATAATTCATACCAATTTTAACCTCAAAACATTTAAAAGCATAAATAACCAAATTAAAGTCATACATAAAATCCGAATTAAACGAATGTCAGACAAGGGATATAATCCAAAATTACAAATTTGCGAGCACGACTCTAAAGTAATCCTGCGGGTACACCGCCCAGCAGGGGTTCAGGTACGCAGAAGTAGATCTATGCCTCAGCCTCTGGTTCCTCCTCTACCTCAGTTTCCCGACCTGGAGGGGTTATCAAAACATTAAAGGGTGAGTGGACCGAAACTCAAGTTTATGAAATCGTTTGATAAGTAAAACATATAATTTACCCCTCCGTTTTCCAAACATGCGTGCACCATAATTCCAAAATCATAAACCATATAATATGAACCATAAGGCATATAACAAAACCATAACCATAATTTTAGTTGCTGCACTATACACTCCAATCCCGACATCCCTGATGTCTGACGTCCCTGACGTCCAATAAGGTCACAATCACAAGGCTACGCGTGCCACTCGGGTCTCAATTCCGAGTTCAATCCCCGAACCCCGTTCGGGTACAGCATCCCCGATGCTTAGCGTCATAGACGCTGGACGTACTAGACGTCCGTGACCTCTCCGGGGTACCTCATCCGGAGGAGACAATATAATATGGAAGGATCTATACAGTGCAGTAACAAATACATTTTATTGATATCCACATGCAAACATATATATACATAGGTAGAATCCGAACCAATCATTCAGTTCCATCGGACGGGTCTCAAGCCCAAATACCGTGAAACGTGCCATAACCATATTTTCCATATCATCAAAACCATCATTGTTTTAGCATGTGAATAAGTGTAATAAAATCAGAAAACATTTATGCACACAAGGGTTTAAGAAAATGGCCCACTCACAGTACAATCCTGCTAGAAACCGAACGTATACCCTCGTCCTGGTACAAATGTACAATCCCTGTCAAGTCCAAGTATTCGTAAAGGTCAAATTAAACCCCCAACATTCAACCATGAAAGCCTAGGTCGAAACCGACCCGGGAAAGCCGCCCGAACGCGCTTCCCAAGGCAATAAACCTTATTTTGACCAACTTAAGGATCTCCGATCGACCCGAAACCACCGCCATTGGATCCGGATCGTCGAAACCTAAAGAATGGTGGTGGTCCCACCAGAAACACTGTTCACACGCGCCCCCACGCGCCGGTCAACGTGGCGGTCAACGCAGGAACAGTTCCTGCTGACGTCATCGCTGACGTCACTGCTGACGTCAGCATGACGTCATGCTGACGTCATCTGACAGCTGTCAGGTCTGACGTGTCAGACTCTGACAGGTGCCACGTGTCAACATCCAATTGGTCCACCTCACTGATCTGTCAGACCACGTGTCAGATCTGACATGTGCCACGTGTCAGCACGGCACTGGTCCACGTCACTGACATGTCAGTGACACGTGGCAGTCCCTGACTGGTCCACGTCACTGACATGTCAGTGCTGACTGTGCACTGACATGTGACACGTGTCGGCTCACGGTTGGTCCACGTCATCTGACAGACTGACAGGGTGCCACGTCAGCACCACTGTCCTCAGACGGGTTGACCCATTTTCCTGCAACTCGGGTCGATCAGACCCGCGATCATGACCCGGTTGCCATTCCTTCATTTCTGAATCATTTTCATTCCTTCCAATTCCTAATTACTCGTCTGAGTCCCTAGATTAGTTCTATGAAATCAAATTTGAGAAAAACGGATTGAATCGAAGGCCTACCTCGAAGAACAGCCCTGGCCTCCCGTCGCCGTTTAGCCACCGCCCTGAGCTCCACCGGCCACGAGTTCGATTCCAGAAGGTCCTGGGTGTTCCTAGGGTTGATTAGGAATCATAATGGACTAAATTGAACGTGGGAAAAGGATGTATCAAAAACCTGTTTTTGAAACCGTTTCGGGTTCCCCTGGTTCCTTCCTCGCCGCCGTCCTCCGCCGTGGTCACTGCCGCCGTTCAGTCACACCAGGAAGTCCCCCACTATGCAGACACAGTGAGTGGAAGGTTGGCTGGAATGTTGGATCGAAATGGCTGAATGTGCTCTGCGGGTATGAATTATAAAGAAATGGAGGGAAGGAAATGGATGGCTCAGATTGAATCTCCAGATTAGATCAAGGGCTGAGATCTGATCTGGGGTTTCCAATCCAAAGGCTGAAATTTAAAGCTGATTCAAATGTTAATTAATTCAATAGTGGATCTGATCCAATCTAGCCAATGGGTGAGTGACACTTGTCACTCCCCAGGTGTCCTTCAATCAGAATTTCTGAATATAATATTCGACACGAAAACCGAGACACGAACTTCCCGAATTCACGTTTCTGACCATAACTTCCTCGTACGAAGTCCGATTTCGGCGTGCCGCCTGTCTACGGACTCAGGACGTCGAGGCCTACCCAACGGTCCTTGAGTCAACTGAAAATTAGTTGCCAAAAGAAAAGTCAACATTTTCCCCCGAGAGTCCAAATTACGGTAATGCCCCTGAACTTCCGATAGTCATAACTTTTACCCTGATCGTCCGAATTGGACGTGCCACCTGTCTATGAACTCGTGACGTCCCGAACTACGTCACGGTCATAGGTCAAAGTCCATTTAGTTCATCAATCAAAAAGTCAACAATTTGACCATACCATTCACAGGGGTAAAATCGTCAAATCACACAATAAATTACAATATGGAAACCCTCAAATTTCCGGGGTGTTACAACCTTCCCCCCCTAAGAAATTTCGTCCCGAAATTTCAAAGAAACAAATGAGGAAATTGTTCTCGCATCTGAGCCTCAGGCTCCCATGTGGCTTCTTCCACATCCTGGTTTCTCCAGAGAATTTTCACGAGAGGGATCGTCTTTCGACGTAGTACCTTGTCCTTCCGATCCAAGATCTGTACTGGTTGTTCTTCAAAGCTCAAATCCTCCCGTAGTTCGACAGGTTGTTCCCCAAGTACATGAGAAGCATCACGTACGTACATCCGCAACATCGATACGTGGAAAACATCGTGAACTCTTGATAGTTCTGGGGGTAGTGCCAATCTGTATGCAACTCTGCCAATTCTCTCCACGATTTCATAAGGTCCGATAAAACGCGGACTCAGTTTCCCCCGTCGGCCAAAACGGATAATCCCTTTCCACGGAGACAACTTCAGGAAGACAAAATCTCCCACTTCAAACTCCAAGTCTCGAATCCGTCGGTCGGCATAACTCTTCTGGCGATCCTGTGCCACCTTCAATCTTTCCTTGATCACGCGAACAGTTTCCATGGTTAAGTCCATTATCTCCGGCCCTACAGCCGCTCGCTCTCCTACCTCCGTCCAGCAGATAGGTGTCCTGCACTGTCGGCCATACAGTGCCTCATAAGGTGCCATCCCGATGCTTGCCTGATAGCTGTTGTTGTAAGCGAATTCCATCAATGGCAAATGAGTATCCCAAGAGTCTTGAAACTGTAGTACGCATGACCTCATCATGTCCTCCAGGGTTTGAATGGTTCTCTCAGACTGTCCATCGGTCTGTGGATGGAAAGCAGTACTGAAACGTAAGGTTGTTCCCAAAGTAGCTTGCAAACTTCGCCAGAACCTGGAAGTGAAACGCGGATCACGATCAGACACGATCGATTCCGGCGTACCATGAAGTCGTATGATTTCCCTCACAAACAACTGAGCCAGTCGGTTAGGTTTATAGGTTTCCTGAACTGGCAGAAAATGGGCTGATTTGGTTAACCGATCCACGATCACCCATACTCCGTCCACTCCACTCTGAGTCCTCGGTAACTTAAAGACGAAGTCCATGGTGATGTGATCCCACTTCCATTCAGGAATCGGAAGTGGCTGCATAGCCCCATACGGTCTCTGCCGTTCCGCCTTAACCTGCTGACAGGTTAAGCATTTGCTCACGAACTCAGCAATATCCTTCTTCATTCCTGGCCACCAATAATGGTTCCGGAGGGTACGGTACATCTTTGTACCTCCCGGATGCATAGCATAGGCCGAACTGTGGGCCTCCTCAAGTATCTCGGCCCGTAACTCTGCCACTGCAGGTACGCACAAACGGCCCAATTTCACCAGTGCTCCATCGTCCCGGATGGTAAAATCCTGTCTCCCATCCGCATCGACCTCAATTCTGTAAATACAGAGTATCGGATCCTGCAGTTGTGCTTCGATGATCCGATCAATCAGTACTGGTCGCACATGGAAGCTGGCCAACAAAGCTCCATGCGCATCCGTACCCAAAATAACTCCCGTCTTCCGGAGTTCCACTAACAAGGGAAGATACACCATCCCTAGGTGTGCAATAGTTCCCGCTGATTTCCTGCTGAGTGCATCCGCCACCACATTGGCCTTACCCGGATGGTACTCGATCGTACAGTCATAGTCCTTCAGTAGCTCCAACCATCTCCGTTGTCTCATGTTGAGCTCCTTCTGAGTGAATAAATATTTAAGACTCTGGTGGTCGGTGTATATCCGACACGTTGCGCCGAACAGATAATGTCTCCAGATCTTGAGAGCATGAACCACCGCCGCCAACTCCAAATCATGGGTAGGGTAGTTCAACTCAAGAGTCTTCAGCTGCTGGGATGCATAGGCGATAACCTTGCCAGTTTGCATCAACACGCAGCCCAAACCTTGCAGTGAAGCATCACTGAAAACTACAAACTCTCCACTGTCGTCCGGCAATGCAAGGACAGGTGCAGTGGTCAATCGATCCTTCAACTCTTGAAAGCTCCGATCGCACTGCTCGTCCCAGATAAATTTTACTCCTTTCCGAGTCAGACGAGTCAATGGTGCAGCAATTTTGGAGAAACCCTCCACGAATCTCCGGTAGTAACCTGCTAATCCGACGAAACTCCGCACCTCGGTCACCGTTGTCGGTCTAGCCCAGTTGGTCACCGCTTCTGTTTTCTGGGGATCCACGCAAATCCCATCCGTCGATATCACGTGTCCCAGAAAACCAATACTGCTCAGCCAAAACTGACACTTGCTCAGCTTGGCATACAATTGTTCTTGTCTCAGTTTCTCCAAGACCAACCGTAGATGTTCTTCATGTGCACGGGCACTCCTCGAGTATACCAAAATATCATCGATGAACACAATCACGAACTTATCCAGGTAGGGTCGGAAGACCCGGTTCATCAGATCCATGAATGCTGCTGGAGCATTCGTCAAACCAAATGGCATAACAAGGAACTCGTAGTGCCCGTAGCGGGTTCGAAAAGCAGTTTTCGGAATATCCTCCTCCGAAATCCTCAGTTGGTGATACCCAGACCGCAAATCAATTTTCGAGAAGCACTGAGCTCCCCGCAACTGGTCGAAAAGGTCATCGATCCTGGGTAGAGGATATTGGTTCCTCAATGTCACCTTGTTGAGTTGTCGATAATCAATACATAAACGGAGACTTCCTTCCTTCTTCTTCACGAACAACACCGGTGCCCCCCACGGTGAAGTACTCGGTCGGACATATCCCAAATCTACCAACTCCTGTAATTGAGTCTTGAGTTCTCGTAACTCGGCCGGCGCCATCCGGTATGGTGCCTGGGATATAGGTCGGGTACCCGGGAGTAGTTCAATAGTAAACTCAATCTCCCGCGATGGTGGCAATCCAGGTAAGTCTTCCGGGAATACGTCCGGAAACTCACAGACCACCGGTATTTCGTCGATAACCGGAGTATCGACCCGTTCCGACACGACATGCGCCAGATAACCCTGGCATCCCTTCCGTAGAAGTTTGGTAGCAGTAAGTGACGAAATCACTTCAGGAGGCGAACCATCACGTTCCCCCTGAAAGATAACTTCCGGCAAACCCGGGCTCCGCAAAATTACTTGCTTGCTACAGCAGTCGATGAGCGATCCATGCTCCGACAGCCAATCCATCCCTAGGATTATATCGAAGTCGTGGATATCCAGAATAATTAAGTCTGCTGGTAAATCCACATCCTCAATTCTTACCGGGCACCTCCGAATCACCTGATTCACAAGGTACACGGTACCCATCGGGGTGCCAACACCCATTTCGCAATCTAAGGCTGATACCACACAATCAAGCAAACCAGCACAACTCCTCGAAATAAAAGAATGTGTAGCCCCCGCATCCATTAATACACGTACAAGAAAATTAAAGATATGTAGTGTACCTGTAACCACGCCTGGAGCAGTCCTCGCCTGCTGCTGGGTCATTGCAAACACTTGGGCCCTCGGCCCTCCGTTCCGTCCGCGCCCGCGCGCGCCACGTCCAGCACCACGGTCACCTCCCTGACCGCGACCTCCGTTAGTGTGGGACGCCATGCTCTGCACCACACTCGAGCCCCCAGCGTCGTTGTTTTTGGACAACTGCGGACAATCACAGGCATAGTGGCCTTCCTCTCCACAAGCAAAACAAGTTACTGGCCTTGGCCTGCCCGAATGCCCACCAGATGCACCACTCCAAGATGAGTGCTGCCCAGAGTTGTGTCCAGATCCTCTGCCCTGAGAGCCTCCACGTCGACCCGACCAGCCACGACCCTTGAAGGATGAGGGTGCTCCTCTGTAGCTCCCTCCCCTGTTGTTCTTCCGGCCCGATGGCCCATGATGTGGGCGATCCTGACGTCGCCCCTCCCCCGAAGGTTGTCGTGATTGGTGTGCCGCCAGACTGGCCTCGACACGCACCGCTGCGTCGACCATATCCCTCAGAGAAGCATGAGTGGTAGCAGTCACACTGGCCCGGATCTCCCCTCGGAGTCCAAGCTCAAACCGCTGGCATTTGTCCTCCTCCGTGCTTACGAATGAGGCAGCGAACCGGGAAAGTCTCCCGAATGTTTGTTCGTAGTCTGAAACAGACATGTCACCCTGCTCCAGCCGCAGGAATTTCGCCTCCCGCGCCGCGCGAAAGGATCGCGGGTAGTACTGGTCCAGAAACCTGGAACGAAAAGCTTCCCAGGTAGTGGTATGGACAGACCACCCGGACATTTCGAGTCCGTGCCACCACTGGTAGGCTCCTCCCTCCAGTAAGAAGGCCGCCAGAGTCACTCGTTCGCCCGGAGGGCAGTGCATCACCGAGAAGATCCTCTCCCACTTGGTGATCCAGTCGTGAGCATCCTCGGGGTTTGATCCCCCGCAGAAAGGTGTGGCTCCCAAACGTTGAGCCCTTTCGATGCTCGCGTATTCCATCTCTCTTTCTAGATCCTCGTCCGTCCGAGTATGCGGAATTCTCCTAGGAGGCATAACCAACTGTCAAGAGGCATAGATCAGAAAACAATATTCTTAAAAATCGAAAAGTAACTAGTACTAATCGCTAGTCTAGCATGCAGACCAATACCCTAGTACTGACCACAACCTAGTGCTCTGATACCAAGCTGACAGGACCCGCCCCGATCCCACAGGGACCACAAGGGGACGTGCCCTGCTCCCGAATGACACCCAATAATTCATACCAATTTTAACCTCAAAACATTTAAAAGCATAAATAACCAAATTAAAGTCATACATAAAATCCGAATTAAACGAATGTCAGACAAGGGATATAATCCAAAATTACAAATTTGCGAGCACGACTCTAAAGTAATCCTGCGGGTACACCGCCCAGCAGGGGTTCAGGTACGCAGAAGTAGATCTATGCCTCAGCCTCTGGTTCCTCCTCTACCTCAGTTTCCCGACCTGGAGGGGTTATCAAAACATTAAAGGGTGAGTGGACCGAAACTCAAGTTTATGAAATCGTTTGATAAGTAAAACATATAATTTACCCCTCCGTTTTCCAAACATGCGTGCACCATAATTCCAAAATCATAAACCATATAATATGAACCATAAGGCATATAACAAAACCATAACCATAATTTTAGTTGCTGCACTATACACTCCAATCCCGACATCCCTGATGTCTGACGTCCCTGACGTCCAATAAGGTCACAATCACAAGGCTACGCGTGCCACTCGGGTCTCAATTCCGAGTTCAATCCCCGAACCCCGTTCGGGTACAGCATCCCCGATGCTTAGCGTCATAGACGCTGGACGTACTAGACGTCCGTGACCTCTCCGGGGTACCTCATCCGGAGGAGACAATATAATATGGAAGGATCTATACAGTGCAGTAACAAATACATTTTATTGATATCCACATGCAAACATATATATACATAGGTAGAATCCGAACCAATCATTCAGTTCCATCGGACGGGTCTCAAGCCCAAATACCGTGAAACGTGCCATAACCATATTTTCCATATCATCAAAACCATCATTGTTTTAGCATGTGAATAAGTATAATAAAATCAGAAAACATTTATGCACACAAGGGTTTAAGAAAATGGCCCACTCACAGTACAATCCTGCTAGAAACCGAACGTATACCCTCGTCCTGGTACAAATGTACAATCCCTGTCAAGTCCAAGTATTCGTAAAGGTCAAATTAAACCCCCAACATTCAACCATGAAAGCCTAGGTCGAAACCGACCCGGGAAAGCCGCCCGAACGCGCTTCCCAAGGCAATAAACCTTATTTTGACCAACTTAAGGATCTCCGATCGACCCGAAACCACCGCCATTGGATCCGGATCGTCGAAACCTAAAGAATGGTGGTGGTCCCACCAGAAACACTGTTCACACGCGCCCCCACGCGCCGGTCAACGTGGCGGTCAACGCAGGAACAGTTCCTGCTGACGTCATCGCTGACGTCACTGCTGACGTCAGCATGACGTCATGCTGACGTCATCTGACAGCTGTCAGGTCTGACGTGTCAGACTCTGACAGGTGCCACGTGTCAACATCCAATTGGTCCACCTCACTGATCTGTCAGACCACGTGTCAGATCTGACATGTGCCACGTGTCAGCACGGCACTGGTCCACGTCACTGACATGTCAGTGACACGTGGCAGTCCCTGACTGGTCCACGTCACTGACATGTCAGTGCTGACTGTGCACTGACATGTGACACGTGTCGGCTCACGGTTGGTCCACGTCATCTGACAGACTGACAGGGTGCCACGTCAGCACCACTGTCCTCAGACGGGTTGACCCGTTTTCCTGCAACTCGGGTCGATCAGACCCGCGATCATGACCCGGTTGCCATTCCTTCATTTCTGAATCATTTTCATTCCTTCCAATTCCTAATTACTCGTCTGAGTCCCTAGATTAGTTCTATGAAATCAAATTTGAGAAAAACGGATTGAATCGAAGGCCTACCTCGAAGAACAGCCCTGGCCTCCCGTCGCCGTTTAGCCACCGCCCTGAGCTCCACCGGCCACGAGTTCGATTCCAGAAGGTCCTGGGTGTTCCTAGGGTTGATTAGGAATCATAATGGACTAAATTGAACGTGGGAAAAGGATGTATCAAAAACCTGTTTTTGAAACCGTTTCGGGTTCCCCTGGTTCCTTCCTCGCCGCCGTCCTCCGCCGTGGTCACTGCCGCCGTTCAGTCACACCAGGAAGTCCCCCACTATGCAGACACAGTGAGTGGAAGGTTGGCTGGAATGTTGGATCGAAATGGCTGAATGTGCTCTGCGGGTATGAATTATAAAGAAATGGAGGGAAGGAAATGGATGGCTCAGATTGAATCTCCAGATTAGATCAAGGGCTGAGATCTGATCTGGGGTTTCCAATCCAAAGGCTGAAATTTAAAGCTGATTCAAATGTTAATTAATTCAATAGTGGATCTGATCCAATCTAGCCAATGGGTGAGTGACACTTGTCACTCCCCAGGTGTCCTTCAATCAGAATTTCTGAATATAATATTCGACACGAAAACCGAGACACGAACTTCCCGAATTCACGTTTCTGACCATAACTTCCTCGTACGAAGTCCGATTTCGGCGTGCCGCCTGTCTACGGACTCAGGACGTCGAGGCCTACCCAACGGTCCTTGAGTCAACTAAAAATTAGTTGCCAAAAGAAAAGTCAACATTTTCCCCCGAGAGTCCAAATTACGGTAATGCCCCTGAACTTCCGATAGTCATAACTTTTACCCTGATCGTCCGAATTGGACGTGCCACCTGTCTATGAACTCGTGACGTCCCGAACTACGTCACGGTCATAGGTCAAAGTCCATTTAGTTCATCAATCAAAAAGTCAACAATTTGACCATACCATTCACAGGGGTAAAATCGTCAAATCACACAATAAATTACAATATGGAAACCCTCAAATTTCCGGGGTGTTACACTCGATGTAGCGTAAGATCAACCACATGATCTCAATTCGCAGGGCAAGCCCAATCCTGCGACACAAACTAATCTCAATGTCCATAATCGCCGACTCCCTCAGCGAACCAAACGCTGGGAAATGACGGTGTGATAAAATCACACAAGGCTACTCGTGGTTACTCAGACCACCAATTCACTCATCCTGAGTGTACGTATACCATCAACTTACACAATCAAGTGGTGTAACTGGAACACATTGAATACCAGCCCAGCAGTGATCACACATCTCAATACCAGGGTTCCACTAGCCAACCATGGCCAAGAGCACCTGCTCATACAATCACTGAACCCGACAAAATCACTCTGCTCGGCGCACAGTATCCAATGTCCAATCCACAATACAGCCAAACAAATGATATCAGAACCAAGCCGATTACCAACACGTTAGTTACACACCACTGGTACATCCCATGTACCGCCATTAGGCACCACTCAGCCTAACCAGTATCAATCCTCGTACAACGTACCCTGTACGTACCTCAATTCATCAATCCGCCTACAACCACCTAGGTCGTAGCCAAACACGTTCCAATAATGGAGTACATTTACCCAAACCATCATGAGACAAAACGAGCTCCACCCGTCATCTAGTTCTAATCCCGAATCCGAATCCGTAATTTCGTAAGAAATCCCAAATCCGAACCCAGACATCATGTTTTTAATCCAATTCCAAATCCGAATCCGAAATCATTACTCCGTAAGCTAGCATTGGAATAATCATTCCGTACCCAAATCCAGTAATCCATTTTCGAGCTTTGCAATCGAATCCTGAATCGTCACCCAGAAATTCGATTCCAAAACCCAAAATCTCGTTTACGTCCACCAAGACGTAACAAAACCGAACCTATCGGTTGCCTGTCCGAAACACTCGATTGACTTCATAGGGAAGCCAATCCCAATATCCACACGTCAAAGGTTGACAAGATCCGACCACATCGGAAACCTACTCAACCAAGTCACGAACCATATGGACTCACTCCGAAAAGAAGTTCAGTCCCGTCATTTACGACTCACATATCAAGGTAAGAGTGATAAACTCTCCACCCATATGGATCATCAAGATCACAATCCATATCCATCGCTACGTCACCCGACAAGTAACATCACGATCCTAGATCGTCACATCGACCAAAGTCGACAACATCACAAATCAGATCCACCTAGGATCCACACATGCTCACATAGCTAACAATCCATCTGGAAGCTGATCGTAGGGTCTTACATCCTCATTGAATCATTCGCCAAATTTCCCTTGGTGGAAAGATGGCCACGCATATCACCACCAAATCCAAAATCACACACAACTTCTTGTGTCCAATGACCTAAGGCCAAACATGGGTCCACCTACCAATACACGCTCAACGTATTGGTAACAACAATCATCATCTGCCATGGCAGAAAATAAGAAGTCAACCCCAAAGACTTCGGAATACCAATCACCGATGCGGAGACGAGCACTCCTCTCGTCTCCCAATCACAACTCTCCCCGAAACGGGGGTTCCCACCATGCTGGAAACAGACATGCTCCCAATGATATGTCAATTCCAACCACTGGACTGCCCACGTCCATACCTCACTTGGACCACCACGTGTCCAAAATCAATTCATTACTCGGACCTCACGTCCGTCAACAATCGTGTATGCACACACCCCGATTCCGAACGGGATATCAACAATTTTGCCTGAATGTGCATACCATACTGCCTTTGTCTCACATCTCGACCTTAACAGGTTCAATCCTCAGGTTCCAAGTGATTCACAATCACAAAATCCCACATCAATACCACGAATGGTTTCCCCGACTTTTCCAATTTCAATAATTTCCTTGTACTCTCAGGGGATATAAGCAGTACACAAACTTACCAATCTCGGAGTTGACCACAACTCCCCAAATCCACCAATTCTCATGACATAGGGAACATCGTCCCTAGATTCCTCAAGTCTCAAACATACCTTTTTATCCATTCATCATTTGTCATCGTAAATCTGTTGGGACTTATCCCAACACGACACAACCTCCACTGGATCCCATCCAGTCCGAGACTCAACCACCTCTGAGTCGCAGATACCAATCACATGTCCATCATGACAGAGTCACACCCCAACTGGTGGCTCCTCGTCATCACAATCACCGACACCGGTACCAGCACCAGTGCTAGTACCAGCACCACACACTATCATCAACACTAGTATCCGCACACAGGCATCGATACTAGTATTGGCATATAGGTATCACCATACCAACATCCATACATAGCACACGAACACCCATGCTAGCACAAGAACATCCATGCTAGCACACAGTGTGCAAAGTTGTTACCCTGGATCTCCGTTCATTCCGAACGACGATCCCGTAACACCACTCGTACCCCACGACCATGGGTACCCCCAATTTGGCCACCCACACGTTAGGATAATGAACGTTCCCTGAACGTCCCCAAGTATTAAAACCACGCTAAATACCCTCGATAGCCAGTTATCTCGACACAACTGTCGACCAACAGTCATCGTTGTCAAGATCCGTATCCACACATCACACCAATATTCGATCCAACACGGGATTCCATATTTCATACCCGTATCCGTAGATCGAAACCCATAAGACTCACTAGAGTCATCCACATGGTCATCCAAGACCTCAGCCGCTCGCCGCAGCACAAATCCTCAAATAACGTTCACTTTTCCAGTCCATCGATTATAAATTAGGGTTCCAAAATCACACCCTAGGGTTCCACCGAACCCAACTGCCTTCTGCAGTAAAATCCACAACCTGACCGACCCCGCGGTCCTGACATCGTATAGCCATCCAATCCAATCCAATCATCAACTCAACGTGGGTTCCATCGTGGGTTCCACCACGAAGGTCATCGGCTAACTCCGATGCACCAACACCCCGTACATTAGCCAACATTACCAGGGTCCAAAACCTAGACCAATACTCAACTGAGTTTCGTATTTCCATAACATTATTCCAATGGGGTTCCCTGAACCTAGCTGTGCCCAGTGGCACAACAATCCATCATCACATGACCGAACCGACGGTCCCACATTACCAGTTAATCGTATACAACCCCACCTGGGTTGAATCGCAACAATGCACGGCGTATCGGGATAAACACACCCAATCCACCAAAACTATCTATCAGGTTGACAACGGAACTGCAGCCCAAAGAGACATCACACCCTCGTCCTTTGCGCACAAAAGAGCAAAACCTGCTCTGATACCACTTGACACGACCCATCCCAATCCCCTCCCCGGGATTACCATGGAATGTGACGTGCTCCCGTCGGACAAGAGGCGTCCGACAAGGGATAACCGATTGCCATTGCCCAACCGGGCTTCCAGAGTGCGTAAGGATTGATGGAGGAGGTGTGCGATGCTCAAGTCTCTACTGCAGTCGCATCCGGAATCAACCTGAAGGGCATTAAAAACAAAAGCTGTGAATGGACGAAAATAAACAAGTCTGTCAAAAACATTTATAAGACATTTATGCCCCTCAGTAAAATCATATGCATGCACCAAAAACCAATAATCCCATATTTATTTAGAAATAACCATTAGGGCCTTAGCCCGGAAACCAAAGCATAGTTTCAAATTCCAAAAGTCAATCCAAGAGTTATTTCATCAATCCAGTAGTATTCATTTATTATTTTTCCATCTCCGGCATCCCCGATGCCTAGCGTCCTAGACGCTTGACGTTCCAGACGTCATATCTCACGGTATTATGCAACGCGTGCTGCCCGGGGTCCGACGTTCATGACGTCCAGCAATCCTGCTCCTGGATCACTATATGGTCCGGTAGCTCCGTACAATGAGCCCTCGCAGGCAATGCACCGTGACTTCTCCAGTGTCCCCGACACTTGGAGGAGACCAGGATATAAATATCCTCATATCGAGATGGTTTTATGGAACACATTTTTATTGTTCATTTCCAAACTATCACAAGGGCCCTGCCCCGAATTTCCATAAAACCGTCATAAGTCCAAATAGGTTAATCGAATCCGAAATAGTTTATTCAATTCCATTTTAGGGTCCCCGACCCGAAATCACATATATAAGTCAACTGGGCCCCTGGCCCGATTTATAAGTTAACTGGACCCCTGGCGCGATTTATAAGTTAACTGGACCCCTGGCCCGATTTATAAGTTAACTGGGCCCATGGCTCGATTTATAAGTTAACTGGGCCCATGGCCCGATTCGTAAGTTAACTGGACCCCTGGCCCGATTCGTAAATTAACTGGGCCCCTGGCCCGATTCATTTTAACAAATCCGTAACCGTTTCATGAAATCATATCCAACCACATTTATGGAAATCAGTGCAAATCCAGAAAACCTCGATTCACGTGCAAACACGTAAATCGCCTCGAAATGCGTAAAAACATATAAATTCACTGATATCCAAAATAAATCATATAATCACAATTATAACAATCATGAAACAGTTATGCATGCATCGAATTTATAAAACCAATGTCCACTCTCAGACCGTTTAACCGAGCGCCTCGATACGCGTGCCATAGGCCTTCCCGGGCCACACCACTATCACCGGGACTCCCAATCCTGTCCAAATCACATTAGAGGATTACTAACCTCATCATTAACATCCTAATCAAGTCCCGTAATTTTTCCCGAATTTTTACGTATTTTTAAACTGGATTTAAAACCTTCGGACATCCCGAACAATATCGAGACGGTGTCCGATCGACACGAAACCAATCCCAAAATGTTCGTTACATTGTATAGGACAAAAGTCATGTTGACCTCACCTCGAGATTCGTGCCCACGCGCCGTCACGCGCCGCCATGAGTGGCTGCGCGTGAAAGCCACGCGCCTGCTACAGTGACTGCTACAGTCACCACCTTCACCCGTTTGTCTGGTAAACGGGTCTGATTACCCGCGATAGGATCCGGTTCAATCACACCCAATTCGACATCAATTCAATCCGTTCTTGATCCTAAATCAATCATTAGCATATGAATTTCAGTTCTGTGACATCGATCAACATCAACTATTCCTTAATCAAGCCATCAACCCGTGATCACCCAAAACGGGTCAATCACCAAAACTCCATCAATCCTCAACCATTGTCAAAGTAACTTCATATGAAGCATATAAGGATTAACACGAACCAATTAGCATGATTAATTGAACACGACATTACCTCAATCACCACAACTCAAGCTTGAGTTTTCCGGCCGTCCACCTCGTCCGTCCACGGCCCTAGGAGCCCCAAAGCTTGCTCCATTTGATCTGGTTCGACACGTTGAAGTTCCAGAAAGCTCAATCCATCATCAATTAGGCTTGGGCTGGCCTAAAACTAGAAGTTTGAATTTGATTTTCCCAGAAACCAGTTTCGGGTTTTTGAGCATTCCTCCACCATTCTCACTCCATTCCTCGCATTCTCAATCTCAGAGTCATCCTCTCGACTCTCTCTCCATTCTATCGATCTAAATCAACCATTAAAAGCATCCTAAAGTGCCCCTCAGTCCACTGTGTAAATTCCCTGCACTGACCCGAAAACATGATAAAACAGTGCCCATGTTCATGTGATTGATTGCCAGCACCATCATATGTGCGATTCCACCTCAAACTGACCCAATTAACTCAATTAAATTGATAAACAATCACGGGATCGATCGCACAAAGCATCCACCTTCACGGTTGTTCAATGAAACAGTACCCCCCGTGTGAAATTACAATTCTGCCCTTGTGCAGAAAATTACCAAAATGCCCTTCACGCATCCTGACCCGTAACTCGGTCATACGGGCTCCGATTGATGCGTGCCGCCTGTCTACAAACTCAGGGCATCGAGACCTTCCTAACGGTCCTCGGTCCTCGGCCATCGGACCACCCGATCAAAAAGTCAACATTTCCCCCTTATTATGTTTAAATTACGAAAACGCCCATGAACTTCCGTACATCATAACTTTCACCACGAACGTCGGAATCGAACGTGCCACCTGTCTATGAACTCGTGACGTCCCGAACTACGTCACGGTCATCGGTCAAAGTTCATTTGACCATTCGAATTAAAAGTCAACGTTTTGCCCACGCCCAGGGCAAAACGGTCATTTTGCACAATTCGTCCGAAATCGCCCAACTAATCCCAGATTAGTAAATCACAATTAAATATTATTAAATCCCGATATTCGGGACGGGTCGTTACAATGGGTGCATTTGTATGTGGTTACGTATAAGCACGTATTTCGAGGTTTTGGCCTTATACGGTGCTTATACGGGTCTGTATTTCTTTATTGATTTAAATGAAATAGTTTTGCATTTCAAATGGATAAACTCGGGTATGAGACCCATTTTGTTTGGTCTCGGGCATATGACACTATTTATGACCTTCGGGTCTAAATCGTGGTCGCGACGGGTGCTATGTGCACGGCGATCGACGATACGACGCTCGCCTCCGGATTGTGATGTGTTCCTTTTGGAGAGGTCACGATGCACGATTCGTGGTCGGGCAGCCTGGGGAGGCTCGACTTCGGAGTGCTGACGGTTCAGGATAGCGATCGGTGATGAGTGCACCATGATCTTGTGGTGGTCGCGTCGGTTGATACGTTCACGGCGACATACCAGGATTGAGGGCGGTCCTGGATGGATGGTTGCACACATCACTATGATTGGAGTCGTGACTGACCCTTAGATATCGGGCACGGTGCCCAGTTGAGTCATATGTTCGGGCATGAGACCCAGTTGTTTTACACTGATGATTTCGGGTCAGGGACCCTAGATGGATTTCCAAGTTCATGACGGTTTTTGGGAACTGGCATGAACTCTAGAAAGGTCATTGTGGTTCATGACGGTTTATGGGAACCGGCATGAACTTTTTTCAGGTCATTATGGTACATGACGGTTTATGGGAACCGGCATGAACTTTTTTCAGGTCATTATGGTACATGACGGTTTATGGGAACCGGCATGAACCTTTGTCAGGTCATTATGGTACATGATGGTTTATGGGAACCGGCATGAACCCTGGTTAATGGATGTTGTGGATCATGACGGTACAAGGGAACCAGACATGAATGTTTATGTTATGTATATATATGTATTCATATACCTTCCTTTACTTCTATTATCTCCTTCGGGGAGGGTCGTTGGCCTGGGTGGACCCCGGAGTAGTCACGAAGCACCGACTGAGTGGAGTCACCCTCCAATTGGGTTCCTTACTCTCAGGAAGGCTATGATTACTATTACCTCGGGTAGGGTCAGTGGTCTGCGGACATTGATCTTGACTTTGAGAAGACTCGGATTGAGACTTGGGTAGCACGCGCGTAGTTTTGGAAACCGTGACAGGATTGGTTGTGTGAATTATATGTGTATATGATATAAATATGATATATGATATGTGATGTGTGGTTACACAGGTTTTGGGCAATGACCCGTATGGTCGTTTTCATTATGGTTCTCTAAATCTTGGTTTTGGGCTTAGTCCCACATATGATTTCATTTGGTTAAATGGTTTTCGAATGCATGCATGCTTTTTAGTGAAGGATACAAATGTCTCCTCGTTAAAATGTTTTTATAAACTCTGGTTTTGTCCACTCACAGCTTTTAATGTTTTGACTGCTCTTCAGGTTGACATCGGATGTGGACTGTAGCGGAGACTGAGATATCACATACCTCCTCCGGATCCTGGCGTACTCTGATGGCCCGGGAGGGCAAAGGTCGGAAATATCCCTTGTCTGACACTTCATGTCAGACGGGAGCAGGGTCATCCCGCACTAATCCCGGGGGGATTGAGATGGGTCCTGTCACTGGGATGCCCATGTCTGATGTCGGCTTTGAAGCATTTCTTCAGGGCCAAGCAACCATGTATTCTCTTTTTTATGGAAACCAAGAAAACTATTAGACAAATGGATAGTGTGAAACTTTTTTTGGATGTGGGTGGTGGTTTTTGTGTTGGTCGAGTAAGGATGAGAGGTGGTTTGGCTATGTTGTGGGCTCCTGACATTTGTGTTTGTATTAGCTCTTATTTTATAGGACATATTAACGTGTTAGTTGAGGGAGTGGGGAATTCTCTGTTTCGATTTATTGGCGTCTATGGTAATCCTAAGGTCTGATTAAGGGGGCATTTTTGGAAGCTTCTTCGCATATTGAACTTTGATTGTGATATTCCTTGGTTGGTAGAGGAGGATTTTAATGAAATTGTGGTGTCAGGAGAACAGCAGGGGCGCAGACCTCGACCTGTTAATGAAATGCAGGATTTTAGAACTTCTTTGGTGGATTGTGGGCTAATGACTGCTTCGTACAAAAGGTACAAGTTTACATGGAGCAATCGATGCAGGATGATGGGCGAGTGAAATTTCACTTGGATAGGGCAGTGGTTTATCAGGTTTTTCTTCAGTGTTCTCCAGCAGTTTTCACCCAACATGTTAACTCTTGGGCTTTTGACCATTTGCCTATTTGGATCCGGCTTTTCCATAATATTCCTAGAGTGTGGGACAATGGTGATTTTTCTTTGAAGAAGCATGGGTCACAGATGATGGGTGTAAGGATGATAGCAAGGCAGGATGGATGGAGGGCTAAGATGGGGATGTGGTGGGGAGAATTCGAAGTATGGAAGGGGTACTTCGAAATTGGAGCATGGCTACATTGGGTTTGTATCCCCAGGAAAATTAGACACCTCTAGTCCAGACTAGACGCCTTTACTCCTTTTTCGCCTACGACACATGATCAGCGGGTGGCTGTTGGGCTATATAGGGAGCTGGATAACCTCGGGGCTCAGGAGAAGCTTTTATGGAGACAGCCTTCAAGGGTTCCTGGCTTAAGGACAAGGATAGAAATGCCAGATTTTTTCATTAGTGTACGAAGTAAAACGGGTGGCAAAATTTTACCACAGGGGTGTTTGACGCTCAGGGTTTCTGGAGATCCACGGACTTGGAGTTTGAACAAGAATTTGTGCAGTATTTTGATGGGTTATTTGCTACTTCGGGCCAGTTGAATTGACCACGGTTCTTAAGGCAGTTCAGACTGTTTTGAGTCCTCAGGATAGTACGAACCTTGAGCTACCTTTTGGACACAAAGAACTAGAGATGGCCCTTGCTGATATGTATCCTACTAAAGCTCTGGGGTGGATGGGTTACCTGCCTTGTTCTACAAGAAATTTTGGGATGTGGTGGGTGATGGTGTGTCGTTTTTCTGTCTTTCTGTGCTCAACGGTGAGACGAGTGTCCAGGCGGTTAATCACAATCTAATTTCTCTTATTCCCAAAGTGGACTCCCCTAGCAAGGTAACTGATTTTTGACCTATTGCTTTATGTAGAGTTATTTATAAGATTATTGCCAAAACCATTATTAACAGGTTGAAGGGTGTGATGCTCAAGCTTATCTCCGATTTTCAGAGTGATTTTATGTCTTCTTGTTTAATAACTAATAATATATTGGCTACCCATTGCTTTACGGGGGTCAAGTAAGTTAAAGAAGATGATTTTGAAACTTGACATGTCTAAGGTCTATGATAGGGTGGAATGGCGGTACCTTGAGGGGATGCTCCTTAAATTGGGCTTTGGGGATATAATTGTCTATTTCCTGGCCAGTCCTATCATCCTCTGCCTTTTTTTGACGGCACCCTTGCCACCATCTCATTAGCAAGCTCTCGTATGGTTTCATCATCCTCTGCCATCATCTCATCAGCTTCTACCATCATTCTTTCGTCCTCTGCTATCATTTTATCATCCTCTGCCATCATCTCATCATTAGGCTCCAAACCAAGCGAGTCAGCGTGAAGAGGAGATGGCCGACTGCGCGGGCGTAGAGCTTGGCAAGTTCACCAGGTCGGGCGCGAGATAGAAGAACGTCTCGATCAGCGTTCGAGAGAAGATGATGCCAGTCATCAACAATATGTCAATTGGTTCTTCAATAGAGTTGTCTGAGATGGATAACCTGCCTGAGAGCTCGATGTTCGAGCACATAGAGAAGTCTCTCATCATTGCCTCCCACGTAAGTACTCTAACTGATTTATACTTTTGTTTTTTTGCAACTTCTTTGTGTTTTTTCTAACACGTGCTTGGTATGTTTAGTCCCTTGGCGAGAGGAATATCCAGTAGCATCATCAGCAGTCCATAGACCAACAAGCTGCTCAGCTGAGTTTGTGCATGTAAGAGGCTAAGAAGGCCTGGTCGGTTGAGGTAGAGGCCAAGTGCTTGAGGGACAAGCTGGGTCGAGTCGAGGAGAAGCACCACCAGAGGGAGTCGGAGGTGGAGCAACTGAAGGGAGAGGCTGAGCGTCTGAGGGTGAAAATAGTGGACCGAAAGGTGGAGATAGAGGTTCTTGAGGCCAAGATTGTGTTTGCCAAGTTGGATGCCGTGGCCGAGTTGCTGCAGTCGTAGGAGTACAAAGACTTGCAAGACAACTTTGCTTCAGCGGCCGAGCAGGAGGTGTACAAGAACATCTTCCTCACATATCCAGACTTACAACTGAACACGATTCCCTGGCCTAGCTTCCAGATGGCCTTGGAGGCGGCGATGGTGGACGACTCGGACAGTGAAGATGAATGTTCGGAGGCGGTGTCGACTGTGGTTCTCGAGCAAACCACCACTCAAGAGCAGGTTGTTCTTGCCTCCAAAGAAGTGGTCTCTCAGGATGTGAGCCAGTTGCAGTCAGCCGCTAAGGGCATTAGGCAAACTGATCTGCATGTTGTCTAGTTTTAAGCTTCAATGGATGTGACTGACCTGTGTGTCATGGTAGCGTAGGCTTTTTTGGTACTTTTTTTTCTTTCTAATTTTGGGAGACCGAAGGGTCTTTTGCCCTTGATTAATGAAAGGACTAATTTTGACATTTGAAATTTTTCCAAGTGTTGGTTCCTCCGAGCGTTGTTCAATTATGCATGTACTTAGCTGGGTAAGTATATGCTTGTTTAACTTAATAAATGTATTCTTGTGTGGTCTGACCGAAGTTGTGATCAGTCTTCATGTATTTATATAAATGTATTCTTGTGTGGTTTGGCCAGTGTGCATGTATTTAGGTAAATGTACATTTAGTGAGACTAACCGATGAGGTGTCCATTCTGCATAGGTGTACGCCCTTGTGGACTGACCGAGGATGTATCCGGTCGACATACATTTAACTTAGAGAAAGAATATATGCCAGGGTGTCTGTAAGGTAGCCTCAGAGCTCAGTAGTGTTTTGAGCTAATGCCTTAGGAAATGTTCCTAGTGTGTAGGCATCTTCCTCAGTTGAGGACTTGAGCAGACCTCCTGAGTTGTGGTACTCAAATTCTTGGTCGAGGCAGATCGCCGATGGTGGAGCAGAGGTGAAAAATTCTAAGTGTTGTTCTTGTAATTATTTTGTGATGTGGTCGAAGTGATGAGAGACTGTTGTGTGGGAGTTTTTGTGCTCAGCCTACATGTATGCCTGTGGACTAATTACTGTGTAAGGTTTAGTGTGGTCGGTCAGTCGTGGTCAGTGGACCAAATTGGGTATGTGCTTGTTCGTACGGAGGGACTTGTTAATCATTAACCAGCCAATGTGTATTGTGTAAAGCGTTCGGCTCCCCTGTACCGAGTTATTTTGGTACTTAGTGGTAAGTGTTTCCTAAGTGTAAATGTGTGAGAGGGTAGCTCGGTGTGTAATGAGTGAGACAGAGTATAAAAAAAGATAGAATCTTGTCATTATAATGTTGTATTGGTCAGCTAGGACCTATACAATGAGGACCTTAGTACGGCTTACAAGATTGTGGTCGTTAATGGAGCTAAATGTAGTACCTTTTTAAGTGGTCGACATCCCATAGGTGGTAGAGCGTGTGTCTGTCGGTGTCAGAGAGTATATGTACCTAGTCGTTATATCCCAATTGGGGCCGAGTGTGTGTACCCAGTCCCCTACTTGGAAAGTGCGTTGTTTAACCTTTGAGTCGTCATATTGGTAGAGTTTTTGCTTGTAAGCGACGTTGCGAATGTGGGCCTTCTCTCGTGTTCCTCGATTAGGTCTAGGATGAGCGCCACCTGATCTTCATTTTGGTCGGTGTCGTAGGTGAGGACTCGGCATGATTCCCCATCAACTTCGGCTTGACTGCCTCAGTGCCGAAAGCCAAGCAAAAAGGTGTCTTGTTAGTGGCTGTTTGACCAGAGGGCACTAGGTAGGATGTTCGCCTATATCCCTTTTGTTTCTTCGAGCTGGGTCTTCAGAGTAAGCTTTATAATTTTGTTAACGATTTCAACCTGGCCATTAGACTGAGGGTGAACAGGGGAGGCGAAGCAAAGGTTGATCTTATGCCGAGCGTAGAAGGCTCTGAATCGGTAGTTGTTGAACTGTTTCCCGTTGTCGGTGATCATGGTTGGGGAGGTAGGGTGAATCGGTATATGATGTTTTGGAATATAAAGATCTCGATCTGAGCCATGGTGATAGTGGTAAGGGCCTTTACTTCAACCCACTTGGTGAAGTAGTCCACAGCGACGAATGCGTACTCAGTCTGTTCCCGCCCGGTCGGTATCTTCCCAATTAGGTAGAGTCCCCATTAGGCAAAGGGTCATGGGCTAAGCATAGGTGTCAGGTTCTCAAGGGGAAGTAGGATGAATAGAGCGAAGCGTTGGCATTTGTCGCAGTGTCGAGTAAACTCAGCTTCGTCGGTGTGCATGGTAGGTCAGTAGAAACCTTGGGGAAAGGCTTCGTGTGTTAGGTTCAGAAGATATATTTGTACACATTTAATTATTCATACTGGTATATATATGTAATTATTAGGTTTTAATTTAAGTATTATGTTTTTAATTATTAAAAAAAAATTATTCTGTTTGATATCGGTACATGACGATTTTCGAAAATCCAATACTGAAACCGTACTGAACTTAACTAGTACGATATCGGTATTCCAGTATTTTAATTATTTGGTATATTTTTCGGTATGATATAATCCAAATCGGTATTATTTCAATTTTTCGGTTCTATATGTCTAGAACTAGTATTATTATAGTCTACGCTCAATATGGAAATAAACAAAAACTTATCTTTCAAATATAAACAATTAATGTATCAATCAACTATAAATCCCCAGTTTTGTTTTGGGGAGTTCTGAATTAGTTTTAAATTTGAACTATATAGATCAATGAAACTTTTCAAATAGTATATCACCCATCCAAACGATTAAATCTTCAAGAAAAAATCCATAAAAAATTCGGTTGATGAATTTAATAATGGTGTACCTTTCATTTACAATTAATTTTTTTTATTAGAATTGTATGGTGCGGTGCAGTTTTAACCTAAGAATAAAAAAAGAAAAAAGAGTTTTTTTTTTTAATGGAAAAAGAGTTAAATACAAGATTTCTCTCCTAGGGCTGGGTTCAAATTTCAAAATTCAAAATTCAAATGGTTCCAACTCCACCGAGGAATCAAATACGTTTGGCACCATAAGGCGGTTGGGGATAATAAAAACGTGCCAAATAACACGAACGGTAGGAATTAGCAACCCTAACATCTTTAAATATCACAGATCTACCTGAGAGGAGAAGTGCTCACAATCAGAAACCCAAAAGGCAATCGGCAAGCGCTAAGATCAGAATCCAAAGCTCCTGTTTTCTAACCAAACCCAAACCCACACCCACACCTCTATTTCTCTCTCAATTCCTCTCTGCTCATCAACAAGAATAGAATCGCATCGGCATGGCTTCTAATGGTAACACCCCATTTGAATCATTCGACGATGATGCAAGGCTCAACCTGACGGAGCCGCCACTCTTCGATACGGAAGCACCTCTATTCATACCGCCATTCATATCGCAATTCATACCGCCATTCATACAACAGCTTGACCTTGACGCCTACAACGGGTTCGAACCGCTTGACCTTGACGCCTACGACGGGTTCGAACCGCTTGACCTTGACGCCTACGACGGGTTCGAACCGCTTGACCTTGACGCCTACGACGGGTTCGAACCGCTTGACCTTGACGCCTACGACGGGTTCGAACCGGATCATTTTCTCGCCGACAATAATGGGTTCCAACCAGATCAGGCAGTCGAGGATGTTTTTGGAGACAACGTGTTGGAAGAAGATGATGAAACAATGTTGTTTGTTTCATCCATGGATGACGCCGCCATGTTGTTCTCGTACACTTTACCCACGGATGAAGATACGTTGGGTAATCAAGAATCTTTTTCCGATGTGGCACCAATGTATTACCATTTTCTCTACGGACAAGATCCAATTTCTGATGTGATGGACCAAGTTCTCGATGACCAGCCAGTCCCACTGGAATTTCAAGATCAAGAACTTGTTGACGTTCAAACGCATTCATTATTTGATCTCAGTTCACAACCGGCATCCGAAGCGGCGGGTGAGAAGTTGGAGAAGTTGATGTATGATCAAGGATTACATGGTTCCAATCAACAGTGTTCGGTTTGCTTGGACGATATGGTGGCTGGGGATGGAGTGAATCGACTGCCATGTTCACACATGTTTCACGGAGCCTGCATTATGGAGTGGTTAAAGCAAAGACATACATGCCCATTATGTAGGTTTAGTTTGCACTAAAATGTTCATCAATAGGAAAGAATATTTACTCACTTTGTTTTGCTTCTGCTCTTTTCTGTAAAGGTTTTAACTTGTTTCAATGACATTTAAGATTCTTTCAAGTTTCAAATCATTCCTATGTCCTCTGTCATATTGTAATATATTGGATGTCCTCTGTCATATTGTAATCAATTAAGTTCCACATTCACAGCATTTAAATTCAACAATCAATTAAGCAGCAAATGCACCGAATTTCGTGTCTTATATAAGAGGAAGCAACACATTGAAAAAACAAAAAAGAACAGAGCTCAAAACTTGAGCTTTGAAGCTTATAAACTAGGGAAGCCAAGCTTTGATCTTTGCTTTCAAAACTACAAGCTGCTGCCTATACAAATTTTGACTATTTTAGGCCCATTTAAAGAAAGGTAGTGGAAATTATGGAAATGAAAAGAGAGCAAATTTGGAAAGCAAATACCACAAAAATGACGGGTTTATAATATGAGAGGTTCCGTGAGGCTGCTTCTTTATTGCCTGAATATTATTACAAAATTTGAGTTTCGGCAACTAGCTAGTCTGTCAAAGCTGTTAAATAATCCTAGCCGGATCTGATTTTTTAATGTAACGTTGCAACAGACTAAAATTAACAAAATTTAGGAAATTTAGAAACACACAAGAATTATACTGGTTCGGCAGAACTTTTGCCTACGTCCAGTTGTGATTTCTCTTGGTAGAGAAATCACGGCTTCTTTTATTAATAATAGAGATTACAGAACTTTTGTAACCCTATAACTAATCTCAAAAAACTCTTGGCTATTCTAACTGTTTTTCCTCTCTTAAAAATAAGCCTTGCTGCACCCTATTTATAGATATAGAGTTGACACAAATGTCTCAAGGCTGATTGAATTCCTCTTCCTAAGAGGAATATGAATTTAGACTTATTTTAAACCTAATTGAATAGGGAAACCAGAAATTCTTACCCAATCCCTTTTGGATAAGAATTGGTATACCTCTAATTTTCCTAAAACAATCCTAAATCAACTAGGACATAATTGACGAGCCAAAAACCTAACAAAAGCCCATTGCAGACCTTTGATGTGTAGTTCATGACCAGATATAGTGTTATCTACACTTAAACTGAAATCAAAATTGTGCTTCAATTTATGGACTTGAGCATGATACTTAAATTAACATTCCAAGATGCAACATATAAGAGTTGGTGGTAACTATACAAGACCACTTTTCAACATTCTTTAGTACCATATATGGTTATAACTACACTTCTTAAGTTACTGTAACAGGCCATCATCTTCAAAAGTTCTAAACTCAGCGAAGTAAATGTAGATATTTTACCCACCAATATTGTTAGAGAAATATCTATACAAAACACATGAAGTACAAAAATATCATAAATTGAAAAAAGAACTTAAGCTCAGTTTATCCAAAACCTTAGTTCTGTTCCATTCTAAAAAATTTCCTAAACCCTAACGTAAGTAAACGAAGAAATTGATTTATTGAATCACCAACACTAACACTAAATTGAAGTATTCTACCCGTAGACCTGTGAAATTGAGGGAATTGAGCAAGCATGAAATAGAGAAAGGAATTAGTTTGATATTTACCATGCATCACCGTCGCAGAAAGAAATCGTGTTGTTTGTGAGCAATAGAGAACATGAAGAGACTGGAGTGAGAGGGAAAATGCAGAAGAGAGGGAAGAGGGGGAGTGAGGTTGAGCGAGGGAGAAAATGAGAGGCTCTGAGGTTGAGCAAGGGAGAAAGTGAGAGGCTCCGAGGTTCAGTGATCGAGGCAGAGAAAGAGAGGGATTGAGCGGCGGAGAGGGAGAGCAATATGGGCAAGAACTGCTTTTCTCCAGCCACCTGAGAATGCAAGCTCCATGGTAAACATGGGAATACGTCATATGAGTCGCTTCACAGTCACTCGCAAATTCCTCTATACAAATCAGACATGTGGTTAGAACTTGGACACCCCTCACCCTCTCCAACTTATTCTTCACCCATAACGTTTTCGACCGCCACACAAACCCTATCCCAGCATCCCCCATCTCATCATTGCACATGTACACATCGACATGTATCGACACCTCCAAATTAAGAACCTTGGAATCTATAGGGCCACTGAACACAATTGCATAAAACGAGGCATCATTTAAAATTTCATCCGTCATCCATCGACAGTCCGCAGCTGTTGGTTCCTAAGAAATCACTGATTGCATTAAGAGAGTGTGTGTGTGTGTGTGTGTGTATCAAAGTGCAAGCACCTCAATGATGTGGCACTTAAGAAAGGTGTGTGAATTTGTTTTTAACAGATTCAAGTAATTTGGAGAGCAAGATGAACAGGGGTCATCTTCTCATTGGTCTAAGGCTAGCTTATTTTCTATTGGTTGAATGTCATCATAGTGACATCATTCTTTGTAACCGTTTCTTTGATGTAAGCACGACTAGGATCAATGTAAGAGAGAGAGAGAGAGAGAGAGAGAGAGAGAGTGTGTGTGTGTGTGTGTGTGTGTGTGTGTGTGTGTGTGTGTGTGTGTGTGTGTGTGTGTGTGTGTGTGTGTGTGTGTGTGTGTGTATGTGTGTGTGTGTGTGTGTGTGTGTGTGCAATTGTGAGTGAATCAGTAGAGAGAAAGAAAAGAAAAGCTCAAAAACATTAGGGAATTGCTCATAAGCATCTTCTCAAACACCTTGTGTGCATTACATTGCATTTCGTTCTTCTCCCAAGAAAACATCACTACAATCATCCATACATCAACCTACATGCATTCTACTACTTATCTAATCCTAAAACTACTCCCAATTGATTTAGACATCTAGGAGTCGATCATTACCTTCTGCAACACATCAAACTCCATCTCTGGTGCACTGTTCCATTGAATCGATCAAGCAAACCTGCAACACTGAGAGAAGCTGAATTAGCATATAAGAATCAAAAACCAATATGGTATCAGAGCAGTCAACTGATCTGGTTTACTGTAACGCCCCGGAAATGCGAAAAACGAAAACTTAGAAAATTTGAGGAAAATGACGATTTTGCCCCTGGAATTGGGCGAACAGTTGACTTTTTATTCGAGCGGTCAAACGGACTTTGACCGATGACCGTGACGTAGTTCGGGACATCACGAGTTCATAGACAGGTGGCACGCCCGATTCTGATATTCGAGAAAAAAGTTATGACGTGCGGAAGTTTGAGGGTAATTTGGTAAATTGGTCAAAATGGGCCATTTGTTGACTTTTTGTTCGGGACCTTGTTTGGACATTCCGAGAAGACCGTTGGATAGGTCTCGGGACGCTGAATCCGTAGACAGGCGGCATGCGTCAATCAGAGTCCGAATAAGAAAGTTATGGGTCTAGAACTATGAGGGCATTTTGGTAAATTTTCTAAGTAGGGGTAAAATGGTAATTTTCAGGCAGGGACTTAATTAAAACGGTGTCATATATGGTTTAAATTGCTGATTCAGCCTAGTAGATGATTCATGTAACTCAGCAAGTGACACTTGCCATTTCCACAAGCTAATTAGTGGCACTTAGTTACTTGTGTTAGAATTAAATAATTAAATCAATTTATTGTATTCATGTTAATTAGCACCTGGTTAGTACTTGACTAAGAACAACAGAGAACACAAAATTCTCCATAAAACCTTGATCGATCTTAGAAAATTAGGGAACAATTAAGTGAGGAATTAAGGGTAATTGGGAGTGGAAATTGAGTGAAAAACCGAGAGGATTATTGAACAAACTGAGCTGCATCCATCATTGAAATACCCGAAAAACTGTCCAAAACAATAAATCTCGAATTTGAATTCTTAGGCGGTTTTGATCGAAATTGATATGCTTTTGAATCTTCTGGGAGCTCAACGAAGTGAAACAAATCGCTTGGGAACGAAATTGGGGGTGATACGGCTAAGAACAAAACCAGCGACAGCTTTGAATGTTGGAGGTTGAGTTCGACTATTTGGAGGTAAGGATTTCTGAAATTGATTGCACATTTATGCTTAGAATGGACGTAGAATGCTTCCTGTATGAGCAATTTAATGAACTAACGTGAACTGGGGAAGGACCCAATTTCAGACCCGTCGGGTATCTATGTTGAGTCGTGGACTCTGGGGCAGGGTTTCACGAAATTGAGGTTACAGATCCTCATTAGAAGTGGAATAGAGGGTAATAAGTGAAAGAAACGATAAAATTGAATCAGAATTAGTAGAGAACGAACCGGGTCTGATCGCGGGTCGTAGGCTCCGTTTATCAGAGAAATGGGTAAGGAAGGGAACTGTTCACGGTTACTGTAGCACGGCGGGTGGACTCACGCACAGCCTCTTGCGGTGGCGCGTGAGGGCGCGTGGCCGGGAATCTGGTCATGGTTCCAACATACCTTTTGATGCTTTCGATGATACGGACATTTTAAAATTAGTTTCGAGTCGATCGGATACCGTCTCGTTAATGTTCCGAGGGTCCGAAGGTTTAAGTTACGTATTTAATTAATATTAAATTCCCGGAAAATTATGGGAAAATTATATGATGTAAATTGACTTGTTAGTAACCCTGTATAATGATTTTGAACAGGATTCGAGATTCCTGGCACGTATCGGAAATTACGGAAACGCGTGCAGCTCGGGAAGCGAGCGGGTTGGACGGTGTGTGAGTGGACTTTTGTTTTCTACCCTGAATGCATGCATATATGTTTTAAATGCTTTATAATATGATTTGACATGATTTGGTATGATTGATGTTCTGATATGGTGAATTCTGGATTTGGGGAATATTATATTATTTTAATCGGTGTTTTGGCACGTTTTTCGAGGAAATGTACAAATGGTATTTTGGGCTAGGCCCGGAGTTAAAAAGGTTTCCAAAAGAGTATTTTGACTTAATTGGTGAGTCAAGGATGATTTTTGGGTTATTATAATGTTTTCTATGTGCGGATTTACGTATAAATGCTATTTGGGCTTGAGTCCCGGTTGGTAACGATTTTGACTTGGGTTGAAGTCAAGGATTTGATTGAGATGTTTTGGGATATGATCCCAGGATGATTTTCATTGTGATTATGGATGCCCAGACGGTCGAAGCTAGGCGGTAGTCCCAGACGACCGAAGCTCGGGGATATGATGGTGCTTATTCCCAAGCAGCCGGAGCTAGGGGTGTTCCCAGGCGGCTGGTACTCGGGGTGATAAGTATTCCCAGATAGCCGGAGCTCGGGGTGTTCCCAGACGGCTAATGCTCGGGGTTATAGACTATGAGTAGTGCGGATGTGATTATGTGATGGTTTGTGAACTTGTGCATAGTATTATTTGATGTTGATTGTGATTACGTACTGGTATTGAGTACGAGTTCTGGTATGTGTAGCCAGGTGACTATGTTTTCGTATGTTTGGCCTGAGAGCCAGGAATTTAACTTGTTATGTGATTTGGCTGGAAAGCCGGTGATTTGGTATCCACGTGTTTTTCCCCTATGCACGCAGGTTTGATAAACTGGAGGGTAAATGATGTCTTTATAAAATGTGTTTTAACGAATATATTTTTGTCCACTCACACCTTTTCTGTTTTTGATGACCCTCCAAGTCGTGGCACAACGTTCGGGGCTGATCTCGAGGCGGAGGCATAAGCAGTAGTTATCCCTTATCTGATAGGTGCTGAAGGATAGTTTCAGGACTTCAGTTGACTTGTCAGACGGGAGCAGGACCGGACACGGTTTTCGAGGTCCAGTTGGGACGGGTCCTGTCATTTACTAGGGCATGAAACTGTGAGGAAGCTACATCATAGTGCAAACTTAGCTAGCAAGCAAAGCAATGGCTGCTGCGGGTGGAGATCTAAGAGTTCCACTGTTCGATGGCTCTAACTATGAATTTTGGAGCATCAAAATGCGCACAATCCTACGTGCTCATGATCTATGAGAGTATGTGGAGAAAGGCATGAATGAAGACATACATGCTGCTACAGTTCCTCTAGAACTTTTTGATCCAGGTGCAGCCAAGGATGAAAATATCGATATCGACAGATATATCGCTAGTTAAATTTACGGATATCTCGCCCCAAATATCGGTATCGATATCTATATCGTTTACGGTCAACAAAAATGATGGAAATTTAGTTTAAAAGTTGGAAATTTGAAATGAAATTTGGGGAAAATTTTAAGTACTCAATGATGGTTATATATGAGTAATAAAATTTTAAAATGATTTTGATATAATAAATATATGATGAATAATATGATGTAATATGATTCTGACGATAACTAATAATATAAAATATAAAATATAAATATAAATTGAAGTGAGTTATTATAATTGAAAGTTAAAATAATTAAAAACATAACAATAAACATACACAAATTCATTGTAAGGAAAATAATAAAATGAGTTTTAAATATTTAAAATTGGAAAAAAAAAGATGAAAAAATAGGACCAAACATTGTTAAAAAATTGGAAGTAATGCATATATTTAAAATTGGACATAAATGAAAAAAAAAGGCCAACATTTGTTGAAAATGGAAAAAAATGAATAAAAAGGGAGGGGGGAAAATAAAAAAAAAACTGCAGTTTCAATTGGGACAAGGGGGGTCGAACCCGTGACCCCCCAAAGTTAAGCCAAAGCTATTTGGTCATTTGTCAAAACAAAATTTCATACTTTCTAGGTTTTTTGTTTTTTGGATAATGAGAATTATAATTGAAGGAGTTTGGGTCAGTTTGTGGGGGTGAGAGAAGGTAGAGAAATCGAGAAAAGAGGAAACAAAATAGGAAAGAAAAGGCACAACAAAAAAGCCAATTTCATCTATCTCTCACACACAGAGAACCCGGCACCCCATAAAATAAAATATATTAAAATTAAAACAACACCAAACCAAACCCAAAAAAAAAATATCAGATTTCTAAGTTATTATTAATATATTTTTGTGTAGAGGAGAAGGTGGTTCTTCTCCCATAGTCCCATCCAGTTTTTCTCCCACCCATCCCTCGTACAAGCCTCCCTATAACCTCTCTCTCTCTCTTCAACCTCTCTGCGAAGCAATCTCTCATTTTTCATCAATCAAATCTCTTTCAGGCCCAATACTTCTTTCTATGACCATCACACTCTGAAACAACCATAGATTCTTCGCCATGAAGAGGGGTAGAGGAGCCGTCACAGAAGCTGCCAGAACCGCAGCCACGCCGGTGGAACCCACCGGATCCAGATCCAATATTGCTAACGAGGTTAGGTACCGGGGGAAAATCATATGGGTTTTTGTTCGTTCATCTGAGTTTTTTCCGGTTGCGGTTTGTGGTGGTTTCGGTGCAAAATCGGCAATTTCGGCCAATATCGGCGATTATCGCCAATATCCACCGATATTGGCCCAAATCTTCGATTTTGAAGAAAGATTTTCCTTCACCCCTTGTTTATGTGCTGGTGGCCGAAAAAACGATATATCAGACGATATATCTCCGATTCCAGCGACATTTTCATTCGTGGGTGCAACAAGGCCTCCAGAAGCTGCTAGGCCAACTCGAGCTGATTACATCAGAGATGCTTATGCATTGGGGATGATCCAAACAGCCGTAGTGGACTCCATCTTCTCAAAGATCTCAAATGAGCAAAGTGTAAAGTCCATTTGGGATCTGATGAAAAGAGAATATAGATGAGATGAGAAGGTTAGAGCAGTCAAGCTTCAAGCACTCAGGAAAGATTTTGAGTATGTAAGAATGAGAGATGATGAGTGAGAGATGATGAGTTCTTCTCTGTCTACACCTTACGACTGTACATCATTGTAGATCAGATTAGATCTTATGGTGAGGAAGTAACAGAAAGAAGAATGGTGCAGAAGATCCTGATTAGTCTCACTAAAGTATATGACCCTATTGTTTCAATTCTTGAAGAAACAAAGGATCTGGACACTGTCAATGTGCATACACTACTAGCTTCTATACGTGAATATGATCAGAGGCTAGAGATACATTTAGAAACTCACACAGAGAAAGCATTCTCTGCTTTGAGTGTGAACCAAGGATCACATGACAGGTGTAACGACCCGTCCCGAATTTCGGGATTAGATTAGTGAGAGTAATCAGTATTAGTTGGGTGATTTCGGACGGACAGTGCGAAATGACTGTTTTGCCCCTGGAATGGGTAAACCGTTGACTCGGGCGGTCAAATGGACTTTGGTTGATGATTGTGATGTAGTTTGGGATGTCACGAGTCCGTAGACAGGCGGCACGTCTAATTCCGATGTTCGAGGAAGAAGTTATAGGTCTCGGAAGTTGAGGGGCATTTTGGTAATTTATCCACAAGGCCATTTTGGACATTTTGTGCCTTGGGATCTGTGCCAGTGACACTTGGCTGCCTTAGGATTGGTGCCTAACCAGATTGGGACACCTGGTGTAACGACCCGTCCCAAATTCCTAGATTAGATTTGTGACTAATCACGATTAGTGAGGCTAATCGGTGATTAGTTAGGCGAAATTGGACGAACGATGCGAAATGACCGTTTTGCCCCTATTCGTGGCAAAATGTTGACTTTTCATTCAGGCGGTCAAATAGACTTTGACCGATGACCGTGACGTAGTTCGTGACGTTACGAGTTCATAAACAGGTGGCACGTTCAATTTCGACGTTCGAGGAGGAAGTTATGACGTTCAGAAGTTTAGGGGCATTTTGGTAATTTTGGTTAAAAGGGGCAAATGTTGACTTTTTGACCGAGATGTCCGATGGTCGAGGGCTGAGGGCTATTACGTAGATAAGGACGATACGAATCCATAGACAAACGGCACGTCAAATTCGGAAGTTCGACGACGAAGTTACGGTTCACGGAAGTTCGATTTCACTATGCACGTACTTCGAGACGGGATGATTTGGCAAAATCTGATGGGCTAGATATTTTAGGTGGGTCCCATGGATGAGTGACAAGTGTCACTCATCCCATTGGCTAGATCCCTTAATTTGTGGATCTCATTAATTAAATATTAATATAATTATTATTATGTAATTAATCTTTTCTAACAATCAATCCTAGCCATCCATTCCATTTAACTTTCAATCCTCACCACTCATCTAATCTATCTCACTCCTCTCATCTCATCGGATCAAACATCTTCATTATCATCACTTCATCTTTGTTCTTCACAAAACCCGAACCCCCTCCATTTTCATTCTTCATTTTCAAACACAACCCACACCACACCTCACCTTCCATTATCTGAGCCATGAGTGACCGTGAGAGAGTGTTGAAGGACTGAGCAGCTGAGGACGGCAGAGGACACGGCGGTTCACGGTTGGGGGAGGTCGAACTCGTGAGGTATGGTTTCAAAATTTTGTTTTTGGGTTTTAAAGTGTTTGGGTGATTTTCATTAATTAGGAATGGTTTCTGGGGACCCTAGGAGACTTGTAGGATTAGTTTCGAGGCAGGGGACGGCTGGGAATGGCCATGAACGGCGGAGGAAAACACCTCCGCCATAGCCAAGCTTGAAAGGGCACGGTTTTGGGTGTTTAATTCGGTTTTAATTAGCTAGGAAGATAGGAAATAGGATTAGAATTATATTAGGATCAAAATGGAACTTGAATTGGTCGAAAAAACTGGAGAAACCCGACGGATGAACATTGCCATGAACAGTACCGTGAATAGTAAGCTGGAGGTTGAAGACGATGAACAGTGTTTTCGAATTTCTAAGGCGCGTGAGGTTGCATGGTCCATAATTTAGGGAAGTGTTCAACATATGAAATCTTTTATTCGATGTAACGAAAATTTTGGAACTTGTCTCGCGTCAATCGGACATCGTTTCGATATGTTTCGGGGCATCGCAAGGTTTAGGGTCGGTTTAAAAATAGATAAAAGTTCGAGAAAATTACGGGGCTTTAATGAGAGGTTAATTAAGTAGTTAGTAACCTTCTATTAAAATTTGGACAGGTTTGGGAGTTCCGGTGATAGCGATTGGCTCGGGAGAGCCTATGACACGCAAATCGAGGCGGCAGCTCGGACGGTCTGTGAGTGGACCTTGTTTTCTAAATTGGTGCATGCATAAATGTTTATTATATGTTTTAAATACTTGTTTGTGATGCCATGAGTGCATTTGGATGTGTGGTTACGTATAGGCATTTCGAGGTTTCGACCCTATACGGTGCCTATACGGGTCCGTACGTCTTTATTGGTCTGAATGAAATGGTTTTGGATTTCCAAAAGGATAATGAATTTGATTTGATGATTTTGATTTGGATATTTGTAAATTATATGGCTTCACATATTTCGATTTGGACATCGGATGTAGACTGTAGTAGAGACCGAGATATCACATACCTCCTCCGGAGCCTGGCGTACTCTGATAGCCCGGGAGGGAAAAGGTCAGAAATATCCCTTGTCTGACAATTCGTGTCAGACGGGAGCAGGGTCATCCCGCACTAATCCCGGGGGGATTGGGATGGGTCCTTTCAACGTGGTATCAGAGCGGGGTTGTCTCTATTCGAGCAACCGTGGAGCTCTTGGATTGTATGCAGGTCGAGGACGTGATATCTCAAGTGGCTACAGTTCGTGGTCAACCTGATTGTTGGGATGCCGATACGATAGGTAGTAGGATCGAATCGTGGAATGTCTTGGTTCGGTACTAGATGCCGTGGTTGCCATAGTTCTGTCGTGGATGACAATGTGGGACCCTACGGAAGGATGAACGTATCCGTTCGTTAGATTGGGATCGTGAGCCGGTTAGTTGGGATCGTCTTTCACGATGTCGTAGGATCGGTTCCTACGACTGGTTGGATGTATGGCCATCCGATGATCGGATATTGGTGAGTTAAATGGATTTACTGCTTATTAGCAGTCGGATTTGTTGAATGCTAGTTGGATTGACGTTAGGATTGGATTGACGTCTTTTCGATGTCAAGACCGCGGGGACGGTCAGATTGTGGATTGTACTGCAGTTGGTAGCTTGTAGTTGGGTTCAGAGTGACCCTAGGCGTGATCGTGGAATCCTAAGGTATGATGTGTATGGTTCGAAAAGGTGAGTTGACGAGTGGTTTGACTTTGACGACTATTCGGATTTGAGGCCGTTAGTCAGTCTAGTCATGTCAGCTTAGTGATGGGACTGCACTCTGCAGTCGAGGTTATGTTGAACGGTTAGACCTAGTTGGTCGTCGTACTACCGTAGTTGTGATGGATTGTTGGTGCAACTAAGGTCATGGATGACCTGGTAGACGACATTGGTTTAGTCGAGTTACGTCTGGTTAGAGATTGGTTGGACAGGTTACCAGGGTTGGTACTTGTCGATGGAATCTCGGAGTGGGGATACAGAGTAGTTGGTACGATCGATTGATTCCGTTGGACGTGAATCTCGATTGTGATGTCTGGTAGTTGGGTCTGCACGATTCTGTGGCAGGCACTACTACCGAGGATGGTTGTAGTTACGGTTGTTAGGGATCGGTGACTTTCAGGTGACGTTTCCTTTTCCCGTATGAGTTGTCAGGGTGACTGTACCCAGAGTTTGCACGATGGAGGCAGAGTTTCTCCTATTCGAGCAGAGGTACGGGGTCGTCGTTCGGTATGAGGGGAGATCCAGGGTTGTCAGATTTGCACCCTGTGTGCCGATGCTGCTACTGATACTGATGTCTGTGTGTCGATGCTGATACTGATACTTGTGTTAGTGTACTGGGACTGGTGCTGGTGCCGGTGAGTGTGATGACGGTGAGTCACGAGTCGGGATGTGACTCCATCGAGTTACGTATGTGTTCGGTATCTGTGGTCCCAGAGTGGATCTCAAATAGAGTTAAATTGGTTAGGGGACACGTGGTTGATGTCCGGGTATGTTGTTTCCAATCTTATTGGAATTTCGGAATCGCGAGAGGTTGCGATTGAGGTGACACGAGGAATGCGGGTCTTCCGCATTGATAATGAGCATATCGAAATTAGGTGACTGAGATTTCGAATTTTCTGCTTGGTGGTAGACGATGTTGGATTACGTGACGTGGTGAGTGCAGCGAGTTTTGATTGCATTCACGTAGGGTGAATTTTGGTGTCATCGTTTCGGATCATCTTTGGATTTTCCTAGGTGGAATGTCAAGGATTGATACGAGGTAATCAGTGAGAACCCACAGTCTTGGCGTGTCTCGTCGTTGACTAATCTGTTTAAATGTGGGAAATAGTTAAGGACTTTGGTCGGCGTGACGATTCTCGATCGTGACGTCTGTGGTCGATTGACGTAGTGATGGATCTGGATCGTGACCTTGATGATACAGATAGGTGGAGAGTTTATCACTCTTACTTGGATGTTGAGTTGAGGATGATGAGACTGAACTTCTTTTCGAGGTAAATCCCGTATGATATATTACTCAGGTGAGTAAGTGTCCGACGAGGTCGGATTTGGTTAGCTTTGGATGTACGTATATTGTGATTGGCTTCCTTATGAAGTCAATCGATGGTAATGTGGTAATCGGTTGAGCAGGTAACTGATAGGTTCGTGATTGGTGCGTCTTGGTAGACATGAACGATATTTCCGGTTTTGGAATCAGATTTTTGGATGACGATTCAGGATTTGATTTTGGAACTTGAAAGAGGATTTCTGGATTTGGGTTTTGGAATCGGATTCTGGGTGACGATTCAGGATTTGATTCTGGAGCTTGACGGTGGATTTCCTTTTATTGATTTGGGTTCAGAATGGTTATTCCAAATGCTAGCTTACGGAATAATGATTTCGAATTTGGAAGTGGATATGATTATGGATATGATTTCTGGGTTTGGATTTGGGATTTCTTACGAAATTGCGGATTCGGATTAGGATTTAAAAATGGATAATGGGTCGGAGTTGTAATCTGTCAAAAACTGGATTGGACAGATAGACTCCAAAATTGAAACGTGTTTGGCTATGACCTAGGTGGTTGTAGGCTGATTGATGGGTAGTTGTATGTACCTTGTATGTTGTTTGAGGTACGATACCGGGCAGACTTGTCTTGCCTGGTGACAGATATAGGTTATACCCTTAGTAGGTTGGTGAGCGTGTTGGTAGTCGGATTGGTTCCGATACCATCGGATTAGTTGAGGTCGTGAACTAGACATTGGATACTGTGCACTGGGTCATGGTATTTCTGATGGGTCTAGTTACACACAGGTCCAGTGAATTGTTGGTTAGTATATACTCAGGTTGAGTAAGTTGTAGGTTAGTGTAACCACGAGTGAGTATCGTGTCAGTTTTCGACTGGCGACTGTCAAGTGGTGACGGTTTGTCGGAGGTGTCGATGAGGATCGTTGAGTGAGGTCTGATGACTCCCAGTGGGAGAACACGGCAGGATAGATTGAGATTGAGGAAGAAACTGTCAAGTTGTTTCTGTCAACGAGATGGTAGATTTGACAAGTGGTGTCAATTCGGAACGTGTGACTACTGTTATTCGACGTGGTCGAGGGTACTCGATGTAACGAGAGTGTTAGTGGTACTTCTGGTTGCAGACGAGTAAGTCTTGTTGGTTAGTTGGTGTACTAGTGTACACGTGTTGCGAGGTTAAGATTACTTTCTACGAGGTGGATGTGGAATCAGAATAGTTGGAGTTTCAAGAACGAAACTAAATTAAGGAGGGAAGAACGGTTGGATTTAGGTCGGTTGGAATTTCGAGGACAAAATTAATTAAGGAGGGAAGGTTGTAACGACCCGTCCCAAATTCCTAGATTAGATTAGTGACTAATCATGATTAGTGAGGCTAATCGGTGATTAGTAAGGCGAAATCAGACGAACGATGCGAAATGACCGTTTTTCCCCTATTCGTGGCAAAATGTTGACTTTTCATTTGGACGATCAAACAGAATTTGACGGATGACCGTGACGTAGTTCGTGACATCACGAGTTCATAGACAGGTGGCACGTTCAATTCCGACGTTCGAGGAGGAAGTTATGACATTAGGAAGTTTAGGGGCATTTTGGTAATTTTGGTTAAAAGGGGCAAATGTTGACTTTTTGACCGAGATGTCCGATGGCCGAGGGCCGAGGACTATTACGTACATAAGGACGATACGAATCCATAGACAGGCGGCACGTCGAATTCGGACGTTCGACGGCGAAGTTACGGTTCATGGAAGTTTGATTTCACTATGCACGTACTTCGAGACGGGATGATTTGGCAAAATCTGATGGGCTAGATATTTTAGGTGGGTCCCATGGATGAGTGACAAGTGTTACTCATTCCATTGGCTAGATCCCTTAATTTGTAGATCTCATTAATTAAATATTAATATAATTATTATTATGTAATTAATCTTTTCTAACAATCAATCCTAGCCATCCATTCCATTTAACTTTCAATCCTCACCACTCATCTAATCTATCTCACTCCTCTCATCTCATCGGATCAAACATCTTCATTATCATCACTTCATCTTTGTTCTTCACAAAACCCGAACCCCCTCCATTTTCATTCTTCATTTTCAAACACAACCCACACCACACCTCACCTTCCATTATCTGAGCCATGAGTGACCGTGAGAGAGTGTTGAAGGACTGAACAACTGAGGACGGCTGAGGACACGGCGGTTCACGGTGGGGGGGAGGTCGAACCCGTGAGGTATGGTTTCAAAATTTTGTTTTCGGGTTTTAAAGTGTTTGGGTGATTTTCATTGATTATGAATGGTTTCTGGGGACCCTAGGAGACTTGTAGGATTAGTTTCGAGGCAGGGGACGGCTGGGAATGGCCATGAACGGCGGAGGAAAACACCTCTGCCATAGCCAAGCTTTAATGGGCACGGTTTTTGGTGTTTAATTCGGTTTTAATTAGCTAGGAAGATAGGAAATAGGATTAGCATTATATTAGGATCAAAATGGGATGAAATGGACCTTGAATCGGTCCAAAAAACTGGAGAAAATCGACGGATGAACAGTGCCGTGAACAGTACCTTGAATAGTAGCTGGAGGTTGAAGATGATGAACAGTATTTTCGACCTTCTAGGGCGCGTGGTCCATAATTTGGGGAAGTGTTCAACATATGAAATCTTCTATTCGATATAATGAAGATTTTGGGACTGGTCGAGCATCAATCGGACATCGTTTCGATATGTTTCGCGGCATCGGAAGGTTTAGGTTCGGTTTAAAAATAGTTAAAAGTTCGGGAAAATTACGGGGCTTTAATGGGAGGTTAATTAAGTAGTTAGTAACATTATATTAAAATTTGGACAGGTTTGGGAGTCCCGGTGATAGCGATTGGCTCGGGAGAGCCTATGGCACGCAAATCGAGGAGGCATCTCGGACGGTCTGTGAGTGGACCTTGTTTTCTAAATTGGTGCATGCATAAATGTTTATTATATGTTTTAAACACTTGTTTGTGATTCCATGAGTGCATTTGGATGTGTGGTTACGTATAGGCACGTATTTCGAGGTTTCTGCCCTATACGGTGCCTATACGGGTCCGTACGTCTTTATTGGTCTGAATGAAATGGTTTTGGATTTCCAAAAGGGTAATGAATGTGATTTGTTGATTTTGATTTGGATATTTTTAAATTATATGGTTTCACGTATTTCGAGGCGATTTACGTGCTTGCACGTAAATCGAGGTTTTTCGGTTTTACATTGATTTTCCGTACTTATGGTCTTGGATATGATTTCATGAAATGGTTTTGGATTTGAAAAGGTAAATTTGGGTTCGAGACCCATTTGATTTACGGAATCGGGCCGGAGGCCCAGTTGGTTTACGATTCGAACCGGATGTCCAGTTTCTATGTGGATTCGGGCCTAGCGCCCAACTATGTATTAGAAATGGTTTTTACGGGTCATGACGGTTTATGGGAACTGGCATGAACCCTTGAAATGGATTTACGGGTCATGACGGTTTATGGGAACCGGTATGAACCCATGAAAGGTTTTATGGTTCATGACGGCTTATGGGGGCCGGGCATGTATCCTAGAAAGGTTTAAAGAATGATTTCAAAAGGTTTCTCATATTTCATCCTTTATATATGATTGTCTCCTCCCTCCGGGGAGGGTCGTTGGCCTGGGTAGACCCCGGAGTAGTCACGGAGCACTGACTGAGTGGAGTCGCCCCCCAGTTGGGTTCCTTACTCTCAGGATGGGCATGGTTCGTTACCTCCAGGGAGGGTCATTGATCTACGGACATTGACCTGGGTGGACCCTAGAGAGACTTGGGTTTGAGACCCCGGTTAGCACGCGCGTAGCTTTATTTTACCGTGACATGTTCTTGGATATGAAATATAATGGATAAACATGATTTCAATTGGTTTGGGAAATTGTGTTTTATGATGATAAATGGATTTGGGCTGAGATCCCACGTATGTTTACTATACTATGGTTTTCTGTAAATGGTTTTGGACAGGAGCCCGGGTGACTTGTATTTACAGAATTTGGGGATGAGACCCTAATTATGGATGTTTTAACATATATGATTGGATAAATGGTTTAACTATGCATGCATGCTTTTTAGTGAAGGGTACAAATGTCCTCTTATAAACTGTTTTTATAAACTCTTGTTTTGTCCACTCACAGCTTTTAATGTTTTTAATACCCTTCAGGTTGACATCGGATGTGGACTGTAGCAGAGACCGAGATATCACATACCTCCTCCGGATCCTAGCGTACTCTGATAGCCCGGGAGGGCAAAGGTCGGAAATATCCATTGTCTGACACTTCGTGTCAGACGGGAGCAGGGTTGTCAGGACCCACCCCGGTTTCACCCCGAAACCCGAGGTAAATCCCGCTCCCGTCTGACTCCCCGACACAAAACTCAAGTAAAACTCACTCGAACCCAGTCAGACGCAGGAGTAATTACAAAATATCCCAACCTTATCGTTTACAGAGCATAGCACTAAATTACAAGGAAAATAAAAACTGATAAAGTACACGCACACAGAAGCCTTTAAACTCTTCTAGGATCCCTCACGTCACTTCTATGCCTCGGACACTGCCTCGACGTTAAGACCCCGCGCTAGCTCCACAACCTGGAGGGCAATTTAAAACAAAGGTGTGAGTGGACCATAATAAAAGAAAAATTCTAAAACCATTTATCGGAAAACCGAATTTAACTCTCCGTTTTGAAACCACATGCATAACCAACAGTTATGAACACAGTTATAAAATAATCATTATAAAACATCATAAGAAACAGAAACACTATAAAACAGTTATAGAAGTCATAGCATTGGAATCATAAAACCATATCATAAACCCTGAACGTCAAAATCATCATTTTTCGATCAAACCTGCTGGACCTATCCGAGTCTTTAAACTCCCGAGTCTTTAAACTTAATCCAGGCCTCAATAATATCCGAGTCTTTAAACTCCCGAGTCTTTAAACTCAATAGGCCTACGGGGGAAATCAATATATATCCGAGTCTTTAAACTCCCGAGTCTTTAAACTCAATCCGGGTCTTTAAACCCAATCCGGCCGGTCCCCCGTCACATATATCCGGGTCTTTAAACCCAATATCCAGATCCAGCAAATCCAATCCCAAAATCATTTGAAAACCATTCACCAATCCACATCCAAACCCGAATCCGAAATCACTGGTCCGATGCCCTTCCGGCATCCAGAACCGTCATTCCGAACCCAAATCCGGAGTCCACTTTCCCACTTTAAAACCAACTTCCATTTCCGAAATCCGTTTCTAGAACCAAAAACCTTGATCATTGAAATCATGTTCCAAATTCCACTTATAACCATTGAAAACCACTTATCATTTGAAATCCCAAAACCATAGCATAAATTCCAGAAACCAACCATTCCTCGTAAAACGTGCTAAAAACCAATTTCCTTGAAAAACGTGTAATAATGTAAAACCAACCAAACATATTCGATAAACATAAAATCATGATTAAAAACCATGATATAATTATAGAAAACAGTTATGCATGTTCGAGTTTAAAGAAAGGGTCCACTCACAGTACTGAGCCCTACTCGCGTCCCGAATGTCCAGCCCGTTCCTCGGCTTCCTCGGGAAATCCCGATCCTGTCAAACACCGTTAAAATTACATCACTAATACGTCTACAAACATTCTCCTAAATTTCCTCAAAAATCCCCGAACCGAAGACCTAGAACCCCGGGACCCTAAACCTTCACCCTCGCGGAACTACACTCAAACCACATCCGATTGACTCGAAACCAACTCTATTGAACTCACCACAACTCCTAGACCAAAAGTTATGTTGATCGTTTCTCCATACGCCGCCGCACGCGCCCCCACACGCCGCCCAAGTGGCTGCGCGTGGCCCTCACGCGCCAGCTACAGTAGCATCATCAACCTCGACTCACTGTGTTGAACCGGCCGCTGCAGGCTGAACCGGCGAGACTTGATCTCCGCCGTCCGGCCATCAATTTAACCTCTCTTTTCTCTCACGGCTGCGTCCAGACCTGCTCTATCTCTTCCCGTTCTCCGTTCACCTCAACACGGCCTCTACACCGTCGACTGAAGCTCGAAATCAGACGGCCTACTTCCCCTGTTTTCCTTCCCGGCCACCCAGTTCACCTCCCTTCACGGTGGCTACACCAAACTCATCCTAGGACTTCACTGAACCTAGACCACACCTCCGTTACCTTCGACTCACCCCCAAACTCGTCGACTCACCGTTTGAAGTTTACGGCTAAACAGAGGAACAGAGACTCCACTTCAACCGAGCTCCGCCGTGAACACCCCCCGTCACGGCGACCATCCCAGTCGACACCTAGGACCTCCCTAAACATAACCCTGACCTTCAATCGCATCGACACTAAGCTTAGATTCACGTCTTTCGAACTGAAATTTCACGGCAAAACAGAGCAAAGAAGCCTTACCCTTCGATTGCAGCTCCGCCGTGCGCACTGCCGCCTACCACTGTGGTCGTTGGACTCCTTGCAGTCTCCTCAGCCTCCCCTTGCCTTGGTTTGCCTCGCCTCACGGCGTAGCCACCACCTCGACCTCACAAGTTCCCTGTTTCCCCCAAAATTTCTCCACACCTCCGCCGTGCCGCCGTGCACGATTGCACCACCAATTCACGGCCACCAGCTCCGCCTTGCCTCACTATCACTCTCACAACTCCCTATTTACTCACCCTTGCACCCAGATCGATCAATTGATCTCAAACTCTCACCCTCTGTTCTCTGTGTTTGTCGAAGAACTACACACACACGGGTTCACCCAAATAGTTAGGACCGTGAACACACAGGATCGCACCAGAAGCCTCTACACACATGCCACATGTCACCATCCACTCAATCTTGATCCCACTTGGTTAAACCCCAGCCGTCCATGTCTTTCTTTCTGCACAAATCCCAATGTGCAGAAAGACCAATTTACCCTTCTTTTAAACTCATTTTACGGTTTCGCCACTAACGTTCTAGACCCGTATCTCACTCACCGTAAGTCCGATGCATACATGCCGCCTGTTATCGAACTCAGGACGACGAGATCTATCTAACCATCCTAGGTCAACGTACCAAAACTCGTCCGTACAAAAAGTCAACTCTTCCCCCTACTTTACCCAAATTACGGTTAAGCCCTCAACCTTCCGAACATCACAACTTCCTCCTCGGATGTCGGAATCGGGCGTGCCACCTGCCTAAGGATTCGTGACGACCTAAACTACGTTCTGGTCACTGGTCAATCCCCAATTGACCACCCGAAATAAAAGTCAACATTTCTGCCCGACCCAGGGGCAAAATCGTCATTCTAGGTTCCCGGACCCCTCGGGACCACCTAACCCTTGATTACCCTCCCTAATCACACCTTAATCACTCTAGTAATCCCGATTCTCGGGACGGGTTGTTACAAGGGTCATCCCGCACTAATCCCGGGGGGATTGGGATGGGTCCTGTCAACTGGCCTTCTCTGGATGGCTGTAGAACATTGCACAGCTATCTCACACATTTTTTTAATGGGTTTAAATGGTTTAGCACGGTTTTGGGAGGGAAGAATAGAGGGAAATAGAGGAGAGTGTGTAACTGTGAAAAACAATCCCTTTGATCTTCATTATATGTGAGGGATGTGTGAAGGAAAATGGAAGGAGGAGGTGAGACAAGAGTGGTGGTGCCACCATCGTAGACGGTGGCCGTGGACATTGTGAGAAACAGAGGAGGGGCCGTGAGTGCTCGTGAAATCCCACCTCGATAAACCCCCATCAACTTCATCTATTGCTTGTAAGGTGTAAAGGAAAGTTGGACAGGAGGCTGAGACGACCTCAACAGTGGCCACGGTGAAGCCTACGACGACGATTTGATGTAGGTAACCCAAGAACGTTCTGTTTTGGTTTGAAAATGAAAACCGTGCTTTCGTGATGGTTACTTAAATTGGTTGTTTGGATGACGTTCCTGGAGGTCCTAGAAGTCGATTGGAACCAGAACTAAGGCTGGAAGTAGCCGCCATACGAAGAACTAGACAGAGGGAACTTGACGGTTTAATCACGAATCGGGAAGGTGAGTTTCAACTTTGGTTCCATTTTTTTGAGGTAATAGAAGGATAAGAGATAGTTATACGTAGCTATAGGATTGAAAAAAATCGCAAATGGAGAAGAAATGGGCGTTTAACCGGTCTCGCCGATTCGGGCTGGACCGGGAACCAATGGACCGAACCGGACCAGGTTTGCTGGAGGACAGGGATGACTGGTGTCTAGCGCGTGAAGCCCACGCGCAGCCACTTGCGACAGCACGTGAGGGAGCGTGGCACCTCTTTTGGGAAAGTTTTCAACACGACTTTTAATGTAATCAATGTAACGAGCATTTTGGGACTGATTTCAAGTCGATCGGATATCGTTTCGATAAGATTCGGGGTGTCCGAAGATTTAGGATCGCGTTTAAAAATAGTTAAAAAGTCAGGAAAATTATAAGGATTTAGTAGAAGCATATTGAAGTAGTTAGTGACCTCAGAATGTGATTTGGACAGGTTCGGGAAGTCCAGTGATAGTGGGTTAGCCGGGAAAGCGTAATTGCACGCGTATCGTGGCATTATCGGGAATGATATGTGAGTGGACTTTGATTTCTAACTTATGATGCATGCATACATGTTTTATTCATTTTCTTTATGTGATTTCTATGATTATGATTGTGATATCTATGATTTATGATTTTTACGTATTTCGAGATATTTTACGTATTTGCACGTTTTCCGAGATTATGGTTTTATGCTATGATTTGATAATGGTTTTATGCTATGATTTGATAATGGTTTCGATACTATGATTTTGGGATTTGAATTATGATTTGATTTCAATGGTTTATAAATGGATTTGGAAAAGTGATTTTGGTAAACGTGAATGATTTCTAGATTTGGATTCAGAATGATGATTCCGGATTTGGCTTAATTCGGAATGATGATTTTGGATTCAGATTGGAAAATGGATTTATGGATTTGGAAATGATTTGGAAATTGATTTTTGGATTGGATTTGCTGAATCTGCTATTGGGTTTAAAGACCCAGATATGAAATGTGACGGGAGCAGGCCCAGATAAGTGATTTGGGTTTAAAGACCCGATGAGTTTAAAGACTCGAATTTTGTGATTTCCCTCGTAGGCCTATTGAGTTTAAAGACTCGGGAGTTTAAAGACTTGGATTGATATTGAGGCCTGATTGAGTTTAAAGACTCGGATTGATATTGAGTTTAAAGACTCGAATTGATATTGTGTTTAAAGACTCAAATTGATATTGCGTTTAAAAACTCCGATAGATTCAGCCGGTTCGATTGATGGAGTTGTGTTTTAACTGAGTTTGGATTTATGTGATACACTGATGATTTTCTCATGGTTTTCAGATGTTTTTGGGCTGTGGCCCGGATGATTTGGATTTGTGGTTTTTTGGGGTGAGTTCCCGTACATGGGTTTGATTTATGGTTTTGGGCTAAGGCCCAATGATTTGAGCAAAGGAAATTATTTCTGGTTTTCATAAACGGTTTTCCTATTTTGGAAAGGAAATGGTTTTCGAATTGGTTTTACATGGTGGGCATAAATGTCTTTTCTTATAAAATGTTTTCTGAACTTATTATTTATTTTTGTCCACTCACAGTCTTTTATGTTTTTTGATACCCTTCAGGTTGATACAGTGCGGGCTGTTGTTAGTGAGACGGAGACATCACACATGCGATCCATAGTGGTTTCTGCACACTCTGGGAAACCAGACGTTGTTTTTGGTACGTTGACCTGAGTATCCCTTGTCTAGCTTACGTGTTCCATGGAGGTTAGACAGGTGTTTAGCCTTTGTGTCGCACATGGGTTAGACGGGAGCATGACTTATCCCTTAATCCCCGGGCATTGGGGATGGGTCGTGTCAACAGGACACACAAGCAGTATGGCAGAAACAAGTAGAATTACAAGGGAAACAAGGGCTGGAAAGGCAAGTCCTACAGAAATGTAGCGACCCATCATGAATTCCGGGATTTGATTAGTGACTAATGAAGGATTAGTGAGATTAATCAGTGATTAGTTGAGCGAAATCGGACGGACGGTGTAAAATGACCGTTTTGCTCCTAGTCTTGGGCAAAATGTTGACTTTTGACTCAGGGAGTCAAACGTACGAGGACTGATGACCGTAACGTAGGTCGGGATGTCACGAGTCCATAGACAGGCGGCACATCGAAATCATACGTCGATTAGAGAAGTTATGGTCACGGGAGTGACAAGTGTCACTTATCCCATTGGTGGCTTCCCTAAAAAGTGGATCTAAGTATTAAAATATTATTATTCTAATTATTTTATAATTTCACCCATCTCTCATCTCCACCCTCCATCTTTCTCTCTCATCTGATTATCACCATCAACTACCATCATCATTTTTCATTCTCTAAAACCCGAGCACCATTCTCCTTTCCCTCTAAACAAACAAACACACAAAACACATATCACCTCACCACCATATCCATCTTTGTGTTCGTGTGAGAGACCGTGAGTGAGGGAGTGACCAGAGGGACTGAGGGACGACAGGACACGGCGATCCCCGACGGAGGTAAGTCAGACCCGGGAACCCGTTTGTTTTCAAAATTGGAAGAATGAGTTTTGGATGGTGTTTTGAGTTTCTATTGATTCTGACACGACCTAGGGACTAGGAATACTCTGTGGGGATCATTTTCGAAGGAAATGGGAGGCTGAAAGGACTGTGAGAGATTAATGAGAGATTAATGAAGTAGTTCGGGATGTCCAAAGGTTTAGGATCGAGTTTAAAAATAGTTAAAAATTCAAGAAAATTTCGAGGCTTCCATGAGAGATTAATGAAGTAGTTAGTAACCATCTAGTTTTTTTTTGCTAAATGTTACGGCCTAAATGCTGAACTATTGACCCTACTTGGGTGATTTGGATAGGGTTGGGAGTCCCAGTGATAGTGATTAGCCCGGACGGTCTGTGAGTGGACCTTGATTTCTAAACTGTGATGCATGCATAAATGTTTTATATGTTTTATGGATATGATTTCTATCATGATGATTATGGATTGGTGATTTACATGATTACACGTATTTCGAGGCAATTTATGTATTTGCACGTATAACGAGGTTTATGGTTTTGCACTGATTATACGTGCTTATGGTTTTGATAATGGTTTAATGAAATGGTTTTGGATTTGAAAAGGTAAACTCGGGCACGAGACCCATTTGTTTTGGAAACCCTTGGACTTGAAGTCCAATTAGTTACGTTATCGGGCCAGAGGCCCAATTGGTTCGTGAATTGATTTCGGATTTGGAAATATGGAATCGGGTATGAGACCCATTTGATTTATGAACTATTGGACTTCGAGTCCATTTGATTTAATAAGGCATCGGACTGGAGGCCCAGTTGGTTTACAAGTCGGGCTTGAGATCCAGTTGGTTTACGAGTCGAGCTTGAGGCCCAGTTGGTTTACGAAATGGGGCTTGAGGCCCAGTTGGTTTACGTGATCGGGCTTGAGGTCCAATTGGTTATGATATCGGGCATGAGTCCCATTTATGGTTTATAAAGATGATTTCGGGTTCGGAGACCCTAAATGGATTTGGAATTGGTAAACATGAATTTTTCGATTTCATGACGGTTTATGGAGACTAGGCATGAACCCCTTTGAAAGGTTTGAAAGGTTTTAAGAATGATTACGAAATGGTTTTTCATATACCATCCTTTATTTATGTATTGTCACCTCCAGGGAGGGTTGTTAGCCTGGGTGGACCCCGAAGTATTCATAGAGCACTAACTGAGTACAGTCGCCCCCGTGGTGTACCTTATTCTCAGGAAGGCTTATATGGATTATAACCCCCAAGGAGGGCCATTGATCTGCGGACATTGACCTGGGTGGACCCTAGGGAAACTTGGGATTTGACACCCTGGGTAACGCGTGCGTAGCTTTGGAAACAGTGACAGGATTGGTTATATGATATTAGTAAACTCGATTTCTTGAATTTTGATGAAATGGTGTTTTGTGAATAGGAAATGGATTTGGGAAATGAGCCACATACTCGGATTTACGGTTTTGTGCTGAGTTCCCACATATGGTTGAATTGAATTATGGATTTGTGTAAATGGCTTTGGGCAGGGGCCCTTATGATTTGGATTAAGGAATTTGGGTTGAGACACTAAAAATTGGTTATTTGAACATATGATTCCATAAATGGTTTTCGTATGCATGCATGCTTTTTAGTGAAGGGCATAAATATCTTTATGAAATGTGTTTTTATGAATTTATTGATTTTCATCCACTCACATTATTTTTTGGTTTTTAATGCCCTTCAAGTTGATCACGGATGCGGACTGTAGCAGAGATCGAGACATCACACTCCTCCACTGGATCCTGGCGCGCTCTGGAAGCCGGTCTGGCTGAAGGTTTGAATTATCTCTTGTCTAACACTTCATGTCAGACGGGATCATGACACATCCCGTGTTAATCCTGGGGGGATTAGGATGGGGCGTGACAAGTGGTATCTGAGCAGGTTTGCTCTTGAGCTACGCGCAGGTCAAGGATGTGATATCTCTATGGGCTACAGTTCGTTATCAACTTGATAGTTAGGATGCCAGTACTATAGTTAGTGGATTTGAATCGTGGATATTTGGTTCGGCATTTGAATACTTAGGTATGTCATAGTTCTGTCGTGGTTTGGCAGTGTGGGACCCTACGAAGGGATGAACGTAATAGTACTTTAGAGTTTTGACTGTGGGACGGTTATGTCGGGATCGTCTATCACGATATGGTAGGATCGAATATGACGATAGTATGGAGTTGTGACCATTAGATGGTGAGGTCATTTTGAGTTGTGAATTGTGTTGCGGGGAGCAGCTAGATTCGGGGAATCCCAGTTGAGTTGAGGGTAGGATTAGATTGACGTCCATACTATGTCAGGACCGCGGGGTCAGTCAGATTATGGATTATACTACAGAAGGCAGTTGGGTTCAGAGGAACCCTAGGGTGTGATTGTGGAACCCTAAATCTTGAAGGATGGTTCGGAAAGGTGAACCCTAGAGGTGATTGATGGGTTAGAGGATATGTGTAAAACGGAGTTAGTTGATGACATTGTAGGAAACCCTAGTATTTGTTGTATGGTTCGGAAATGTAAATCGGCAAGTGGTTTGGTTCTAGTGACTTTTCGGAGCCGAGACCGTTGGTCGATCATGTCATGTCCACTTTAGTGATGGGACTGCACTTTGCAGTCGAGGTTGTATTAACCGGTTAGACCTAGTTGGTTGTCGTATTACTTTAGTTGTGATGGATAGTTGGTGCAGCTAAGGTCATGGACGACCTGGTAGACGACATTGGTTGAGTCGAGTTAAGATTAGTTAAAGATTGGTTGGACAGGTTACTAGGGTTGGTACTTGTCGATGGAATCCCGGAGTGGGGATACAGAGTAGTTAGTATGGGTGGTTGATCCCGTTGGATGCGGAGTCTCGATAGCGATGTCTGGTGGTTTGGTCTGCACGAGTTGTGGCAGGCACTACTATCGAGAGTGGTTTTAATTGTGGTTGTTGTGAGTTGGGGGACGTTTAGGGAACTTTTCCTTTTCTTGTATGAGTTTTTAGAGTGGCTGTACCTAGAGTTGTTGGGTATGAGAGAGGTAGGATTACTCCAACTTGAGTAGATGTGCGGGGTCGTTGCTCGGTATGAGCAAAGATCCAAGGTTGTCTGATTCGCATACTGTGAGCTGGTGTTGGTACCGGTGATTGTGATAACGATGAGTCACGAGTCGGGATGTGACTCCATCGAGATGGGTATATGTTCAGTACCTGGGATCCAGTAGTGGATCTCAGATAGTGATGAACTGGATGGGATCCAGTAGTAGTTGAGAAGTGAGGATCGAGTAATGATGGTCCACATCCTTTTGGATGTACATAAACAGTATAAGCTGATAGGCGAACTTGGTAGTGAAGACTGGTTACGGACACGTGGTTGATGTTCGAGTGTGTTAGTTCCGACATGGTTGGAACTTCGGAATTGAGAGAGGATGTGTTTGAAGCGACAAGGGGAGTGCTTGATTCCGTATTCGAAGTCATTTAGGGTTACTTCTCATGTCCTGCCATGGTAGATAATGGTTGTTATGACCAGTACGTTGATCGTGTATTGGTGGGTGGACCCATGATTTGGTTTTGGGTCATCGGGAAGAGTTGGGTATTTTGACGTTAGGTGAATGAGATTTCTCATTTTCTGCTTGGTGGCAGACGATGCTGGGTTACATGGTGTGGTGAGTGCAATGAGTTTTGTTTGCACTCACATAGGATGAAATTTGATGTCATTGTCTTGGATCATCCTTGATTTTTCCTAGGTGGAATGACAAGGATCGATATGAGGTAATTGGAGAGGACCCACAGTCTTGATATGTCTCATCGTTGATTGATCTGTTTAGATGTGGTAATTGGTTGAGGAGTGTTGTGACTGACGAAGGATTCAAGAGGGTGTAAGACCCTATGATCAGATTTCAAGAGGATTGTTAGCTGAGTGAGCATGTGCGGATCCTAGGTGGATATGGATTGTGATGTTGTGGACATTGGGCATTGTGACGATCTAGGATCGTGATGTTAATGGTCGAGTGTCGTGGTGATGGATCTGGATCGTAATCTTGATGATCAGGTTAGGTAGAGAGTTTATTTCCCTTTATTGGATATTTGGAAATGGGGATGTTGGGACTGAACTTCTTTTCGAGGTTAATCCCGTATGGTGTATTAACCGAACGAGTAGGTGTCCGACGGGGTCGGATTTGGTCAGCGTTAGATGTGTGAACGATGGGATTGGCTTCCTTTTGAAGTCAATCAAATATAAGTTGGTAATCGAATGCGCAGGTAACTGATAGGTTTAGAGTTGGTGCGTCTCGGTAGACGTGGTGAGATTGGATTCTCATTTGGCATGAATGGGTACGCCTTGGTGGGAGTGATTCCGATTGGTATGTATTGGACGACGTGTTGATGCTGGTCAGGTGACCAGGGGACTTGGAATGGACACAAAATTGGGAGTGTAGGGTCTGTCTCATGTGAGATTGGACTGATGGACTCCCGGATTGAAGCGTGTTTAGCTACGAGCTATATAGTGGGCTGGTTAGTGGATGGATGTACGTACCCTGTACGTTGTGCGAGGACCGATACTGGACAGGCTTGTGGTGCCTGGTGACGGTATATAGGTTATACCAGTGGTGCGTTGGTGAGCGTGTTGGTAATCGGCTTAGTTTCGATATCATTGGATTAGTTGAGAACGCGAACTGGATGTTGAATATTGTGTGCTGGGCTAGAGTGATTTTGTTGGGTTCAGTGATCGTATGAGTAGGTGCTCAGAGCCGTGAATGGCTACTAGAATCCTATTGTGGAGAGGTGTCTCACTGCTGGGCAGGTTTTCAATGGGGTCCAGTTACACACAAGTTGAGTGAGATGTTGGTATATGTATACTCAGGTTGACTGAGTTGGTGGTTAGTGTAGCCACAAGTGAGTATGATGTCAGTTTTGACTAGCGACTGTCAAGTGGTGACAGAGTGGGAAGTGTCGGCGTAATGGTAGAATTGTCGGGTGGTATCAACTCAAAGCGTGTGATCATTTTCGCTCGAGAAGGTCGAGTGTTGTCGATGCGACGTGAGTGTTGGTGAGATGTCTGGGTATTGACAAGTATCGTTCTGGTTAGTGGGTGTACAAGTGTACATTTGATGTGAGGTCGAATTTTCTTTCCACGAGGTGGTTGTGGAATCAGGATAATTGGAATTTCGAGTACGAAAATTATTTAAGGGGGGAAGGTTGTAGTGATCCATCTCGAATTCCGAGATTTAATTAGTGACTAATGAAGAATTAGTAAGATTAATCGGTGATTAGTTGAGCAAAATCGGACGGACGGTGTAAAATGACCGCTTTGCCCCTGGTCTTGGGTAAAATTTTGACTTTTGACTCGGGGAGTCAAACGTACGAGGAACGATGACCGTGACGTAGGTCGGGACGTCACGAGTCCGTAGACATGCGACAAGTCGAAATCGGACGTCGAACAGAGAAGTTATGGTCACTGGAGTGAAATCGGGAATTTACGTCTCGGGAACTGAATAAAATATTAATTAATTCTGATTGGGAGATTAGTTAATTGTGGGGCCCTTGGATGAGTGACAAGTCTCATTGGTGGCTTCCCTAAAAAGTGGATCTAAGTATTAAAATATTATTATTCTAATTATTTTATAATTTCACCCAGCTCTCATCTCCACCTTCCATTTTCATCTCATCTGTTTTCCTCTCATCTCCACCGTCCATCTTTCTCTCTCATCTAATTATCACCATCTGCTACCATCTTCATTTTTCATTCTCCAAAACCTGAGGAACATTCTCCTTTCCCTCTAAATAAACAAACACATAACACACATATCACCTCACCACGATATCCATCTTTGTGTTCGTGTGAGAGACCGTGAGTGAGGGAGTGACCAGAGGGACGATGAGACACGTCCACGACGGAGGTAAGTCAGACCCGAGAACCCGTTTGTTTTCAAAATTGGAAGAATGAGTTTTGGATGGTGTTTTGAGTTTCTATTGATTCTAACACGACCTAGGGACCAAGATGACTCTGTGGGGATCATTTTCGAAGGAAATGGGAGGCTGAAAGGACGAGGTACTGAGCTTGAAAGTCGAGCTCACTATTTGATCATGGGAGGTATGTTTTTGATTGTTTTTCCCTTGTTTTGTGAACGTTGATCGATAGGGAAAGATAATAGGAACCTATAGAAATTGAAAGAATGGAAAAAGGATAAAAAATAAAGGACATAGAACCCTGGACCGGTCTTACCGGTTCGGTCTAGTCGAAACCAGTGGACCCGATTCGCACCCGATCTACCCAATAACAGGGTTGAACATTGCAAGGGCGCATGGCTTTCACGCGCAGCCCCTTTGGGCGGTGCGTGGGGGCGCGTGAAGGGTCTTTTGGGGATGACTTCAACATGTGAAATAATCTATATGATGTAACGAATATTTTGGGACTAGTTTCGTGTCGATCAGACATCATTTCGATATAGTTCGGGATGTCTGAAGGTTTAGGATCGAGTTTTAAAAAAATTGGAAAAATTATGGGGCTTCAATAAGAGACTAATGAAGTAGTTAGTAACCCTCTAGTATGATTTGGACAGGTTTGGAAGTTCCGGTGACAGTGATTAGCTTGGGGAGGCTTACGGCACGCATATCGAGGTGACAACTAGGACGGTCTATGAATGGACCTTGATTTCTAAAATGTGATACATGCATAAATGTTTTATATGTTTTATGGATATGATTTCTACCATGATGATTATGGATTGGTGATTTACATGATTACACATATTTCGAGGTGATTTATGTATTTACACGTATATCGAGGTTTGTGGTTTTGCACTGATTATACGTGCTTAGGGTTTTGATAATGGTTTAATGAAATTATTTTGGATTTGAAAAGGTAAACTCGGGCACGAGACCCATTTGTTTTGGAAACCCCCGTACATGAAGTCCAATTAGTTACGCTATCGGGCTAGAGGCCCAATTGGTTCGTGAATTGATTTCGAATTTGGAAATATGGAATCGGGCATGAGACCCATTTCATTTACGAACTATTGGACTTCGAGTCCATTTGATTTAATAAGGCATCGGGCCGGAGGCCCAGTTGGTTTACGAATCGAGCCTGAGGCCCATGGTTTACGAATCGAGCCGGAGGCCCAATTGGTTTACGAATCGGGCCAGAGGCCCAGTTGGTTTACAAGTCGGGCTAGAGGCCCAGTTGGTTTACGAGTCAGGCTTGAGGCCCAGTTGGTTTACGAAATCGGGCTTGAGGCCCAGTTGGTTTACGTGATCGGACTTGAGGCCCAATTGGTTATGATATCGGGCATGAGTCCCATTTATGGTTTATAATGATGATTTTGGGTTCGGAGACCCTAAATGGATTTGGTACTGGTAAACATGGATTTCTGGTTTCATGACGGTTTATAGGGACCGGGCATGAACCCTTTGAAAGGTTTGTTTGTTTTAAGAATGATTACGAAATCGTTTTTCATATACCATCCTTTATTTATGGATTGTCTCTTCCGGGGAGGGTCGTTGGCCTGGGTGGACCCCATAGTAGTCACGAAGCACTAACTGAGTGGAGTCGCCCCGGTGGGGTACCTTACTCTCAGAAAGGCTTATATAGATTATAACCCCCAAGGAGGGTCATTGATCTACGGACATTGACCTGGATGGACCCTGAGGAGACTTGGGATTTGAGACTCCGGGTAGCACACGCATAGCTTTGGAAACCATGACAGGATTGGTTATATGATATTGCTAAACACGATTTCTTGGATTTTGATGAAATGGTGTTTTGTGAATAGTAATTGGATTTGGGCAAAGACCCACATACTCGGATTTACGTTTTTGGGCTGAGTTCTCACATATGGTTGAACTGAATTATGGATTTGTGTAAATGGCTTTGGGCAGGGGCACGTATGATTTGGATTACAGAATTTGAGCTGAGACCCTAAAAATTGGTTATTTGAACATATGATTCGGTAAATGGTTTTCGTATGCATGCATACTTTTTAGTGAAGGGCATAAATATCTTTATGAAATGTGTTTTTATGAACTTATTGATTTTCGTACACTCACATTCTTTTTTGGTTTTTAAATGCCCTTCAGGTTGATCATGGATGCAGACTGTAGTGGAGACCGAGACATCACACTTCTCCACCGGATCCTGGCGCACTCTGAAAGTTGGTTAGGCTGAAGGTTTGAATTATCCCTTGTCTGAAACTTCGTGTTAGACGGGATCATGACACATCCCGTGTTAATCCCGGGGGGATTGGGTTGGGTCGTGACAACAATGTCAAAAACAATCAAGGTACTAAGGTGTCTAAACCTGTTTTTGGAAATTGCACTAACTCTATAGATCCCTGTAAAATCCGTGGAAAGTTACATTATGGTGAATGTTGGCTTAAGAACAAACCTAAATGTTTTAAGTACAATAAATTGGGTCATATTGCAATGAATTTCATGGTGAGGCAAGTGGTTAATATGGCAATGCAGGAAGAAGAAGATAATGATGGTGTGATGTTCTATGCCTGTAATTCTGTAACAATTTTTGAGGGGAGTAGGGTGTGGTATGTGGACAGTTCTTGCAGCAACCACATGACCTCACAGGAGTCTCTATTGATCAATGTGGACAAATCCACCATTGCTAAGGTGAAAATGAGAACTGGTGACTTGGTACAAGCTACTGGATATGGCTCGTTTGTGATAAAAAAAAAATAGAATGGGGAGAGGGTCATTAATCAAGTAATGCTGGTTCCAGGGCTTGATGCCAACTTACTTAGTGTTGGACAAATGGTGGAACATGGCTACTACCTTAGTTTTGGAAATGGCAGTGCAGAAATCTATGAGGATGATGAGATGTTGCAGTGTGTTGCCTCAATTACTATGCTGGGAAACAGGTGCTTCCCGCTATCTCTGGACTGCATTCAGACAGTGGCATAAAGGGCAACAGTGGAGGAGTGTGCAGGATTATGGCTTAGACGTTTTGGCCATTTGAACTACCACAGTTTACATAAGTTGCAAACTCAGAACATGGTTCTAAGACTACCTATCCTAGAGGGAAATCAAGAAGTATGTGAGGAGTGCATAGAAGGAAAGCAACATGTGGAAAGCTTTGATCAAGACAAACCATGGAGAGCTACCTCACCCTTGGAGCTGATTCACACTAACTTGTGTGGACCAATGCAGACAGAAACTATTGGAGGTAACAAGTACTTGATTACCTTCATAGATGACTTTTCTAGGATGTGCTGGGTGTACTTTTTGAAGCATAAGTCTGGTGCATTCAATGTGTTCAAAAAGTTCAATTCTATGTGTGAACTGCAAGGTGGATATAAGATAAAGACCTTAAGGAGTGATAGGGGAGGTGAGTTCACTTCACATGAGTTTCACAACTTCTGTGAAACTGAAGGAATTGTGTGACAGCTCACTGTGGCTTACTCACCACAGCAGAATGGAGTGGCTGAGAGGAAAAACAAGACAGTGGTGGAAATGGCTAAGTCTATGTTACATGACAAGGCCATGCCCTATCATTTTTGGGCTGAAGCTATTAATACAACAATCTACCTTCTCAACTAGTGTCCTACAAAGGCAATAAAGAAGAAGACACCCTTTGAGGTTTACAGTGGGAGGAAACCGGGGTAAAACACCTGAAGGTTTTTGGGTCTATTTATTATGCTCATGTGCCAACTCAACTGAGACAGAAATTGGATGATTCATCTGTGAAGTGTGTGTTTGTAGGCTATGGCACATGTGAGAAAGCTTATAGATTGTATAACCTAAAAACAAGGATGATCATGGTGTCTATAAGTGTGGTCTTCATTGAAATGGCTTGCTGGAATTCGAAAGAAGGGAAGGAAGTTAGCGTTGTACTTCCTGGTGAGTTTGGACAAGAAGAAGAAGCAGAAACTGCTGAAGAGTTCACTGAAGGAAATGAAGTTCCTCAAACTCCGGATTCTGAAGGTTCAGATTCCTCAACTCCCAGTAATACACCAGTAAAGATGAGGAGTCTGTCAGAAATATATACCAGGTGTCACATGACCATCATAGAACCTGAAATTTATCAAGAAGTAGCTAAGGATCGGGTCTGGAGACAGGCCATGGAAGCTGAGCTGGAAATGATTAAGAAGAACTCAACTTGGGAGCTAGTTGAGAGACCAAATAACAAGCCTGTCATTGGTGTAAAACGGATTTACAAGACCAAGCTAAATCTAGATGGTTCTATGCAGAAACACAAAGCTAGATTAGTAGCCAAAGGTTACTCTCAAAAGCCTGGAATAGACTTCAATGAAACCTTTGCACTAGTGGCAAGGTTGGACACAATCAGAACTCTTATAGCCTTGGTAACACATAAAAGCTAGTGTTTATACCAGTTGGATGTCAAATCAGCCTTTCTAAATGGAGTGCTAGAGGAAGAGGTGTTTGTGGAACAACCTGAAGGTTTTGTCACAGAAACAGAAGACATCAGAGTGTACAAACTTCATAAGGCTCTCCATGGGTTGAAACAGGCACCTAGGGCCTGGTATGGAGAGATTGACACTCATTTGCTTAAGTGTGGCTATGAAAGAAGTCCTAATGAGGTTACACTGTACATCAAGACCACAAGGGAAGGGGAGATACTCATAGTGTCTATATATGTAGATGATATCATCTACACTGGTAATTGTGAGTCTTGAAGGAGGAATTCAAAAGTGAGATGATGAACAGGTATGAGTTGACATATTTAGGCCTTATGTATCATTTCCTTGGTATGGGGGTTGTTCAAACCAAGGATTGCATCTTCATACACCAAAAGAAGTATGCTCAACCTCTTTTGAGTAAGTTTGGCTTGAAGGATTGCAAGCTTGTCAGTAATCCCCTTGCTGCAAATGATAGATTATGCAGAGAGGATGGTTCTGAGGCTGCAGATGAAGGAGTTTATAAACAAATGGTTGGGAGTCTCCTATATCTAACAACAACCAGGCCTGAAATCATGTTTACTGCTAGCCTCTTATCAAGATTCATGTACAATCCCTTTAAGAAACATTTTGGGACTGCAAAGAGAGTCCAAAGGTACATTTCAGGTACCATTGCTCATGGGATTGAGTATCAAAAGGGAAAGGCAACTACATTGATTGGATTCTGTGATTCTGATTGGAGTGGGAGTATTGATGATATGAAAAGCACCTCAGGGTATGCATTCTCATTTAGAAGTGGGATCTTTTCTTGGGATTCTATCAAGCAACACAATGTGGCATTGTCCACGACTTAGGCTGAATATGTGAGTGCCTCTGAAGCAAATGCACAAGCTAAATGGCTTAGGTTTGTCCTAGAAGAATTTGGGGAGGAAGTAACTGAACCTACAACAATCTACTGTGACAATAGAGCAGCTATAGCCATGTCCAAGAACCCTGTATTTCATTAGAGGTCCAAACACATCCTTCATCAAGGAAGCAATACAAACACGAGAGATTGATCTGCTCTAGTGCAAGTCAGAAGATCTACTTGCAGATGTTTTCACTAAATCTTTACCTAAGGAAAGGTTATCTTACTTAAGGGAAAGTCTTAGGGGGAAATCAGTGAATTTCTTAGAGGGGAGTCTTGGTTCCTAAGCAATCACTAATTGCACTAAATGTGTATGCGTATCAAAGTGCAAGCACCTAAATGAGGTGGCACTCAAGAAAGGTGTGTGAATCTGTTTTTAACTGACTCAAGTAACTTGGAGAGCAAGATGAACAGGTGTCATCTTCTCATTGGTCTAGGGCTAGCTTATTTTCTATTGGTTGAATTTCATCATAGTGACATCATTCTTTGTAACCGTTTCTTTGATGTAAGCACGGCTAGGATCGATCTAAGAGTGTGTGTGTGTGTGTGTGTGTGTGTGTGTGTGTGTGTGTGTGTGTGTGTGTGTGTGTGTGTGTGTGTGTGTGTGTGTGTGTGTGTGTGTGTGTGTGTGTGTGTGTGTGTGTGTGTGTGTGTGTGTGCGCGTGTGTGTGTGCGCGCGTGTGTGTGCGCGTTCGTGTGTATGTGCGTGTGTGCAATTGTGAATGAATCAGTAGAGAGAAAGAAAAGAAAAGTTCAAAAAACAGTAGAGAATTGCTCATATGCATTTTCTCAAACACCTTGTGTGCATTACATTGCATTTAATACTTCTCCCAAGAAAACAAACTACAATCATCCATACATCAACCTACATACATTCTACTACCTATCTAACCCTAAAACTACTCCCAATCGATTTAGGGATCTAGGATTCGATCGTTACCTTCTGCAACACAGCAAACTCCATCTCTGGTGCACTGTTCCATTGGTGCACTGTTCCATTGAATCGATCAAGCAAACCTGCAAAACTAAGAGAAGCTGAATTAGCATATGAGAATCAAAAGCCAATAGCAGCGAATACGTTGCGGCTTGACAGCTTGGTAGATATGGCGGTTCTTGTGGCTGAGGTATTGTCAGAAACATCCCCCCAAAAGTGTGGATTTTGAGATTTTAGTGATTGACGGTGATGTCGGAAATTTCTTGGTCGCCAATTATGTGGCCATGATCGACCTTGTACACGGCGTTGAACTCGAAATCTCAACAAAGTTTGAGGCTTTTGAGCATGGCCTCGATAATCAAAGTGAAATGTTTGGACAAACGAAATTAACCACATTTAGTGATACATTTCATGAGCGAATCAATGAATGACGTTATTTTCATAAATTAAATAACTTGTTATTCATCTTTTGTGGTAAATAAAATGTCACATTAAGTGTGCCACTAACTGTAATCAATGATGAAAATATGGGTAATATCGCCGATATATCGGTATTTCCGACCACCGGTACCTAAGCATAGGGTGAAGTAAAATCTTCCCCCAAAATCGGAGATTTTGGCCAATATCGGATATTATAGGCGATAATTGCCGATATTGGCTGAAATCTCCAATTTTGGACCGAAAGCCCCAACCCATCGAACAAGTGATTGAAGTTTGAAACCAAGGAACCGAAATCGAAAAAAAAACAAAAATCATGAATATAAATATCACAGATTGAACAGAAATTGGCCCACTTATTGAAGCAATTGATTTAATCATACGTAACAACCATTCAAAATTTCAAACATGCAATGATTTACTTGGTCACTGACGAACATAAATTGGTAAGAAACAAAAAAAAAATGGATTTCAAACAAGACAAACACAAAAACACTCACTCACGGACTCACCAGATTCGACTTCGGGAAAGCATAAATTGGGGACAAACCTCGAAAAAAACCTCGAAGCACTCCTGATCTGTCGACGGCCGAAGCACAGCACCACTCGAACCTCTGTTTCTCCACTTCTCTCAGCCTACTCAGCTACTCCTCGAAGACTCAACCCTCGACGATCGCTCCACCCATCTCGTCAGCTCGCACCGTCTCGCCCTCATGGTCACTTCCGTTGCTTCAATCACCAGGGACGACAGGAGAGTTCTAGACTGGCCTCTCATTCTCGCCCCCTCACGGTCCCTCACATTCCTCTCCAAACATAAGTGATTCAATCGAGATCTAGTTGAGTAAATAACCGAATCAAACGATGTGTTTCATTTCATTTGTTTTATTTTTAACTTTTTTTAACCCTTTTTTTTATATGCTTAAACATAGATTATTATTTACCAATTATGCTTAAACATATATTAGTAAACTTTAAAGATTTTTTTGTTTACTTAACGGTTAGGCCTTAACCTTTTTTTTACCATATATTACCAAATATATAAAATAAAAAAAATCAAATTATTTGGTAAAATATGTTTTAGTATTTGGTAAATATCAAATATCAAAAATATATTACCAATTTACCATATATTACCAAATATAAAAAAAAACATTAAGCCTTAAATATCTTTTTTTTTCAAAATTCCAAATTTATTATTTGGTAAAATATATTTTAATAATATATGTTTTAGTATAAAATATGACTTAACTCATATATTTGGTAATATATGTTTTAATTTAGAATATATGTTTTATTTTAGAATACATGTATAATGTAAAAAATGGCTTAACTCACATATTTGGTAATATATGTTTTAATTTAGAATATATGCTTTAATTAAAATAATTTAAATAACGTGATTATAATTTAGAATTATTTTTATTTTTATTTTTATTATTATTATTTGTCATTATCAAAGTCTAATTATTTTTCATGTAAATTAGACTTCGTAATATGGCTAGTGGAAGTGCAAGTGAAAGCCGCCCAAGACCTGGACGAATTGACACAGCATGGAAATATGCCATTGCAATTTCTGGAAATAAAAACTATAGAAGCAGAAATCGAACCCGCCACGAAAAGTTCTCACAATTCCTGTAAACATCAAACAATTAGCTATCGTTACCTCGATCGATTACCTGGGGGGTTGTTCGACCAAGAACACTCTGATGCCTAAGTTAGCTTTGAGAGAGGAAAAGGATATACTTCGAAGCGAAGAATCAACTTACCTTTATTGGGAAATGTGTACCTCTTATATAGGGGTGAGTGAGATGTTCAATTTCCATAGTTTCGATGTGGGACAAATGCTCCTCAATTTGCATGCTAACATGTGTTATACAGATCGAGGGTGGAGAGGTTTCCACATGTCATCCTAGTTTGGACCCAATGTTGGGCTATGTAAGCGTTGTGGGCTTGGGCCATGTCCGGTGCTTGGGCTTCAAGTATTATTTCCAGGGGAAATTTGGTCATTCCGAGTATTATGGGTCACGTGGCAGCTCTACATTCTTCCGGTGATTTTGGGTTCCACAAATGCCCCCATATTTCTTAGGAATTCAGAGAATCCTAAGAGATGTAATTTGTATTGTGGTCCCGATAAATTATATATGGGAGTAAGACTCCACTTGATCTTCAATTTCATTGTATCGTTGTTCTTGTGTACGATAAATTCCGTTGAGTTCGAAATGTCACATCAAAATGACATAAATATGCTTTAGGTCTTGGGGTCCGATATGTATTTGTGTTGTACCTCCCGGCTTGGACTTGATTAATGGATCATTTGAGGTTAATTCACCAACTAATCTAGGAGTTTGTAACCTCCTTAATTCACCACATGTTAGGCACAAATTGGCTTGAGGGGATGTCGGTTGACTCCTGCAGAAGGTGTCGAGCGTCGGGCTTTAGTTTGAGAGTCAGTAGTGGGCCAACGCTGGTTGAATTTTGCCCAATCACCGAGGAAACATCTCCACGTGTTCGCTACTGGGTGGTACATCAAGCAGGCAGGGCCGGCCTTTGACGACGCCCATGTTAGTTCCAATGCAGATGCGTCATACGTTGAGCTCGGATTGGAGGCTGAAGTTGGCAGTTCGGGTTGGTCACATGTCATGTTGCGCTTGACCCTTGTTATGAGGTATTTTGCTCGCATGCGGAGTGGAGCACGTGAATGACAGTGGTTATCAAAGATTGGGTCAATTGTGGATGCAATATATAAAATTTTATATACTGTTAGTCCTACGTTTTTGGCATATTCATGATAGCTCTGGGCATCCGCTGGCAATGATTCAAGCAACTACTTATTTATTTTTCCAAGGTGATCATTTTAAGATGCGACAAGGTGTATACTTGGAGAAATTCGGGAAACTTCGCTCTGTGGGAGTGCGGTGGTTCGCGTCGCCAGAGTCCATTTCGAGGGGTGGATATTCAATTTGAGGGAAAAAATCCAGCTAGTTGACAATATAAAGACTTCCTCCTTTGGTCATTAGTTGAGGTGGAAACTTTTATTCTCAAAAAACTTGGACGGTGTAAGACCTTCCAAAAGCATGGTCAAGGAGTAGCTGAGCGCTCAAGTGTATTTGACAATTGCCACCATCTTGAAGAAGAACATCAAAACAGAAGCATGACTTTCCTTCAGAGAATAAGCCAAGTCCTGAATTGCCTTCCAAGTCTGCTCGAGGCCATTTACTAGTTGTTATGGCTTATCAAGGTCATCCAGCAGATGAAAATTTTCTATCAGTCCTTCCGAGCACTTGGTGAAGTTTTTGTAAGTGGAAAACTCAACAAGGGTGGAAATCCAGCTATTTGAGGCTTGAATGGTTTTTACTATCATATGCCCCCACAGCTTTTCTCTGAAAAGAAAAATAAGGAGCTAAAGTTGGGTATGATGAGTTGCAACGGAGTCCCTTCCAAAGAGCTGGAGTTGGAGTAAGAGTTTGAGGTTAGGAATGGTGGATGGCTTTCCCCCTACTTTCGGCTGAAGAATGGACCGAGTCTCAAAGGATGATAGGCATTGGTGCCTTGCCCCCAAAATTCTCATAGAGTAGTTGCTTCTTATCCATGCTTGTATTTTCATTTCAACATTGAATGCTTGGTTTGAGTAATCGACATGTGATTTGCCAACAATTTTCCAATTTGAATTTTGAATTCGTGTGTGAAGTTTCCTCTACAAACTTTTTATTTTTTTGAATTAGCTTCTGCACTTGTAGGTTTGTCAAATGCCCCCAATGCAGCTATCAGCATCCACTGAGAGCTTTTCTACTCCAATTGGTCTAGAGTAGCTCCCAGAAAGAGTCTTGGATTGCTTCTGGGTGAAGACTTGGATTGTTTCCTGGAGGAAGGCTTCAAGTGCTTCCAAGTGGAAGGTCTTGATGTGATCCTGAGAGTAAGGCTTCGCATGCTTTCTGGAGAAAGGTTTTCATTACTTTCTCAAGGAAAGGCCTGAGATGTTTCCAGGAGGAAGACCTTGATGCTTCGCAGGGAAAAATTTTGGATGCTTCGAAGAACAAAGGCATGGGTGCTTCACATGAGGAAGGCTTGGGTGCTTCGCAAGGCGAAGGCTTGGATGCTTCGCAAGGTGAAGGCTTGGGTGCTTCGTTGGACAAAGACTTGAATGCTTCAAATGGCGTAGGCATTGATGCTTCACATGGCGAAGGCTTTAGTGCTTTGCATGGCAAAGGCTTTGATGCTTGGCATGGCGAAGGCTTTGGTGCTTCGTATCAACAAAGGCTTGGGTGCTTCACAGGGCGAAGGCTTGGGTGCTTCGCGGGGCAAAGGCTTTGGTGCTTCGCGGGACGAAGGCTTTGGCGCTTTGCGGGGCGAAGGCTTTGCGTGCTTCGCGGGGCGAAGGCTTTGTGTGCTTCGTGAGGCGAAGGCTTGACGTGCTTCGCGGGGCGAAGGCTTTGGTACTTTGCGGGGTGAAGGCTTTGGTGCTTCGCAGGGTTAAGGCTTTGGTGCTTCGCGGGAGCGAAGGCTTTAGATGCTTCGCTAGGGCGAAAGCTTTATATGCTTCGTGGGAGCGAAGGCTTTTGTACTTCACAGGAACGAAAGCTTCAGTTGCTTCACTTGGGCGAAGGCTTTGGTGTTTCGCGGGGACGAAGGCTTGGATTCTTCACTGGGGTGAAGGCTTTGGTGCCTCGCAGAGCGAAGGCTTTGGTGCTTCGCGGGGCGAAGGCTTTGGTACTTCTCGGGGAGAAGGATTTGGTGCTTCGCGGGGAGAAGGCTTTGGTGCTTCGCGGGGCGAAGGCTTTGGTGCTTCGCGGGGCGAAGGCTTTGGGTACTTTGCAGGAACGAAGGCTTTGGATGGTTCACAGGAGTGAAGGCTTTGGATGGTTCGCAGGAGCGAAGGCTTTGGATGCTTCGCTGGGACGAAGGCTTTGGATGCTTCGCAGGAGCGAAGACTTTGGATGCTTCACTAGAGCGAATTCATTAGTGCTTCGCTTAGGTGCTTCGCGGGGCGAAGGCTTGGGTGCTTCGCGGGGCGAAGGCTTGGGTGCTTCACGGGGGGAAGGCTTTGGTGCTTCGCAGGGAGAAGGCTTTAGGTGCTTCGCGGGCGAAGGCTTGGGTGCTTCATGGGAAAAGGCTTGGGTGCTTCTCAGGGCGAAGACTTTGGTGGTTCGCGGGGCAGAGACTTTGGTGCTTCGCGGGGCGAAGGCTTTGTGTGCTTTGCGTGGGGAAGGCTTTGGTGCTTCAAGGGGCGAAGGCTTTAGATACTTCGTAGGAACGAAGACTTTGGATGCTTCACAGGAGCGAAGGCTTTGGATGCTTCACTGGGGTAAAGGCATTGGTGCTTCGCATGAGCGAAGGCTTTGGTGCTTCGCAGGAGTGAAGGCTTTGGTGCTTCACAGGAGCGAAGGCTTTGATGCTCTTCTAAAGACACAATGCATTCTCTGCTTCCTTTTCGAGCTGCAAAGGCTGAAACGCTACCTTCAAATGATCAAAAGAATCGTTGTGCCCTAACCACGTTGAATCAAACAATGAACAACGTTCAAGAACTTTGAACGTAGTCGGTGAGCGACGAACGAAGTATAATGAACGATGAACAAGATTGATGAACAAAGTTCAAGGACTTCTAAACATAGTCGATAAACGACGAATGAAGTACGATGAATGATGAATGCGACTGATGAACAATGTTCAAGGACTTCCAAACATAGTCGATAAACGACAAATGAAGTACGATGAACGATGAACGTAGCTGAAGAACGATGAATAACGTTCAAGAACTTCGAACATTGTCGATGAACGACGAACGAATTATGATGAACGATGAACAATCGTGAGAGCTCCCCTTGAGTACTTCTCAATCGGCTCTCAATGAAAGCACCAATTGTTGAAGCAGAAATCGAACCCTCCGCGAAAAGTTCTCACAATTCCTGCAAACAGCAAACAATTAGCTATCATTGCCTCGATCGATTACCCGAGGGGTTGTTCGACCAAGAACACTCTGATGCCTAAGTTAGATATGAGAGAGGAAAAAGATATACTTCGAAACGAAGAATCAACTTACCTTTATTGGGAAATGTGTACCTCTTATATAGGGGTGAGTGAGATGTTCACTTTCCATAGTTTCGATGTGGGACAAATGCTCCTCAATTTACATGCTAACATGTGTTATACAGATCGAGGGTGGAGAGGTTTCCACATGTCATCCTGGGTTGGACCCAATGTTGGGCTATGTAAGCGTTGTGGGCTTGGGCCATGTCCGGTGCTTGGGCTTCAAGTATTATTTCCAGGGGCAATTTGGTCATTCCGAGAATTATGGGCCACGTGGCAGCTCTACATTCTTTCGGTGATTTTGGGTTCCACAAAAACGATGTCGTATGTTCGTTTTGTCAACTTCAGTTCCAGAGTGGAGGCATAACGCAATTAAAATTTCATCTAGCAGGTGTTGATCCGAAAAAAAAATGTTCAAAAATGCAAAGATGTACCTAAAGCTATTAGGGATAAGGTCAGAGAATGAATCAAAAGTAAAGATGCTGCTAAACAGAATAAGAATATGATTGGTTAGAATATATGAGATGTCTTGAGAGGAGATCCACTGGGGACTCAAATGAGCATTCAGATTAATGATAACAATGATGAAGAGGATGATGATGGATTCGCTTATCCTACAGATTTGCATAGATATGAGAGAGCAGCATATCGCTCTGCTATAAATGCATCGAGGGATGAGGCACGTGGAAGTGTTGACACTTATGGAGTTGGTACCATGCATGCTGCTCAAGGAGCAAGTAGCAGTCGTCAACAATCTCAACAGATATGTCGGTCACAAAGTTTGTGTGATCCATTTCAATTCCTCCATAACCAAAACTCTACAAAACCGCAAGAAGTCAACAGAAGACTGTAAAATCTATGTGGAAAGGGACGAAAGAGAAGTTGGGTCGATACATAAGCAAATTTTTTATATATGAAGGCATGACTCCAAATAAAGCCAACTCTCATCATTTAAAAAATATGATTATTGAGGCCCAACGATCAGGTATTATAATAAATTTATTTATGATATATTTTTATTTAAATTATGAAATATCATTAAATGCTAACTTATATTTTGTTTTGCAGGTGAAGGCGTGCCCACTCCTTCTCCATATGAAATGTAAAATAAATATCTTCATATTGAGTAAGAAGATATGACGGCATATATGGAGCAACACAAGAGATAATGGGAAACTTATGGATGTACCATAATGTGTAATGGTTGGACCGGTCCAACGAAGTTATCCATAATCAACTTCATGGTATATAGTAAGTGTTCAACTGTATTTCTCAGGTTAGTTGATTCTTCCGAAAGCTATAAAGACTATTTGTACATACAAAATTTGTTGAAAGGAGTTGTTCAGGAAGTTGGAGTACAAAATGTTGTACAGATCGTTACTGATAATGGTTCAAACTTTAAGAAGGGTGGAAAAGAGATGATGAAGATATTGGGAAGAATGAGACAATGTCGATTATCATAAAAAATTCTACGTAGGTAACTAACTATAGCTATAATCATTTATGATTACTAGCTCAGATGCATAATTTTTTTTCTAGGAGACTTGGTTCGTCCTGGTGCAACAAGGTTCACAACTAATTATATTTGTATAAATAGTATAGTAAAGCATAAAGTTGGCCTTAGAAGATTGTTTACAAGTGATCAATGGCATGGTATCCCACTGAGTAGGAAAGTGGAAGGTAAAAGGGTTGAAGCTCATATCCTCGACCAAAGATTTTGGGAGTCCTTGGAAATGATGCAGTCCATATATGAACCTTTATACAACATCTTTCAAATTGTTGATACAAAGGTAGTCCCAACCATGCTAATCCTATATGATATGTTCAATCAAATGAATGAAAAGATAACCCGTCTTAAAGGAAAGAAATGGGTCCTTAAAATCATACAGGAGTGATAGGAAAAAACATTAGTGCATCCATTACATGCCGCTAGTATATTTCTATCTTATTGAACTAGTTACTATTTTATTTTATTGTTGTTTACTAAGCAAATTGCATTCATGATTTGCAGCTTATAATTTTAATCCACGATATCAATATCAAGCAGGTGTTGGGCATGACTCTTATCTCGTGAAATCAGTTCAACAAGTATTCCTAAAACTGAATCCAAATGGGAAATTGGGTTTACAAAATTTTGGAAATGACGTATGTTCACTACCAAATATGAACCTTGATATTTTCAAAACTTTACATCTATTACATGATATTAACACCATTCTTAATGTAGTTGATCAATTTTAGAGATGGTCGGAAAACATTTCGTTCACCTATGGTTGTACAATCACGAACGACAATGCCCTCAGGTATATGCTTTCATTTAACTTGATATTGTATAAGTTAGCACTTTATAATGCCTCTTATATTAAACTTGATATTGACAGCGGAGTGGTGGGAACTATATGGCCAACCTTCTCTTCTCTTGTCTTGCATAAAGAGAGGGAACTATATGCCTCTTATATTAAACTTGAAATTTGGAATGAAACTTTGGGAAAAAAACTTAAGTGCCCAAAAATTGGAGTGGTGGGAACAAACGGCATCATCTTCGGCATGTGAGAGAAATTGGAGTACATTTTATTTAATTCATACAAAGCAAAGAAATCGTCTCGCATATTCAAAGTTAGAACAAAGTGTTTTCTGTTATTGCAACATAAAGCTCAAGTTAAAAGATGACAAAGCTAAATCTAGTAAAGTTGTGGAAAAATATTACATTGACCTTTTGGAAATTGCTGGCCAACACGTGGAAGGTAATGAGCTTGATCCACTTCAAGCATGAATTATGCCAGCTCACTTGGATGATGATAGAGGAAGGCTTGACCCTCGAGTAGCCCATCTTGCTAGTGAACAAGCTATTAATGTCGATAGAGTTATATCTGAAGAAGTAGGGAGTGAAGAAGTAGGAAGTGAGCGGGAGATGTCTTCATGGGAGAGATCAATGCTTGGTTCTACCACTGGACGTGACTTGAAAGCTGATGTGACTAGTAAGGGACTACATCAAAACAATTCTACAGATGATGATGATGATGATGATGATGATGATGGAGGAGATGATGTTGAGCTAAAAAATGAAGACAATGATGACGGAGGGGATGATGACGGGGGAAATGAACATGTATCTGAAACATATGCACCCTTGAGCCCATTTACTGGAGAGGCGGATTTCACTCATGCCACCCAAGATTATGATCATGGATATAGAGAATGTGGAGTAGGAATCGGTAGTGTTGGAAAAGATTACACTCGGACACGCAATATATATGAAGGTTATGGAAACCCATCTTCTGAGGATTCCATGGCAATTAGTTTTCAGTCAATGAGTTTAGGCACCGATCCTAGTAACAACTCAAATGATCCTTATGTTTATGGTCAATATGGTTACCACCAGTTAGACAACCGTCTTCCTCAAATGCCACATTTTTATGGGGGCTATGAAGATCCTCATCTCAATAAAGATTATGGAGAAGTTAGTTGGGTAAATCTGAACTACCCCATCTATGAAGGAAGAGTAGACCATTCAAAGGTGATATACAAATACTATGTCCAATAATACATTTCCACTTGCTCAAGTTGTAACGCCCCGGAAATTCAACAAATGTAAATTGATAAAATAATACATAAAATGACGTTTTTACCCTTGGATATAATGTGGTCAAAGTTGACTTTTTAAATGACACGTGTTTTCATGTAATTTGAGGACCATTAGGTAGGTCTCGATTCCCTGAGTCCGTAGACAGACGGGACGCTGAAATCGGACTTCGGATGAAGGAGTTATGATTCTAGAACGAGGAAGGGCATTTTGGTAATTAATGATGTGAAGGAAGGGTAAAAGGGTAATTGGACAATGAAAATTAAAATCAGCTAAAGTGGATATTATTGTAGCTATTTTAAGTAAATGTTAGTTGTTTGAGTTGGTTATTTAATTAATGGAATGAATCACTTGCTAGCCGTGTAATCGATTAAGTGAGACAATTGTTAGTCCTAGCTGATTAATTGTTTAAGGTACACTTGTCATTAAGAGAAGACGAATTAGTGTCTTGGCTGGGCTGAGTAATGCGCATAGGTGTGATCGTGAGAGAAATGGCACCGTTTGCCGTTCGAAAATCGATCAGTTTTGATTGAATTAGTGAACTAAAGTAATTAAAGTTATCGTGGGGAATTGAGAGAAAACAGAGAGACTAGAGAGACTAAAGGATCAAAATTGAAAGGAAAAACTGAGATTGAGAACACAGAGAGGCCCAGAAAATCGGGAATTTCAGAAAAATTGGATGAAAAATTCGAAGTTGAATTGTAAGTCGAGAGGAGCCAAACAAGGATTAAAAATAGCTTTCTAGAATCATTTCGAGTCTAACCATATAGAACTCAAAGGCAATTGATCGTGTTTCGACCAAGAACCAAAGTTCCAATTTCTGGAAAAATTGGAGGTTAAGTACGACTACCTACAGGTAAAGATTTGTGCAATTGATTATGCCATAACGTTTATTTCAGTCATAGGATGCTTCTGTATCGATTAATTAGAAAGTTAAGTCGAATTAATAGAGATTAGAAATTTGAAACCGTTTGAATGTTCATTGGCGAAGTCATGGATTAAGAGCTTGATTGGTGTAATTACTGATAGAGAACCTAAATTAAGATAACATAGATGAATTTTGGTGGAAGAATTACAAGAATTAAGCTAGAATTGAAGGAGATTGAAACGGGTCTTATCGCGGGTTCGTGACCCGTTTAGCAGGAAAACGGGCAGAGAAGATGACATTGTAGCTTACTGTGCAGGGCGCGTGGCTTTCACGTACAGCCCCTTTGGGTGGCGCGTGAGGGCGCGTAAGGCAAGATCTCTGGTCAACGTCAACATGTGATTTTCTCCTTTCATTATAACGAACATTTTGGAACAAATTTCGAGTCAATCGGACGTCGTTCGGGATAGTTTTGAGTGTTCGAACTTTTAGGATTTTAATTAAATTACTTTGAAAAATCCCGAAAAATTGGGGAAATTAAGGTAACCTTATTGGAAGTAATTGTGACCCAAAATTATGATCTTTGACAGACCAAAATATTCCTGAGGAGTCCGAGGAGTGTGCAGGACAAGATTGACGCGGTTGGACTTCGTGAGTGGACTTTTTTTTTCTAATCGAGTATGCATAACTGTTTTTACTCACTTTTTTTATATTTCTATATATGATTTTATGTTTATGATATGACGTTCTTGCTTTACGTGATGGCATGCTTTTTGATGTGATTTATCGCATTTTTACGTATTTCAAGGTTATGATTTCTCCTATGCTTTGATGATGGTTTGATGGACGATTTTATATGATTTGTGTGTATTACGTTTTAATGATGTTAATGATGTTTTGATTATGATTTATGAACATGATTTGGAATCTGAACGCGAAATTCGAATATGAGTTCTATTTTAATAAGATGTGGTTTCGGATTAGTTTTGGAATTTGATTTACGACGGATTCTGGATTTGCTATATACTTACACATGGTTTTGGGTTTAAAGACCCAGATATGGCTGGATCTGGTTTTGGGTTTAAAGACCCGGTTATTGATGTGACGGGGGAAGGCCCTTGCTTGATATGTTTTGAGTTTAAAGACTCGGTTACTGTGATATCCCCCGAGACCTATTGATTGTGTTTTGAGTTTAAAGACTTGTTGATATCCCAGGAAGGCCTGATACATGAGTTTAAAGACTCGGATAGATCCAGCATGTTTGATTTGTTGATGTTTCATTCAGTTTCACATGATTTTATGCCTATCTTCTGTAATGGTTTTTATACGGCTTATGTAATTGTCTTCAGATACTTCGTTATGCATGCGTGTTTGAAAACGGAGGATGAACTCTGATTTCAGTTCAACTATTTTCCATAACTCTTTATTTTTAATCCACTCACACTTTTCTATTTTACTTCCCTCCAGGTCGTGGTGCGAGTTTGGGGGCTAACGCCGAGGCAGAAGCATAAAGTTTTTCGTTGCGTGTCTAGTTAGCACAGAGTAGGGTTTATGTTTATCTTATACAGTTAACTATGCTATGTGATACTGTTGACTTTTTGTATCGTACGATCTCCCTGGCCTGACAATGTATGTGATGTAATTATTGTGGTTATTTTGGTCTATGTGTTCGAGAGCAGGATGCTTCTCGATTATCCAGGTGGTAGTCGGGGTGGGTCCTGTCACAAGTAGCATCACTTGGCAAAAAATTTGTGTCTTGGTAGATGGAGACTAATCCAATTTTCAATTTGGTAGACACTCTACTTGTTTTTAATGAAGTGCAATGTGTAAAGTATTCTTAGTGCAACATTATCAATAAAATTATGTTTTATTTTAAGTTTATCTTTAAGGTTTTCTACTCTTAGTTATCGCCAGACTTATATTCTATCATATTATTCATCATATATTTATTATATCAAAGTCATTTTATAGTTTTTATTAGTCCTATATAGCCATTATTGGGCACTTAAGTTTTTCCCAAAGTTTCATTCCAAATTTCCAACTTTTAGACTGAATTTTCGTTTTTTTTTTACTGTAAACGATATCGATATCGATAGAGATGTTTGGGGCAAGGTATCCGTAAATTCGACTAGCGATATATTCGTCGATATTGATATTTCAATCCTTGCACCCTATTACTTCTTTTTAATTTCTTGTTATTTGTTCTATTCAAATAAAATGTAAAATGAAAAAGTATCCCACCAAACAACAACCACCTCCCTCCCTAGACATGTCTGGCCTTCCCTCTGGCCCCCCCATCATTCCCTCTCTTTATGCTTAGTTTTCATTGATGAAATATTAGAATGTAATGTCTACTACTCTTGCAATCCATTATAACATTCAAATAATACACAAAATACAATTTGAGAGTTTTCTGGTAATTTATGTCTTTTGATTTTTCTTATAACAGCCCGGAAAATCCAAAAATGTAATTTCAAAATAATTTCTTGTAAATTGACTATTTTACCATTATTGGCCCCAAAGTTGAGTATTTACTCATATTATTTTTTGTACTTTTTTTGAGTACTATTACGTAAGTCTTTGAGTCCTGAGTCCATGTCACGACCCGACCTATCTAGCACGATATTGTCCGCTTTGGGCCCAGCCCTCACGGTTTTGTTTCTGGGAACTCACGTGCAACTTCCCAGTAGGTCACCTATCGTGGGATTGCACCAGCCCAAAACTCACTTAACCTTGGAGTTCCCAAGGAATCCAAAGTCAGTGAGCTCCCAAAATGCCTCATACTAAATAGATACAAGCCCACACATATAAGGCACTTCACCTTTCCCTCCCTGAGGAGTGTGGGATTGTTCACCATTCTTCTCAAGACACGGGTCTTATAATCCACCTCCCCTTGGAGCCTAGCGTCTTCGCTGACACACTTCTGATCGGGGTCCAGCTCTAATACCATTCTGTCACGACCCAACCCATTTAGCACGATATTGTCCACTTTGGGTCCAACCCTCACGGTTTTGTTTCTGGGAACTCACGTGCAACTTCCCAGTATGTCACCCATCATGGGATTGCACTAGCCCAAACTCGCTTAACTTTGGAGTTCCCAAGGAATCCAAAGCTAGTGAGCTCCCAAAAGGCCTCATGCTAGATAGATACATGCCCACAAGTATAAGGCACTTCACTTTTCCATTCCCGAGAGGTGTGGGATTGTTCACTGTTCTTTTCAAGACACGAGTCTTACAGTCTACAGATAGGTGGCATATTGGAATCGGAGACTAAATAAGCATGTTACGAGTCTGGAGTTAACAAGGGGATTTTGGTAATTTTGACATTAGGGGTATTGTGGTAATTTTGTAAGTAGGATATTTTTATAGGTCCTGTCAGATGGGGACAAGTATCCCATCCTTATCATATCCTCATTGTAGCCCTTGGATGCACCAACTTGTGTGATGGGTGTTTGGTTTTATGTGTTTTATGTGTTATGTTTTACTTGTTTTGTAAACCACCAAATCGAGAGCACCACATGGGGAATAGAAGGAATAATACTAGCAAGAGAGAACAACAGCAAACCCGGAAAAGCTGAAAAACGCTACCTGTGAACCCCAATCATTTTGAGGCATATAGGCTTCGAACCAAGGTCCCTAACGTCTTGATCACGTCCCTACCATCCCAAAGAGCCAGTAATCTAAAATTTTTGGACCCGGGAAGGAGTTAGAACAGACCTCCAACTTTAGGTCGAAACTTCGAAGGTCGATTGAAGATTGAAGGTGAGATTTTTGAGTTTTAAGATCATAGAACTTTTTATAGGTGTGTTTAGATGGAATTAGATTATTAAAGGGTAGAAAACGGTTAAGAAACATGGCATTTTAGACTGGCCCGAAGTCCCCTGAGTTAGGTCCAACGAGTAGGCATACGGGTCGACCCGCTGGAGGCAGAGGATGAACTGCGTAAGCGCGTGAAGCCCACACGCAAAAAGGTGTGGTGGCGCGTGGAGGCGCATGCCACCCTATCACGAGGTGCATTCAACATAACTTTTGATGCTTTCGACCTTATAGACATTTTGACGAAGGTATCAATTCAATTGGATACAGTCTCGGGGTAGTTTTGGGTGTCCAACGTGATATGTTTAGATTTTAAATTCGTGTTTTAATCCCGGGAATTTGGGATTGTAATGTAAGGCAACATGGGATTTTTATAACTCGTGAGTATGATTTTTGATATGCGACATAGCTTCTAGAAATTATAAAGGAACGCTCAGCTCGAAATCGAACAGCGAGGATGGTGTGTGAGTGGACTTTGTTTTTATAAATTATGGTGCATGCATAGTTAAATATTTTAATTGATTTATTGCATGATTTATGTGGCAATGATTTGAATATGATTTCTAAATAATTATTTAATGATTTTCTTGATTTATTGATTGGTTACTAGATACAGATTTTACAGTTTTGTGGAAATTGTGTTTTGGGCTTAGTCCCGGGTTTGAATGTATTTTGACTTGGTATTAAGTTTATGATATGTGTTAAATGAGTTGCTTGGTTTTCTGAATCGCTTTCCATGGAAGTTATCTTTTTATGATACTAGTACTTGTTCCGATGGTGAATAAGTGAAGTTCCCGGACATGACTCGGATGGTGCGTAAGTGCAATTCTTTGGAAAATTGTTACAATCTAGATGGTGCTATGTGTTGTTTCGAACGTGTCTGGATTGTGCTTTAGTGTAGTTCTCAGACTTGACTCGGATGGTGCTTCGTGCATTTCTCGAGTTAGTCTACGCGTAGTGATGTTGTTCATTGTGACTAGTACTTGAGTTTGAGGACTAATTGCACCTGGTTATGAGGCTTGGGTGATTTAATCCATGGATTATGTTCATTGCTGATATGACGAGTTCCCAGACAGTTGATGGTCGTGGATTTGATGAAAGGTTGAGGATTGAATGTTGATTGGTTATGGGTATTGGTGTCCAGACATTTTCATATGATTTGTTGATTAAGGATTTCGAAAAATGTGGGCCACGAGCAATTTACTGGTATTTTATGCACTTTGTGGTCCCATGGCCTATGATGTAACGGCCCGTCCTAAATTTTTGGGATTAATTAAGATTAAATTGTGGATTAGTGAGGCTAATAGGGGATTAGTCGAGGATTGTGACGTTCAGGGCGAAATTACGATTTTACCCTTGGACGAGGGTAAAAAGTTGACTTTTGAATCGAAAGGTCCAATGCATGAGGACCGATAACCGTTACATAGATCAAGTCGATACGTGTCTATAGACAGGCAGTACGTCGAAATTACACATTTGACAGGAAAGATACGGGTCACGGAAGGTTCGGGGCACTATTGGATGTTTTATGAGACGAGTTCCGTTTTTCATTAAGTGGGCCCAAATATTTGTTTCAAGCCCAAAAGTGTCACTCATCCATTGCTCACTTCCCTCACATACATGCATCTGCACCCCTTCCTTTTTCATTCGATCCAAAACCGAGAACCCTCCCCCATTTCAATCCATCCTTATCCCATCACCTTCTTGAGACCCTGGATGGATATAGGAAATGAGAGTGAGACCAGAGGAAGGGAGAGGGACGGCGGAGCCGCCGTGAACGGCTGAGGAAACCGTGAAAAAGGTAAAAATTGAAACCCTTGGCTTTTGAAATGAGAGCGAGCCCAGATGACAGGACCCTCTCTTAAAACTACTTCGATAATTGTGTCGGTTCTAATTTCTTCTGACAACAATCTCAAATTTACCAATACTTACCCTTAATCCTTATCGGACAATTGATTTTTTTGTTTTTAACCGTATTCACATTTTGATATGTTAGCCAAACAGAGTCCATTCCTTGTTGGGTAACGACCCATATCCAACCCATTAATCCCGTCAAGTAATGGAAGCTGCCAGTTAGACTCTTTTCAAGCATTAATTCATTAAAAGGTTAAATGAATAATAATAATAATAATAATAATAATAATAATAATAATCATATTAATAATAATAATAATAATAATAATAATAATAATAATAATAATAGAATTATACATATTAGCTTAAGAAAAGGATAAAGCCCTTTTTCACATACACAGTACATGTAGCCCAAATTCTTAACTAACAGGTAGCTTATGGATCTGATATCGATATGGAAAGATCAGGCCCATCACTTCTTCTTGATTTTTCTGATTTTCCATTATATGTTATTAATATCCAAGATAATATTATAATTAACCTTCTAATTTTTCTAGAATTAGACTTGATTTTAAAATGTAACATATCACATCGGACCTTTGGAACTATACCCAAACGATGTCCAATTAACTCGAAAATGGCACCATAAAAATTAGAATTTCAAAAAAAAAACAACTTTCATGTTGACCATAAACGAAGGGGCCGCCGCACGCGCCTTCACGCATCAGCGAAAGGTCACTGCACGTGGTGCCCACCCGCCTGCACCATTACCTTCAACCTCCAACAGGTCATACCCCATTTTCTAGTTTTGGGTCGCTCTACCCGCGAGCACAACTCGGCTAGAACTCCATCATTTCTTTACCATTTCTTTTGTTCTGAATGTCCAAATTTACCTATTTGATCTTAGGAAGGGATCTATAACGTCTAAAGCAAGAAAACTTACCTCAAAAGCCTTAGTACGATTCTATTATACATGGCCAATGTTCTAGCTTGTTTCCCCAGGCATCCCTACTTTCAGAACGTCTCATTTCTATTCAAAAATGATCATAAAGGCGTACATAACATGTTAGGATCCTCAACATCGAGCTGAACAACCCCAAAACATTTTGACAACCCATAGGCCAAAAGTGGGATTTTCACGGTTTTGTGTTGGAGGTTTTCTCCACTCCTCATCTACTATTTTTTCCCTCCATCTCTTCCTCTTCCTTTCTTCTTCTTCTTTCTTTTCTCTTTTCTCTTCTTCCTCCCGGACTTTCTCCTTCCTCATGGGTTCGTTTTGTGATTATTTTTCATTTTCAATTCCAACCCACCGAACACGCCATACACACACACAACATATATATATATATATATATATACTTAGGGTATGTCGGTGGGGAGAAAGGGAGGGAAAACACTAGAGTAATCTAGACACATGTCACCATCACACAATAACTCCCATATAAATTTACTAAAATACTCTTTATTCCAAAATTACCAAAATGATCTTTAGCAACTTTGATCCATAGCACGTCCATTCAATCTCCAATTTTGATGTGCCACCTATCTACAGACTCAGAATTTCAAGCTCTACCTAATAGTCCTCACGAAACTTCCAAAAAGTGTTCCGGTCAAAAAGTCAACCTTTGACCTTATAAGGGAAAAATTATTATTTTCCTTTTTAATTTTCCAAAATCACTTTTCTTGACTTTTCAATTCGTTACACTAGAGGCTAAGCTTGCAGTAATTACGGGTGAATTAGACCTGGATAAGATAGATGAATAAGTTCCTCGGTTAAAGTGAGTATTTGAGATGTGAGGTGACAAGAGATTCTCTATAGAATTTGGTACGCCTAGTGATGTTTCTGCTTGGTTACTAAGCGTGCCGAAGGAGTCAAAATTATGGACTAAGGCTCGGGAAAGAGTCGTAAGGTGGAAATATCGATTACCGTTCGGAATATCGAATGAGGGTTCGAATAGGAACCCGAGACATTGTTGTAGGCTCGGTAATTCCAGTTGTTGGACAAATAAGTTTGAATTTTAAGGATGAAATTCTTTAAGAGTGGTAGGTTGTAACAACTCATAAAATCAAGAAATGTAATTTCAAATTTTTTTCCTATAAATTGACTATTTTATCCTTATTGGTCCCAAAGTTGACTTTCTAATAAAATTACTGTTTGAAATTTTCTTGAGTATCGTTATGTTGGTCTTGGAGTTCTGAATCTATAGACAGACAGCATGATGGAATCAGAGACTAAATAAGCTTGTTGTGAATTTGGATTTACCCAGGGCATTTTGGTAATTTGGACATTAGCAGTATTCTGGTAATGTTGTAAGTAGGTATTTTTTGTAGGTCTTTTGGGATGGTGACAAGTGTCCTATCCTGTCACCTTCTCATTGTGTGACCAACCGAAAATTCGAAAAAAAAATTAAGAATTTGAAACGTAAAATGACTTTTTTGCCCCTATAATTATTGTGGTCAAAAGTTGAAATTTGATCGGTATGCTATTTGGACTTCTCGTATGGACCGTTGTGTAGGTCTCGGAGTCTTGAGTCCGTAGACAGACGGCACTCAAAAATCGGAGATCGAATGTAAAAGTTATGGGTCTAAGAAGGCTAGGGGCATTTTCGTAATTTGAAGCCCAAGGGCATTTTGGTCATTTGTACCTTAAGGGGCAGTTTGGTATTTTGCTGGATGTTGGTGAGTCATGATTTTCACAAATTGGTGACATGTGTCACCATGAGAAATGGATTGTTGGCACCACATGGGGGGTTATGTGTATGCTATGTATTGAATTCATGTTTTATCCGAATTTTGGGGTTGAAGGGAATTGGAAAACAAAGAACTTTGGAACAAAACCAAACCCAAACTGAAAACTAGTTGATCATCACACCACCTACTCGAAACAACATAGAATAGAGATATGCTGAGAATCGAGGGAGGAAGAATAATTAGAAAGAAAAACGAGAAAAGAAAGTTCAGAACAAACCCGACAACCCACAATTTAGAAAATTGAGATTTCAAAATCGAGTTTTAGACCTTGATTGTTAAAACGAAGCTTGGATTAGGCTTTCTGGGATCTCAACGAGTCGAATCGTTCAAAAATTGAAAGGAATTGATAAGTTTTGCCCCTAGAACAGAGACTACGACTTCCATGGAATTTCAAATTCTAAGTCCAGTGATTGAAGGTGTGAAATCATGAAATTGAGTTTGAATTCAAGTTTAGAAGAATCCTCATATGGTTTCCGGTTAATTAGAATGGAGAAAACAGTTTAATTTGAAGTGAATTGAACCTAAGACAGAGTCGCGACCCATTTCGAAGTTTGGATTGGAATCGAACAGTTTGAGGTAAGGATTCATGTAATTAATGTTATGGATCCTTAATTGGGATTGATTCGATGCAATTAGATGCTTAAACGTACAAAAATGGTGCAAAATTGGTTAAAATGGAATCGGGTCAAGCCGTGGGTGGGCTCTGCAACTCAGACCTAACTAGAGGTTGAAAATGAACAGTGCATGGCACGTGGGCTTCACATGCAACCGCTTGCGGAAGTGCGTGGAGGTGAATCTCAAGGATTCTTGATTCCTGGAATTTACGGAGAAGCGCAAGGCTCGAAATCGGACCGCTTGGATGGTGTGTGTGTGTGTGAGTGGACATTTGTTTTATAAATTGTGATGCATGCATAGTAAATGTTTTATGTGATTTATTGCATGATTTTATTGCAATGATTTGAATGATGATTTGAGGTCATTACTTGATGATTTGGTGGACTTAATTGTCGGTTTCTGAATGATTTTACAGATTTACATGAAAATGGTATTTTGGGCTTGAAATCCTATTGGAAATGGTTTTGACTTGGTTTAAAGTCAAAGATTGTTTGAAACCAATGTTTATGGCATAGGCCTGGTTTGATGATGGTATTTGACTTGGAATGTAAGTCAAGGATGGTTTTGAAAGGTTTTGGGATGTAATCCCTGGAAGATTTTCATTGTGTTTGTGATGAGTTCCCAGACGATCGAAGTTAGGGGTATTTCCCACACGGTCGAAGCTTGGGTTGATTATGATTTCTCCTAATAAGCCAAAGCTCGGGGTGTTTCCCAGACGGTTGTTTCTTGAGGTATATGTGTTCCTAAGCAACCAAAGCTCGGGGTGTTTCCCAGATGGCTGATGCTCGGGGTATATGTGTGTTCCCAGGTAGTCGAAGTTCGGGGTGTTCCCCGACGCCTGATGCTTTAGGGTATATGTGTGTTCCCAGGCAGCCGAAGCTCGGGGTGTTCCCAGACGGCTTATGCTTGAGGTCATTATTGTTGTGGCCTATGCATAGTGTCGATGTGATTATGTGATTGATTGTGCACTTAGGAGTAGTGCGGGTATTGTGAACTTGTGACTGATGTCTATGGACTTGTGAGTAGTGTTGTTGAGTATTATGCTAGATATTTGAGTACTGGTGATGTGTACTATGATTGGTGGTCATTATGGCTGGTTTGATGTTGATGGTTATGTCCAGATGGTTTACATGATTTGATGAAACAGATTTCAGGAAATGTGGGCCATGGGCTTTTGATACATGTTATAATTGTGGGTTCCACGGTTTTCTATGTGATATGATTTGAAATCCAGTTATTCATGTTTTACTCTATGCATGCATGTTTTAAGTTGGAGGCTAAAAAGTTCGTTTTGAAAAGTATTTTCAAAAGATGTTATTTTTGTTCCCTCACACCTTTTATGTTTTTTATGACCCTCCAGGTCGTTGCACGAAGAGACGGAGGCATGAGTGGAAATCATTGCGACTATCCCTTGTCTGGCAAGTGCTAAAGGTGTTTTCGGAACTTCAGTTGACTTATCAGACGTGAGTAAGACCGGGCATGGTTATCAAAGTCCATTTGGGACTATTTTTATCACATTGTACCCTTGGATGCACTGACTTGTGTGGTGGGTGTGTGGTTTTATGTGTTTTGTGTGTTATGTTTTACTTGTTTTGTAAAATCACCAAACCCGGAGCACCCGACGGGGATGAAAAGGAAGAACACCAACAAGAGAAAACCAGGGAGTAATAGGGAGAAGAGAAAGGAAACTAGAGGAGTAGAAGGAAGGAGGAGGAACAACCGCGAACCCAGAAAAGTTGAAAACGCTACCCGTGAACCCCAATCATTTCGAGGCAACTAGGCTTCGAACCAAGGTCCCTAACATCTTGATCACATTCCTACCATCCCAGAGAGCCAGTAATTTGGAATTTTTGGATGCGGGAAGGAGTTAGAATAGACCTCCAACGTTTAGTCGAAAGTTCGAAGGTCGGATCGAAGATTGAAGGTGAGATGTTTGAGTTTTAAGATCATAGAAATTTTTCTAGGTGTGTTTAGATGGAATTAGATGATTAAAGGGTATAAAACGGTTAAGAAATAGGGGGTTTTGGACCGGGTCGAAGTTGGTTGGGTCGGGTCCAACGTGTAGGCTCGCGGATCAACCCACTGGAGGTATGGGATGACCTGCACAAACACGTGAGGCCCACGCACAGAAAGGTGTGGTGGCGTATAGGGGTGCATGCCACCCTATCTCAAGGTCCAATCAACATGACTTTCGATGCTATCAATGTTATGGACGTTTTGGCGCAGGTTTCAAGTCTATCGGACACCATCTCATGTAATTTTGGGTGTGCGAAGCGATAGATTTAGATTTTAAATCCTTCTTTTAATCCCGGGAATTAGGGATTTTAATGTGAGGTTACATGGGAGTTTTTTAACCCGTGAGTATGATTTTTGACAGGTGACACAGCTCCAGGAAATTACGGAGGAGCGCTCAACTTGGAATCGAATCGTTAGGACGGTGTGTAAGTGGACTTAGTTTTTATAAATTATGATGCATGCATAATTACATATTTTAATTAATTTATTGCATAATTTGTAACGACCCGTCCCAAATTCCAGGATTAGATTAGTGACTAATCCGTGATTAGTTGGGCGAAATCGGACGAACGATGCGAAATGACCGTTTTGCCCCTAGTGGTGGTGAAACGTTAACTTTTCAATTGGGCGATCAAATGGACTTTGACCGATGACCGTGACGTAGTTCGTGACGTCACGAGTTCATAGACAGGTGGCACGTTCAATTCCGACGTTCGAGGAGGAAGTTATGACGTTCGGAAGTTTAGGGGCATTTTGGTAATTTTGGATAAAAAGGGTCAAATGTTGACTTTTTGACCGGGAGGTCCGATGGCCGAGGGCCAAAGACCGTTACATAGATAAGGACGATACGAATCCGTAGACAAGCGGCACGTCGAATTTGGACGTTCGACGGCGAAGTTACGGTTCACGAAAGTTTCGGGATACTATTCCCGGCGACACGTTCTATGAGACAAAAAGTAAGTTTTGTTTTTTGTGGGCCTAGTTACTTTTCAGCAACCAATGGATGAGTGACACTTGTCACCCATCCACTGGCCAACCTCACCCATTCATGCACCAAAACCCATCCCCGTGCATCGTCCATTTTCTTTGTTCCCAAACACAAACCCGATCCCATTTCTCACCCAAAAATCCAAACCCTTGACCTGTGAGCATAACTGAGAGGGCAGAGAGATGGAGAGGACCGGCTGGATGTGGTGGCTGGCCAGGCAGAGCCGTCGTGGGCGGCGGAGGAGAAAACCCGAACGAGGTAATCGGTTTTGCCCGTTTAATCCATTTTCGTTTTCTTGTTGTTATGGGTCGATTTGGACGATTGGTTTGAGTTAAATAGGTTGCTATGGAGTTGTTAGAGAGGTTTTGGTGGTGGTTGGACATCGGGGAAGCCCTGGGAGGTTTCGGGAAAATTGAACCGTAAGGTTCAAAATTGAACCGGTCGGATTTCGAAGATTTTAGGTAGTTTTGTTAATTGGGTTAGATAGGAAATGAAGAAATAGGAATTTAGGAATTGGAATGGAAGCAAACGGACCGAAAATGAGGGAGAAGGAGACCTGGACCGGTTACGCCGGTCCAAGTTGCAGGAAAAACCGGACCGGACCGGTTCGGACCGGTCTGACCGATGTAGGGGATGACAGGTGACGTCATCCTGCTGACGTCATCATGTCAGGGATGACGTCAGCATTGTCAGATCTGACAATGTCAGCTGACAAGTCTGAAAATGGGCCAATAGGAGTGCGACACGTGCCACATGTCAGTGCACAGACAGCACTGACATGTCAGTGACGTGGCCCAATCAGGGGCTGACACGTGTCACTGACGTGGACCAGTGTCGTGATGACACGTGGCACATGTTAGACTGCCACGTGGCACTAACAGCATAGTGACGTGGACCAATGGGAGCATGACACGTGGCACCTGTCAGAGTCTGACATGTCAGACCTGACAGTTGTCAGATGACGTCATGCTGATGTCAGCGATGACGTCAGTAGGTACTGTAGCTGGCGCGTGAAGCTCACGCGCAGCCACTTCAGGCGGCGCGTGAGGGCGCGTGGCAGGGAATCTGGGGAAGGTTCCAACATACGAAATCTTCTATTCGATGTAACGAACATTTTGGGACTGGTTTCGTGTCGATCGGACACCGTCTCGATATGTTTCGAGGCATCGGAAGGTTTAGGTTCGGGATTAAAAATAGTTAAAAATACGGGAAAATTTCGGGGCTTTAGTGTTAGGTTAATTAAGTAGTTAGTAACCTTCTATTACAATTTGGACAGGTTTGGGAGTCCCGGTGTCGGTGATCGGCTCGAGGAGCCGTATGGCACGCAAATCGAGGCGGCAGCTCGGACGGTCTGTGAGTGGACCTTGTTTTCTAAATTGGTGCATGCATAAATGTTTATTTTATGTTTTATTACTTGTTTGATGATGACATGGGTGCATTTGTATGTGGTTACGTATAAGCACGTATTTCGAGGTTTCGGCCTTATACGGTGCTTATACGGGTCTGTATTTCTTTATTGGTTTTAATGAAAAGGTTTTGGGTTTCTAAAAGGATAAACTCGGGTATGAGACCCATTTGGTTTTGTCTCGGGCGTATGACATTATTTACGACCTTCGGGTCTAAATCGTGGTCGCGGCGGGTGCTATGTGCACGGCGATCGACGATACGACGCTCGCCTCCGGATTGGGATGTGTTCCTTCCGGAGAGGTCACGATGCACGATTCGTGGTCGGGCAGCCTGGGGAGGCTCGACTTCGAAGTGCTGACAGTTCAGGATGACGATCGGTGATGAGTGCACCATGATCTTGTGGTGGTCGCGTCGGTTGATTCGTTCACGGCGACATACCAGGATTGAGAGCGGTCCTGGATGGATGGTTGCACGTATCACTATGATCGGAGTCGTGACTGACCCTTAGATATCGGGCACGGTGCCCAGTTGATGTCATATGTTCGGGCACGAGACCCAGTTGTTTTACACTGATGATTTCGGGTCAGGGACCCTACGTGGATTTCCAAGTTCATGATGGTTTATGGGAACCGGCATGAACTCTGGAAAGGTCATTGTGGTTCATGACGGTTTATGGGAATCGACATGAACCTTTGTCAGGTCATTATGGTACATGACGGTTTATGGGAACCGGGCATGGATGTTATGGATCATGACGGTTCAAGGGGGTGGCATGAACGTTTATGTTATGTATATATATGTATTCATATACCTTCCTTTACTTCTATTATCTCCTCCGGGGAGGGTCGTTGGCCTGGGTGGACCCCGGAGTAGTCCCGGACCACTGACTGAGTGGAGTCACCCCCAGTTGGGTTCCTTACTCTCAGGAAGGCTATGATTACTATTACCTCGGGTAGGGTCAGTGGTCTACGGACATTGATCTTGACCTTGAGAAGACTCAGATTGAGACCTGGGTAGCACGCGCGTAGCTTTGGAAACCGTGACAGGATTGGTTGTGTGAATTATATGTATATATGATATGTGATATGTACAGGTTTTGGGCAGTGGCCCATGTACGTGGTTTTACTATGGTTTGGGCTGAGTCCCGTATGGTCATTTTCATTATGGTTCTTTCAACCTTGGTTTTGGGCTTAGTTCCCACATATGGTTTATTTCGGATAAATGGTTTTCGAATGCATGCATGCTTTTTAGTGAAGGGTACAAATGTCTTCCTTATGAAATGTTTTATAAACTCTTGTTTTGTCCACTCACAGTTTTTAATGTTTTGACTGCCCTTCAGGTTGACATTGGATGTGGACTGTAGCAGAGACCGAGATATCACATGCCTCCTCCGGATCCTGGCGTACTCTGATAGCCCGGGAGGGTAAAGGTTGGAAATATCCCTTGTCTGACACTTCGTGTCAGACGGGAGCAGGGTCATCCCGCACTAATCCCGGGGGGATTGGGATGGATCCTGTCAACGTGGTATCAGAGCATAGGATTGCTCGTATGATGCTTATTAGAGCGGGGTTGTCTCTATTCGAGAAACCGCGGAGATCTTGGAGTATGTATGCAGGTCGAGGATGTGATATCTCAAGGGGCTACAGTTCGTTATCAACCTGATAGTTAGGGTACCGGTACGATAGTTAGTAGGATTGGCATGCCTTGGTTCGGCATTTGAGGCCGGGGTTGCCATAGTTCTATCAGGGTTGACAATGTGAGACCCTACGAAAGGGATGACGTACATGTACGTTAACGTTTTAATCGTGAGACGGTTAGTTGGGATCGTCTTTCACGATGTCGTAAGATCGGTTCCGACAACTAGTTGGGAATTGTGATCATCGGATGATCGAATGTTGTTGAGTTCGATGATCGGATTTGGTTGAGTTAGATGGATTTACTGCGGTCGGTAGTTGGCAGCCGGATTCGAGGAATCCTGGTTAGATTGTTGGTAGGATTGGATTGACGTCTTTACGATGTCGGACCGCGGGGTCGGTCAGATTGTTGATTTTACTGCTTTTCGCAGTTGGGTTCCGAGGAACTCTAGGGGTGATCGTGGAATCCTATGGTAGGATGTGTATGGTTCGAAAAGGTAAGTTGGCGAGTGGTGTGACTTTGACGACTATTCGGATTTGGATTCGTTAGTTGGTCTAGTCATGTCAGCTTGTGTGGGGACTGCACTTCGCAGTCGAGGTTGTACTTATCGGTTAAACCTATTTGGTTTTCGTGCTACTTAGTTGTGGTTTAGTGCAACTAAGGTCGTGGATGACTTGGTAGACGACAATGGTTTAGTCGAGTTACGACAGGTTAGAGATTGTTGGACAAGTTATCAGGGTTGGTACTTGTCGATGGAATCCCTGAGCGGGATACGGAGTGGTCGTAGTTATGGTTAATGGGAATCGGGGACGTTCAGGGGACGTTTTCCTTTTCTTGTATAAGTTATCAGGGTGACTGTACCTAGAGTTGGGCACGAGGGAGGCAGAGTTTCTCCTATTCGAGCAGAGGTACGGGGTCGTCGCTCGGTATGAGCGGAGATCCAGGGTTGTCAGTTTTGCACATGGTGTGCTAATATTATTGTTGATGCTAGTGTGGACACTTTGTGCTGATGCTGATAGGTGATAGTGTTGATACTGGTACTAGTGTTGGTGCTGGTGCCGGTGATTGTGATGACGTTGAGTCACATCCGTCGTGATGGGCATATGTTCGGTATCTGTGGTTCGAGAGTGGATCACGGATAGAGTTAAATTGGTGATGGACACGTGGTTGATGTTCGAGTGTGTTGGTTTCGATATGGTTGGAAGTCATTAGGGTGACTTCTCAGGTTCTGCTAAGGCAGATGATGGTTGTATCACTAGTACACTGATCGTGTATTGGTTGGTGGACCCGGGATTTGTCTTGGGTCATCAGCATGTGTTGTGTATATCGAAGTTAGGTGACTGAGATTTCTCATTTTCTGCTTGGTGTCAGACGAGGCTGGAATACGGGGTGTGGTGAGTGCAGCGAGTTTTATTTGCATTCACGAGGATGGATCTTGATGTCATAGTCTTGTATCATCCTTGATTTTCCACGGTGGAATGCCAAGGATCGATACGAGGTGATTGGGGAGGACCCACAGTCTCGATCGTGACGTCTATAGTCGTTTGACGTAGTGGTGGATCTGGATCGTGATCTTGATGATCCAAATAGGTGGAGAGTTTATTACTCTTACTTGGATGTTGAGTGGAGCATGATGGGACTGAACTTTTTTTCGAGGTAAATCCCATATGACTTATTACTCACCTGAGTAGTTGTCCGATGAGTAGTTTTCCGACGTGGTCGGATATGGTCAGCCTTAGGGATGTGCGGATATTGTGATTGGCTTCCCTATGAAGTCAATCGATGGTATTGGAGTAATCGGTTGAGCAGACAACCGATAGGTTCATGATTGATACGTCTCGGTAGACGAGAACGATATTTCAGGTTTTGGAATCAGATTTCTGAATGACGATTCAGGATTTGATTTTGGAACTTGAAAGAGGATTTCTGTATTTGGGTTTTGGAATCGGATTCTGGGTGACGATTCAGGATTTGATTCTAGAGCTTGACTGTAGATTTTCTTTTATGGATTTAGGTTCGGAATGGTTATTCCTAATGCTAGCTTACGGAATAATAATTTCGGATTCGAATTTGGACATGATTATGGATATGATTTCTGGGTTTGGATTCGGGATTTCTTACGGAATTGCGGATTCGGATTCCGATTTGGAAATAAATAATGGTCGGAGTTTCAATTTGTCTAGTACTGGATTTGACAAATGGACTCCATAGTAGAAACGTGATTGGCTACAACCTAGATGGGTGTAGGCTGATTGATGTGTAGATGTACGTACCTTGTACGTTGTTCGAGGTACGATACTGGATAGGCTTGGGGTGTCTGGTAGCGGTATTCTGGATATACCAGTGATACGTTGGTGATCGAGTTGGTAGTCGGATTGGTTCTGATACCATAGGATTAATCGAGGTCGTGAACTAGACATTGGATACTGTGCATTGGGTCATAGTGTTTCTGATGGGTCTAGTTACACACAGGTTGAGTAATTTGGTGGTTAGTATAACCACAGGTAAGTATGGTGTTAGTTTCTGACTGACGACTGTCAAGTGGTGACAGATTGTCAGAGGTGTCAGCGTGGATCGGTTAGTGAGGTTTGATGACTCCGGGTGGAAGTAGACGTCAGGATAGTTAGATATTGAGCAAGGAACCGGCTAGTTGTTTATGTCAGCGAAATGGTAGATTTGACAAATTGTGTTAATTCAAAACGGGTGACTACTGTCATTCGACTTGGTCAAATGTAGTCGATGTAACGAGAGTGTTGGTGGTACGTCTGGGTGCAGACGAGTAAGTATTATTTTGGTTAGTTGGTGTATGAGTGTACACGAGTTTCGAGGTCAATTCTACTTTCCACGAGGTGGATGTGGAATCAGGATAGTTGGAGTTTCAAGTACGAAACTAATTAAGGAGGGAAGAACGGTTAGATTAGGTCGGTTGGAATTTCGAGGACGAAATTAATTAAGGAGGGAAGGTTGTAACGACCCGTCCCAAATTCCAGGATTAGATTAGTGACTAATCACGATTAGTGAGGCTAATCCGTGATTAGTTGGGCGAAATCGGACGAACGATGCGAAATGACCGTTTTGCCCCTAGTGGTGGTGAAACGTTGACTTTTCAATCGGGCGGTCAAATGGACTTTGACCGATGACCGTGACGTAGTTCGTGATGTCACGAGTTCATAGACAGGTGGCACGTTCAATTCCGACGTTCGAGGAGGAAGTTATGACGTTCGGAAGTTTAGGGGCATTTTGGTAATTTTGGATAAAAGGGGTCAAATGTTGACTTTTTGACCGGGAGGTCCGATGGCCGAGAGCCAAATACCGTTACGTAGATAAGGACGATACGAATTCGTAGACAGGCGGCACGTCGAATTTGGACGTTCGACGGCGAAGTTACGGTTCACGAATGTTTCGGGATACTATTCCCAGCGACACGTTCTACGAGACAAAAAGTAAGTTTTGTCTTTTGTGGGCCCAGTTAATTTTCAGCAACCAATGGATGAGTGACACTTGTCACCCATCCACTGGCCAACCTCACCCATTCATGCACCAAAACCCATCCCCATGCATCGTCCATTTTCTTTGTTCCCAAACACAAACCTGATCCCATTTCTCACCCAAAAATCCAAACCCTTGACCTGTGAGCATAACTGAGAGGGCAGAGAGATGGAGAGGACCGGCTAGACGTGGTGGCTGGCCAGGCAGAGCTGCCGTGGGCAGCGGAGGAGAAAACCCGAACGAGGTAATCGGTTTTGCCCGTTTAATCCATTTTCGATTTCTAGTTGTTATGGGTCGATTTGGACGATTGGTTTGAGTTAAATAGGTTGCTAGGGAGTTGTTAGAGAGGTTTTGGTGGTGGTTGGACATCGGGGAAGCCCTGGGAGGTTTCGGGAAAATTGAATCGTAAGGTTCAAAATTGAACCGGTCGGATTTCGAAGATTTTAGGTAGTTTTGTTAATTGGGTTAGATAGGAAATGAAGAAATAGGAATTTAGAAATTGGAATGGAAGCAAACGGACCGAAAATGAGGGAGAAGGAGACCTGGACCGGTTATGCCGAACCAAGTTGCAGGAAAAACCGGACCGGACCGGTCTGACCGATGTAGGGGATGACAGGTGACGTCATCCTGCTGACGTCATCATGTCAGGGATGACGTCAGCATTGTCAGATCTGACAATGTCAGCTGACATGTCAGAAAATGGGCCAATAGGAGTGCGACACGTGTCACATGTTAGTGCACAATCAGTACTGACATGTCAGTGACGTGGCCCAATCAGGGGCTGACACGTGTCACTGACGTGGACCAGTGTCGTGATGACACGTGGCACCTGTCAGAGTCTGACATGTCAGACCGGACGGCTGTCAGATGACGTCATGCTGACGTCAGCGATGACGTCATGTTGACGTCAGCGATGACGTCAGCAGGTACTGTAGCTGGCGCGTGAAGCCCACGCGCAGCCACTTCAGGCGGCGCGTGAGGGCGCGTGGCAGGGAATCTGGGGAAGGTTCCAACATACGAAATCTTATATTCGATGTAACGAATATTTTGGGACTGGTTTCGTGTCGATCGGACACCGTCTCGATATGTTTCGGGGCATCGGAAGGTTTATGTTCGGGATTAAAAATAGTTTAAAATACGGGAAAATTTCGGGGCTTTAGTGGGAGGTTAATTAAGTAGTTAGTAACCTTCTATTACAATTTGGACAGGTTTGGGAGGCCCGGTGACGGTGATCAGCTCGAGGAGCCGTATGGCACGCAAATCGAGGCGGCAGCTCGGACGGTCTGTGAATGGACCTTGTTTTCTAAATTGGTGCATGCATAAATGTTTATTATATGTTTTATTACTTGTTTGATGATGCCATGGGTTCATTTGTATGTGGTTACGTATAAGCACGTATTTCGAGGTTTCGGCCTTATACGGTGCTTATACGGGTCTGTATTTCTTTATTGGTCTTAATGAAAAGGTTTTGGATTTCTAAAAGGATAAACTCGGGTATGAGACCCATTTGGTTTTGTCTCGGGCGTATGACGCTATTTACGACCTTCGGGTCTAAATCGTGGTCGCGGCGGGTGCTATGTGCACGGCGATCGACGATACGACGCTCACCTCCGGATTGGGATGTGTTCCTTCCGGAGAGGTCACGATGCACGATTCATGGTCGGGCAGCCTGGGGAGGCTCGACTTCGAAGTGCTGACGGTTCAGGATGACGATCGGTGATGAGTGCACCATGATCTTGTGGTGGTCGCGTCGGTTGATTCGTTCACGGCGACATACCAGGATTGAGAGCGGTCCTGGATGGATGGTTGCACGTATCACTATGATCGGAGTCATGACTGACCCTTAGATATCAGGCACGGTGCCCAGTTGATGTCATATGTTCGGGCACGAGACCCAGTTGTTTTACACTGATGATTTCGGGTCAGGGACCCTACGTGGATTTCCAAGTTCATGATGGTTTATGGGAACCGACATGAACTCTGGAAAGGTCATTGTGGTTCATGACGGTTTATGGGAACCGGCATGAACCTTTGTCAGGTCATTATGGTACATGACGGTTTATGGGAACCGGGCATGTATGTTATGGATCATGACGGTTCAAGGGAACCGGGCATGAACGTTTATGTTATGTATATATATGTATTCATATAACTTCCTTTACTTCTATTATCTCCTCCGGGGAGGGTCGTTGGCCTGGGTGGACCGCGGAGTAGTCACGGAGCACTGACTGAGTGGAGTCACCCCCAGTTGGGTTCCTTACTCTCAGGAAGGCTAGGATTACTATTACCTCGGGTAGGGTCAGTGGTCTACGGACATTGATCTTGACCTTGAGAAGACTCGGATTGAGACCTGGGTAGCACGCGCGTAGCTTTGGAAACCGTGACAGGATTGGTTGTGTGAATTATATGTATATATGATATGTGATATGTACAGGTTTTGGGCAGTGGCCCATGTACATGGTTTTACTATGGTTTGGGCTGAGTCCCGTATGGTCGTTTTCATTATGGTTCTTTTAATCTTGGTTTTGGGCTTAGTTCCCACATATGGTTTATTTCGGATAAATGGTTTTCGAATGCATGCATGCTTTTTAGTGAAGGGTACAAATGTCTTCCTTATGAAATGTTTTATAAACTCTTGTTTTGTCCACTCACAGTTTTTAATGTTTTGACTGCCCTTCAGGTTGACATTGGATGTGGACTATAGCAGAGACCGAGATATCACATGCCTCCTCCGGATCCTGGCATACTCTGATAGCCCGGAAGGGTAAAGGTTGGAAATATCTCTTGTCTGACACTTCGTGTCAGACGGGAGCAGGGTCATCCCGCACTAATCCCGGGGGGATTGGGATGGGTCCTGTCATAATTTATGTGACAATGATTTGAATATGATTTCTAAATTATTATTTGATGATTTTCTATATTTATTGATTGGTAAATTTTACGGTTTTGCAGAGACCGAGATATCACATGCCTCCTCCGGATCCTGGCATACTCTGATAGCCCGGAAGGGTAAAGGTTGGAAATATCCCTTGTCTGACACTTCGTGTCAGACGGGAGCAGGGTCATCCCGCACTAATCCCGGGGGGATTGGGATGGGTCCTGTCATAATTTATGTGACAATGATTTGAATATGATTTCTAAATTATTATTTGATGATTTTCTATATTTATTGATTGGTAAATTTTACGGTTTTGTTGAAATTGTATTTTGGGATTAAGCCCGGGTTGGAATGTGTTTTGACCTGGTATTAAGTCTATGATATGTGTTAAATGAGTTTCTTGGTTCTGTGAATCACTTTCCACAAAAATTATCCTCATATGATAGTAGCACGTGTCTGGATGATGCGTAAGTGTAGTTCTCGAACATGATCCAAATGGTGCGTACATGCAGTTCCCGAGAAAATTATTACAGTTTGTATGGTACTACGTGTAGTTCTCAAATATGTCTGGATGGTGTGTTAGTGTCATTCGCAGACTTGACTCGGATGGTGCTTCGTACAGTTACTAAGTTAGCCTACGTGTAGTGTTGCTGTTGATCGTAACTGGTACTTCAATTTGAGAATTGATTGTGTCTGGTTATGAGACTTGGGTGATTTAATCCATGATTATGTTCATTGCTGATATGACGAGTTCTTAGACGGTTGATTCTTATAAAGTTGATGATTGGTTGATGCTTATGGAGTTGATGATTGGTTGATGATTGAATGTTGATTGGTTATGGGTATTGGTGTCTAGACGTTTTCATATGATTTGATGATCATGGATTTCAGGAAATGCGGGCCACGAACGGTTTACTGGTATTTTATGATTGTTTTGGTCCCACGGCCAATGATTTTTTCAATTTGAAATTCGATTGTTCGTTTGTTTGCATTTTATTCTATGCATGTATGTTTTTTTTTTTTACAAAAATGGAGGGTAAATACTTATTTTCCTCGAAAATTTGTTTTTAATTTTTTTTTTCCACTCACACTTTTGCATGGTTTTGATGACCCTCTAGGTAATTGCACGAAAATTGGGGCGGATCGAGAGGCGGAGGCAAGTACAGTGAATCAGTTCGAGTATCCCTTATCTGACAAGTGTTGAGAGTAGCTTCAATATTTTGAATTACTTGTCAAATAGGAGTAAGATCAGACGCAATTATCAAGCATTTTAGGAGCGGGTCCTGTCATTTCTGGTAATTTATTACTTTTTAGTTAAGTATGCGAATCAAATGTGAGTGTTCCTACCTAAAATGTTTTTTTCTCATTTTAGGAGTCGAATGTTCCAAGAAACCCTTACTAGACCTCCACATGGAATCTGGTCTGCGAAGTGAGGGTGGTGGACCACTCGTAAAGCCTCTTCTAGTTGGTGTGAAGTGTAGAAAGTGATGCTGAATGAGCTCAGTATGATGGGTCTTTAGCCACAGTTGATCCCTGAATGGGCAGACCAAGAAATAAGTAGGCCTTTCAACTCAAGTGCAGACATACTATAAAGACCCGAAAGTTAAAGAAAAAACATGTGGAAAATTACCGGAAAAGACGATTGTGTTTTGGAAAAGAAAAATTGTTGACTTTTTGACCTAGGTACTTCCAGGATGATTGGCAAGTACCGTTATGAAGGTCTCAGTGTCCTGAATATATAGACAAGAGGCATGCCAAAAATCGAGTTCGGATAAGATTGTTTTGGGTCAAGACAATATAAGGCCAATTTGGTAATTTTGGCAAAAGGGTAACTTGGTCATTTTAAAAATAACATGTGGTTCATGTAGATGTGGGTCCAAAAGGTTCTAAAATACTCCATCTCCTTCCCTCACCAACTTGCCCAAGTTATATAGGTATGTGTGTATTATAAGTAGGAGGCTGGAGGGAGTGGCACCGAAAGAGAAAAAAAAAGGAAAACAAGGGAAAAGGTGAAAGAGAAAAAAACTAGTAAGGAAGAAAAAAAAAAAGAGAAGAAAGAACAAAGGAAGGAAAAAAAAAAGAGAAAAACTTGTGGAACTAAGGAGGAAAAGTAAAGAAACAGAGAGGGTGTGAAGGAACCCGTGAGGGTGCACTTCGGGTTCTAGGATTCTGAGCTAGCAGGAGTGAAAAGAGGATGCTTGCTACTTCCTGTAGGTTCCCTGATCACTTTAAGGCCAGAAAGGACAAGTTGCAATGCGTGTAAGGCTGAGGAGCTGGTTAAGAAACCATGGTTGAATCTTCCAGGGATCAGCCCAGGCGATCAGGTGAGTATCTTTCTGTTTGGAGGTTACAGAGATTCTTCTTAGATTGAATACTTTCTATTAGACTATGTAAACGCCAAAAAAGGGCGTAAAACGGCTAAGTTATGGACGAGTCCAAGTCGCGGGTTAAATGATCAATTTTACAGGAAAACAGATGGAGTGCAGAGGTTGAAGGTGAACCCTTGAGCAGGCACTTGAGGCCCACACCCAAATGGCCGGGGTGGAGCGTGAGGGCGCGTCCGTCGTCTGGTCAAAACGAAACTTCTTCGTGATAATTTTGTGAGTTTAATGGTGTAATTTCTAGGTCGATTGAGCATAGTTTGAGTTTAAGTTCAAATTTAATTGGGTAAATCAAAGTGATTAATTTTAAGCATTTTTAAGCATTTTGGGGATTTTGTTAATAAGGATATGATAATGACTTTGAGCTAATAAATTGGGGAACATAAATTGATAAAAGGTACATTAGGATGTGTGAAGGAACCTATTGTTTTAAGGTTATTAAGTATTTTTACATATGCAAACATTATTGCACTCTTAAGGAAATAATTAAAATATTATGTTATTAATGATGGTTACTTAACACTTTATGGATTAATGATGTTTAATGTCATGTTGTGAGGTGAAGGTACTCACGGTAACATACTAGGGGTAAGAGATGACTAATTGAGAGTATTATGGTAAAGGGAAAAAGTGTGATTAAAAGGTTATGCTGCTTTAATGACTATTGTGTTGTGCCTTATCTAATGTGATAATATACGAAATGTGTAAGGTAATATAACTTTATGGTTATTTCATTAAACTCATTTTATAATTGATTTAGTCATTTCCATTGCTTAACGGGGGCAGTGGGTCGGTTGTAGGCGGTAACTCCGGCATGATGGATTTGATTTGGTTAATTGGTATAATGGTTACGAATAGTCTAAGTAACAACCCTTGTCTAATGAAAATTGTTAGACTAGAGCAGGGTCAGTCCGGATTTTTCATAAAAATTTGGGACGGATCCTGTTACATACCACTAGTAGAAACTACTACTAGAAAGTGTAAATGAGTTCCATTTTCACTCAAGAACCTTTATTCTGATAAAAGCGATCGTGAGGTAGGCGGACAAGATTTGCATGCGCTGTTCTTTTCTATACATTTTTCAAAGACATTAACAATTTTCTTTCCAGCATAATCCAAGTTCAAAAGTTATTTCGCTATGATATTCAAGTTGGCGGCCTTGTTATTTTAGTAGTCAGATGGTCAGTGGTCTTAGGTTTCCTCAAGTCAAAATCGAAATATTCGGACCAATACACAAAGATGGTATCCTGACTTGGCAAGTCCTGAACCACACTTGGATTGTGTATACTGAGTACCAATTACTACTTAAGAAAATTTGATTTGTATGGAAATGGAAATACAAGTACATGAATGTAAAAGTACTAGAATTGAAATTGGGCAACAACTGAAATTATAAGTATAGAGAAGTAAGAAATTACAGCATGTATCAAGCAAGAAATTTTAGAAATCATGAACTGAAAAGAATATCAGTCGGAAATCATGTCATGAGATGGCAGAGCACTTAAATGCGACGGCAAGATGTCGAAAAAGAGGTTTGAGCACCTTAGTGAATGGCCATGAACTAGCAGTCGGGATAACTTTCCGCGAACTGGTAGTCGGGATGACCTTCCGTAGGCAAGTAGTCAGGATGACCTTCCGTGAGTCTGTAGTCAGGATGACTTTCCATGAGCCGGCAGTCGAGATAATCAACCCTTATGACAATGTTAGTTAGAAAGAAGATTAATCTTCTGCAAACCTCAACGACAATCCATGAACTGACAGTCAGAATGAGGTAACATTTATGATAATGTTTCGTCAGAAAGAAGGTTAGTGCATGAAAATGAGGCTAACCAGTATGACATTATTGTTGAAGTGGTCAGAAAGACGGTTACACAGTTATATAAATGCCTTGAGGAGGTGAGAAAAGAAGTCGCATATTGATTTCCTAGGTCGAAATAAACAGTTTTTGCCACAAGTGCCAACTTTTGTTAAACCATGAAATTTTGGTTAAAGGTGTTCATAAGTTCAGAAATTAATACAGATCAATTTGCTAAGTTTGATTGGTTGATTGTCAGTCATTTGAAAAGCTGAGTTCTCTTTTTATAGGTAATAAAGAAGCTGATCAAGTTGCCAAGTTGAGGTTACGTGGGTCTCATGCTACCGTTTTTTCTGGAAACTTCCCTTTTGCCTATATTTTTTTCGTGTTGTCAACACCGCTCATACTTTCTTCTTTTTCACGCTCAAAAAGTCACCTAAGCTAGGCTTTTATTTGCTTTGGGCCTTTAATTCCCTCGAAGCCATTAGTCTCGACCCAAAGGAGTGAAAACAATGAAAATGGTGATAAGGGTAAGAGGATAACATGCATGCGAGCAACCAGGAATCCAAGATTATTATAGTTGTACGGCTGTGCAGTGTTGCCAGTGAGGAGATGGGGAAAAAAAAGACGACGACGACAACCGGAGAGAGAGACGTTTACTTTCTATTCCAATTTTTGTTACCTTTCGAAAATAGCATATTTTAAAAACCGTATATGGTGTAATAATCTTTGTTTTTTTATACAAAAAAATTTAACAATCTAAAACAATTTGATCCAAAATCTAATAAATGAGGATAATAAGTTCAACAATCAAAAATATCCTCTCGAACAAATTTTGCATACGAACAATACCAATAAACGAAAACGAAAGCTTATAGCTTAGAGTCTAGTTGCTTATACATACCCACAAAGAAAATATGTTTCCCAGATATCAAATGATTAGTTTAGTTTGGAGACCAAGAGAGGTTAGTCTGTCCAGTTACTAGAACTATTTTTTGCCATAACTTGGGAGTGGAAACTCAAGTTCCTCACATGTCTACCGGACCCCAAATATTTCTATCATCAGAAGGCTGCGAATCTCTTAAAAATGCTCCAAATTCCGGTCGTGCTGGTTGATTTCTCCTAAGAGGGAAGTTCCAAAACGAATCGGAGTTCTCAAAGAAGATGTAGAAGGCGACAGCAGATGCTAAGAACAGTCCTAAAAGCACCAGATAGATCTGCCACTCTGCATGTTTCAAACGAAGTTGTTAAACCTGTGAAAACACGAACGCACACAGGAGAAAGGAAAAGCAAGAGAGAGGGAGGTACCTTTCCAATCTGCCAGGACATTTAACTTAGTCACCACAGTTCCCCATTCATTTGAGGTAGTAAGAACAACCCTGAAACCAAGTACTATGTGAGTAGCCAAGAACCAAAGTGGAACGATTTGCAGATATTTTTGTTCAGGTTACAAATTGGATATTTAAACTGTTCAATTCCGTTATCCACTAACAGTTGGTACTTTAGTATTCCAGTAAGGAAGAAGAAAGAAAAGTTTATACAATGTCAAGGCCCCTTCTTGATGCGACTTCAACTCAAATGTAGTTCAATGAAGACCAAAAGAAACATTGGGAAATTAAAGGTACCCAAGGAAAAAAAAACCTTTGCCGATTCTGTAGACATTGAAGAGCATGACACCCAGAAAATAGCATTTAAAGAAGAATGAACATTTGTACAACTCATCAAAATAAACATTTTGACATTTTGAAATCTCATCAGAGGAGAAACTGAGAACGAAACAAGCTGAGCTCTAACAGCAAAGGTAAAACTTCCCTATACCATATGCAAAATCTCTCTGTATTGCAAACTAAACTCAAATAGTTTCTACTTTAACAATGGTAAAAAAGTCCATAAATTTAATTAGTGATCAATAAATTATGGTAATTCAAAACTCTAAAACATATGTCTGTAATAATTCATTTGTATGTTGGTTGCAAAGCCATACGTTTCAGTGGGACAGAACTCCAGAGTTTCAATCCATGTACCCAGGTGTAGCCTCTTACTCCAGTGGCAAACCTCCATTTTCTTAACTTCAACCACACATATATCTCCATCCTTGCTTCCTCTGCAATTTTAAGAAGGTACAATTAAACACTAGCCAAAACAATATAAGAAGGAATAATTAAACACTAGCCAAAACAATATCATAAACTACATCACCCTGACAGGGGGAAAAAAAATCATAAACTATGTCACCAACATATCACATTCTGATATATTTACCAAGCCATAAAAACATTAATAATAAAAAGATTTATACAATTTGGTTTTAAAAAAAAAAAACAGCACATTGGAAATTTAAGGTCCACCTTGGTCCAGAGAAAATGCATAAATGTGCACGGTGAGCATCGAAATCTGTGTTTATTAAACTAGTAGTGTACTCAATTCATCATAAGAATGAATCAAGTCTTCCATAAAAGTACCAAATGGGCAGCAATCTTTCATTTTCATGTGAATGCACAAGCAGAGTATATAAACAAGGGAATAAATGCAAAGCCAAGTTCTTACAGTGCAAGATATTTTCCATCCTTGCTGACTGACATAACAGAAGCAGATTTTTTAAGTAGCCTCTTATGCCCAATCTTACTCCATGTGCTTATGTCCCAAACTCCAGTGAAATTTTTATCACCTGTTTCATTCATAAAAGCATATTCAATTGTCTGAGAAACAAAAATATACAGTACCGATTATATACCGCAGAGAGGTAGACCTTTTAGAACAGTACAAAATAGAAAAGGTTTTGTCCCATCCTTAGAAAACCGACATAGCTCAATCTTTTCATCCTGCATAAATAAAGAAAACAAATATCATGCCAAGATCCAACAAAAGAAAAATTCTGAACTTTATGCTAAGATAGGCAATATATTCCCAAAAGTTAAGGAAATAAGCCTTACTGGGTCACGAGTCAATGTAGCCAAAGGAACCCCATCTTCTGTCCTCCATATTCTTGCAGCGCCATCAGTAGACGTCGAAGCTAAGAATTCGGAGTCTAGGCTAGAGTATAATAAACAAAGCCCGATATATTCAAAATCTAGAATAAGAAAATGTGGAAATATTCCTAAAAAAAATTCAGTCCATACAACAAAATAAAGTTAAAATTTATATATATATATATATATATATATATAACATTGGTTTGTTCTAGATTCAGTAAAGACTGAGGTGGTTCACCAATGACTTTTAGAGATTCTTTGATGAGGGGATTAAGTAATGCAAGAAAACACAAAGATCTCCTATCGCCTATGTAACTACATTAGCATTGATTATACCTAAATCTTGCTTACACAGTTATATATGCCCAGCCAACCAAAATAAACAAGTATCTGATTTTAAAATTTCTTTTTTTATGCATGTTGTCCTGTATATAATGTACAAATCATAGAACCAGAAAAGCTTGTTTCTCACCTGAAATCCATATCACGGATAGATTTGTGTGCTTTTGGTTCGTCTAAAATTATTCGTAGGCTTGGCCACTCTAAAATTCTCAAATGCCCATCCTGTCGTTGTTTAGGATACAAGTAAAGGTTTAAAATACATCACAAAGAATCCAAAACAATCGCATCAAAAGTCAAATGATAGCAATGGATGGCTTTGCTTACAGCACCGCCAGTAGCCAGTTTAGATCCATCAACACTAAAAGCTAGACACTTCTGGGGACCAATTCCATGCAGAGGAGGTAGTTCCTTTGCCAACAGCTTTGCAGTTGATTCTTGGCCATACAACTCAAACAATCTGCATCTCCCAAAAAACCTCATTCAATGTCTAGATGCTATGGGTACTGACTAGCAACTTGAGGCAAACACTATAGGTCAATAAACATCCAACCAAAAGATTCTGAGAATACTAACTGCAGCATCAAAGGTAGCTTTTATGTAATTTTAATCAGCAAAACACCATAAACTAAAGCAATACACAAAATGCATACAAGGCAGCTAATAAGCCTAATATGAGAAGTCAAAACCAATAATTAGTAGCAAACAGGGAAACAAAAGAAACCCAACCCAAAGTGGAGGATTGATAGAAAAAAAAAAAAAAAAACTGTTAAATTTCGGAAAAGTAAATAACTAGGAAAGAAAGAGGCTCACTTGCAGCCACCATTAGAGGTAGAGCAGACGATGTCGTCTCCACTTGGGTGCACTGCAATCGGAACTGGATCACCCTCCACTTCTTCAAGCACATATGTGGTCTAAACCATCACCCATCAACAGAAACAAACCACAAAGTCAACACGCAAGCAAACCATAGTCAACCCCTTATTTAAGCTCTCTTGGGACAACCCTAAAAAACAAAACAAAACAAGCCAAAAAAAAAATCCAATTCAACAGAAGGAAAAAAAAAAACCTTCACAAATTTTATACAAAAAAAAAAAGCAAATAAGACTTTCAAGAGTAAGAGAGTGAGAGACCAGGGAAGAGGAAGAGAAAGAAGTAGTCTTGGGGTCGAAGGAGAAGATCTCGAGAACTGAAGAAGATGAAGAAGAAGAGTCCTTAGGCCTGGACCTACCATACACGACCCAATTAGCGTTTTCGGGTCGTCGGTTCCACGACCCACACGTCACCGCACCCTGCTGTTCGGACCCATTGCCCGCCATCCAAGTCAATCGCGCTGAGACAAATGATCAGAAGAGCGAAAAACAATAAAGGCAAAATCTCAAACGGAAAGAATAAAATTTCGTTAATGCATTGGACTTTTCTTTATTTATGAAAGTTTCGTTGCGGGTCCCACCCACGAAGGTACATCGACGACAACGATGATGTTGAATTGTCGATAAAGCCAAGACGTCAGCGATTGTTATTGGTGGATATCCTCCCAAAGGATTATGTTTTTTATTTTTTTTTTCACCCAACCCCACCGTTAGGGCCTGTGAACTGTGAAGGCCCATTACAACTTTAAATCTGGCCCATGGACCCAACCTTTTTATTTTATTTTTTGTTTTATTAATTTCTTTAAAACCTCACACGAAACCCTACCGCTTTGCATAGTAAAATGGCACTTGAGGAATAATTCAAAAACTATTGGGAGGCATTACCTCAATTTTATTATTGAAAGTAGTGACTAACAAACAAATATACAGTTGTTTCTTATGTCAAGTTCGGTTTCAATATTTGCTCAATTTAATATTATATAATCTGCTCTGAACTTGGGGAGCTTTATTACAAAATCATCCTAATTATTGTCGCAATATAGCATTTCCATCCAAACCAAAAGAGGGGTATATAAGTAACATTAGACTAGAGCTAAGGCCCCTTCAACTAAAGAGGAAATGACATTTTAAGCCAAAAAGGAAAAATGAGAACAAGAACCACCAAGAGCTGATTGCTTTATTTGAATCAAACTTTCGCTATCGTCATTTCCAAAAGAATAAAATACATGATGATGATGATGATGATGATGATGTCGATTTGAGAAGAAAGAATTTCAACGAATGATTATGTGTACAGCTCACAAACCTGATATTTTCTGTGGCTCTTAAAATGCGAACGTAAAACGCATCAAATGCTAAGTGAGCTGCTGCTATTCCTGGAAAAGCTACCATCTTCCATCGACTTTGAGTATCTATATTTCGTCAGACAAAAATACCTACAAAATCTGTCTTTACAAACAAACCGCACTGATGCTGATGGCTGCTGTCACTGTTAGAAAGAATAAGTCTATCCTCCTCCATCCTCTTGACTCTTCGTGCCACCCCAAGTTGAGAAATAATGAGGAGTTTAGTAGCCATATAGTAATTCGAGTGTCACCGAATTAGGACTAGACCATATCAACTACAACTATAAAACCTGTCTATCCTCCAAGCGTCTTCTGCCTGTATCCGAACTTCATTCTTTCAAGTAGTTTTTCTTTTGTTTTCCTTTTCTTGTCCATTTTTATCCTATATCTTTCTTCCCTCTCCCGGTCATAAATTCCTTGCCAGTGAACCTCCCCGGTTCGTGGCCACAACCACTTCTCCCTCGGATTGTCACCATCATCTGCAGCTTCTGCTAAATCCTCATCCATAATCTTTAATAATGATCCGTCAAAATATTTTGCCCATATGAATCCTTTGCGTTGCTCAACTGGGTGCTGTTCTTCCAGTGAACCAGAAATTGGATCTAGGTAAACCATCTTTCGTGCACTATGATAAGCCCAGACATTGACAAGGACTTCTAATACTCGACAGAAACAATGCTTTTTCTGTTGATAATTATTATATTAAAAAAAGAAAAGAGTAAGGAATCTTAAACTCCCAAAGAGGACAGAAAAAAGTTCATTAAGGGTATGTTTGGACAAGGAACTTCAAAGTTCCATGGAATTTAGGCTATAGTACTAAGAAACGAACGATCAACACTAAAGAGAGTGCTTGTAAGTAAGTAACAAGGGAGCACATGCACCACATGAGCATAGCAAAACCACTAAACAAGGGATTTCCAAATTCCATCTAAATGCCTTGCATCTAGTCATTTGCAAATTCCATGGTACTTTGAAGTTCGTCAGTTCTAATTAATTATGCCTAAATTCTTGGAACTTTGAACTTCCTCATCCGAACATACCATAAAGAGCTAAATAACATACCTCAAGCTCCGAAGACCCCAACAAGCACATACTCTTATTGCTACTATTGGAGTGCAATGCATCCAGTGAATCAACAAACATCCTGTAGTTCGAACACGAAATTTCTGTTATAATCTCACCAATGAATGTCAAGTTCCTTGTATCAGACGCAGTGGCTGAGTAAAATAGAAAGTCTGTATTTCTGATTCTCTGTGTATTACCGAGAAAACATTATGAACTCCAGAAAGGAACGTGTTGGCATCACCCAGCTATGCAAGGCCGACCACTGACCATCATCTTCTGGCATGGGAGGAAGAGCTTCTGTATTAGATGGCAATGCATACATCCCGCGAAATGCATCTTCAAAAACATTTCTGCATGCAGTTTGGATGGACAAATAATTATGCTCAAAGAACATCTATCTTGATGAATGAATGAAATTCAAACTCATGATTACATGAGCAAGACACAAAACACAAGCCCAAAAACACAATTGAACAGTGGAAATATGAAACATTAAACGCTCCATATATGCGGGTGCCTATATGATTGAATAACTAGACCACAAAAAGTACCAATTTGATTACGCCCATCTGTTTGATCAAGACAAATAAAGAAAGAACAAGATTAAACCTGTATATTGAGAATGTATACCTTCCATTTCATGCTTTTTTCTTGCTTGACAATTGTCAATAAAAAGAGCAGTGTGCAAAAAAAATAAGTATAATCATTTATATAAACAGCTAGATCATGTGTAATTTGGTCTAGTAAAGTTACTTGTATATATAACACTAAAACAACAGGAATTATTCTTCGATGGATATAACACAAAGGCCAATACAAGGAACCTCATATTCTATAATACAAGCCAGAACGTCCAATTCTCAAGACAAGAAAGACTTGTGTAGGGCAGCTCTATGCAGCCACCTACCCTACCCAACTGTGACAGGGTTGCAGCATACAATTGCCTCACCAAAGAATTCCTCCTTCAGGAGAGACTGGAGAGGATCTCCTCAGAGCAAGGGATTAAATATTCGATTCACAAACAATGACAACAGTCACAGTTCGTCCCGTATTATGTATGCAAACAAGCTGGACTAATATTCCACAGAATTACCTGCAATGTCCCTCATTCAAGATGTCACACGCTGACCAAAAAGTGAGTGCATCTTTGCTTCCTGTCACACCACCATTCATGTTCAAGCATCCCCAAAAGTACACCACATCACCGTTTTTATTGTCTTGTATTGCTTCTTCCAAAATCCTTTCAGCTTTCTTGGACAAAGAAACCTGATTTGGAAAACAATGATGAATGTGATGGAAACGGCAGAACATATACATGCACATTTTTTAAATTAAGGAAAAAAAACATATGTACATACATATAAGTGTATGTAATTCAATCAGCATATACGAGGTTCGCTACTTGCAGTATATATATTTCCTCAAAACTGTCCCCTTAGTTCATTACAAGTTAATGTGGAACAAAATATATTTTTCGATTGTTTTTTGTGATACTGAAACCATTCCTAAGAATTCCAAAGTGTTGTGTGTTTCATATGCACGCATGCAAACACATACGAAGTCCTCATCTAAGAGAAGGACCAGAGTCATTCAGATCATGCCACAAAGTGATCCAGTATCTAAACCGTCCATTTTGGATTCCCATTCAAGGATCATCCATGCACAAAAATCAAACAAATTGAAAATTATTTAGCTATTTGATCGTCATATTCTACTCAGAACAGTGAATTAGATTTTGAAAGACAATTCAGATCAGTGGACCACATTGCAGGGTTTTAGAAGAAAAATTCCCAACAATAAAAAATACCTTCCTACCAGCAGCGCGCCAAGATTGAAACCCAATCCAAGGTCTCTTATGAATGCTATCCACCTTGTTTGCAATAGCGAACATTCCTCCAATTTCACAGAGAACATCACGATAGCGAGTTTCATTCAATATCGGAAGCCGATCAACAGCATCCACATCATCTGATGTTGACCTCCGTGCTCTTTTTGACTATCAAATACATTTAGCAAAATTGAAGAACATAAGGCAACTGACCAGAAGTAAAATTTTATTTGGACTTTAAGAGAACTAGATCAGAATGAAAGCATACAGTAAAGAACAAATCATTAAGAAAAGGTTATTATACTTTTAGAGATGTAACTGAAAGAATAGTCAAATGAATGAATATTAAAGGATCAAAATTAGTACAGCACACAAATAATAGAAAAGAAAAGAAAGAAATGAAGGGAGCTTACAAGACTTAGTCCACGGTACAGTGAACCATGGTGCAAGAAAGGCCAGCACCCAGATCCACTGTATGTTTCATAAATGCATACTGGCTGGCCTGTCCTCTCAAGTTCTCCTTCATCCCTCTCATTTGATTCAAACCGAAACTTTTCAGCTTTTCGGGCATTACGATATATGTCATCCCATAAACCAGGGTCTCTCTCCATTCTCTCCGATAGCTACAAGTAGGAAAGAATTCCCTAACAAAGTCATCTTTCAAGAAAGACTACATTAACATAAAAGGGGAGGGGAAGAAGAGGCAAAAATGAGACAGACTCAGGAAAATTCTGTAATGTCAGAAAATACCATACCTCCTCCGTTTCTAACCTCTCATATTCTTCAGAGGTTTCAATTTCGCTCAAGACATCCCAATCTGATTGAATTGGAACATCTTGTGCTGAATCCCAAGTTATACCATCAGAAAAGTTCGTGGGATAAGCAAAATCCAACAACTTCTCTTCAAGAGCATTAACAACACTAGTATATGAATCCTTGTCACTGTTTTGCGGATAACCAGTTCTATAATCTATTTCATTACCAAACAAATTCCATTCCCATGTACCCTGTTGAAGCTGAGAGATTGGGCCAGGCAACAGAGCATCTGATGGAAAATTTAGTGCATTCTCCAGAAGCCTTGCATAACCGGCAATGCATTCTGATGCCAGCAGGTTCATAGAAAGCAGTCTTCCAGAGGATGCAACTGTCCGAGAAAATTTAGAGAGTTTCCCATTTGAAACCATAAGTGAGAAAGCATTCATTAAAGCCTCAGGATTATGTTTTGAAAACAAGATCATGTGAACTCCATCAATCACCTGAAATTTCCACAAAATAAAAGACCATGAAGCAAACCCCAGGCAAGCTTAGCAATCAACCATCAAGACAGGGATAAATGAACTCACATATTTCTTCAAGACAGGAAAATCAGGTGCAATAACTGGGATCCCAAAGGTCATAGAGCGCATAACCAATGGAGGAAAGCCCTGCACATCTTGGGAAGAACCATAGAGAACAATGTCAGCCATTAATAACACACCGTTCACATCACCATTTAATCCATAATGCCTTACAGAACCCTGTAGAAGTCCCATACTTGAAGCAACTTCCTACAAAAAGTTCAACAGATCAAAATGAACTTTGTATGAAATATAAAAAAAAAATATAAGGGACATTACTCCTAGGCTAGTATGCAAGTAAAATTCTTTAAAAGATAGACCGGAATATAAATATGAAATATAAAAAATACATTTTTCATGATGTCATCAATTAAATATCCACATATATATGATATATAAATATATATAATATCCAGAAATACCGCAATCCACAACGCCTATCAGCTTTGAAACTAGGGCCTCCCACCAAACCCTACAATCTTTGGGAGGCAGGAAACACTAGCAAATAGCTAGATAGATACCTTAGGGGGCTTTGAACCTCATACCAAATGAGAGCAAACCATGGCCTGACCAGTTCCAGTAACACCCCATTGGCATCAGGAATGAAGATATCACAAATCAACTTCTTTCAATTCCAGTCACCATTAGCAAAAAAAATTCTTTTGTTGGGAAAATAGAGGCAGTTGAATGCATTTAGATAAGTATGCAAGATATTCAAAATGTGATAACTACTGGTACAACAGCACATTGGCATTGATTAAGACAAACTACCTGGAAAGCATCATCATATCCATCAGAGGAATTACCACATAAGAAAATAAACTTAAACGATCCTCCTTCATCATTCATCCTTGCATATTTTATCAGCAGTGGTCCTATAGAATGCATCTCCATGGCAAGGTCCCAGGAAAGCTCATTGTAGAAAAAAGAACTTCCGACAACTACAACCAACATATCATCTTCCATGAATCCACTGCTCTTCCTCAAATCATTCTTGTAGTGGGTTTTACTGTACCTTTCTGCAGCCCAAACATCTACTGGTGATCCAGGAATGACAAAGAAGTTTCCAGTGTCAAGAACACTATATAACATCTGATGCAGAATGGACAGAAACATAAAATAAGAAAACTGAATACAAAAGAATGATCCTTTTGCAAACTAGAAAAAAGGTGCAACCAAAAATATTTAAAAATTAAAAGACGGCAGATCTACCGGCAGAGTGAAATCTGGAAACACAACAACGTCAGCTCTGCTAAAAGCACTTTTCCAATGAGAAACAAGATGCTTCAAGCCCCTTTCTTCATACATTGGAAGACGATTAGCAAGTGTATCTTCTTGAATTATCCATATCAGTGGTACTGAACAGAAAGGCTCCTGCATAAGGCTGCATAAATCTAAAACTCACTAATCATAGCATGTCTAACTGAAGCAACTTTATAATGCACTACATTTGTGCAAGTCTTAGTACCCTTTTACATTTAATATGACTAACTATTGTAGCAAGCGTTTACAAAACAAAAGTGTAAGAATGTGAAAAAATCTATATATGAAAGCTTAATACTGTTTCAAAAAAAGTAAATATAAAGATAGACAAACAAGTAGAATTAGTTTATGGACTAACCATACTTTTAAATAAGTTTACTGCCTCTCATCTTAAATCACTTGTCAGCAACCATGTCTTATCTCAAAATAAAAAATAGAAAGATAGGAATTGTTTAGACTAAACAAAGAGCTTGAATAATGTCCACTGCCCCCCATATGTCTTATCTCAAAATAAAAAATAGAAAGATGGAATTGTTTAGACTAAACAAAGAGCTTGAATAATGTCGACTGCCTCTCGACTTGTCTACAACTTCACAACATATCCTGTAGCCTTCTTATATCCCCTTTTGTAGGGTTCTCCATCTTCCCCTCCCACCTCCATTAAAAATTCCATTTTCTTTTGTGCCTGACCATCCCAGAGTAACGAATTTGAAAAAACTAAACCCACAAAACTCCCCCCAACCAAAGATGTGCTACTACCTATCCAGTACTTAGTACTCTTTCTAGATTTATCACATGAAATATAGCAAACTCATGATCGATAGCAAAATCATGATCGATAAATTGTATTCAAAATCAGGCGATATTGCTTGAGAACACAGGCAAGCCAAAACAAAAGATTCTTTTTGGCTACTCCGAAAACAACAAAGTTGATTACAGTGCAAACTTCGAGAGACTTAATATCCTATTTAGATCAATTACAATCGATTCGAACATCTAATCCTAATTCCATGTAGTACCATCTCCAATTTCCCAATTTCAGACCAAACATATGAGGATTTGAATATTTGTTTTATTGAATTAATTCTAACATACAGCAGTAGCTATCTTTATATAGGCTGTAGAGAGACCTAACTAGGTATGTACAATTTAGGAAAGAATCAAACAGTTGACTAGCTATACAAGGGAGGAATCAATGGTGATTCCGTTTGACATATCTCAGCAGATCAAGGAGATTTAGTCAATCTCCTGTGATCGGCTGGAGTGTAGGGGAATCCTTATTACACCCCCGCAAGACGGTGGAGCCATCGGCGACGCCGATCTTGGAACGGAGGAGCTGAAACCGTGGGCGAGGCAGCGGTTTGGTGAGGGCATCAGCCAGCTGATCGTCAGTGGAGACATGAGACACCTGGAGGTGGCCTTTGGTGACATGATCACGAACAAAGTGATAGTCAATATCCACATGTTTCATGCGTGTGTGAAAGACCGGGTTTGAGCAATAGAAGGTAGTCCCAATGTTGTCGCAGGAGATGGTGGGTGTGCCTGAAAGAGGAAGGCCGAGCTCACGGATTAGGGACTGTACCCAGAGCAGTTCAGCAGTGGTGGAAGCCACGGCTCTGTATTCAGCTTCAGTGGATGATCTGGAAACCGCACGCTGCTTGCGGGAACTCCAGGATATAAGATTGTGTCCAAGGTAGACCAGATAGGCGGTGGTTGATTTTCGATCATCCTGGTCCCTAGCCCAATCCGCATCCGAGTATGCATTTAGGGAATGAGTGACAGCATGGAGAGTGGAGGTAGTGTGGCGATGGAGATGGAGACCGTAGAACAAGGTGCCTTTCAAATAGCGAAGTAGACGCTTGAGGGCCTGCCAGTGCAGGTCAGTTGGAGCATGCATAAACTAGGAGAGTTTATTGACAGCAAAGGATACGTCGGGTCTGGTCAGGCTAAGGTACTGCATACTCCCGACAAGGCGGCGGAAGCTAGTGGCATCTGCTGGTGGGGAGCCATCGTGCAGGTGTAAAGAGGGGGAAACAGCCAGAGGAGTGGCCACAGGCTTGGCACCATCCATGCGAGCTAAGGTGAGCAGGTCATGGATATATTTGTGCTGAGACAGGAAGATGCCAGTTGCGGTTGGAAGGACCTCCACACCAAGGAAGTAACAGAGGGAACCAAGGTCCTTAACCGAGAAGCGGGTGGCCAGAGTTTGTATGAAGCGGGAGATAACGGCTGGAGTATTCCCTGTCACAATCAAATCATCAACATAAACCAGAAAATACAGAGTAGTCGAACCTTGCCTTAGGAGGAACAGCGAGGCATCAGAATTGGCTTGGACAAAACCGTGGGATAGGAGGAAGGTCTGAAGTTCCATGTACCAGGCCCGGGGGGCTTGTTTGAGTCCATAGATAGCCTTGCGGAGCTTGCAAACATAAGAAGGGTTCTGTGTATCCACAAAGCCAGCTGGCTGGGCCATGTACACGTCCTCATGAAGAGTGCCTTGAAGGAAGGCATTATTGGCATCCAACTGGCGAATGGGCCAGCCATTAGTTACAGCCAGGTGAAGGACAACACGGATGGTGGTGGGCTTGATTACAGGACTGAATGTATCCGTGAAATCCACCCCGGGACGCTGATGGTACCCCTTGGCAACAAGGCGGGCCTTAAATCTGTCAACAGCTCCAGTAGGTGTCCGTTTGATACGGAACACCCACTTGTTCCCCACAACGTTCTGGATTGGAAGAGGGGGGACCAACTCCAAGTTCCATTCCGTATGAGAGCATTGATCTCACTTGACATGGCAGCACGCCATTGAGGGTCTTTCTTGGCTTGAGAGACACAGGTGGGCTCGGCTAAGGAAGGTAGTTGGTGTTTGGTGGCAGTGAGGGCATAGCTGGGTACGGTTTTGACAGTACCCGTTTGAGTTCGGGTGAGCATAGGGTGGGTTTTTGTGGGGTTTTGGGGAGGGGGACCTGAAGGGGGGAGAGGTGGTGGAGGTTGGCGCCTGGTGTAGGTACGGAGAGGTGGAGGTTGGGAGTCACCAGGAGGAGGATTAAGAGCTGTGGGAGCAGGAGCAGAGGCGGGAGCAGCAGGAAGGCTGCTGGAAACCTGGGGCAGAGGTGTTGGCTGCAGAATCTGAGCAGGGGGCGAGTCAGCTGCAAGGACCTGCAAGGATGTTGTGTCAAGGGAGTCCCCGGTGATGGTAGAGGACAGCACAGGCGCTGCTGGTGGCGTGACAGTAGGCGAAAAGGGGACTGTGGTGACTGGGGGAACGGTGGACAACCAGGTTGTGAAGGTGTCTGCAGAGACGGTGAGGGTGGGGAGGAGGGAGGGGACGGAAGGAAAGGTGGTTTCATCAAACTGAACATGGCGAGAGGTGTAGAGTTTGTTGGCAGTGGGATCAAAACAGAGGTAGGCACTTTGGCTAAGGGAGTAGCCAAGGAAGATGCAGGGCTGAGAACGAGGCTGCATTTTGTTGGTGGTATAGGGCCGTAGCCAAGGAAAGCAGAGACAACCAAAGGTTCGCAGTTTGGCATAATGGGGAGTGGCTTGGAAGAGGGCAGTGTATGGACATTGGTTTTGTAGGAGAGATGTAGGAAGGCGGTTGATAAGATAGACAGCGGTCTTGAAAGCATAGGACCAGTAGGAGAGAGGGAGTTGGGCTTGGTGAAATAAGGTGAGGCCGGTGTCAACAAGGTGGCGATGACGCCTTTCGGCTGTACCATTGTGTTGGGGAGTATGTGGAGGTGTGAGGAGGTGATTAATTCCATGCTCAGCAAGAAAAGGTTTCAGTTTAATGAATTCGCCACCTCCATCAGTGTAAAGGGAAATTATGGGAATATTGAAGTATTTTTCAACCAAGGTTTTAAAATCTTTGAAGGTAGAATAGACATCTGATTTTTTTCGAAGAGGGTAAAGCCAAGTGTACTTGGTGTAATGATCAACAAAGATTACATAGTATGAAAAACCATCAATAGAGAGATAAGGAGCCGGTCCCCAGACATCACTGTAGATTAATTCTAAGGGACGGTGGCTGGTTAAAGTTGAAATGCCAAAGGGTTGGCGATGACTTTTATTGCATGCGCAGGAATTACATAGTGGTTCTAGAATTTGAGAAGAGAAACGAACATTAAACAGGCTTAAGACATTCTTTAGGGTTTTGGATTGGGGGTGACCAAGGCGACGGTGCCAAAGGCTAGGGGAGACTGTCACGGCCACCATGGCCTGCGGTTTTTGGAGAAGGGCAGGGGTCCACTCGTACACATCGTCCTTACTCGGGCCTTGAAAGAGAACCACCCCCGTGCTGAGATCCTTCACATGAAAACAACCAGGAAATAATTCAATAGAGGTATTGTTTTGTTTATTAAACTGGGAAATTGAAATTAAATTTCTGGTCATGGAAGGGGCACATAAAACATTGTGGAGTTTGAAGGGAGGGGAGTTAGGAGAAGAGAGAAAGGAAGAGCCTGTATGGGTAATAGAAAGACCTGTACCGTTGCCAATTAGTATCTCATCAGGGCCGCTGTAATGGGTTGCATCAGAGAGGTGTTGGGAGCTGGTGGCCACGTGATGAGAGGCCCCAAAGTCTAGAAGCCAGCCAGGGGAGGGGGCCTGAGTTGTAGGATTGGCCACGGGTGGTGGTGGGGTGGACTGCTGGAGATGAGGACAGCGTTTAGCGCTGTGACCCTGAGTGCCGCACCATTGACAGTAGCCACGGTAACCAGTGGACTGAGAGGATTGACGACGAGAGACGTCGCTGGAGTGTTGATAGGACCGGTGACCAGAGGTGCGGTGGCTGTCTGGTGACTGAGTGGGGTGCTGCTGACCGGAGGAACTCCTGCTGGAGCGATGGGAGGTGGTGCCGCGAGGGGCCTGAGTGAAATTGACAGTGACGGATGAAGGTACAGCAGTGTGGGCTGCACGGCTGGAAGCAGCCTCATGTTGGACCAGAAGGTCATGTAGATTTTCAAAGGGAACAGCAGTATCCCTGGACCGTACAGCTGCGGCGATTTCCTTAAACTCAAGTCCGACTCCATTAAGGACATGGAGAAGGAGATCATCATCAGACAAAGGTTGGTCGATGGAAGCCAGCTCATCAGCAAGTATCCGAACTTCCTGAAGATATTCGGAGATGGGACGGGAATGCTGGCGAAGAAGAGTTAGGCGTTCCTTGAGACCAAGGACGCGCGCTCTGGCTTTGCTGGCATAGAGATGAGTGAGCCGGGCCCAAGCAGCGGCAGAAGTGGGGGCGGCAGCAATGAGTTGGATCACCTGAGGGGATACGGACGCCAGGATGGCATGAAGTAACAGTTGGTCCTGACGGACCCAGAAATCATGAAGAGCAGTCTCTGTTTGGGGGGGGCAGGGTCGAGAGCCGTCGACATAGCCCATGAGGTCATACCCTCGAAGAAAAGCATTGAACTGAGCTCGCCACGGAAAGAATGTCGTGGCAGTGAGCTTAACAGGGAGCTGGGCTGCGGTGTTTATGGTGATAAGGGTAGGAAGAGTAGGGTTTGGTTCAGCAAGTGGTGAAGGGATGGGGGCGGCAGGGACGGTGGTCTGGGCAGCCATAGAGCTTAGGGTTTACTCGGTGGAGCAGTTAAAGCTCTGATACCATATGAGGATTTGAATATTTGTTTTATTGAATTAATTCTAACATACAGCAGTAGCTATCTTTATATAGGCTGTAGAGAGACCTAACTAGGTATGTACAATTTAGGAAAGAATCAAACAGTTGACTAGCTATACAAGGGAGGAATCAATGGTGATTCCGTTTGACATATCTCAGCAGATCAAGGAGATTTAGTCAATCTCCTGTGATCGGCTGGAGTGTAGGGGAATCCTTATTAAAACATACACATAGAGTAGACATCTATGTAGAAATCACCTAGTTCTGTATTTGTCCCAAGTTTGCAGATGTTAATATGATCAAAATTAGTAATACTTCTGGTTTATGATATCTGCTATGACTGCATGTGATTGTGTTGTCAATCAAATCAAGCAGGTAGAGCATGCAAGAAGAATCCTCTTAGAGATTAAAGAAATATCACACAACTCATCAAACTACAGAAGGAATGTCAAATAAACGCACCTTGAAATGGATTTTTTTGCTTCAAGTGAGTCAACAATAATACCTCCAAAACTGTAGAAATTCCAGGTATCAGTACCTTTTCAAGTAAACCTAAATCTTAAAGTTCCTTGTTAATCAAGGATAGACACGAAAAGAAAAAAAAAATTAATTAGGGTAAAAGCCCCCCAAACAAAAATAAGAGGGCAAACATACATTGACCAATCAATAAGGCCATAATGCTCCGGGGCTAATATTGAAATGTGGCCACCAAGTTGCTCCCACATTTTATGTGCTTTACCATTCGCTACAGAAAAAATCTGTCACATAGACCAAGAGGGCATAAGTAGCAGTTGCGAACGGAGTTATTTACGAATGACTTATTTTGATAACTCCACATTAATTATTCTGCTACTTATTTTTTTAATACAAAAGGACCACCATATGCTAGAACAATAGCAACTTTCCCCACCCTCAAATAATTTTTTTGACTACCACAGTTCTACAAACTTTTGCTTTCTTCTCCCACCATTATCACAACGATCCTCAATGGCCCAAGATATACATTATTCCGAATATCAATAAACAAAATAGATACCAAGGAAAACCTACCTTCTTTTGGGAATTCCTATGGGCTTCATTTTCATCCGAATTTTATTACCTTTGTCTATATTCATGTGGACTGGAAAGCAACTGTCTGAAATTGTTAATTTACGCTTCTTCTACATTACTTTTAGATACTGAGAGAAAGTGCATGAATGTCTCTAGCAGGTGGATATAAGGCCTTTTATTTATCTTCACAAAACGAACTGTTCTCTAATTTTAGACCTATCTTCGTAGTATATAGATAAAATTATTTTGATTCTGATAAGAGGGGGGAAAATTTAAAAAAAAGCACATGAAAGAACTGACCTTAAGCTCATAGCCCAATTTCTTGATATTCTTCATCACAGTAATCAACATCAATGATTTTGGATCTTTGTTCATGTTTCCCAAGATCTGACATGTATCAAAGTAGAGACAACCAATATGAAAAACAACTCAGTGCACTAAACATATTATAATAAGATTTCCTTCTGTGGTGAGTTTTGTTCACAATGATATCGAGGCATTACTCCTCCCTATTCCAGTCAATCTGTTTACTTAACAAAACCAGAAGGAAACTTCATATACAATAAAGCCACTCTATGATAGTGCATATACACAGAAAAAAAGGACCAAATGTCTCAAATAAAGAACATTAGCACATGAAAAACCATTGTGAACATGAAGATCAAGCTTCAACATAGCTAGAAGCTACAGATTTCTTTTGACCATACAGAGATCAAACAGACTGCTTTCCAACTGGTAATACTGGTCCTTCGAGTTACTGGAAGAAATTTACTAATTATCCAAGTAAAATTTGTAGAAAATATTTGAAACTACCATACACTACCATAGACTTCATCGCTGGTTCAGCTTCAAATAGTGATATTCCTTTTTCTGAATTATGACTAATAAGTTCAAAATTCAAATAGCTTTCACTATTAGAAAGGAAAACAGTGTATGATGATTAAGTATTCTGAGTTTAAGCGAACAATAAATTTGACCTATCCATCAAAACCGTTACCAGAATCATACAATCAAACAGATTAAACAGCTAAACAAAAGAATCTGAGAACTAATTCATGCCAAGACAAATAGTTTTTTTATTGTAAAGTCTGCCTATTTTCTCCATCAAAATTCAGCAGAGACAGAGTAAAAGGGTTTGTGAAAAACCTCAATGCTGCACATTAACTTTTTGATTTGACGACACAGAGCCAGCAATACCTTAATTTAAAGCCAAGTTTACGGATACTGGACAGTCAGAGAACTGATAATATATGGAAAGCCCATCCCGCATGTGTCCTCTGGAATTAACGACTTTTTTGTTGTTACAATAAATCAGAAGTACTTTCATTTTTTTGATAAATAATTCTTAAACTTTTGCTCTACCTGTTTGCATCAAAATTGATTTTTCCATTGTCTCTCCTTAGCTCATAGAATAATCTCTCCTACTTCTTAGAGAGCTTTCCACGGACATCGAGCTAGGTGGCAATCCAAACTCTAGTATATTTTTTTTGGCCAGGATGAAATTCTACTTCAACTACAGTTTTTTAGGACCAGGTCAAAAACTGTATTCTAGCCAGCTATCCTCCCCTCGGTGATGCTTTGACTACAACATTACAACACTAATACGAGTTTGAAACATTGATAACTTAATAAAAGAAACTACATACTCTTCTCCTATTATAATTTTAGCAACAAAGTCAACTGATTAATTTAAAAAGATTATTCGGGCCAGAATCAAAGCACATTTACTTGTTTGAATCTTTCCACATAATTCATGACCCTTAGAGCTGCTTCCCTCAGATTTCCCAGTTTCTATCCATATATCATTTAGCATGTAGCAATTGACTTGTAATCCACAACGAAGTCAAACAAACAAAAGAAATCAAACTTCAGCATTTCCAATATTCATAATCTAGAAATTGAGAATCTGCAAGCTTCCACTCAGAACAGTGCGCCTAACTGTAATACTCTTTTCAGTCTAAAATTTTAATTAGGAGAAACAGGTGCTATAAACATATTAATATTTATGACATAAGTAACCACAAAAGATTCTATTCTAGCTCAACAATTTCCCTTGTTTTCCCAGAAAACAAATATTCACGTTAAAATCTTTTTTTTTTCCAGCTTCAAATTCGCCCGCATTGTCAAAAAGTGCTTACTACAAGTAATTAACAGAGTGCGAGGACACTAGGATAAAAACGATTTACCAATTTCCACTAAGAAATGTAATTTAAAATTAACAAAAGAACCCGAATTCAAGAAAAAATAGCAAGCGAAAAACACTCACAAGAGCCAGCCTCGGCGGCCGAACACCAATCCTCGCTTCCTGACGAGCCCGATCGAGCCCATCACCCTCCAAGAACCTCTTCGAAACCCTCCCAGGCACAAAACTGAAGGTACTCCCGAACTTCAAGCCTTCCCTGAGCAACCGCCCTCTCTCACTTCCTTGCCTGAAGACCAAAGTCATGGAGCTCTGCAACACCATCGTGGCCACTGCGAAGACGAAGAGCGCGAAAATGAGGACCATATAAAACGCCGACTTTCCTTTGAAGGGAAAAAGCCACAGCAAGCCCTTGCGATAGAAGCGGGGGTGGTGCGATCTTGAGCGCGGTCGATCCGCGAACACCTTGCCCCGGTCTCGAAGTTGGCTAGGATTAGGGTTCCGCTTGAAAGGAAATCGGTCGCGAATCGAGTGGAAGCCAAGATCGGTACCTCCGGCACCGCCATTGTCATCGAGGATATCTGGAGGAGACGATGAGTTCCGGCTCATTGCAAGGACTGATAACTTTTCAAACTTTTTCTCGTAGGCTATTTTCCCGGAAAGTGACGAGAAGCCTCCAAGCTTTAGCGAGAAAGTGAAGGCGATGGTGGGGTGGTGGTGAGAGGTGGCATGAGAGAGACGAAGAGAGGTGGATACAAAGAGAGGAGAAAGAGAAGAAAGACAGGATTCCCACACCCTGTTTTCTTTTTTTTCGTTCTTGCGCAAGTGACGGAGTTGATTGAATTTTCCTTTTTTTTAATTAGTATTTTTTTTTTTTGGAATTAATTAGTATTTATTAAAAATTCAAATTACGATTTTTGCATTTCATAGTTATCACGGGCCAACTAGTTCGAGTTTTACTTGTTTAGTATACTTAATGTGCACAAATTCATTAAAATCGTTAATCGATTCGTTTTAAATTATTATTTATCAAAAAATTTAAATTTGACCAAATAAAAATTAAATGGTTTGACAATTCATACCGCTCCGTTAATAATTATTAAGATTTGAATTTTCATTTTAAAAATTCGTTAAATCTTAACAGATTAATAAATATATTAATTTTTAAATCTATTATTAATACAAAATATATAAATAATAAAAATAAAAAGATACCCAGATAAATATATGTATATTTAGATAAAGTATAATAAAATATTATGAAGTGTTAATGTTTGTTTGTTAAATCTTAATATAGTGGTAATGTTTGCAATCCAATTTTTCGCAAAATTAATATACAAAATTTTGAATATTGATTATTTTTTTTATACTTACTTTTTCTGTAAATATCCTTACTTTTTTTTTAATATCCTTGCTGTTTTATTTTGCAATCCAACTTTTCGCAAAATTAATATACAAAATTTTGAGTATTGATTATTCTTTTTTGTACCCTTACTTTTTTTTAAATATCCTTACTATTTTTTTAATATACTTACTATTTTTTTAATATACTTTCTGTTTTTTAATATACTTGTTTTTTTAAAAATATTCTTAATGTTTTTTAGTATACTTGCTTTTTTTTATGTTTAAACGGTTTCAAACTGTTTTTGTCCAGACTGGACTGTTAGTAATGATTTAAATCGCAACAGTTTCATTTCTAATTTTAGAAAATTCAAACCATATCGAACTGTTAAGATTTTAACGGTTTGGATTTGGATATTACCAATATCCGTATCGAATCACACCGTGCTCATCTCTACTTATGTCTCTAATAAAGGAAAAATGATGATATTTGCATCATAATTTTCTTATGCTACTATTTTTCTAATTATAGTTTTTACAAATATCATAATCAAAATTATTCAATATCTAAAATAATATTCCAACTCGAAAAATAATAATTAATATTCTAAGATCATTTACGTTAAAAATCAACTAATAATTGGTTGTTTTGGACTTTATGTCCTTAAATTTGTAATTTTTCATAATATTAATTATATGAATTTTTTTAGTTGTTAGTGCAGCTTATTCGGAGTTAGTTTGTCATATTAGTTTGTGGATCTTACTATCATAACTTGATTTTGATGGTATATTTGTGCACTTCATTATAATACAATGATATTAATTTTGATAAATAAAAAATCTAATCATTAATTTGCATCAACTAAATAGATGGTTCATTATGAGCAGTGTCATAGCCAAAAATTCATCTGTGTAGGGGCATTTTTCAAATACTTACAAACATATAATTCAACTTATCATAATATATATAAAATTAACCAAATTATAAAAAACATCATATCATGCTACTAATTCATTACATTCATAATTGTCTTCGATGAATTATCAGTTTGAAATTATTGTATACCCAAAATAGACTATGATTGAAGTGTTAAAATAAAATATATTCGCGTAAAATTGTAAGATTTGAAAAACAAAAATATCTAAGAAATAATAATACAAACTTTATATTTTTATATCAAAATATTTCTAAATTTTTTATAACTTATATATAATAATAATAATAATAATAATAATAATAATAATAATAATAATAATATATGTGCCGTTGGAAAACTTGAAATTGTATTTTTAAATTGGCTGGGATTCTCAAAATATAATTGATAATAATTATATAATAATTCTTATTTATTCATACATTTTTAATTAACTAAAATATATTATAATGTACATATACATATACATATTAAAATGTGTCAAAATCAGTTGGGACCCTGGACCCCTGATTGTTATAAAAAATAATTTATTTGATACATAATTGTTGATGCAGAAATCGTCTAATTCTGTGAAATTCCTTCTCGATCCCTACACACAATAACGAAAAATCAAACAGAGTTAAGGTTGAATCCTAGGGGGTGGTTCAACTGTAAACGCTCTGATGCTTAAATCAGTTTTCTGAGAGAGAATAATCTGATAGAGTGTTTGCAGAAGTTTTTTAGTACCTTTAGAAGTGAGATGATGTCTTCTATTTATAGTGAAGTCTTGAGAGTCACCGGAGGGTCTGATTGGTTAAAGGAGAAAGTATTAAATAAGTGATTGTACTGAATGTAATCACTTTATTAATGAATAAATAATTCACTGTGAAGTTATTTATTATTGCATTGATCTAATTAATTAATATATTTGGCTGATAAATATATTGAATTAATGCGGAGATCGTAACATGTCGATCTCAATTTTACCGAGGGTAATATTGGCATTATGGGAATTATTGGCCACGTGGCAGCTCTACAATATTCCGGTCATTTATGGTTCCACAAATGCTCTCACATCGCTTAGGAATTCGAGGAATCCTAAGAGATGTAATTTCCTTGTAGTTCCAGTAAACTACGTCTTAATATTTTTATGTGAGGGTAAGACTCCTCTTTCCTGGATGTAGTTCGAGATTGACCTTGATCTTGTCCCAAAAGGAATTCTTTGGGCTTGTAATCCTGCTTTGAGTTGACTTTGCGAGCTCAATTAACCACTAAGGTTTGCTTAATTTTCTTTATTTAAATGAGAGTATGAGACTCTTATTTTTATAAAGAAAAACAAAACCTAATACTGCTTTATTGTTGAGGGAGGCAGGCGGACGTGATTTGCTGTTGTGGTGAACAAAATCCTGCCCGGCCACTAGTCAAGGTGAAGCCTCGTCTTCATTTTTCTATCTCCGTCATTTTTAATGTTTTCTGCAGGGAATTAGAGCATGCGAGAATTGCAACAGAGGCATAGGCTCAGATGACTCGGTGAATTGCAGCAGAGGCATGGGCTCAGATGCCTCCAATTGCAGCAGAGTTCTAAAACGTGCGCGGGCGCGACAAGCTCGTTTTCCTCAAAGCGAGAGCGTGACGCGCGGGAAAAAACTGGAAGGGGACAGGCACAGAAGGGTCATGTTTTTTTTTCAATTGCTGTTCGCAGCTTTCCATTTTGTAAGAAACAAAAGCATTTCGCTTTTGAATATAATATATATATATATATAAATGAATATATATTATTTTGTTCAGCTTTAATCTTTTACAAATTTTGCGAGCTGTGGATGTCCGATTGCAATGATTTCAGCGAGGTGCACTCTACCCTCTAATACGATCATTTCAAGATGCGTGAAGGCATACTTTTAACCGTTCATTTTTGTGGTGTGACTGTAACGACCCATCCCGGAATTCGGGATTAGGTTAGTAACTAATCATGATTAATGAGGGTTAATCGATGTTTAGTTGGGTGGAATCGGACGAACGATGCAAAATGACCGTTTTGCCCCTAGTCGTGGGTAAACCGTTGACTTTTTATTCGGGCGGTCAAATGTACTTTGCCCGATGACCGTGACGTAGTTTGGGTCGTCACGAGTTCATAGACAGGTGGCACGTTCGATTCCGACGTTCGTGGTGAAAGTTATGACGTTCGGAAGTCCAGGGGCATTTCCGTAATTTGGACGAAATAAGGGAAAATGTTGACTTTTTGATCGGGAGGTCCGATGGCCGAGGGCCAAGGACCGTTAGGAAGGTCTCAATGCCCCGAGTACGACGACAGGCGGCACGCCGAAAACGGACATCGGGTGACCAAGTTCCGGGTCACAGACGGTGAGGGGCATTTTGGTAAATTGCCAAGTGAGGGAAAAATGGTAATTTCCTACAGAGGGGCTGTTTGAACCGTGAAACAGAGGGAAGCACCCGTGCCGTGTGTGTCTGAAATCCAACAATTATTTAACCCAAGTGGTCTGATCAGTGGATTGTTTAACGAGGATAGTGACCTTAGGGAGTGTTAGTGGCTTTGAGGCGTGGTATGGACAGAATGGAACCGTGCACGGGAGGGTTTGTAATGGCTTTGGGTTCTGTTTGTGGGAAACAGAATTTCAATGAAGCCAGAGAGATTCCCACGGCTTGTTTGCTGCCCGGTTTGAAAACAGAGAGATTAGGGACATTTGGGGGTCTCTGAGGGTCATTTTGGTGAGGAAAGAATTGAGAATTGAGAGAGAACTGAGTCGGGAGAAAACCAGAAAAAAAAATTGAGGGAAATTCAAAGGTCGAGTTTTGAGGTGAGTCGAGCCAAACCGTGAGTTGGATTAGCTTTCTGAGATCAATTCAAACATGACCGTACAAAAATCGAAGGAGTTTGATCACTGTTTTCCCAGGAACCTGAGTTCCAGTTTCTGGAAAAACACAGTGTTGTGGACGACAGCTACCAGGTAACGGCTTGTTCAATTGGTTGTGAAATTATGTTCGTCTAGGTCCCCTTAAGCTACTGGTGAAGTTAATTTGTGAACGGAACCGTGTAGGGTGAGTTCCAGAAGTCGACCAGTTCGACTGTTCGAGTCTGGGTTGATCGATTTAAGGTTTGTCGAGGGTAATGTTGGATACAGACCTAAAATTAATAGATTAGAGAAGATGTTAGGATCAAAAAGGAAAGGAATTGATTGAGAATTTATAGCTATCTAACCAGGTTGTCACGCGGGTTGCAGGACCCGTTTGCAGAGGAAACGGGCGAAGATGACGAACTGTTCACCGTTACTGTAGCAGGCGCGTGGGTGTCAGCGCAGCTGCTTGCGGCGGTGCGTGACGGCGCGTGGGTCCGATTTTCAAGGTGAGTTCAAAATGGCTTTTGTCCTACACATTGTAACGAACATTTTAGCGTTGATTTCGAGTTTATCGGACATCGTTTCAATATGGTTCCGAGGGTCCGAAGATTTCCGTTACGTTTGTAATTAACGATTAATTCCCGGAAAATTATGGGAAATTAGTATGTTTTTATGTAAGCCCTTAGTGACACTAAAGTATGTTTTCGGGCAGGATTTGAAATTTCTGGAAAATATCGGAAATTACGGAAATGCGCGCAGCGCGGGAAAACAAGCTTATTGAACGGTGTGTGAGTGGACGTTGCTTTCAAAATTTAATGCATGCATAAATTATTTCTATGATTTTATGATTATGATTATAAGTTGTGATTGATTTTGATTTCCGTATTTATACGTATTTTTACTATACATGTGAAATTACACGTATTTCGAGACTATGGTCACTCGTGTGCTTAATGATGGTTTAATGAAAGAAGTTATATGAAATGGGTGTAAAATGATTTAAGAAGGTTGTTTATGATTGCGAGTGTGACTTACGATTTTGACATGTTTTTCGAGAACGTTCCGGATTTGCACGTTTTACGAGATTTCGAGTTATTGTGATTTGATCACTGTTGATGTTTGAATCTGGGAATTGAAATGAGACTTGTGATTTTGAGGATTTTAAAAATGGGTTTTGGGTATGTTTTGATTGGATCGTGATTTTGGTGATTATGATTGTGGTTTTGATGTGTTGAAAATAAGATTTGAGAAAGAAGTGATTTCTAAGAATTAAAATGGATTTGAAAAAGGTGATTTTGGGCTTGATGCTCGGGGTATAAAAGTAACTTTGATTTACGAGATTTCGGTTTTCGAAAATTTAAAGCGGATTCTTGGTTTGGGTTCGGGATGATGCTTCCGGATGCCGGCTTCCGGAATCATTGTTGCGAATTCGAATTCGGGAATGAAAAAGGATTTAATAAGGTGATTTGGTATGATTGTGCATGCCCCGTGTTTAATGATGATTTGAACATGTTTTGTGAAGTAAGGTTTGGGAATTTGAATGTGGAAACTCGGACCATGGGTCCTGTTGTGAAAAATGTGATTTTGGGATGGATCCCACGTTGTCGTGATTGATAAATGTTTTGGGGTTTAAAGACCCGTTGAAAACTGTTTTGGGTTTAAAGACCCGGGTGCTATTGCTGGAGCACGTTTTGAGTTTAAAGACTCGGTTAATTGATGACGGGGGAGGGCCCTTAATGAGTTTAAAGACTCGTGAGTTTAAAGACTCGGTTATTGTGATACCCCCGAGGCCTATTGATTATGATTTGAGTTTAAAGACTCGTTGAAATCCCGGGAAGGCCTGATTATGAGCATGGTTTTGAGTTTAAAGACTCGGGCGCACTTGATATCCAGCAAACTGATTGATTGTGATTCATTGATATTCTCTGATGATTGAGTGTGTTGGGCAGTGGCCCGGTTTATACGTTGATGGACTTGGGTGATGTCGTATACTTGGATTCTGATTTTGTGGTTTTGGGCTGTGGCCCTGTGTTTATGATTGCGGGCGATGACCCGAAGGTTAAGAAAAGGAAAACGATTTTGATTTTTCATATACGGATTTCTTATGTTGAAAATGTAACGGATTGCGAAATGATTTTTGTATGCATGCATTGGTTTTTACTTGGAGGGTAAAAACGTCTTTTCCGTAACTGTTTTAGAAACTGAATTCTTTTTGTCCACTCACACCTTTTGGTTTTTATTGACCCTCCAGGTCATGGCGCGTTTCTCGAGGTTGATCGTGAGGCGGAGGCATGAGTACGCACGTGTGGCTATCCCTGGTCTGGCACGTACTGAGGGTAACTTGGGGATTTTAGTCGTCTTGCCAGACGGGAGCAGGACCGGGCACAGTTATCGATGCCCTTCCCGGGGTCGGTCCTGTCAGTGACCATCGTAAGACCATCTGCTGGTATGTCCGAGACTTGTTGAAGCTTCCGATTTTAAGAGATGACGGACTTGACATCAAGGCGGTTCTCTAGTTGGCTCACTTGTGGTGCTTTGTGGATAGAAGAGTTTGGCACATTGGTGGACTTGTCATCTTTAAGTGCTGATGGAGCTAGCATCAAGACCTTCAACGGGTGAGGCATGAAGTTCCATGACTTGAAGTGTGACGAGTCACAAGGCGATGCGCACTCCAACTTCGAGGCGAGGCGAGCTACACTGTTGTGAGGGTCATACTATGGTGCAGTAGAATCCAAGGCAATGTGCAGTAGAGTACAAGGTAAGGTGCAGCAGAGTGCGGCGCGAGGTGCAACAAAGTGCGGCGCGAGGTGCAGCAGAGTACAAGGTGCGAGATGCAGCAGAGTGGAAGACGAGGTGCAGCAGAGTGCGGTGTGAGGTGCAGTAGAGTGACATGAGGTGCAGTAGTGTGCAAAGCGCGAGGTGGAGCAGAGTGCAAGGCGCGAGGTGCAACAGAGTGCAAGGCGCGAGGTGCACCAAAGTGCAAGACGAGGTGCAGCAGTGTGCGGCTCGAGGTGCATCAGAGTGCAAGGTGAGTGTGCTAGAGCTGCGAGGCAATGAGTCCTATCACTTGGAGTGCGACGTGTCACAACCCAGCATGAGGCTTGTTCCAGCTACAAGGCAATGTGTGTTGAAGCTACAAGGCGAGATGTGTTTCATCTTCAAAGTTAGGCTTTCCATGACGCTAGGCGAAGTGCATGTGGTGCCATGATGTAACTGAAGCTTTCCAAGGAGTTGCTTTGGATAACAGATGGCCTTCTAGAGACTCGATCTTCAAGGCCTTGTTGAGCTCAAAATGGAGTGGTAACAAGGTGGAGCATGGAGGATCGATCATGCCCCCTACAAAGCTTGAGACGTTGCACATCATCGCCTAATTGAAGGATGAGAGATTAGAGATGCCATCTTCTAGACGCTGAAACCAAGAGGCGTGAAAACACATAGTACCAAACCCTCGTTTCGTCTTGGAGTTGAAAGACAAGCTGCTTTGTAGCTGTCATAGAGTCAAGCGGTGGTGAAGTTTCTTTTGTGAAGCCAACTATGCTAAGTAAGCGATGTTGAGGAGGTTGCCTCCATTACTTAAAGAAGGCCATGGATGATGTGTCACTGGAAGTCCATGATGGGATGATCGAAGGCCTTCAAGGCTTGCTCATAGGTTGACGGAGAGACTCTAAGGTTGTGTCGGTCCTAATGATGAGCTTCATGATTCTTCTTGGCTCGTAGCTTGATCTTAGCGTTGAATATATGTTTGAGCATTCAACTTGTGAATTTTCAACTTCTTTATTTTTTATTAATAGAAGCCTTCCATTTTTTAGCGTTTTGTGAATTTTGGCAGATTTGACCTTCATGTAGTAATTTTGGTATTTTGACTTTGTTTTATCTCCGAATTGAGTGTCGTTGGTGGGGTTGGAAATCTGAGTTCCATGCATTTCTACTACCATCAAGCTTGTTCCAAGACGATCCGAATTGAGCCTTTTAGGATTAGTCGAATCTTGTGCTCGTGCACTAGTTCATGCAGTTGACCTTTGTGTACAAAAACTTTCGCGGGGAATTCGCCACAACTTGGAATTGAGTGAGATCAATGGCGTTGGAAAACTGACTTCCATAGCTTTTTAAAAATGTCGACCGCATGTTAGGGTGATCAAAATTGAGTGATCTATTACTGAATGAATCGCAACCCCGTGCACTGAATTGCAAAATTGGATTTCACATGTTAAAACGTTTGCCCAATTTTTGTCATGGCATGGTCGTTGCCCCTCTTGGTGAGTTGGAAGCATTTTTTAGTAGATTTCTGACTCCAACAAGTAAAGTTCTTGGATGGTTCCATGTGCCTCGTTGGGATGAGCCTTGAGCGCTTCGCGTGGTGAGGACGTGGCATGATCCGCATAGTGAAGACTTGGTGTGCTTTGTGTGGCAAAGTCTTTCAGTTCTTCACATGGAGATGGCTTCGAGTGCTTCGTGTGGCGAAGGCCCGGGTGCTTTGCATGGCGAAGTCTTGGAGTGCTTCGCGGGGCGAAGACTTAGAGTGTTCGCGTGGCGAAAGCTTGGAGGGCTTCGCGTGGCGAAGGCTTGGAGTGCTTCGCGTGGCGAAGGCTTAGAGTGCTTTGCATGGCGAAGGCTTGGAGTGCTTCACGGGGCGAAGACTTAGAGTACTTCGCGTGGCAAAGGCTTGGAGTGTTTCGCATGGCGAAGGCTTAGAGTGCTTCGCATGGCAAAGGATTAGAGTGCTTCGCGAGGTGAAGACGTAGAGTGCTTCACGTTGCGAAGGCTCGGAGTGCTTCGCATGGTGAAGACTTAGAGTGTTTCGCATGGCGAAGGTTTGGAGTATTCGTGTGGCGAAGGCTCGGGTGCTTTGCGTGGCAAAGGCTTGGAGTGCTTCGTGTGACGAAGGCTTAGAGTGTTTCGCGTGGCGAAGACTCGAGTGCTTTGCGTGGCAAAAGCTTGGGGTGCTTCGCATATCAAAGGCTTGGAGTGCTTCGCGTGTCGAAGGCTTTGAAGTGTTTCAGGTGGCGAAGGCTTAGTGCTTTATAAACCAAAGCGTAGGCGATAAGACAATTTCATTAAACGTTGAAACGAAACATCTTAAATCTTACTAAAAGATGATATGTGAGCAAAGTAGGCATTGACCCAAATTTTAATCACAAAATTTGTGCCTTTGATGATGATTTGGTCACTGATTTAGTTTCCTGGTTGTTCCCTGCAACTCGGACTCAGTAATGATGGTATCCACGCGGATTATCTTTTGTGCTGGTTCCTGGGGGCCTTTGTCTCCGAGACGTTCCGTTGCCTTTTTTCTGACGTACTCGGTGTAGTGTCCTTCTTTCAAGAGGTCCTAGAGGTATCTTTCAAAGGTCTGGCAGGAGCTTATGTCGTGCCTATAACAAGTGTGATAGACACACCATTTTTTCTTGTCGGGCCTCTCTTGGTCGCCTTTGATGGAAGCTGGTCTTTCGAACCATGACTTTCCATTTATCTGATTGTATATTTGGAGGAAGGGTACAAAAAATTGCGTGTTCGGCTTTGCACCAGCAAACGTATTGGATGACGGGTTCCCTATGCACTTGTTGGCTTTCTCGACTGAGTTCCCTTGGTGGGCGCCATCATTTGGCTGCGCAAACACCTTTGTGGGATGTCCATCTTGCTCTACGTGGTCGGCGGCATGTGTGGTGTTTTTCTCGTCCTCCCAGCATGCATGTCGTTCTACTACTAGGGATAACATCTTGGTGAAACTTTGGGCGTTGCTCATGACGATGTCTCCGTAGAGATGACTCTCTCGCAGTAGGCCCTGCTTGAATGCCATGGCCGCGACGAGATCGCTGCATCCGAGGATGCGGGATTTTTCTTCGCAATACCTCCGGATGTATTGCCGCAAGGTTTCCTTAGACTTCTTTCGAATGGTAAAGAAGTGGTCATCCCTGACTTCGACGATACCAAGCTGTGAGTACTCCTTCACGAAGGCCAGGGCTAACTCTTCGAAGGAAGCGATTGACCTCCGGGGGAGATGGTTTAACCATGTCGTCACTTGACCTTGCAGCGAGGCTTGGAAAACTTTGCACATGAGCGCGTCGTTGTGCATATGAGGTACCATGACCTCCCGATAGTAATTGATGTGCTTTATTGGATCGGAGGTTCCTTTGTACTGATTGATGTTTGGTGTTAAAAATCGTTACGGGAATGGCTCCTCCTCAATGTCCCTTACGAACGGCGAAGATGATGACGTCTGAATCAGGCACCAAAGGTCATCTTGCAAGTCTCCGTCCTGTTAAGCTTTCTGAAGGCGTCTATCTAGCATCCTTCGGACGTCTTCAGCGTGCAATGGTCCTTCGTGACGGGGGTTCCCACGCCGGGTCAAATGGCGTCGACTCCCTCGAGTTGCAGCGGGCTTGGCTCTCGAGCGTACTAGCGAGTAAGTCTCGTCTTCCTCGCTGTGATCATCCGTGCTTTTAGAGTCATGGCGGATTCGTCCATTTGAGTGGGTGTGTGATGCATGGGAGACTGCTTACTGCCGTCGGCTGTCGCGTGGGTACTTAATACGTGAAAGTGCTCATGGGCGTCCTCCGAGTCGCTCTCATGCCAGAGGCCTCGACCAGTCTTGGCCTTTTGCTCTGGGGGTGCAGCTTTTTTTCCCTGAGTCACTCAGTGATATGTCCCGGGACATTGTCTGGCAGCGAACATGCTCTTTACTAGCACGTCTCGGGATGTCTCTTGATGCCTTGCGAGGTTCATTGTATTTTTCGGAGGTTCTGGATGTCCCGATGTCCCCTAACAGCTATTCTAGGAGCTCTGATTAGGCCCGAACTTGGTTGCTCAACTTCTCGACCTGCAGTGTCGGTCCAAGTCACGGAGGTGACCCCCTAGGTTCTTGCTCGTGATGAGTAGCACATCGGGGCGCACGTCGCGCACTTTCAGACAGATGTGACGAACCATGTCTCCCTAGTTCTTGGGTGTTGGCACTCAGGTTGCGCAGGGCGTCCAAGTGCCTCCTTAGGTCCAAGTCGGCAGGGAGTTGATTCGGGACTCTTAGAGATGTTTCCCCCGCGATAAATGAGATTTGGGCTTGAGACCCCATGATAAATGGTTTTGACGTGGTTTTAATGATGATTTTGAAATAAAGATTTTAATTTTGTATTTATGTTCAGTGCCCCCAGATGTGTATTTCCTGGGTAGACTCCGGATGTGTAATTCCCGGAGGGACTCCGGATGCATAATTCCCGGAGGGACCAGATGTGTAATTCCCGGTGAGGTTGGATGTGTAATTCCCAGCAGGGCTGGACTTGTAATTCCCAGCAGGATCTGGATGTGTAATTCCCAGATAACTCTGGATGTGTAATTACCGGAGGACCCTCGGATGTGTAATTCCCGAATTATTTGCTTTATTTTATGATAAAATGGTTTTATGAAATTATTCATATGTTTGATTCTATGCATGCATGGTTTGATAAACTGGAGGGTAAATGATGCATTTTTAAATGATATTATTTTTGTCCACTCACACCTTTCCTGTTTTGATGACCCTCCAAGCCGTGACACGACGTTCGGGGCTGATCGAGAGGCGGAGGAATGAGCGGAAATCAGTGCAGTTATCCCTTGTCTGACAGGTGCTGAGGGGTAGTTTTGGGACTTCAGTTGACTTGTCAGACAGGAGCAGGACCGAACACGGTTATCAAAGTCCAATTGGGACAGGTCCTGTCACTCCAAATCTTTAGAGTATATACCACTGCTGCCATCTTTAAATCATGTGTAGGGTAGTTTGACTCATACGACTTTAACTGTCGAAATGCGTAGGCAATGACTCTCCCGTGTTGCATCAACACGCAACCCAACCCTTGCAATGAAGCATCACTGTATACCTCGAACTCCCCACTGTCATTTGGAAGAGCTAACAATGGCGCAGAAGTCAGCTGTCTCATCAATTCTTGAAAAACTCTGTTCACAGTGTTCATTCCAAACAAAATTAACCTCTTTCCTAGTTAAACAGGTTAATGGAGCTGCTATGGTAGAGAAGCCTTCTACAAAGCGTCGGTAATATCCAGCCAACCCTACGAAACTACGGACCTCAGTAATAGTCTTCGGTTGCTCCCAGTTAGTTACGACTTCTATCTTCTGGGGGTCCACACTGATCGCCTCAGCTGAAATCATATGCCCCTAGAAGCCTATAATGTTCAGCCAAAATTGACACTTACTTAGTTTAGCATACAACTAGTTCCTTCTCAGTATGTTCAACACTAATCTCAAATGATTCTCGTGCGACTTGGAACTCTTCAAATATAGCAAGATATCATAAATAAAAACTATCACAAACTGATCTAGGTATTACTGAAATACTCTGTTCATCAAATCCATAAATGCAGCCAGTGCATTTGTCAACCTAAATGGCATTACTAGGAAGGTCAATCCTCAACTGGTCGTATCCCGATCAAAGGTCAATCTTCGAAAAGTACTTAACCCATCTCAACTGATCGAACAAGCCATCTATCCAGGGTAAATGATATTTATTCCTCACTGTTACTTTGTTGAGTTACCGGTAATCTATACACAATCGTAGACTACCATCATTTTTCCTCACAAACAACACTAGAGCTCCCCAAGGCGATGCACTTGGTCGAATAAACCCCATATCCACCAACTTTTGCAACTGAACCTTCAGTTCCCTTACTCAGCTGGTGTCATACGATTTGGTGTCTGAGATATAGGTCGCGTACTTAGAAGAAGCTCGATGGTGAACTCAATCTCCCTGTGTGGCGGTAATCCCGCTAAGTCCTCTAGGAATACGTCTGGGAATTCCCGCACCACAAGTATGTCCTCTGCTCTCTCTAGGGTAGCCCGACTATCCAAAACATGAGCCAAATAGCCTTGACAGCCTTTCCTCAGTAACTTTTCCGCTGCCAATGCCGATATAACTCTGGAGGGTAACACCCTCTAGTCTCCCTAAAAAGTCATCTTGGGTAGTCCTGAACTTTGGATTATCACTCTCTTACTAAAACAGTCGATAACGGCATGATGTTCAGACAACCAGTCTATCCCAAGTATGACATCGAAGTCATGTAAATCTAGGAGTATTAAATCAGCAACCAAATCAACCTCTCCTACCCTCACATGACAGTCTCTCAATGCCTGATTCACAATGTACACGTCTCGGTCGATGTACCTACCCCCATATCAAAATCAAGTGCGGACACCTCTCTATCCACTAACAATGCACAACTCCAAGATATAAATGAATGAGTGGCTCTAGGGTCTACAAAATGTGTACGTCATGCTCTATAATAGTGAGCGTATCTGTCAATGTAAAATGTACAGACCGCTATCTTAATGATCTGATACTAAACTGACAAGACCCGTCCCGATCCCCTTGGATCATAGGGGGACATGCCCTGCTCCCATCAGACAATCAAACTCAAAATACCGAAAAGGCCCTGTATGGGTTTAAAAGTAAACATACAGAGTTCAACTAAAACATTGTCAGATAAAGGATAAGTATCTACATACAGGACCGAGCATATATGTTTATACAATAAAGGTACCAAAATCCTACCCAAAGGGGTAATAAGATGCGCAACAGTACTATCTATGCATCAACCTCAGTATCCGCCTCTGTCTTTGTGTCACGGCCTGGAGGGTCAATAAAACAGTTAAAGTGTAAGCGGACCAAAAATAAGTATTTTCAAATACAATTAAGAATAATAACATTTTACCCTCCTTTTTATAAACATGCATGCTTTTAAGTCAAATCGTATGAAAACAGTTCAAATCATACATATATATATATATATACATCTGGACACACATATCGGTGAAACATAATATAACAAATCCTCAACATAAGCGATGTCTATAACTAATACCAGTCACGAATTCCAAAGCTACAAGTGCAATTCAGGATCTCATCTCCGAGTACCTCCCTAGGATCCAACTCAACGACGTCTGGGGTGATATCATAATGGGGTGCCTTCCCCAAATCTACCACGTCCAAGGTGATATCATACACCCACACTCCTGAACCCGAGTCTCTCCTCGGAGCTGCTCATTTCAGGCAGTGCACCGTGACTACTCCAGGATGCTCGACGTCTGGAGGAGACTATCCAACTCACCAAGATCGTATATATGGAACAGTAACAAAATAAATTTAAATTCATTTTAAAACCATTTATGTCTCAAATCGAGTCCAAATACTATTCAATAGAGCCTACGCCCAAGACATAACTCTCTCATGTCTTTTCCACAAAACCACCCAAAAATAGCGTCCAAAACTCATTTATAAATCTCAATTGATCCAAACCGATCATACCAGATCGCCATTCAAATTCAGTTAAAACACATTCTTTCTTTCCAATTTCCCGTTGACTCTAAATTTAAGTCAAATCATTACTCAACCAGCTCTCAAGCCCAAAACATCATTTTCACGTAAATTCGTAAAATAATTCGTAAACCAATGATTAAATCCATCATCAAATACTCTATCAAAGCATTTCAACTCAAAGCATTTCAACTTAAATCATATAATAAAGCATTTAAAACATTTATGCATGCATTGCAGTTATAAAACAAAAGTCCACTCACGCTCAGTAGACGCTACGCGCCCAATATCCGCACCGTAATCTCACCCGAGCTAGTCTAAAGTCTCTGGGCCTGTCCAAATCACATTCGAGGGTCACTAAGGTTCTACTCAAGTTCGTACACTAAACCCTCATAAAGCCCGATACCAGAAACATGTCTTGAACACGCTTCTCGAGGCTAAAAATCCTTAAATGACTTATCAAACGGTCTTCGATCGACCTGAAACCACCACCATTGAATTCAGAACGCCGAAACCTTTCAAATAAGATCAATTTGACCTTGAAATTTGTGTCCACACGCCTTCACGCATCGGTCAAAATTCGATCAATGTTGGTCGTCGCCGATCAACGACGGTCAATGCTAGTCAACCGTGGTCAACGCTAGTCAACAAAGAAAATGAAGATGAAATAAAATGGTTGCATGAATTTTTTTTGGGGGGCGCTAGGCCAATTGGATGAGTGACACTAGTCACTCATCCATTGGTCCATCTCAGATATTTTGGACTAATAAATATTTGCCACTGTACACGTCTCGTAAAATGTGAATAATAACCAATTTCTTCTGTGACCCGTAACCTTCCTGTCGGGCGTCCGATTTTGATGTGTCGCGTGTCTACAAATTTGTGACGTCTCGATTTACGCAACAGGCCTTGGTCAAAGTCCAAATAGTATCTCGAGTAAAAAGTCAACATTTTTCCTTAATCAAGGGCAAAATGGTCGTTTCACATTAAATTTCCGAATTTACATTTTATTAAAAGTTCGGGTTGTTACAGTTTAACCCCTCAAATGACACTATTCATGGCATTTTGCTTAAAGCTATTTGCTGTATTTTTAATGGGGAGGGGCTAGGGGCAGAAATTTATATTTTTAAAAATTAGTTTCTTAAAGATAATAATGTAGAAATATTATATAATGTATATGGAATACAAATTAATTTTATTTTATCTTAATTTAAATAGATATAAAGTAATAATTAAATACTATTATAATGAAGAAATTTTAAATTATACTAAAATATATATGAAATATGAAAAATATGAAAAATATAAAAAAATAAAGATTTTGACATGTGACAGCTTTTTATTGAATGCTATTTAGCCTAGCCAAGGCAATGAATAGGGCCCAACCTAGGCGAGACCAGCCATTTCCATTAGAAACTGTTTTGCATGTGCTAGAGACCAAAACATGTCTTGCCTTGTCTAGAATGATCACATTATATGTGCTCTAAAAGGGTTGGGTTTTAGCACTGTTCACAAGTAGTATTTTTACAAGTTTGCCCTTATTTTTTTTTTCCTTTTCCTCTATTTTGAACAGTGAAATTATAATTTCACTCTGGCTTATTTTTACTCTTTTAGCTTCACTTATTAAATCAACCATTTTTAAATAAATTAATTTTGCTAGGGTATTTTGGGATTATGAAAGTTTAATTAAAATGGCCTTCGTAGCAACTTCATAACTCAATGATAAATCATACATGAGAGTGAAATTTTTATATCACACTTTAAATTCTTTTAAATTTATTATATACGCGTGTGTCAATTATATGTTTTTCATATATAAAATATGATTATACTTTTTAATTTTTACATTTTATTTTTAAAACAAATTAAAGAAAGAAAAAAACCAATGTAACAGAGTGTTGGAAGTTCCATGTTTGTTGAGTTTGGTTTGCGTTGTTAATTGAAAAAAAAAATATGGGTGTGTGGAAGAAAATACAAACAAAGAATGCTCTTATGAACTTAGATAGGCAAAACTAAAGAATAAGATAATTTTGATTGTTTTAGAAATCCAAAAATGATAGGACCAGCTCCCAAGATTTTTGATAACCGTATCTGGTTATTTGATGGTTGTGGAACCATAAATTACCAGAATATTTTGGAGCCGCCACGTGGCCAACAATTCACATAATGCCAATATTACCCTTGGTAAAATTGACATCAATATGTTACGATTTCTGCATTACTTCAATATATTTACCAGCTAAATATATTAATTAATCGAATCAATGTCGATAATAAATAACTTCTCAGCGAATTATTTATTCATTAATAAATAAATTATTACACTCGGTACAATAAACTATTAAATACTTTCTCCTTCAACCAATCAGACGCTCCGGTGACTCTCAAGGCTTCACTATAAATAGAAGACTTCATCTCACTTCTAAAGCTAATCAAAAACTCCTGCAAACACTCTGTCGGTTTATTCTCTCATAAAACTGACTTAAGCATCGGAGCGTTTATGGTCGAACCCCCCACCCCCCCGCGGCATTCAACCTTAACCCCGTTTGATTTTCGTTATTGTGTGTAGGGATCGAGAAGGAATTTCACAGAACCGGACGATTTCTACATCAACAACTGGTGCTTTCATTGAGAGTCGATTTGAAAAATACTCAAAGCGTGCTCTTTAGTTTTTCCTTGAAAAAACTCCGTCAACACACTTTCGACACTTACCGTTCTTCATATGGCCAGAACACGCTGATCCACACGAGCCCCCGAGGCTACCTCATCCGCTGCTGCGATCGCTGCCGTGAGTGAACCCCTCCTAGCTATTCCAAAAGAATCACTTTTTGGTCTCCTGCACGGCCCGCGTCACACATCAATTCACCTACCGTTCGAAAGGCCAGATTGGACACCTATGTTCAGTTTTGGAACGTTCCCCATGGCTGCTGCTACTGTGAACCCCTCACCTGCAATGGGGACAGGCGCAACATTTTTTCAATAAACGGACGGTCTGCTGGTAGGAGAAGCATCTCTAAGAGTCCCAAATCAGCTCCCTGCCGACTTGGACTTAAGGAGGCACTTGGACGCCCTGCGCAACCCGCAGCCAACACCCAGGAACTCGGGGACATGGTTCGTCGCATCTGTCTGAAGGCGCACGACGTGCTACTCGTCACGAGTAAGCATCTAGGGGGTCACCTCCGCGACTTGGACTGACACAACAGGTTGAGCAGCTAAGCAACCAAGTTTCGGCCCAATCGGAGCTCCTGTAACAGCTGTTGGGGGACATCGGGACATCCAGAACCTCCGAAAAAGGTAATGAACCTCGGAAGACATCAGGGGACGTCCCAAAACGCGCATGCAAAGTGCATGTCCGCTGCTAGACAATGTTCTGAGACACGTCACTGAGCCACTCAGGGGAAGAAAGTTGCACCCCAGAGCAAGAGGACAATATCAACCGAGGCATTCGGCCCGAGAACGACTCGGAGGACGCTCAGGTGCACTTTCACGCATTGAGTACCCACGTGATAGCCAACTGCAACAAGCAGTCTCCCGTGCGTCACACACCCACTCGGATGATCACAGCGAGGAAGACGAGACTTACTCACTAGCACGCTTGAGAGCCAAGCCCGCAGCAACTCTAGGGAGTCGGACACCATTTGACCCGGCACGGAAACCCCCGTCACAAAGGACCTTTGCATACTGAAGATGTTCGAAGGATGCTAGATCGACGCCTCCAGAGAATTCAGCGCGACGGAGACTTGGAAGATGACCTTTGGCGCCAAATTCAGACGTCATCATCTTCACCATTCGTGAGGGGCATTGAGGAAGAGCCGTTCCCTCAGCAGTTTTCAACTCCCAACTTTAATCAGTACAAAGGAACCTCCGATCCGGTAATGCACATCAATTACTATCGGGGGGTCATGGTACCTCACAAGCACAATGACGCGCTCATGTGCAAATTTTTTCAAGCCTCGCTGCAAGGTCAGGCGACGACATGGTTCAACCATCTCCCCCGGAGATCAATCTCTTCTTTCGAAGAATTGGCCCTTGCCTTCGTGAAAGAGTACGCACAGCTCCGCACCGTTGAAATCAAGGATGACCATATCTCTTCACCGTCCGAAAGAGGTCTAAAGAAACCTTGCGGCAATACATCAGGAAGTATTGCGAAGAAAAATCTAGCATCACGGGATGCAGCGATCTGGTCGCAGCCATGGCGTTCAAACAAGGCCTACCGCGGAAGAGCCAACTCTACGGAGACATCGTCATGAGCAACGCCCAAAGTCTCACCAAGATACTGTCTCACCAAGATACTGTCCCTACCGGAGCGACATGCATGTTGGGAGGACGAGAAAAACACCACACATGCCGCCAACCACATCAAGGAAGATGGACATCCCACAAAGGCGTTTGCGCAGCCAAAGGATGATGCCCACCGCGGGAACTCTGTCGAGACAGCCAAAAAGCGCAAAGGGAACCCGTCATCCAACACGTTTGCGGGTGCAAAGCCAAACATATAGTTTTCGGTACCTTTCCTCCAAATATACAACCAGATAAAGGAAAATTCGTGGTTCGAAAGACTAGCTCCCGTCAAAGGCGATCAGGAGAGGGCCGACAAGATAAAATGGTGTGCCTATCACAATTGCTATGGGCACGATATAAGCTTTTGCCATACTTTCAAAAGATACCTCCGGGATCTCTTGAAGGAAGGATACTGCACAGAGTACGTCAGAAAAAAGGCAACGGAACGTCTCGAAAACAAAAGCCCCCAGGAACCTGTACAAAAGATGATCCGCGTGGACACCATCATTGTCGAGTCCGAGTTGCAGGGAACAATCAGGAAACTGAATCAGTGACCAAGTCATCATCAAAGACACAAATTTTGTGGTTAAAATTCGACTCAGTGCCTACTTTGCTCACATAGCATTTTTCAATAAGATTCAAGATGTTTTGTTTCAACGTCGCCTAAGCTTTTGTTTAGAAAGCACTAACCCTTCGCCACCCGAAACACTTCAAAGCCTTCGTCACGCGAAGCACTCTAAGTCTTCGCCATGTGAAGCACTTTAAGCCTTTGTCACGCAAAGCGCCTAAGTCTTCGCCATGTGAAGCACCTAAGCCTTCGCCATGCGAAGCACTATAAGCCTTCGCCACGCAAAGCACCCGAGTCTTCGTCATGCGAAGCACTCCAAGCCTTCTCCATGCAAAGCACTCCAAGCCTTTGCCACGCGAAGCACTCTAAGTTTTTGCCTTGTGAAGCACTCCAAGCCTTCTCCATATGAAGCACCCAAGGCCATCGCTATACGAAGCACTCAAAGTTTTTTCCACGCAAAGCACAACAAGTCTTCACCATGCGGACCACGCCACGACTTCGCCACGCGAAGCGCTCAAGGCTTGTCCCAGCGAGGCACATGAAACCATCCAAGAACTTGACTTGTTGGAGTCAAAAAGCTACTAAAAAAAAGTCTTCCAACCCACCAAGAGGGGCAACCACCAGGCATGACAAACAGTGGACAAATGTTTTAACATGGGAAGTCCGATTCTGCATTTCAGTGCACGGGATTGAGATTCATTCAATCATAGATCGCTCAATTTTACTCACCCTGACATAAAATTGATGGACCTAAAAAGATACAGAAGTCAGCTTTCCAACGCAGTTGACCTCACTCAATTCCGAGTTTTGACGAGTTCCTAGCGAATGTTTTTGTACACTAAGGTCAACTGCACGTACCAGCACACGTGTACGAGATTCATTCAGTCATAGACCACTGAATTTTGATCACCCTAACATCAGGTCAATTTATTTAGAAAGCTATGGAAGTCAGCTTTTCAACGTCATTGATCTCACTCAATTTCGAGTTGTGAAAAGTTCCCAGCGAACATTTTTGTACACGAAGGTCAACTGCATGAACCAGCGCACGAGCACAAGATTCAACCAATCCTACAAGGCTCAATTGGGATCTTCTTGGAACAAGCTTGATGGAAGTAGAAAGGTATGGAACTCAGCTTTCCAACCCCATAAAAGGCACTCAATTCGGAGCTAAAACGAAGTCAGAAGACCAAATTTACTACACAAAGGTCAAATCTGCCGAAAATCACAAAACACTCAAAAAAATGGAAGGCTTCTATTAATGAAAATTAAAGAAGTTTGCAATTCACAAGTTGAATACTCACACATATATTCAACGCTAAGATCAAGCTACGAACCAGGAAGGATCATGAAGCTCATCACCAGGAACGGGACGACCTCAGAGTCTCTCCGTCAACCCATGAGCAAGCTTTGGAGGCCTTCAATCATCCCATCGTGGATTTCCAGTGACACATCGTCCATGACCTTCTTCAAATAATGGGGGCAACCTCCTCAACATCGCCTACTTGGCATAGTTGGCTTCACAAAAACAACTTGACCACTGCTTGACTCGACGACGGCTACAAAGCAGCTTGACTTTCAACTCCAAGACGAAACAATGGTTTGGTGTCATGTGTCTTCACGCCACTTGGCTTCAGCGTTGTCCAAATGATGGCATCTCCAAACTCTCTTCCTTTAATTAGGCGATGATGTATGACGTCTCGAGCTTTGCAGGGTGGCATGATCGATCCTCCATTTTACGTTCCGCCTTACTACACGACATTTTGAGCGCAACAAGGCTTTGAAGATTAAGTCTCTAGAAGGTCATCCTTCATCCAAAGCAACTCCTTGGAAAGCTTCAGTTACTTCATGAAACCACATGCACTTCGCCTCGCATAATGGGAATCTTTGCTTTGAACATGAAGCACATCTCGCCTTGTAGCTGCAACATACATTGCCTTGCAGCTGGAACAAGCCTCATACTGGGTTATGACACGACACACTCCAAGTGATGGGACTCATCGCCTCGCACCTGCAGCATTCCTCGCATGGCACTCTGATGTACCTCATCTTGCACTATACTGGGTTGTTACACATCGAACTCCAAGTGATGGGACTCCTCGCCTCGCACTTGGAACACGCCTTGCCTTGTAGTTGCACCATGCATCGCCTCGCACTTGCAGCATTCCTCGCATTACACTCTGTTGTATCTCGTCTGGCACGCTGCTGCACCTCGCTTTGCACTTTGTTGCACCTTGTCTGGCACTCTGCTGCACCTCATCTGGCACTCTGCTGCACCTCGTTTGGAACTTTGTTGCACCTCGTCTTGCACTCTGCTGCACCTCGTCTTGCACTCTGCTGCACCTCGTCTTGCAATATATTGCTCCTTGTCTTGCACCCTACTGCACCTCATCATGCACTCTACTGCACCTCGTCTTGCATTCTGCTGCACCTCCCCCGTTGAAGGTCTTGATGTTAGCTCCGCCCGTACTTGAAAAATGAAAAGTGCATCGATGCACTAAGTCCTTCCATCCACAAAACACTACAAGCATGTCAACTGGAGGAGCGTCTTGATGTCAAGTCTATCATCTCTTGAAGTCGGAATGACAGGACCCACCCCGATTATCACCCCGATAACTGGGATGAACTCTGTTCCCGTCTGACAACCCAACTCAAAAGACCAAAATAACCACAAAAACCACGAAATATACATTTCCAGACCAGGGAGAAGTTATAATACAACTAGTCAACAGTAGCACAGAGCATAGTAAGTATAAGAAGAGACACAATCCTACTAAGAACTGGCTACATGCGCAACGGGAAAACTCTATGCCTCTGCCTCAACGTTAGCCCCAGCGCTAGCACCACGACCTAGAGGGTGTTGAAAACATTTAAAGCGTGAGTGGACTAAAAATAAGAGTTATAAAACCGTTTACGAAATAAACCAAGGTTCACCCTCCAATTGAAAACATGAATGCATAACCAAGTATCTTAAAACAACCATATGCACGATATGAAAATAAGTGCGGAAATCATCAGAAATCAAAACCAAAGTTTGGGCACTCGGCCCTAAATGCATAAGAACCAAGTTATTCGGGTCACAACCCAAAACATCTGAAAACCAGTGAAAAACCAGTGAAAAGCATCAATCATACAAGTTTACTGGATCTCAAGTGCGCCCGAGTCTTTAAACTCAAAATCATGCACAATAACCAGGCCTTCTCGGGATATCAACGAGTCTTTAAACTCAAAACATAATCACAGGCCTCGGGGGGTATCACAATCACCGAGTCTTTAAACTTAAAACATATACCGAGTCTTTAAACTCAAAACATCTCAATTCAGGGCCCTTCCTCCGTCAATCAATCCGAGTCCTTAAACTCAAAACCAGATCCAGTGGGTTTTTCTCTTTTTCCGGGTCTTTAAACCCAAAACCAATTTTCAAGCACAAGAAAATGCATCGAAATCCAAAAACCAAAACCAAACTAGAAATCTTTGAAAACCGAAATCACGTTTGATCGAAATAGGACTTCCACCCGAATTTCACTTCCAAATCTCAAATCATATCCTCAAATCCTTAGTAAAACAGAATGCGTATAAACATAAATCATCCATCCGAAACCATACTCAAAAGCATAACATAATCATATTCTCGAAGTACGTGCAAATTCGATAACTCATATTGAAAAACGTGCAAGCAAGTAAAGCAAGAATATAGAAATTATAGGCATAAAATCATATATCGAAAGCATAAAATCATATATTGAAAGCATAAAATCATATATTGAAACATAAATAAATAAGTAAAAACAGTTATGCATGCTCGGTTAGAAAACAAAAAGTCCACTCACAAGGTCCGAACACGTCACTCGCGTCCCGTATGCTGCTCGGCTGTCTCAGGAATATCCTGACCTGTCAAAAGTCACCATTTCGGGTCACAAATACTGCATTTAAGCTTACCCTAATTTCCCCAATTTTTCCGGATTTTTAAACGTAATTAAACAAACCCCTAAACTTTCGACCACTCAAAACTACCCCGATACGGTGTCTGATAGACTCGAAACTTGTCCTAAAATGTTCATTACATCGATTAGAGTGAAAATCGTGTTGAACGTTTCCCCAAAAGAAGCCCCACGCGCCCTCACGTGCCGCCCAAAGGGACTGTGCGTGGGAGCCACGCGCTGCTACAGTGTCATCGTCAACCTCCAGCCAACCCGGTTCAGACAGGTCCAGACCGTTCTGGTCCAACCGAGCCAACGAGGCCAGTTTCCACCTATTTTCAGGCCATTTTCAATCCTTTGTTTATCCTAAGCTTCGTCCTTGAATTTTTGATTGATTCACGTAATAAAAACAAGAAATGAAGTCCTATTTCTTACCTCCCAAAGTTGAACCAAAAACGCAGAACTTCGACCTTCGAATTCCGGCCACCAGTCGCCCTTCCAATCACGGTTTCGAGTCTTTGGGTTTGGCAGTGACTTCCTAAAGCTGCCAGAGTCAACAAACTCACTCAACCAATCTCTAAAACTCACGACTTTTGGTTTGAACAAACTGGAAAAATAGGGGACCCAGAGACCTTACCTGTTTCTCTGCTCACCGCGGTGAGCTCCACGGTGGTTCTGCACTTCCCAAGCCACTACTCAGCTCGCTAAACACCACCACAAGCCCAGACTTGACTGGTTTGATCGATTGAACTCTCAGCCGTGCACGGTGGTCGTCTTTGTTTCCTGGTTGTTCTCACCTTCCTCTTAGTCTCTCACTCTACTCAACACCACAGTTCACTCACTAAATCACTCACACTCTAACACAAGGACTCACAGGACTCGTACAACCTGAAAACTGATCGATTAGCTCACTGTCTCAATCTCTGTTTTTCTCTCATTTGAACGATAAACCCAAACATTTAAATTGTAACCGTGTAGAAAGTGGCCAGAACCCTTTAGGAAGTAGCCAGGTGTCTATCACCCTGTGGACTCAGCCCAAAATATACAATTACAAAGTCCCAGATGTCCTTATCCGATTGGACACATTTCCCTAGGTGTTAAAAGACCAAACTGCCCCTAAATGTCCAAATTACCATTTTACCCTTCACTTTCTAGACTCATAACTTATCCGTCCGACGTCCGATGACGGCGTGCCGCCTGTCGTTGTACTCAGAACGTCGAGACCTACTTAGCAGTCCTCGAATTGCGTGAAGAATGTTTACCACGTAAAAGTCAACAAATTCCCCCTTTTTAACCAATTTACGAATGCCCTCCACCTTTCGTACATCACAACTTCTTTCTCGGATGTCGGAATCGGACGTGCCACCTGTCTACAGACTCGTAACGTCCCGAACTATGTCACGGTCATTGGTCAACGTCCATTTGACCGCCCGAATTAAAAGTCAACATTTTGCCCATTCTAAGGGCAAAATCGTCATTTCGCATCGTCCATCCGAACGCATCCCGCTAATCACCGATTCTCTTCGCTAATCCGTCATTAACCACTAATCTAATCCCGACTTCCGAGATGGGTTATTACACGGAAGCTCTAACAAGTCTCGGACACGCCACCAGATGGTACTCCACAAAGTGAGGTCTTCAAGACTACAACAGAAGTATGCATTTATACATCTTGAAATGATCGTCTCGAAGAATAGAGCGCACCGCCGCTTGAATCGTTGCAATCAGATATCCACAACTATCAGAATATGCAAAAAATCGAAGTTGAACAAAAGAAAAAGATATATATTAATATATATATATATATATATATATATATTACATCAAAAGATTGCTTTTGCGAGGAACGGCAAAAAACCAAAAAAATCAAAAGGTTGCCGCATGAAAAAAAAAAAAAATAAAAGTCAAAAGTTGCGCCTGCTTGTACCTGTAGCCTGCGCCTTCAATTCTTCGTGCACTTCAATTCCTTCACCTGCTGCCAACCGCTCCACATTTATCCTCTTTATGCATGCCTTACTGCAATAGCTTCTACAGCAAACAGGAGGCCTGCCTCCCATACTGCAATATCTTCTTTAGCAACCACGAGGGTTGCACGCACTGGACCTGGGGAAGTTGAGAGTGATGGAGACAAAAATAATAAAGAAATAAAAAAAGATTACTACTTCAAATTGAAGATGTCAGACAAACTCCTTCAGTCCTATACCACTATTAGGGTTTGATTTTCTTTATAAAAATAAGAGTTACATCCTCTCATTTAAATAAAGAAAATTAATCAAACCCTAGTAGTAAATCGGGCTTGCGAAGTCAACTCAAAGTAGGATTACAAGCCCAAAAAATTCATTTTCGGACAAGATTGGGATTAATCTCCAACTACACCCGAAAAAGAGGTGTCCTACTCCCACTTAAATATATTAAGATGTAGTTTACTAGAACCACAAGGAAATTACATCTCTTAGGATTCCTCGAATTTCTAAGCGATGTGGGGGCATTTGTGGAACCATAAATTATCAGAATATTTTGGAGCCGCCACGTGGCCAACAATTCCCATAATGCCAATATTACCCTTAGTAAAATTGATAGCGATATGTTACGATTTCTGCATTAATTCAATATATTTACCAGCTAAATATATTAATTAATCGAATCAATGTCGATAATAAATAACTTCCCAGCGAATTATTTATTCATTAATAAATAAGTGATTACACTCGGTACAATCACTTATTTAATACTTTCTCCTTCAACCAATCAGACGCTCCGGTGACTCTCAAGGCTTCACTATAAATAGAAGACATCATCTCACTTCTAAAGCTAATCAAAAACTCCTGCAAACACTATGTCGGTTTATTCTCTCAGAAAACTGACTTAAGTATCAGAGCGTTTATGGTTGAACCACCCCCCCCGGGATTCAACCTTAACCCCGTTTGATTTTCGTTATTGTGTATAGAGATCGAGAAGGAATTTCACAGAACCAGACGATTTCTGCATCAACAATGACATATCCCATGATGATATTTAAGGTATTTTGCATGCCTTTTCCATTGCTTTGAATGTGCATGACTATTGGATCATTGACTTAGGAGCTACTGATCATATGACAAATAAAATCACCAACTTGTATGAATTTGAAAAAGAGTTGAAAACAACTCGTGTCTCTGTTGCTAATGGTAGAGGTGCCCCAGTTTTAGGCAGAGGAAAAATAAAATTGGTCTAACAAAGTGTCGAATCCACTACCCTATTAGTCCCATCTTTCCCTTTCCAATTGTTGTCTATTAGAAGAATTACCAATAGTCTAAACTGTTGTACAATATTTTCTCCTCATAATGTTGTTTTTCAGGATCTTATCACCAAGAAGGTGATTGGTGAAGGCTCCTATCTCAATGAATTGTACTACTTGTCAACGGACTTCCAAGTTTCAAAAGTCTTTGAAGCCAGCTCTAACCTTACTCAGGACCACCATGTGTGGCATCAAGATTTAGCTCATCCTTATGAAATTGTCTTGTCCACCTTGTTTCCAAATTTTTGTAAAACACCTCTCAATTGTGAGATGCGCCATCTGTCAAAATTCACTATGCTTCCTTTTAACTCATCTATGTCTAGAACTAGTAAGCTATTTGATGTTGTACACTCAGATGTTTGGGGTCCAGCGCCCATAGACTCTTTTTATGGTTATAGGTACTTTGTTACCTTTGTTGATGATTTTTTTCGAGTCACTTGGTTGTATCTGCTATAATCATAAAGTGAATTTGTGAATGTGTTCAAATATTTTCACAATCTTATCATAAATCAATTCTCCTCTCAAATTCATATTCTAAGATCATATAATGGCCCAGAATACATGTCCAATAACATGTCACAATACTTAAGCATGCATGGTATCATTCATCAAACAAGTTGTATAGGAACACCCCAACAAAATGGGATATCTGAGAGAAAAAATAGATATCTTCTTGAAAAACCCAGAGCCCTGATGATTCAAATGAATGTTCCAAAAAGGTTTTGGCCTCAAGGTGTGCTTACTGCAACTTATCTCATAAACCGGCTACCTAGCACAATTCTAGATTCTAAGTCTCCTCACAAGGTTCTAATAGGAAAGAAACTTGATTTCTCACACCTGAGGATCTTTGGATGTACATGTTTTGTCTACATACAAGCTCCTTGATACTAAGGCAGCAAAATGTGTTTTCCTTGGGTATTCCTCAACTCAAAAGGGTTATAAATGTTACCACCCTATCACAAGAAAGTTACTTGTCTCAATAAATGTTAGATTTGATGAAAAAACACCTTATTGAGGGAAAACCATTCAGGGGGAGAGTTCACTTGAGTTTTTCCCATTGCCCAATACTGCTGAAATCTGTGATAATTCTTCTTGCATGCCTATCAACGTTGATGTGCCTATGAATGAGCCTAAGGACATAATAAATGAGGATATGATTGTTGTGCCAGATTTTCCTGTTGATTCCAATGGTGTTTCCACCTTAACTGAAGCTACAGATTCAATTAAAACTTCAATCCCACCTAGGAGACATCCAAGCAGTGATCGTTGTCCACCCTTGAGACTGCAAATATATGTATCTTACACCTCAAGGTACCCTATGGAAAAAAGGCATAAGTTATACAAGCTGTCATCTTCACATGCTGTGTTTCTTAGCAAAATATCCAGTGAAGTTGAGCTAAGAAATATCCAAGAGGCAAATCAGCAAGCTGAGTGAAGGAAGGCAATGCAAGAAGAACCACAAGCTCTTGATGAAAATAAAACATGGAGTGTAGTTCAAATTCTCAGTGGAAAGAAAATGGTGGGCAGTATATGGATTTACAAAACCAAATTTCAATATGATGGCTCAGTTGAAAGGCACAAGGAACATTTGGTGGCTAGAGGCCTTACCCAACATTTGGGGTTGACTAGAAGGAGACTTTTGCTCGTATTGCAAGATGAATACTCTGAGGTCTCATATTTGTAGCTGTTAATCAAGGATGACCTTTGTACCAAATGGATGTAAAAAAATGCATTCTTGCATGAAGACTTGGCAGAAGAAGTGTACATGCAATCACCTCCTGGACATCCACAAGAACATGAGTCGAACATGGTGTGTAAATTACATAAGGTTATCTATGGTCTAAAACAAAGTCCATGTGCTTGGTATGCAAAACTAAGTTCAGTCCTAGAAGCAGTGGGGTTCAATTGAAACAATGCTGATTCTTCCTTGTTTGTTTGAAATCGTCCCCATTGGAAAATTAATTGTTCTCATCTATGTAGATGATCTAATTCTCACTGGTGATAACATTGATGAAATCAACATTCTCAAACAATCCCTTCATAAAAAATTTGCAATTAAGGACTTAGGAGTGCTCAAGTATTTCCTTGGGATTAATATGGCATCTTCTAGCAAAGGCTTGTTTTTTAATCATAGGAAGTATATTCTTGACCTTCTTCATGAAGCTAGGATGATGGATGCCAAACCAGTAAGAACTCCCATTGACAGTGTTGATGCAAAAAATGTACCAACGAGACTATAAAGACACACACACACATCAAGACACAAGAAAGTACGTGGTTCACCCAAATCGAATTATGTCCACGATGTTGCCTCACTCTCATTAATGATATAATGTTTGTACAAGTATATGAGGCTTATAAGCCTTTGAGAGGTAGTAGTATATGTAGATAGAGAGGGGAGATGGTGAGTCTAGAGAGAGAGTCTCTTCTAATGGGAGAGTGGAGTCCCCCACATGAGGGAATGGGCTCCCTAGTAATAGAAAAAGATCTAGGGTTTAGGTCATAGTAGTAGTGATGAGCTTTAAGGCATGTGCCTTATGTGATCTTTGAGGTCTTCTAGTGGGTTTATCCCGTGGTCTAGTGTAGTATTTTGGCAAGCCCATTGCTTGGTCAGGTGTAACGTCAACAAACAGTAAGCTAAAATTGAGTTTGGAAGGAGACCAGTTCACAACATCAGTCACTATCAACGACTAGTTGGCAACTCATTTACCTAACTATTACTAGACCTCATATCACCTATGTTGTGAGTCTAGTAAGCCAATTTATGCATGCTCCCACATTGACACATTTACAGGTTGTAAAGAGGATTCTTAGGTACCTCAAGGGCTCTATAGGTCGTGGTATTCAAATGAAGACCGAAAGCTAACCAAGATCAATTAGGGATTGATCTTCACAGCAACCATTCGAGAGATTTAGAGAGATTGGGAGTGAAACTAGAGAAGAAAACCGAGAGGAATTGAAAGGAGAACAACCTGAAACAGACCCAAAACTCAAACCCAGAAACCTTCGAAATCTTAGAATTTCTAATTTGAATTTCTAGACCATGATTGTTGAAACTGAGTTTAACTTAAGGTTCTTGAGATCCTTGCGAATTAAACCATCACAAACTCGATGCAAATTACCCAGAATTGAACCCATAACGGACCTGCGATTCTTTCAAATTTTCGAAGTGGAATTTGACTGATTGGAGGTAGGAAATCATCCAATTGGACCTAGAAACATGTTTACACTGATCCTACGATGCTTCTTGTTGAATTAAAATCAATAAATTGCATGAAATTAGTCGGGTTTGAAAAAAGGTTGAAAGTCGGGTCGGGCGACCTGTTTACAAATAAACGGGTCGGGAAGTAGGTGAAGAGTACTGCACAGTACTACAGCGCGTGGTCTCGCGCGTAGCCGTTCTAGGCCCCACGTGGCAGGGTTTATGAGGAAGTGGTCAATACAATTTTTAATGCTTTCAACATTTCGAACCTAATGGCGTAGGTTTTGAGTCAATCAAACATCATTTTGAGGTAATTTTGGGTGTCCGAAGTGCATAGTTTATGTTTAAAAATTGTTATTAAATCCAGGGGTTTAGGGGATTATTATACGAGGTTATGCAACGGCCTAATGACTCTTAATTTTTGTGTTTGACAAACCAGAATATTCCCGAGATTCCCGAGGAGCGAACAACTCGAAATTGAGCAGTTTGGACGGTGTGTGTGTGGACGTTTGTTTTATAAACTGTCATGCATGCGTAGTTAAATGTTTTCCCTGATTTGTTGCATAATTTGAGTTGCAATGATTGCTAGATGATTCAATATGATTTTTTTTGTTGATTTTATGGATTATTTAATCGGTTTTTGGGCATGATTTACGATGAACTGTGAAAATGATGTTTTGGGCATGGGCCCAGGTTTGAAAACGTTATTTTGACTTGGATTATGAGTCAAGAATGATTATATGGATTTACTTAATGATTTTTTAATGTGATTTTACGGATTTGAGTGAAAAATATATTTTGGGCATGAGTCCCTGTTGGAAGTGGTTTGACTTGGGATTGGAGTCAAACATGCGTTGTACTTGATGATGTGATGATATGTGTTGTACTTGGTAATGTGATGACATGTGTTGTATTTGATGATGTGATGGTATATGTTGTGCTATGATTATGGAAATTGGTACATGTCCGGACGATGCGAGTGCAGTTCCTAGTTGTGTAACAACCCGTACCTTCGGGAAGGGTAAAAAGGTAATTTTGTAAAATTTTGTGTAAATGGACGATTTTGCCCTTGTGAATAGTAGACGAAAAGTTGACTTTTTGTACTATCGATTGGATGAGTGTTAGCCCTTGACTGTGACGTAGTTTAGGACGTCACGAGTCCGTAGACAGGTGGCAGGTTTGATTCGGACAACCGGAGGAAAAGTTATGATGTTCGGAAGGTTGAGGGCATAACCGTAATTTGACTAAATTAGGGGGGAAAGAGTTGACTTTTCCTACGACCGAGTTTTGACATGTTGACCTTGGACCGTTGGGTAGATCTCGTCGTCCTGAATTCAACGACAGGCGGCACGTGTTTATCGGAGTTAGGACGGGCAAGTTACGGGTCTAAAACGGTAAGGGTAAAATGGTAATTTTGAAGTTAAGAAGGGTATTTTGGTCTTTTGGCTGGGGGCATGGTGCAATCGGATTGGGACACTTGTCCAAGGCAGAGAGGAGATTTTGTGTGAGAAGGGAGAAGATTGTGACATGTGGCAGGGCTCTAGTGGGTTCTAGGCCGTGCATGCGGGTGTTTAAAATTGTGTCGTGTATGTGTGTTGAGCTTAGCCGAAGGGGGGAAAAAAAACAGAGGTGAGCTGAGGGAGGAATTGATCGAACCGGGTGAGTGTTGTGAGGCTCTGTGATGTTCAAAGGAGAGCTAGGAGAGGGAGTGATTGTATCTGTGAGGATTTGGGCGTGACGATGAGTATGTGAGGTGTGTGAGAAGTGGGGAAAAACCAGAGAACAGGGTAGGGGTTTTGTGCACGGTTGTGCACCCCGATCGATCAATCTCCAAAATTGGACGGGTGGAAGTGTTCAGGGACCTGAGCGGAGCTTTGTGAACCGAGAGGAGCACAGCGGCGTGCACGGCGGAGGTTAGAACACAGGTAATTGTCCACGGTCCTCTGTTTTCCCAGTTTGGTTCAATTCAATAGTTGTGGGTTTTGGGTACGAGTCGAGGTTTTTGGTGGGGGTTATGAGACTCAGGAGGTCCCTAGGAGTCGAATAAGTTGTTGCCGCAATGGGGAAAATGTTGGATTAGCTGGGAACCGAAACAGGGGTTTCGGGTAAATGTTTTCAAATTCGAAGTCGACGAGCTAAGGACTTCGATGTTGGGTTTTCTGGTGGGGAATGGATTAAGGAGGTTAGGACGAAACTAAGGGATTCAACGGGATTAAAAATGGATGAACATGGGATGAAAACCGTGAACGCCGGTTCACGGCTGGACCGGACCGGTTCAAACCAGGTGAACCGGGTTCACCTGAGGTTGCTGGTGACACTGTTCACGCGCGTGGATTTCACGCGCAGAACCTTCTGGACGCGCGTGGGGGCGCGTGAGGGGTAATTTGGGAAATTAGTCAACTTGACTTTTAAAGTATTTGATGTAACGAACATTTTGGCGTTGGTTTCGAGTCGATCGGACATCGTCTCGATATGTTTCGGACTGTCCGAAGGTTTTAGGGCTGGGTTAAAAATAGTTAAAAATCCGGGAAAATTATGGGGCTTTAGTATGACCTTTATGAAGTAGGTAGTGATCTCTTTATGGGATTTGGACAGGTTTGGGACAGCTGAGGATAATGGTTTGGCAGGGAATGACATAGGTGCGCGCGTATCGAGGCGACGTCGAAATGGTCTGTGAGTGGACTTTGCTTTCTAACTCCTGATGCATGCATATATGTTTTTATATGATTTCTATACTAGCTTCTATGATTTGATTTATAGTTGTGATGGTTTGTGGTTTGTGCACGTTTTTCGAGGAAAATGACGGTTTTCACGTTTTACGAGGTTTTGATAACTATTGTAATTTGAACCTGGTTTTAATGGTTGATTTCGGGATTTGAAATACGGTTGGATTTCAAGGAAAGTAAAAGGATTTTGAAAAGTATTTTCGGGCCTGAGGCCCAGTTCAAAGGTGTTTTCAGAAATGAGATCTCGGGTTTCGGAATCGAAATTCCGGATGACGATTCGGGATTCGATTCGGGACTTGAAGCGGATTTCGGGTTTGGGTTCGGAATGGTTATTCCGGATGCTAGCTTACGGAATGATGGTTGCGGACTCGGACCGGAAAATGAGAAGGAATTGAGTTCTGGGTCTGGATTCGGAATGACGGTTATGGATGCCGGAAGGGCATCAGACCAGTGGTTTCGGATTCGGGTTTGGATATGGAAATGGAAAATGATTTCAAATGGTTTTGGGATTGGATTTGCTGGATCTGGATATTGGGTTTAAAGACCCGGATATATGTGACGGGGGACCGGCCGGATTGGGTTTAAAGACCCGGATTGAGTTTAAAGACTCGGGAGTTTAAAGACTCGGATATATTGATTTTCCCCCGTAGGCCTTGAGTTTAAAGACTCGGGAGTTTAAAGACTCGGATATGATTAAGGCCTGGATTGAGTTTAAAGACTCGGGAGTTTAAAGACTCGGATAGATCCAGCAGGTTCGATGAATGAGAATGTGGTTTTAAATGTGGTTTGGGTTTTCACTGAGACTTGATGATGATGTTTTGGGCAGTAGCCCGGATGAAATGGATTTCATTGGTTATACTGGCTTCCGGTGATATTGGGGCTGAGGCCCGGGTTTTGGAAAAAGGAAAAATGTGCTTTGGTTTTCGTACATGGTTTTATGATATGAAATTGATATGCATGCATTGGTTTTTAATACGGAGGGTATAACTGTTTGTGTTTTCTGATAACTGTTTTGAATTTAAACTTTATTTTTGTCCACTCACAGTCTTTTCGTGTTTTCGATACCCTCCAGGTTGTTGCAGTGCGGGCTGACGGTTGAGAGGGATGGAGACATCACATGCACCATCCACAGTAGACTCTGCGCACTCTGAGAAGTTTGAGGTTGTTGAGGTGGTTGGTCTGGAACTCCCTTGTCCGACTTACGTGTCACACGGAGGTTAGGCGGTTGTTTAGCCTCGTGTCATGCGTACGTTAGACGGGAGCGGGGTTTAGCCCTTAATCCCGGGGGATTAGGGGTGGGCCCTGACAAGTTGTGCCTCGGATGTTGCGATGGTGCAGCTCCCGAGTACATGTACGTCTAGATGTACATGTGCAGTTCTCGAGTATGACTCGGATGTTTCATGAGTGCAGTTCCTAAGTTTCCCTACGAGTAGTGTCGTTATGATGGTATGATTGATTGTGCACTTGTGAATAGTGTTGTGATGACACTGTGATTGATATATATATATATGCACTTATTGAGTAGTGTTGTTATGATATTGTGACTGATGTCTATGCACTTGTGAGTAGTGCTGTTTAACGATGGTGATTGATATGTGAGTACTGATGACTAGTACTGTTGATGATGGTCTTTGTACTTGACTTGATGGATGGTTGTACCCAGACATGTTTTCATGGTTTAAGGAAATGGATTTCTAGAAATGTGGGCCATGGGAGTTTGAAAATTGATATGATTTTATTGGTCCACTGTTTATGTTTGATTCTAAATCTGATTCCTGTTTTACTCTATGCATGCATGTTTTGTAACTAGAGGGTAAAATAGTTCGTTTTGAAATGTATTTTCAAACGATGTTATTTTTGTCCACTCACACCTTTTATGTTTTTTATGACCCTTCAAGTCGTGGCACGAAGATCGGGGCTGATCGAGAGGTGGAGGCACGAGTGGAAATCAGTGCAACTATCCCTTGTCTAACAAGTGTTGAGGGTGTTTTTAGAACTTTAATTGACTTGTCAGACGGGAGCAGCACCAGACACGATTATCAAAGTCTATTTGGGACGGGTCCTATCATTATATGGTTAACATGTCTTCTGTTTGACTTAGGTTTTGCAGGCTCTCATCCCATGTCTCTCTTCTGAGACAGCCAGGCAGCCATGCATATTGCCTCCAACCTAGTGTTTCATGAAAGAACCAAGCATATCGAAGTAGATTACCACTATGTTCGAGAGCAAGTCCAATCCAACGATATTCAAACTTCCTTTACTAGCAGCCATGATCAATTGACCGACATTTTCACCAAGGCATTATGTACTGCTCAATTTTAGCGTCTCTTATCCACGCTTGGATCAATCAATCTACCTTATCCATCTTGAGGGGTAGTGTTAGACGTTTATCTTAGGGCATGGGTTGTTACTATCACATTTTTCAACATAGCTGGTAAGGTGACTGCTACCACATTACTCTCTCATTTTCTCCCTTGTATATATCAAAAGGTTCCCTATAATTGTTACAAACAACATCAATATACAAAACCATTATCAAATTCTTCAGCGAGGCTGCCGGAAATGTCCCCAGAGACAGAGCAGGTATGATAGATGAGTGGGTTGGATTAGGGAAGAAGGTATTTTATTAGTTTTATTTTTTTTTTAAAGTTCTAATAGAAAATATATGAAAATAAAATAAACGTCATAATTACCCTTATTAATTTTGTAATATTGCTGCCATATCACAAAAACTAATGATGTTATTAACATTAACTAACGGATGGTGCAACGTTTTTTACGTTGCACCTATTCCTAGTGCACATTGAGGTAAATTCCTGTTCCTGTTGCATTTTGAGATTTATTTTTCTATTGTTAGTGCATTTAACCTAAAAAGCCTTTATCATATGACTTACTTATTTTGCTACTTTGTTGAGAATTTTATTCTTTTATTGTGTAATTAGGTTGGTTTTTCAATTTTTGAACAATGGCTTTCCCTTTTGTTTGCATTTTATTCTTGGAATTCAATCGCGGATCGACAATGAACCCTTCAAGGTATCTGAACTAATCCATTTTATCTCAATTTCTCATGTGTATGTTTGTGTTTTCTTTCTTAGTAATTTGCCGATTTCCTCACTTTCAATTATTATATATTTTTGTGGTTCAGGCAGAAATGCAGCGATTCACAGCCCAAATATGCATCTCAGAGTGGACCCATTATTTTATCATAGGTTTCATTTTTGCTAATTTAAATTATTAACCTAATTGGTTGTTTGGTTTTATGAGTAATCCAATTAGAGTTTTATGTTGGTTTCTATTTCAAAATGCCAGATTGAAAATTAGTATGAAAACATTGATAAAGCATATTGTAACGACCCATCCCGGAAATCGGGATTAGAATAGTAGTTAATGACGGATTAGTAAAGTTGATCGGTAATTAGTTGGGTGATTTCGGACGGACAGTGCAAAATGACAGTTTTGCCCCTAGAATGGGCAAAAATGTTGACTTTTTGTTCGGGCGGTCAAATGGACTTTGACCGATGACCGTGACGTAGTTCGGGACATCACGAGTTCATAGACAGGTGGTACGTCCGATTTCGACATCCGAGAAGGAAGTTATGATGTTCGGAAGTTCAAAGGCAATTCAGTAATTTAGTTAAAAAGGGGCAAATTGTTGACTTTTCAAACGACATGGAATTTTCACGAAATTTGAGGACCGTTAGATAGATCTCAATCCCCTGAATATAACGACAGGCGGCACGCTGTCATCGGACGTCGGACGGTTTCGTTCAAGGTCTAAACATGCGAAGGGAAAAATGGTAATTTGGAAAGAAAGGGTAAAATGGTCATTTGTGGCATTGGGAATTGTGCCCAGAGAATTGGTGACACTTGGCTGCTTGGATTGTTGTGTCCATCAGATTTTGGACACATGTCCTTCTCTGGATGTTTGGAGAACCTTGCATAGTCGTCTTAGTTGTTTTAAATCAAGGTTAAACATGGAGGGGAAAAACACAGAACAGGTCGTGTGTGCTTGTGAACCTATGTCCCTCAGACCCAAACCCTGACCCTTGAAGAGTGATTAAGAAAGGGAAGTGAGGCTGAGGGCTGTGGGAGGCTGGTGGTGGTTTAATCACGACGGTTGTAGGGGATGGTGACCCTAACCGTGAAACACCCTGTGAGGAAAACAGAGGAGGCTTGTGTTCTCAAAGCCATACAACCCTCAACTCTCAATATTTGACGGTAGTGTGTGAAGGAAAGATGAAGGAGGTGATGAGGCGACTCTAGTGATGCCACCGTGGAGAGCCGCCGTGGACGGTGGCTGGCAAACCCGACACGGTAAGAATCCGATTCAAATTTAGATACTTGTTTTTAGTATCTAATGATGGCTTCTAATGATTGGAACACGATTAGGGAGGTCCTATAGGACGATCAGGACTGAATTCGAGGTCAAGGAAGGACGGTAAGTGAATTTTCCATGAAACTTGGTTTTAGAATTCGAACATGGCAAACTTGGTTAGGATGACTAATAAGTGAAATGGTTAATTGGTTGAGGTTTTGGACATCACAACGAGGTTTATGGACGAGTAATGAAGGACAGAGATGGCCGGAAACCCGAGACATGGACGGCGGGAACTTGGACGTTTTGATCGTCGAATTGGAAGGTATAAACTCAGTTAGTCTCTATGTTTTAAGGTCATAGATAGCTAGGAAAGAGTTGGACGAAGCTCATGGTAGATAAAGACTGAAAATAGACTGGAAATGCACACAAAACCGTGAACGCCGGTTCGGGTTGGACGGTTTAACACAGGTTGAAGATGAATAGTGACTGGCGCTTGAGGCCCACGCGCAGCCCCTTTGGGCGGCGCTTGTGGGTGCTTGGTACAGATTTTGAGGGAGGTTCCAACACAACTTTTAAAGTATTCGATGTAACGAACATTTTGGCACTGGTTTCGAGTCGATCGGACATCGTCTCGATATATTTCGAGATGTCCGAAGGTTTTAGGACTCGTTTAAAAATAGTTAAAAATTCGGAAAAATTACGGGGTTTAAGTATGATCATTGTGAAGTAGTTAGTGACCTTATTATGAGATTTGGATAGATTCGGGAAAGCCGAAGATAGTGAATTGGCCGGGAACGGTGTAAGTGCGCGCGTATCGAGACGACAGCGTAATGGTCTGTGAATGGACTTTGCTTTCGAACTTATGATGCATGCATATATGTTTTTATATGTTTTCTATATGTGATTCCTATGTTTATGATTTGATCTTGGTGATTTATGATTTTGTACGAATTTCGAGATTATGACGTATTTGCACGTTTTACGAGTTTCTAACTTATATTGTAATTTGACCATGTTTTTTGTGGTTTGATTTGGGTATTTGAAAACTAATGGATTTTGGAAAAGTGATTTCGGGCTTGAAGCCCTGTTCATGAAAGTGATTTCGATAAACGAAATTTTGGGTTTTGGAACTGGATTTCGAAAATGATGTTTCGGATTTAGTTTCGAAATTTGGAAAGGAAATCTGGATTTGGGTTCGGGATGATGGTTCTGAATGCCAGTTTACGAAACCATTGTTACAAATTTGGATATGGATTTTCTATGGTTTTCCTATACTTGAAAAATGGTTTTGGGTTTAAAGACCCAGAAAGAAAAGAAAAACCATTGGATATGGTTTTGAGTTTAAAGACTCGGTTGATTGACCGGGGGGGGGGGCCTGGATTGATATGTTTTGAGTTTAAAGACTCGGTTATGATACCCCCTGAGGCCTGTTGATTGTGTTTTGAGTTTAAAGACTCGTTGATATCCCGGGAAGGCTTGATTATGCACATAGTTTTGAGTTTAAAGACTCGGGCGCGCTTGAGATCCAGCAACTCACATGATTGATGTTTTTCACTGGTTTTCAGATATTTTGGGCAGTGGCCCGGATGAATTGGATTTGATGAGTTTGGGGCTGAGTTCCCGTACTTTGAGATTGATTTGTGATTTTGGGTTGAGGCCCTGGATTTGAATCACGGATTTGAGAAAAGGAAAGGATTCGGGTTTTCAAGAATGGTTTTCACTAATGACTTCAGATATGAGATAATTTCATGACATGGATTTTATATGCATGCATTGGTTTTTGCGTGGAGGGTATAAATTGTGTTTTCTGATAACTGTTTTTCTGAAATTACTATTTATTTTTATCCACTCACAGTCTTTTCATGTTTTCAATATCTTACAGATTGTTGCGGTGCGGGCTGTTGGTCGAGAGAGACAGAGACATCACATACACACGGTAGAGTCTACGCGCTCTGGGAAGTATGGAAGTTTGGAATGGTGCGTTGGAAAATCTCTTGTCCGACTTGCGTGTCACATGGAGGTGGGACGTCGGTTTAGCCTTCATGTCATACGTAAGTCAGATAGGAGCAGGACTTGCCCTTAATCCAAGGGGATTGGGGGTGGGTCCTGTCAAATTGGTATCAGAGCAGGTTTTGTGCGCTCTGCGTGGGGTTTGGCTCCCAGAGTCGTTGGTTTATTGACTAGTGTGCTGGAATGCTACTGTGGTTAGTTAGCAGCGATTGATAGTGACAGGGTGATAGTCGCTCGATATGCGGTGCGAGGTATGACGTATGTCGGCTTAGGGCCGGAATAGTTAGTGTGTTGGCGCTGGATATGCTTTATGGTTGGACCATAGGGTTGGAGATATGCCAGCGGGATTAACCTGGATGGTAATCGGTGAGCTACGACTGAGTAGGCTGGTCGACCTGTGGGGCCCGACAGTAGCCTGTTGAGCTAGTGGTATACGTGGGCCGAGGAGGTCGGTTGACGGTGGCCTGTTGGGCCGGATGGTGATTGGATGACGAAAGTATGGATTGGTGACCATTTGGTCAGGTTGTTGGGATTGGACTTGTGCAGCTACGAGTAATCGGATGCCTCACGTGGCGAGGGTATAGGAAACAACTTTAAGGATCTAAAGGATTCCCCCTAGTGATGGATATTGGTTGTTGATGGTGTGTAGGTGTGACGACCCGAGTGGTAAGGTTGTAGTGAACTAGTGGCTGCCGCGGGTTTGGATAACCCGAGTGAGGATAAGAATTTGAGGAACCCTGTTGGGATGATTGGTTGGGACTGTAAGTACCTTTTTGAGAAACCCCAGAGTAAGTGATGAGTCTGAGAACTGTGAGTTAGGGTTGTGGTTAGGTAGTTGTTATGGTTGGGCCGACGTACGGCCGGATTGGAAATGCTGCTGCTGGACGCAGCCGGGGTTTTGGTTTGGAGGATGACACTGGACGAGTCCTGTGCGATTGTGGGATTTGGTTGAGCATTGAGTTGCTCAGAGTGGGGGATTACGAAGGATGTTAACTCCCCCGACCCGAGGGTAAATTGAGGGTTTTGGCTCGGTAAGAGCATGGACTCGGGACTGGTGTGTCATGAGCCCGAGATAGGAGACGATGTGCCACGAGCTGGGATGCCCGTAGTGGTACAATGGGCACAACGTGAGTTGAGGTTGTGATCAGGTATGAGATTCCGGTGTCTGGACGAAACCATGAACAGAGCTGAAAGATGTGATGGCCATGGGTTTGAGACGAACGGTTAGGATATCGTTAGTTGATCAGAGTAGCGCAGTGGAAGCGCGGTGGACCTATGTTGTTGGTCGAGAGAGATGGAGACATCACATACGCGAACCATAGTAGAGTCTGCGCGCTCTGGGAAGTCCGAAAGTTTAGAATGGTGCGTTGGAAAATCCCTTGTCCGACTTGCGTGTCACATGGAGGTGGGACGTCAGTTTAGCCTTCGTGTCATGCGTAAGTCAGATGGGAGCAGGACTTAGCCCTTAATCTAGGGGGATTGGGGGTGGGTCCTGTCACATATGGTTCTCCTGCCCAAACCTATATTAATTGGGTGGAAAACATGGATGTTGCTTTGGCTACAGTGTGCCCTGGGTCATATTCCAAAAGGATGATGCTTCTGCTTCTGTGGTGAGGCTTTCTTGACTCACTTTATATTCTATTTATAATATACTTAACAGAAAAATAGTTAGTCAATGAGATCTTTCATTTTGGGGTTTCAAATTATATCTATAATATAGTTAATAGAAAAATACTTAGTCACTGAGATCATTCATTTTGAGGCTTCAAATAGTTGTGTTCGAAATAGTTATTGTCATGGATTTGCGGGCTTGATCATCTTCCATTTTTCTTTTCTGATAGGACTAACCAAGAAATTGTTGACCATGTGAAGAACTTGGACAATCTGCAAGGTAAGTATTGGGTTGTAGTCAATTTATAGTGCATTTATCCTAAAAACCCTTTATCATATGACTTACTTATTTTGCTACTTTGTTGAGAATTTTATTCTTTTATTGTGTAATTAGGTTGGTTTTTCAATTTTTAAACAGTGGCTTTCCCTTTTGTTTGCATTTTATTCTCGGAATTCAATCGCGGATCGACAATGAACCCTTCAAGGTATCCGAACTAATCCATTTTATCTCAATTGCTCATGTGTATGTTTGTGTTTTCTTTCTTAGTAATTTTCCGATTTCCTCACTTTCAATTATTATATATTTTTATGGTTCAGGCAGAAATGCAGCGATTCACGCCCAAATATGCATCTCATAGTGGACCCATTATTTTATCCTAGGTTTCATTTTTGCTATTTTAAATTATTAACCTAATTGGTTGTTTGGTTTTATGAGTAATCCAATTAGAGTTTTATGTTGGTTTCTGTTTCAAAATGCTAGATTGAAAATTAGTTTGAAAACATTGATAAAGCATATGGTCCTCCTGCCCAAACCTATATTAATTGGGTGGCAAACATGGATGTTGCTTTGGCTACAGTGTGCCCTCGGTCATATTTCAAAAGGACGATGCTTCTGCTTCTGTGGTGAGGCTTTCTTGACTCACTTTATATTCTATCTATAATATACTTAATAGAAAAATAGTTAGTCATTGAGATCTTTCATTTTGAGGCTTCAAATAGTTGTGTTCGATATAGTTATTGTCATGGATTTGCGGGCTTGATCATCTTCCATTTTTCTTTTCTGATAGGACTAACTAAGAAATTGTTGACCATATGAAGAACTCGGACAATCTGCAGGGTAAGTATTGGGTTGTAGTCAATTTATGTTTCAGTGAAGCTTTCGTCAATTTCTCCTCAACATAGATGACATTGATCAATTACTGTAAACTCTAAGATATCTAACCAATTAATTTAATGACAATTGTGCACTAATAAGCTAAAAAAATAAGTGGACTTTGTTGATACAAAAATTGTACCAACGAGACTCTAAAGACACGCACGCACACCAAGACACAAGAAAGTACGTGGTTCACCCAAATCGAGCTACGTCCACGGTGTTGCCTCACTCTCATTAATATATGATGTTGTTTGTACAAGTATAGGAGGTTTTAAAACCTTTATAGAGAGAAAGTAGCATATGTAGAGAGAATGGAGAGGATGAGTGTAGAGAGATAGGTCCCTTTAATTGGGAGAGTAGAGTCCCTATTTATAGAAGTTGTCTAGGGTTTAGGTTATAGTAGTGATGGGCTTTTATGGGCCTTGTGTGATCTTTAAGGTCTGCTGGTGGGCCTACTCTATAGTCCAATATAGTATTTTGACATGCCCGTTACTTGGTCAGATGTCACGTCAACAAGTCCCCCCGTTCTTGATTGAGGCGGACTGCCTCAGTTGAGGACTTTCAAAAATGGTGCATTGGCCGAGCAACTCCTCATCTTTGCACTGCTCCGCTCAGTGTATCATCAGTCCCCCAAGTCCTCGGTCGAGGGAGGATGCGGAAGAGAAGACGCCTTGTAGTGTGTTGTATGTCGGAATGGATTGACGTTGTGGTGATTGCGCTCTGGTAGTCCCCCGGTGAGTGTGACTCCATGTATGAATCTGACTGCCTGTGAGTGATGCGTGGCTGTATATGTGTGTCAATCGGTATGTGAGCTGAGTGTAACATTGAAAGTGGGCTCGGTAGTTAAGCGGCTCAGTACGCATTAAGCTGATGTGGGTGCTCAGTAATTTGTCGAGCAGCTCGATAATGTGTCGAGTAGCTTGGTAATGTGTCGAGCAGCTAGGTAAAGTGTTGAGCCAATATGGGTGCTCGGTAATGTGCCGAGTAGCTCGGTAGTGTGTCAAGCAGCTCAGTAGTGTGTCGAGCCAATGTGGGTGCTCGGTAATGTGTTGAGCCAATCTGGGTGTTCGGTAATGTGTCGAGTAGCTTGGTAGTGTGTCAAGCCAATAAGGGTGCTCGGTAATGTGTCGAGCCAATGTAGGTACTCGGTAATGTGTCGAGTAGCTCGGTAATGTGTCAAGCCAATGTGGGTACTCGGTAATGTGTCGAGAAACTCGGTAATGTGTCGAGCGTATGTATGAGTTCATGTATGTTTGACATGGATTTATGTACGTCAGCATGCACGAGGGCACGTATGTGTGACATGTATGTTAGTATGCACAAGGGCATGTATGTCGGTATGCGCGAGGGCATGTATGTATGACATGTATGAGTGGCATGTATGTCGGTATGCACGAGGGCATGTATGTGTGACATGTATGAGTGACATGTATATTTGAATGCACGACGGCATGTATGTTTGAATGCACGACGGCATGTATGTGTGACATATATGTCAGTATGCATGAGGGCATGTATGTGTGACATGTATACGTACATCAGTAATGATGGTTAGAAGAGGTTTCTGATTGGAAGTGTTACCTGGTTGTATTCAGGTGTATCAAGATGCATAGTTCGGTGTGAGCGAATAAATGTGGGAGGTAGACCCATGAACAAGTGGATGTTGAGAAGATCTACCAGTCGGGCGTCGAGTAGGTTAAAGAAGAAAGTCGACATAGGGGGCATGCTGACCAACCGGGTGCTTGCGAGTGTGTCGGTCGACAATCAAGTTATCCAACAAAACCTAGCAAGAAGAATCAAGTTTGATGATCCGTAAAGGCGTAGGATGCAATAATATGTGTATTGGGTAAATAAAAAAATGTAAGTGGGTAAATACGCGCATAATAAGCATGTGTAATCGTGTGTTTGGGTTGTGTGTACAGTATGAATGTAGGTGTGTGTACATGTCCATGACTTACAATAATGTGGGCTTGTGATGAGCCTAAAATAACGAATGTGTGGGCCAAGGAAAAAAGAAAACTGTAAATTACAAGCCCAATTGAAAAAAAAATGTGAGCCCACATAAAAGGCGAGCTGCCCAGAAATTTTGTTGTGTGCAGCCCACATGTAAATATTTTTGTTCGTAGCCCATATGTAAATATTTTTTGTTGGCAGCCCATATATATAAAGGCATGAGCCCAATGTGTTGGTTTTTTTATTTTATTTTTGTTTCAGCCCAAGGAAAAATTAATGGCGCAATGGTAAATAAGAAGAAAGTGCTTTTCTTAATTGATGGTCTCCTCGACAGAGGCCGAACAACTGTGAAGGTGAATGTCAGCAACGGTGGACTGCGTGAAGGTGGGCTGTCAGTTGTCCGTGGAGGTCGAATGGGCTACCTCCGAGAGGGGGGTTCGATGAGGGTCGAGCTCGTAAAACCGAGCCAGCAGCGTAGTCGTCAGAGGCCGACTCGGCTGCCAGTTGCACGTGGAGACCGACCGGGCTACCTCCGTGGACGAAGAGTCGTCATCAGGTCGCTCGTGCGAGGTCAAGGTGGGGACGTCAGAGCAATCCAAAATTAATCAGTTGGTCAAGGCTCGCCGTGAGTTGGCGTAGAAGAGTCGTTGTAGGCGATTGGGTTCCAAGCGGATCCCTAATGGCGACAGACAGGTCGGTCGGGTCGACTGGAGCACCAAACGGGCCCATCGCCGTGGTTGATTCCTTGCTGGTTGGCGAACCACGATGACGCTGAATAGGGGCTCGATCCTCCTGTATGCAAGACTCATCCTCGAACTCCAGATAATGATCATGACCATCATAGGGGGAACCCATGATGATTAGATTGAGGATAAGTGAACAGAATTTGGCGATGGCGTCAGGGAGTCACCGTCATGGAAGCTGGACCGAGTAGTGGGTCGGTCGCGCAGTTAAGGGTAAGTAGCGGGTCAGTGCATCGAGTCAGGCTTGGCATGGGTTGGGTTCCCGTAGATCGGTGGGGTTCCACTGGAGTTCATGGGTCATGAGCAGCGGGTCTTTGAAGTGACGGTGACCGACCAAAAGACACCGAGCCTATTTTTCGTGGGCCGACCGAGCCCGCACCGCACTCCACGGTGCTCGGTTCGTAGTGCAGGTGCCTGGAGATGATGGTGTGCGGTCGGGGGAAGATGGTGATCAGAGTCCCTCAGAAGAAGACGTCATGTCGAAAATAATTTATTGTAGATTCATGCATGCATCATTCGTATGACCAGTACCAAAAATAAAGGGTGTTAGATATTTTGTGTGTGGGGTCTAGTGGTAGGGTGTGAATTGACAAGGACAATTTGAATATGAATTTATTTGTGGTGGGCAGAGTCTGCAAAGGGCCAAGTACAAAATTTTTTTTGTGGTTTGCAGAGGCTACAATACATATATTTATTTTGTGGTGGAAAATAGACTTTGTGAGAGATGCACAAGGGGCTTCGACAGACCGAGAAAGGAGAATTTTTTCTGGGTTCTTCTTGCATGTTAGACAGATTGTATTTTCTGGGTTTTTCTTAGTGTTCTTAGTGGCCATGGTATTTGAGCAGGTGAGAAAAATTGAAAAGAACCGACATAACATTTTGTATCGGTTCCCACAGACGGCGCCAAACTGTTGATGCAAAAATTGTACCAACCAAACTGTAAAGACACGCATGCACACCAAGACACAAAAAAGTATGTGGTTCACCGAAATCAGGCTACGTCCACGGTGTTGCCTCACTCTCATTAATAATATGATGTTTTTTTGTACAAGTATAAAAAGTTTTAGAACCTTTAGAGAGAAAAAGTAGCATATGTAGAGAGAAGGGAGAGGATGTGTGTAGAAAGAGAGGTCCTTTTAATTGGGAGAGTGGAGTCCCTATTTATAGAAGTTGTCTAAGGTTTAGGTTATAGTAGTGATGGGCTTTTATGGGCCTTGTGTGATCTTTGAGGTCTTCTGATGGGCCTATTCCGTGGTCAAGTGTAGTATTTTGACAGGCCCGTTACTTGGTCAGATGTCACGTCAACAGACTTCATAACTAATTTTTTTTTCTTTTTGATTTGTAGTGACGTTGATGTGTTGTGGAGTTCGACCATTTGCTCATCTTATCTAATTCGAGCTGGTGTGTTTACTAATATTTAGTCGATTTGAAATTTAGAAATTGGCAACTTTTTTCTCGATCGTTTTGCTACTCTGGTCCAAATGTCAATTTGGCTTCCAAAAAACCAGACACTAGTAATATTGAAATCATGTTGCTTTGAATTGCAGATGAATGGTAGCATGCAAATACATTTACTGGATTCATCCAATGGATTTTTGCAACCATCCTTGCACATAAGTAATTATTTTCCACTTTATTTTCTAACTTGTTCTTTTGTTTGGTCTTTATTACATTCAGAACAAAAACCAGCATTTTGTCCATAATGTACATATTTCAGCTGCTAATTGATGATGGTATCAATATCCTATATCAGTTTGTCTACGTATATGATAATCAAAATTTTAAATTGTTTCTATATTGAGTAGTCATGAAATTTGTAGGTGGATTTTGATTTTGTATTTAATTGTGTTGCCTTTCAAGTTGTGATTTCAATTCAGCAGTGGATGATTTACATATTTAAAAATAGCTCTCAACTGCTTTTGATTACTTTAACAGATAACAACTTCTATTTGATTCAAGTTCTTGGTAAACTCTTTCTTACTTTAACATATTTCTCAGAATTTGTGCAGAGAATCTCTGAACAAAAATTAAATTTGTCATGGACATTTAAGTCTCATCTAAGGTCTCCTCTAAGGTCATTTGATAGCCTTTCTATTTTAGTTTTCTATTTTCGGTTTCATGTTGTTTTCCATGTGCATATATGATTTGGATTTGTGGTGATTAGCTTGGGTCAACTCGAAAAGGAATCTCATAAGTTGTTTGGATTTATACTCATTGTATATATGATCTAATTCCATAAAATTGATTTGTTGTCTGATTGATTTCACTGGTTGCAAAACAAACCCATGATGGGAAAGATGGGGACATGGAAATTCTTCGTTGAGAAATTGAGGTGATTTTTATGTCTTAAATACATGTTTCTGGTATACGTGATAACTTAACGAATCTATTTTTTTTTTACAGTAAGGACTGAAATAATAGTCTAAGAAGCAAGGTTTGAAGTAAAGGTACTTCGCACAACGACACAGGGAATGATTTTAAGGCAAGCAGAGATGTTATGTCTTCTAATATTGGATTGAGATTAAATTTAGTTGAGTGGTATCTAAAGGTTTATTATCTATCTTTTTGGATGATTGGTTATCTAATTTTTGAATATTCATTTTGTTTGATTTTGTTAATTATGTCAAGTTAAGATTTCTCTTCTTCTATTTTGATCAAGTGAACTGGCTTAATTGTATAGAAGGAAGATGATGGTGAGATGTTTTCTAGGAGTGGATATATTATCTCGAAATACCGAAATTATCCCGTCTCGTATCATATCAAACCGAAAAAAAAAACAAATAGTAAAATTGAAAGGATGATCGGTACCGTATCGATACCGTACCAGTTTAAATCGGTACGTGATTGGTTTCGATGTTATAGAATACCGTCCCATACCAAAACCGAACCGATTTTAATTTTTTAATTAATTAAAAATTAAATTAAATTCAACAATAAAAAACCCCTAATAATCTAATAGCTAATGATGGATTTAATTGTATATTAATTTAGTTGATAGATTTAATTGTATATTAGTTTAGTTGATAGACTTATTTGTATTTTAAGAGTTTTTTAGTTGATGGATTTAATTGTTTGTTAGGATTTTTTAGTTAATGTTGTTAATTTTAGTTGATGTATTGAGATTGATTGGGTTATGAATTTTCTATACATTTTGAGCAATACTTGTTACCAAGCAAGAGTCCTAATTTCTCAATTTTATCAAAATGTTGCTTTTAAACATTGAATCAAGTAATAAATAAATGAAATTATGAATTTGACTTCAAAATCGAAACCGTACCGAACATAATTGGTACTGTACATTATGGTATCAATTTTATATTTAGAAATATCGTACTGTACCGAACCGATTAAAATTATTTGGTACGATTCCGGTATCACCTTCGTACCAAACCATGCCCAAAGCTAATGTTTTCTGATTATTACACTTGATTCATTGATATGAAGATGATACTTAAACTAGGAGGAAATATTTTTCATTTTTGTTTTGATTATGTAAATGAATAAATGATGATATACATCAATAATTAACCTTCATTTAATTACCTTGGATTGTAATTTTATTAATATATATCATTTTATAAATCATTTGAACAACACGCTATACAAGCTTTGCTTTTTCTGCATTGTACCACCTCACTGTTACCTTCCGCTTAAATTCCTTTTATTTAATCAACTCACCCATTCTATTTGTTTGGCAAATATAATTTTTTTATGGCTTATTATTCACTTTGCTCCCCTAATTGGATATTAAATATTATTTTGCTTTCCAAAACGAATTTAGTTCCAATGTATTGCCACAACTGCACATTTAGTAGCACCGTTGCTCTATCTGTTACCCTCTGTTAGTCTGGTGCTTACGTAACAGTCCCTCATTGGTTGGTTAATTATTTACTAAATTTATTAAAATTAAAAAGGAAGATGAACATCTAATTGGATATTAAATATTATTTTGCTTCCCAAAACAGATTTAGTTCCAATGTATTACCACAACTGCACATTTAGTAGCACCGTTGCTCCATTTGTTACTCTCTATTAATCTGGTGCTTACATAACAGTCCCTCGTTGGTTGGTTAATTATTTACTAAATTTATTAAAATTAAAAATTTTAAAAACAAAAAATTAAAAAGGAAGATGAACATCTGATTTCATTGTTCATCTTCTTTCATGTTCCAGACTAACCCATCCAATTTGCTCAAGCAGATGTTCCTTGATCAATTGTTTGACAAATTTTGCACACGATAGATGAAAATTAAGAGCCCAATCTGAAACAAACACTCTGACCAAAACCCACTTCTCCTCCTCATCCAATTTCCTCCATTTTTTCTTGACATTGACCTCTGATTTTAAAAAATATTATGAATGCCTTCCTTTACTTCAACGGCTCAAAAAGCCTATATCTAATCTAAATTACCATCCTATAATTTTGGACAATTTTGTTACAATTTTTCAACGGTAAAAAAATAATTCTTGAAATTCTCCGAGCAAGACCATCAAATACAGATTTAATTCCGGCAGAATATATGTATATAATAAACCCTGGAAACCCCATCTGAGAAACAAAAAAAAACCCAGAGGCCGGAATTTTTTAATTGACTCAAATTTGATGTGAAAAAGGTGAAATTGTTAAAATTGTGGGTTAATGTAACACACCTTGGAAGTGATTAGCGGCTCGTCTAATTTTCTTGGTGCATCTCTCGCAGTGCATTTCGGTCTTCAAAACGACGATGATAAAGCCGTCGTCCTTCTTGGGGATGGCGTCGAGGGCAGGCTTCTTGTCGCCATCATTCTTTGTGCCTTCTTTTTTTCTGCCATAATAGAACAAATCATCGTTAAAACAAAGAATTCGGGAATTTGTAGCAACAATTATCGACGAAAGCTAGGGTGAGAAGATGTGAAGAAGAAAGAGGAAATTGGACAGAGGAATTGTTTCAGATTGGGCTCTTAATTTTCATCCATTGTCTACAAAATGTCAAATAATTGGTCGAGGAACATCTGCTTGAGCAAATTGGATGGGTTAGTCTGGAACATGAACAATGAAACCTAGATGTTCATCTTTCTTTATAATTTTTTGTTTTTAAAATTTTTAATTTTAATAATTTTTAATAATAATTAATCAACCAATTACGTAAATACCAAACTAAAAGCGAATAACAAATGGAATAACAGTGCTATTAAATGTCAGTTGTAACAATATATTGAAACTAAATTCATTTTGAAAAGTAAAGTGATATTTAATATCATATTAAAGAAATAAAATGAGTAATAAGCAATTTTTTTATTCTTCAGCTTTGATTGTGAACATCTATCTTCTACCTATATATCATCAGAATTTATACCTAACAACATAACTCAACCCGCGGCGAAGCACAGGCTTATTTATTAGTTGTTTATAATATAGGAAGTGACATTTATTTATTTTTATTAACTATTATGTCACAATTATTTCATAGATGTTAACATGTAATTTATGAAACTCGCACAGTAGCAGCTTTACAATTACATGCTACACAAGTGTTATCGCCCTTTCCTATTTTACTCATCAACACCGGGACAAGCTTCCAGAAACTGTCGTATTTTCAGTCGTTCTTCCGTCGTAAGCTGCGGATCATCGCCCGTCAACCTCTTTCGTATGGCAGCACTAGTACTGTTAAGATTCTCCTCGACAACCTGAGAGCATAACTCGGTCAATGAGATGAGAAGAACCAGTATATCTCAAGAGTTTTACCTAGGTCTTATAATTTATGAAATCTAGACCTCAAAAGCTGAAGCTTACATGAACAAAATTGTTGACCTGGCCGTCCTTTGGAGAGGTGAAAAGCTCGTCCTCATTGTGTGTCCACTCACCATCAATAATGTACTTGTATTCGTATCTTCCTTCCTGTAAATCACGAGTTTATTTCAGGCTACTGATCAACAATGCAACCTTCTAAATTCCAAACCTGTGTTTGTTTACCCTGAAAGCATAAGCATAATTTTCGTTCAAACAAGATGCTTACCGGCAATTCCCTCTTGAGAGTCCACGAACCCTTCTCCTGATTAAACTGTAAAGGAATCCTCTGTACATCACAAACAGTAAAGCATGCATCAACAAATATCCAACAGTAACATTTATGGAAGATCTTGAAATTTCAAAACAAAAAATTCTTTGGTCATTGCCAAGGAAGAAGCTACTACCCAAAGCCAAGATTATATACCCTTCACTGTGCACTACCCAAGTCAACAATCGTTCTGTTTCTCATGATAAATGGACGACAATGTCTCGGCACAAAAACCATCAATCTAATGGACTATTTGATCATCGGTTGCACCACGATGTCATGTTTAATATTTCCATGCCCTACTACAAGTTCACTTGCAACATCAAGACTATATATACCCTCTGTCTAATAAGCCGCTACTAGGACCTTGTCTTTACAAGAAAGCCGGAATTTATCATTCAATTAATTTTAACAGGATATGCAAGATCTTCTTTGCATAATATTCGAGTAGCTCTACTTGTTGCTTGGTCATGAAGAGAACCACGTGTTCTGTTAAGGTGTGTGCATCTCTTTTTCTTACATGATTTTGCAAAATGAGCATTCGAAAGGCAGTACCCAAAGAGTCAGTCATCATTGATCACCAGTCCATACTACACATTTAGCGGTAGCATACATTATACGTTAAGATCACAATTAGAAGCTATAGGAAGCATCGACGTCGGTTGAAATAAGAAGATTGATTAGTACCTGACCCCATCCAATATCAAGTCCAGCAATTTCCACTGTAGAGCAATTACTGTGCCCCCAAGTCAATGTGACAAGCCATTTTTTCATGCCAGTAAGCTTCAAAATAAGAAGATATGCGACAAATGAGTTTGTAATTACTTCCTTTTTATATGACAAATGAAGACAGATAGATCAAATGAACTTACTCTGTATGAGATGAATTTCCTTTTAGTTCAATACTTCAGTTCATTCTAGGTACTAATCAGGTACTAAATTAAACAAATAGATTCCAACTATAAGTATTCACATCTCCACCATTCTCGAAATTTAATTAAAGAGGAAATGGATTCATACATGTAAACATTTATTTATTTCATGAGAATTCATATGGGTAAACATCAGTACGGAACATCAAAAATAAAAACATATCCAGCAGCAGCATCCTTCCCCATTTTGTTACACATAAATGATCTGACCACCAACACTCAGTAAAAAACAGTGGCTGACAAAACGAAGGGAAATTACGCGGAGAACCTAAAGAAACAGAACCTAGCAACAGGAAATCGAAGAAGAGTCTAGGGTGCATTCGACAGAAGCGTTTACCACCACCTAGCAGTTTTGGAAACATTCTTTGGTTCTGGAATGTTGAGATGTGAGGAAAATGTCCCACATCAGAAAAGCACAACTACAATTTGTGCCTTATAAGATCTTGGGCTACCTCCCCCCATCGCCAATTGGTTTTGGGGTGGAACCTCAATTTCTTACATGGTATCAGAGCGGGGTTATCTCACGTGATTGGCTTAACCGTCACACGTGTCACACGTACCCAATCAAATCATCACGTGATAGGCTGGAAAATCCGCCACACGTGAGGGGGCGTGTTGAGATGTGAGGAAAATGTCCCACATTGGAAAAACACAACTACAATGGTTACTCCCCCCATTGCCAATTGGTTTTGGGGTGGAACCTCAATTTCTTACATGGTTTCAGAGCGGGGTTATCTCACGTGATTGGCTTAACCGTCACACGTACCCAATCAAATCGTCACGTGATAGGCTGGAAAATCCGCCACACGTGAAGGGGCGTGTTGAGATGTGAGAAAAATGTCCCACATTGGAAAAGCACAACTACAATTTGTGCCTTATAAGATCTTGGGCTACTCCCCCCATAGCCAATTGGTTTTGGGGTGGAACCTCAACTTCTTACATGATATCAGAGCGAGGTTATCTCACGTGATTGACTTAACCGTCACACGTGTCACACGTACCCAATCAAATCGTCACGTGATAGGCTAGAAAATCCGCCACACGTGAGGGGGCGTGTTGAGATGTGAGGAAAATGTCCCACATCAGAAAAGCACAACTACAATTTGTGCCTTATAAGATCTTGGGCTACTCCCCCCATTGCCAATTGGTTTTGGGGTGGAACCTCAACTTCTTACATGGAATGTAAATTGAGGGCGGGTTTGGAAAGAGTAACCCATGACCTGTTTTGCAGGTGAATATTGGTCCAAAGTTTGTATTATAAAGATATGCACAACGCACACAATGCACTTGCGTATACTCTCGTAAGGGGAAAACTGTATCAGCTGAATTAAGAATTAAGATTCACTCCCTTCTGGCAGAATTACATCAAACTGTATGAACTAACAACATGCATCCAGAAACATTTACCCATATCATCAGATTTTAAGTTGGTAACAGATACATGCGAGAAACCAGTAATGACTAGACTTCCTAAGCACTGATTAAAGGAAAAAAGAGACTGACAATATCTGCAGTAGCGTTCTTTATAGCATCCAGTTTGGGGAAGCACGAACGTTTGCTCTGCATTAAAACTCGAGTCAGATGCTTCTGAGAAATTACAGCAGCCCACTTTCTACTTTGCTCAAATTAGCTGTCATGCCATTGATACAAACTTTCCAAAACAAAAGTTCTTCCAAAAACTGCAATGTACTACAACTGCATAGTGCATAACATTCACTATTGGTTTTCAAGATTGACATTCAAGGTTCTGCTGCCATACTTTCATGAATCCAAAATTAGACTTCCAGTATTCCTTTTTCCCCTTCCTGTTTTCAGTTTTGATAAATAACTTTAAACCCTCATAAATAACTAAAATGCAAAGGGGGTTTTTACTAACAAGATATGTGGTATGGATACATAATGCATGTTAGAAATAAGTCAACTGGACAGAAAGTTACCAACAGTAATTTGACAGCATCTGTAAGTTTGTATCCCTGTACCCAGAACATGTAAGCCAACTGCCATCATCACAACATTCAAGAACAGTGTTAAAATTAGAACTAAATATAACAGACTGATATCTGTAATACATAAATAAACAAGTATATCGAATGCAGCTAGATGTAGAAAATTTTAATAGGAGTTATGAGAACCTTCTTAACAGTTCTCATTGTTTAGTTTTTCAATCAAAGATTATTTTGATATGCATTTATTGTATATTCCTGCTATCTATGTTGTTTTCACCTGATTTGAATAAATTTCTAGAAAACTTACTGAAGGCATTTCTTGGTCCAATACTTACTAAAGACTTGACTGAGTACATTAGCATTCATCAAACCTTCTGATATAAAACGAACCACTGTCTGTTGGAAAACCGTTGAATGACATTTGCAAAAATTTTATCTTATATCGTATTCACTTTCTAAATATTTCAGTACACAAAAACACCACGGCCGCAGCAAAAAATGTAGCAAAAGAAGAGAAGTTGAGATTCTCAGATGAGAACATCTGGCAATGCAATAACAAATATTTTCAACAATGATCATCAATCATCCTCAACCTCATTGACATGGCTACACATCAATATTTGCACTTCCAGAGGACATTCTATAAAATATATTCTGATCCACTAGCTGGTGGTCCTCTCAAATCCCATTTATTCACGACAGGTAGAGTGAATTCTAAGGTTCCAGTGACATTCCAGTTCTCGCCCAGCAATGGAAGTGAATATAAGATAATATGTATATAGTTGTACTACCTTACAACTGTCTTGTGCCAGTTGGTTAGGGAGGCCCTAACCATTTGTAGTGCCAAGATAATGGATCTAATTTTAACTATGTACTTATAACTCAAAGAGAAGGCATATAAAATGGAAAGGAAATATTCATATTATAAATATGTAAAGACAAAAATTTCTTCGAATCTGTTGGGAGGCCTCATAAAACTGTCAGCTCTACAGATGGTCTGGAAAAGCTAAGTTTTAGCTTCAGAGCAATATGAGACCCTAGACAGACAACAGAATAGCAGTCTTATGAGTTCACTACACCAAAAGAATCTGCTTGGTGAATATTAATGCTTCTCATTTAACCAAAATCATCCCCCCAGTTTCCCCTTATATGTACAATAACTTACTAAAAATTATGCCACTTTCAGTTGAAAGTAGGTTTATCTACTAAAAAGTAGGTTTTATATTTGACTAAAATACTCCCAAATTTTAGGTTAATTTAGAAAACACTTTCCCTGGTCAATTTACTAAAAGGGACTCAGAAACAGGCATTTCAATTGAGAGCAAAGACTATAATAAGAAAAATGATTAATGCAGGCTTTTACAAAAGAAGGCAAAGAAGCTGAAAACACAAGGACAAATTTTCATGCATAAAAAAATTGCATAACAAAAACACAAGAAGATAACACAAATTGGCATAAACATAATTGACAAGGGGAGCTAAAGGAGAGCTTCCATGTGAATGGTGAAATTCCTTAGTTCCATAAGGTGTTTGCTACTTTTCTCAAACGTTGGGAAGAATAACATTAGTTACATTAACAACATACCACAGCAGCAGGAGCTCTTCCAAGTCCCGCAGTGCAATGCACATATGTGACACCTCCATTTCGATTTATGGCCTTATATAATTTGCTAACGACTGCAGGAAGCTGAAGACGTAGATCATATGCATCAAAATCCCTACAATATCAAGCATTAGCTGGTCGCACATAGTGTAAATTATACATGAACGTATTATGAGTCCTTGTGTACACACACACTTATAAGTTGGTGATTGATATTGCTCTTCAAACAGAGAAGAAAAAACAGATAATTTTATAGTATAATTGCCATACAAGGGAAGTAGAAGTTGGAAGTTCACTGCTTCTACCTTTCAGTAATGAGAGACACACTATTACGCTACCATGTCAGAAAGTCATTCTAAAATAAGAACAAAGATTAGATAGAAACCTTTTATTTTCAAATAACTAACCTTATTTCAGCACGCAGGTGTTCAATGTCATCAAATGTTTTGGCATACTCTCGAATGGCACAGATGTCAACACTAAAATATCTGGAAGAACTAATTAAGGAAGCTTTAGTTTAATTCTCTTCTTTCTAAACTCAAATCTCACAGTTTCCTCAAATGCCCGACACATTACAAAGATTACCTCATACCTATGACATGGACCACATGATTAAATATTTTTTTTTTCTAGTAATGTGTTCCATGTGTACTGAAACTCTGAAGAAAAGATACTTCAGGATACTCCAAATCTGAATCTTGTTGCAAGCAAAATATAGTCTTCACTCCGATGCTCCGAAGCTTGTCAACATCTTTAGGAGTCTGGTGGTATGTAAAACGAAATAATCATACTAGGGAACTTCAAAAAATATCAAAATTTGTTCATGTGGCCGTTTATAAACAAGGATCACCTGTAGGCAAGACCCCACAATTAGATCTGGACGTATGAAGTTATAGTTCATACCTAGCTCATGCCTATAGGTCAAGACTGCATCAAATTTTATATAAATAGTTAGCTACAGCCACAGAAACAAGGCAACAAGAAAAAAGCAGCATGCCAAAGAAGCAATTATGTTCTAAACATTGTGCTAACCCAGATTACCAAACGGTAAAATCTTACACTCTTATATCTCGTTTCTCAGTATTGAGCCAGGCATAAATTTAACCAAGCATGATTAACTTACCTGCACCCATGGCTTCAGTCATGTTAGTACTATATATCTCAGATTTTTCCTCTTCTGCATCAGCACCACTTGTCTCAGCACTAGACGTGGAACCTGAAATTGCCTACAGACAAATAAATTTGACAAATTTAATCGCACCAAGTATTATGCTTGACAACAGATTACAGACAACATATCTCAAATTCAAACAACTGATCTAATGATGGATGCATTTTTCTGATGCCCAATTACTCCACATTGAAACACATAGATCCACTGACACACACAAGCCTTATAATTACATAACATAATTGCCATCTCAGTCATATGATAAAAAGATTCATGCTAAAAGAATGCTGTCCGTAAAGTTTTTAGCTTTTTATTACAATTATTAGTTTGGTAACAAGCACAATTACTGCAAAATGCACATAACTTTCCAGTGTCGATGTGTAGTTATGAACAAAATTCATAATGCACAATATCATGTACTATGCCGTAACTAGGAGATAAAAGTTTCAGTGCAAGAGTTTGAACTGACAAAGCACAACAGCATATGCAGGTTATTTTCTTATCCATTGACAATGAATCCAATTTCTACTTCTCCAAAACCATGAAAATTTACCACTTAATTTAGAAGCTTAAACTAGTAACAAAAGCGTGCTAATCAGTCTTACATTCCTTTCAGATTTTCTTCTGAGAAACCCCAAACATTAAATTAGGAAAATGATACAGCTGGTAAGCTCAATTAAAAATGACAAAAAGAAAAATACATACATACATGCGTACTACTTCCATCTTCCAGAGTCCAGAGTTCAGATTAACCCAAACGAAAAAGAAAAAATGACCCCGAAAAAAAAAACAACCCAATAAAAAAAAAAGGTCATAAGATCCATCCATGAGCAATAATAAACAATTAGAGCAGATACTCAATCCAAAATTCAAAGAACTATCAAAATTCCTAATATACCTTGACGGCCATACTTCGAGGTAGATCGGTATCCTTCATCATTCCCTGCAGTTGAGTAAACAGTTTCGTAAAGTTCGTAAAATATTTCACAGCCACGCAAACATTTTTCATCGAATGGCGAAAGATGAGTGTACCAGAGTTGAGTTACAGAATGAAAGCTTCCTCGGATTGCATCTGAAGCTACGTAGAGGCAAAACAGAGGATCTGAAATTGGAAAAAAAAAGAATTGAGGAGAAAATAGTTAACTTGATAAAGAAAGTTAATAATTGCCTTTGTATATGCAATCGTAAATGAATTTGAAGTTGATGACGGACCCTGGAAGATTCTGAAGACAGTTCATCTCTGATGACAAGAATAAAAAGAACTTCCGATCTCGCAGACAGAGGCAGAGAGCTCAGTCTTCAAATCACACGATATTTTATTGGGTTGGTCCAAAAAGGCGTTTGCTCGGAATAAAAAAGGATCACCTTTTTGGAGATTCTCGAAAATGCCACTTTCTTTTTCAGTCTTTTGTTTTGTTTTGGTTTTTGCCGACGGAAAAAAACAAGAAAAACAGACGAGTTTCAGTCTTCTGTTTTTGATCTGATTCAGTCTTCTGTTTATGCAGGTGATATTTTGTTGAATTAGAGTAATTTCATCTCGAGTAGAGTTGCTATATATAACTCACCAACCCAATTTAGTTAGAAAGTACTCAATCTAGTTAGAAAGTTGTAAAAAAAAAAGCACCTCCAACAGAGTCTGCCTGAAGTGTCATTTGGAAAAACAAAAATGAGTCCTTGTACGTGAGAAGAAGAATAGAGAATCACATAATTACTAAAAGTCTCAATCCAGATTACCATCCAAAAAAATAGAGTATTACTGGAGAGATGATGTAAATATGCCACGTAGTGGAAACAGAGTGGTGATGAGCACTGAGCAGTTGGATGGAGCAGAAGCATCCTTTAGAATGGAGCAGTTTTGCCATTAATTTAGCAACCAGTCATTGAAAATGATTCAAAGGTAACCGATACATGTAGAGACAGTTCATTATATTCGTAACCATGGACAAGCCTACTGGGATTTGGTTGCTTATGTGTGATGCAGTGACATGGACGCACATGCAAAACGTATAAAACCTAGATGCCGCCCAGTTTGCCCAACAACTGAGAAAATTGGATGCAAATTAGACAAACAAGATCAAGCAAAAGGTTGTCAATTAATCTTTTCTCTAATAATCATGCCATTATTAAGTAGCAAATTTTCCGGTATACGGTGGGTGACTGGTTACTCATGGAAAATAATCCTAAACATACGTGTTTCGAGGGGATCCTTCATTTTTTGTGAAGTACCTGATTTTGGAATCCATACACGCGTATAGTCCGTTTTCGTAGCCATGAGATCAGATGGATGATGAATGAAGTACAGATCATGTCTTTTCTCTTGTGTTATGTTTTAGTTGTCCTTCTTTCTTACTCTTTCATGAAAGTTTAAATTAAAAATATATAATTGCTTGATCCATAAAATGGTTATAAAGATTCAATATTAATTTCTTTATTTATGAGAATTTATTCATCAAATCTGCGGGTGTAATATATAAATCTTTGTGATAGTTGTATTGCATATGTTTTATGAAGTTTCTATTATGAAGGTTCTAATGTTTTAGATAAGAGAGACATCTAAGAAGCGTTGTGTTTACACCCGAAAAATCCCTTCTGAGCCCAAGACGCAGCTTACGGAAAATTAAAGACCTGAAACGACTTATGGCCCAAGTCTGAAGAGCTTTGAGCATGGAGAGAAAGAAGACATAGGTGGTGCAGACAGTGCGAAGAAAAACAGAGGCAAGGAGGAGTATCCCAATGGAAAAAGGGGAAGATGGGACCCATGCAGGACTTGATTCAACAAGTTGAAAACTCTTTCACCGCCTATAAATAAAGAACGAATCAGTTTATTAAAAGACCGAGAATCAACCAATCAAACTCAGTAAATTGATCTTCATCAATTTCTGAACCTATGAACACTTTTAACCAAGGCTTCATGGTTTTAAAAGATTAGCCATGTGGCAAAAACTTCTTCTTTCGACCTATGAAATCAATATGCAGCTTCTTTTCTCACCCCCTCGAGGCATTTATGCAACTGTCTTTCTGACCGCTCTAACAACAATCTCATAATGGTTGGCTTATTTCTCTACACAAACCTTTTTTTGACCCTTCAGTTTCATAAAGGTTGCCTTCATCCCGACTAACCAGTTCATGAAATTTCGACTGAGGTTCGCGGAAGGTCGACCTTCTTTCTGATCATTCAGTGTCATAAGAGTTGATATTATCAACTAACGGCTCATGGAAAGTCAGCCCGACTACCGGTTCATGGATAGTACTCGGCCATAATTTCATAGAAAGTCATCCCGACCGCCAACTCATGGCTGGTCACTGAGGAACTCAAACCTCATTTTCGACGTCTCACCGTCGCATTTGAATGTTCTGTCATCTCATGGCATGATTTCCGACTGATATTCATTTCAATTGATGATTCCTAGATTTTCTCGCTTGTTACAGGCTTGAAACACGAAGGGAATAATTTACTTTCATGTACTTTAAATTTTCAGTTGTTATTCAATTTCAGTACTTTTACGTACTTTTACATTCTTGTATTCGTACTTCCATTTCCATTTCAATACATAAACCAGATTTTCTTAAGTGAATAATTGGTACTCGGGATATACCATCCGAACGTGGTTCCTGACTCACCAAGTTGGGACACCATCTATTCATATTGGTTTGAATACTTTGATTTCGACTCGAGAGAACCTAGGACCATTGTCCATTTTAACAACCGAAATAACAACGTCGCCAAATTGAATATCATGGCGAAATAAACTTATGAATTTGGGCAACGCTGGAAAAATAATATTTTAAGTCATTAAAAAAGACACAGAAAAGAACAGCTCAGGATATTTCTTGTCCGCTTTCCTCACAATCGCATTTATCATAAAGAAGGTTCTTAGGCCGAAAACAGAACCTATTTACACTATCTAGTAGCAGTTTCTACTAGTAGCACAGTTGCATATGAATTGAGAAGGCTTGCTTGCTTCGTGGTCTGCCCATCTAGGGATCGACCGTAACTTGAGGCCCATAACATTCAACCCATCCAGCATCTCTCAACCTCACCATTCATAGCAAAGAGATCCCCATGAGTGGCTCGCCTCCCTCGCTCCACAAACAAGGTTCCACGCAGAGGTACAACTAGGGTTGCCCTGGGACATCAACTCGTAATACGAGAAAAATATTTTGGGCATGAACATAATCTTGCACGCCCAGTAGGACTTTTTGTAGTGCATGCCCAAGTTGAGGACTTCTTAGCAGCACCGAGACACTAAAGAATGATTTGTAAGTGATTGCCCGCAAGAAACGACGCCTGAGTTTCCTATCACACAACCTGGTATGGAACCTCAACGTGATGGGGTTGCAGATGAGGTCATTAACCAAAACATGGTTAAGGAAGAACTTGCCCAGCTAATCAAGGACGCCCTGGCTCTTATCAGTTTGTAGATTAAAGCTTTGAATCGTCAGGTTCAAGAGCTTTCCAGTCGAGATACGGCTTCACAAAAGAACACTAATGTTCCGTCACAGGAGGTCCTGAAACACGACAGAGGCAAGAGCCATGCAGAGTCAAGAGCATCAGTTCCGGAACCCCTGTTCCAGATACCACTTTTCCTAGGAAATACAGGTTTCGAGAACTCGAGGACAAGTAAAGTTCGACAGGAGTTTTCGATCTTGGATTCAGGTTTTTTTTTTCTAGGAGCCAGCCATCCAATGGCTAGGGAAAAACCAAACCTGTGATCCCGCCAAAGACGAGAAACATACTGGATATAGCTGGAGGAAGCTCGATTCCAATGAAGTGAAGTAAGACGAAGAACCTCTTCATGACGGAAGACCAACCCAATTTGCTGAGCATCTGGCCCTCATGAAAAAAATGAATGAGTTAAGGCGTCTGATAATTAGCCAACCAACACACCCTCGGATGATCAATGTCCTAACCTAAAGAAAGACTAGGAAAACTTTTTCCCCGGGAATTTCAAGCCGCCAACATTCACACTCTTCAGTGGAGATAGCAGCATGTCATCCTTGGAACACGTTGGGAGGTTTTCTCCCCAATGTGTGGTCGTCAAAGATAATTCTTATCTCAAGTTACGGCCAAGGATTGAAATATCGATATCGACGGATATATCGCTAGTCAAATTTACGGATATCTCACTCCAAATATCGATATCGATATCGTTTACGGTCAACAAAAATGACGGAAATTCGATTTAAAAGTTGGAAATTTGGAATGCAACTTTAGAAAAAATTTAAGTACCCAACGATAGTTATATAGGACTAATAAAAACTATAAAATGATTTTGATATAATAAATATATGGTGAATAATATGATACGATAGGGTTCTGCCGATGACTAGTAATATAAAAATATAAATATAAACATAAATTGAAATGAATTACTATAATTGAATGTTAATATAATTAAAAATATAACAATAAGCATGAAAAAAAAATTGAATTGAAGAAAAATTATAAAATGAGTAAATATATTTAAAATTAGAAAAAAGAATAAAAAAACAGAGTCAATCTTTGTTTAAAAATTGGAAAGGATTGATATATTTAAAATTGGAAAAAAATGAAAAATATAGTTCAAAATAAGGAATAAATAAAATAGGGAGAATAAATGAAAAAAAAAATCAAAATAGGGAGAAACTCATGATGAATGAAAAAAAAAATATGTACAAATATGTACCACATATAAAATGATGGTACAATTGAGAATGAATGAAAAAATAAATAAAAGAAGCAGCATGCACGCAAGGGGGGTCGAACCCTAATGGATGTGCAGTTGTTTAATGAACCAAACAAACTCAACTAGGAAGCCCAGTTGTAAATTTAAGTAAGCAAATAATATATAAAGCAAACAATCGAACTGAAAAACAGTCTTCTTCCTCCTCGTGCGGGTCTGCAATTCGGGTTTTTTGACGCGCGCGACATGATTCGACTGTAACTCCATTGTTTTACGTCCGATTTTCGTGAAATTTGTGTCTATTTCGATCGTTTTAATGAAATAAAGAGATCGATGAGCTTAAATCAAGGAAAAATGTCGATATTTCGCTCAATTTATTTCCCCCCTCTTACCTGCCGCCGGCCAATACTGACGATATATCGTCGATATATCGGCCATATCGGTCGATATTTCAATCCATGGTTACGACTGTTCAGTAGGTCTTTGTCCGAGGATGCTTTCTCTTAGTATACTTCGCTACCAGAGGCGTCCATCCATACTTGGGGGGAATGGAAGCCATGTAACGACCCGTCCCGAATTAGCGGGATTAATTAAGGATTATTGACGGATTAGCGAGACTAATCGAGGATTAGACGATGATTAGCGGATATTCAGGGCGAAATGACGATTTTATCCCTAGAATGGGCAAAATGTTGACTTTTCGTTCGGATGGTCAATGGACTTTGGTCGATGACTGTGACGTAGTTCGAGATGTCTCGAGTTCATAGACACGTGGCACGTTCGATTCCAACATTCGTGGAAGAAGTTAGGACGATCGGAAGATCGGGGGCATTTTGGTAATTTGGTTGAATAGGGGCCAACAGTTGAATTTTGACTCGGGAGGTCAGATGGACGAGGGCCGAGGACCGTTACGTAGATCAAGACAATACGAATCCGTAAACAGGCGGCACGTTGAATTCGAACGTTCGACGGAGAAGTTACGGTTCACGGAAGTTGGAACGTACTATTGCACATTTTATGAGACGGGAACTTTTGGCAGCAAGTGGGGCCTAGATATTATTGGACAGGCCCAATGGATGAGTGACAAGTGTCACCCATCCATTTCCCATCCAAACCAACTCATGCATATCCCATTCCTTCATCATCGATCATTTTCCCATTTTCAAACCCAAACCCGATCAACCTTCACCCCAAATCCAAACCCTTCAACCCTATAACCATTTGTGAGACCCAAGAGTGTGAGAAGAAGACTGAAGGATGTGGTGGTTGGCCTAGGCAGAGCCGCCGTGGACGGCGGAGGAGGAACCGATTAAGGTGATCAGTTTTACCCGATTTTATCCATTTTCAATTTCAAGAATTATGAGCCGTTTTGGGTGGGTTTAATGAGTTAAATAGGTTTCTAGGGTCATGTTAGGATGATTTTGAGGGAGGTTGGAGGTTGAGGAACCCTGGGGAAGGTTTTGGAAAAATTGAACCGTGAAGAAAAGTTAGAGCGGTCGGGTTTTGAAGGTTTAAGGAGTTTTGGTTCATTGGGTTAGGTTCCTAAGGTCGAGTTAGGAAGGATAGGATCGATTAGGGAAGAAAAGAACAAAAAATGGACCGTGTAGGAGCCTGGACCGGTCATGCCGGTCCAAGTTGCAGAGAAAACTAGGATGACCGGTACAGACCAGCTTAACCGAGGTTGAAGAAGCACTGTAGCACTAGCGCGTGGGGGAGATTTTGGGGGTGGTTCCAACATGTGAAATCATCTATTCGATGTAACGAACATTTTGGGACTGGTTTCGAGTCGATCAGACATCATATCGATATAGTTCGGGCCGTCCGAAGGTTTCGGTGAGCGTTTAAAAATAGTTAAAATCCCGAAAAATTAAGGAGCTTTAGTGAGGGGTTAATTAAGTAGTTATTAATCCTCTAAAGTGATTTGGACAGGTTTGGAAGTCCCGGTGATGGCGATTGACCCAAGAGAGCCGTATTGCACGCGTATCAAGGCGGCAGCGTGGACGGTCTGTGAGTGGACTTTATTTCTGAAATCGATGCATGCATAAATGTTTTATATATGTTTTAATGTATGTTTTGTGATGCCTTGAGTGCATTTTGGTGTGTGTTTACGTATGGGCACGTACTTCGAGGTTTTTGGGTTTTATACATGCTTATACAAGCATATGCTTTCGGTTTTAATGAAATGATTTTGAAAAGGTAAAACCGGGTATGAGACGTATTTGGATTTGGTTTTGACTCGGGCATGAGTCCCTATTGACGACCTATAGGTCAGATTCGTGGTAGCGATGGGTGCTGTGTACACGGCGACGGATGACGTGACTCTCGCCTCCGAATTGGGATACGTTCCTTCTGGAGAAGTCACGATGCACATCCCGTTGTTGAGCAGCCACTAGAGGCTCGACTTCGGAGTGCTGACGGTTTAGAGGATCGATCGGTGACGTGTGCACCATGGTCTCGAGATGGTCGCGGCAGTGATGTGTTCACGGCGACATACCAGGATTGAGAGCGGTCCTGGATTGATGGTTGCACACATCGCTATGATCGGGATCGTGACTAACCCTAAGATATCGGGCTCAATGCCCTGTTGATTTACGAGTTCGAGCTCAATGCCCAGTTCATTGTGAAATCGGGCTAGAGGCCATGTTGAGTACTAAGTTCGAGCTGGAGGCCCATTTGCTTTGTGTTATAGGACGTGAGTCCCGTTTTATGGTTTTGTATACTGGTATGTATATACCCTCCTTACGAGATTATTGATTGGTCTCCTCCAGACATCGACCTGGAGAGTCACCATCCACAGACCAGAGTGGGTATCCCCATAGGGATCTCGTTCCAGGAGTGGGCATTATGATGTGGTCCCGGACCAGATTCAGGAGAGATGATCGGACTAGGTCCAAAGATGAGCCTCCCAGATGGAGAATTCCTGGGAGAAGACTCGGAGTGAGACCCCAAGTAGTATGCATACTTATATATATAGAGACATCTTGACTATATTGGGGATGTGTTCCCTAGGGGTTGTGTGCCCCGAGTTGACATCTTCTCCGGAAGTTCCTAGGATAGGTTATATATGTATATATGTATATGTATAGGAGATTTCACTGAGATGGCGTTGGGCTGAGACCCACGCGTATTGGTTTTGGGCTGAGACCCTTATGAGATGGTTTTGGGATGAGTTCCCACATGTTTTGGTTTGGGCGGGGGTCCCATGTATTTGATTGACAAATTTCAGGCCAAGGCCTAAATGGTTTGATGGTTCATGAAGGTTTATGGGGACCGGGCATGAACCCTAAAAACGGTTTTCGAATGCATGCATATGTTTTTAATGAAGGGCATAAAGGTATTTTATGAAATTATTTTATAAAATATTTGTTTTGTCCACTCACAGCTTTTATGTTTTGAATGCCCTTCAGGTTGGTCATGGATGAGGCTGTAGCAGAGACGAGACGTTCACATTCCTCCTTCAGATCCTGTCGCACTCTTATAGCCCTGGTTGGGCAAAGGACAAAAATATCCCTGGTCTGACACTTCGCGTCAGACGAGAACAGGCACGTCCCACGCTAATCCCGAGGGATTTTGGACGGGTCCTGTCAAGCCAACTTCCATGAATACTTCTACAGAATCGAGCCTGAAGTCACTATCTGTCATGACCCAACCTTTTCCAACAGGATATTGTCCGCTTTGGGCCCAGCCCTCACGGTCCAACATTCACACTCTTCAGTGGAGATGGCAGCATGTCATCCTTGGAACACGTTGGGAGGTTTTCTTCCCAATGCGTGGTTGTCAAAGATAATCCTTATCTCAAGTTACGGCTGTTCAATAGCTCTTTTTCTGAGGATGCTTTCTCTTGGTATACTTCGCTACTAGAGGCATCCATCCATACTTCGGGGCAAATAGAAGCCAACTTCCATGAAAAATTCTACATAATCGAGCCCGAAGTCACTATCTGTCAGGACTCGACCTTCTGAAATAGGATATTGTTCGTTTTGGGCCCAACACTCACAGTTTTATTCTCGGGAGCTCATATACAACTTCACAGTGGGTCACCCATCTTGAGATTGCACCAACCCCTACTCGCTTAACTTTGGAGTTCCCTAAGAATCCAAAGACAGTGAGCTCCCAAAAGACCTCCTATTAGATAGATGTGTGCCCACACATATAAGGCGCATCCCCTAGATCCCCCGGGCAATGTGGGATTTCTAACCATGCCTCAAAGGCATGGGTCTTCACAATCCACCCCTCTTGGGGCACATGGTCCTCGCTAGCACACTTAATTTTGGCAGGGGTTTGGCCCTAATACCAAATTGTCATGACCCGACCTTCTCCAACAGCATATTGTCCGCTTTGGGCCCAATCTTCATGGTTTTGTTCTTGGGAGCTCAAGTGCAACTTCCCAGTGGTCAACCATCATGGGATTACACCAGCCCCTACTCGCTTAACTTTGGAGTTCCCTAGGAATCCAAAACTAGTGAGCTCCCAAAAGGCGTCCTGTTGGATAGATGCGCGCTCGCACATATAAGGCGCAGCCCTCAGATCTTCACGGGCGATGTGGGATTGCTAACCATGCCTCAAAGGCTCGGGTCCTCACACTATCAGTGTTTTGACAGCCCTCAAGCAGGGTGAGCATGAGACAAAGGAGGACTTCGATGCCAGGTTCAAAAAACCAAAAAATAAAGTGCATGCTCCCAATCAGAAATGCCCATATGGTAGCTATTGTCCAACGGGCTCTAAGGTTTTCCCTCAAAAAGAAATTCGATGATACTAAATTTTTCGATCTCCAGGTAATAGTAGTATCAGCAACCAATTTTGAAAGGTTGTTAGATGAAGAACAACGGCAGAATTCCAATACTCCTCCATTTTACAAGAATAAGATCCCCGTGGACCAACTGGAACATCATGAGGTCAGAGAGGAATAAAAAACTTCAGAGGAAAAGCAGGAGTTGGCAATAGCCACAGTTAAGATCCAGACTCCAAGGAATGGACCAATGACCCTTAAGTCATTAGTTAAACCTACCCAGGAACAAAAGCCAGTTATGCCAAGTGGTAGCCTATTCACAAGTAAAACACTAGCTTTTGGTTCTTATTATTTTGACCTCATAAAGACTGGAGAAATCTATGATGAGCTGGTAAGAGCAAAAGTGATCAAACAAGACCCCAAGAAAGTGTTGCCCAAGCAGGAGGACCTTAAAGGCAAACAATTTTGCAAATGGCATGTGTCATTACACCATGACATGGCCAATTGTGTTTAGTTCAGAGATATAATCCAGAGATTGATCAATTAAGGACATATTACGTTGGCACCTTTACCTAAGGATCTATTGGGCATGAATACTAGTCTGTTCCCAACACCATCGGTCAACATGGTTAATCTCCACTGGTCCAAAAAGGGAACGAAGTCAACAAAAAGAGAACAACCAGACGATAGCCAACCCAAACCAATATCTGTCACCATGGAGGACGAGAGAATGTTGTGTAGTAGATGCAAGACAGAATACGTCCCTACCTCAAATGATAAGAAGAAATCGGAATACAAGAAGAAAGGTCAGGATGACGATCCTCCGTATATACCTGAACAAAAATGTGGCATGCATGCCCCAAAAACCAAAGCTCCACAGGACTCTAAAACTAAAAGGTTAGGAGACACCGGGAAAAAGAAAGAACCAAGAGCTAGTCGGTAGCTAGGGGACAAAGTGGCTAGGAAATGTCGCAAGAGAAATAACTAATTCCTCTGAAGTAGGCCAACAAAATGGCCAAACCTTTTAAAGCCACAATCCAGGAGGGAAAGTGGTATGTGGCAAGAAAGAATGGGAACCGAGCCAAGGAATTAGGAAGAACTACCAAAAGGATAATTCAGAGACAGTATGGGGCATACCTTCGTATAAAGAAAGGCTTGGGTGACAGAACCCGCCCCTAAAATCCAAAAAAACTAGACCAGTCCTGCTCCCATTTGACAACTTTTGTCAAAACAAGGGATCTTATCAAGTTTAAATCCTACCCATATTTTATTAAACTAATCAAAATAAATTTGTCCTTGCGGGATTTCTGCCTACGTCCAACCCACTAATCCTGACCATAATGGAAATTACTAACTTGACTCTAATCAATTCTGCTTGATACTTATATTACTATTCACCAGGTTCCAAAACAAATACATAATTCCTCATTTACTTCTTTATCATCTAACTCAATATGAATAATTAAAATGTCACACTTTTTAAAATGATATCAAATATATTCATTCTAAACTTTTGACCTACCATCATTACAACATAATTATCATAATCATACTTCATACTATAACAAACCAAAATTTTCTATTAACGGTGTACTTCCAAGTATCAAGCACAACTTTTATACAAAATAATAACTACGATATAATGAAGTGAACAATTCCAAATTCTTAAGGTTTAACCATTTTTATCCAGTAATATTTATCATTATATGGTTGCTTAGACTAAGACTTGATTACAATTAATTCCTTGATTAACCCTTAATTGTAGGATTAACTAGTAATGATTAAATAAAGCATATAATATTCAAACAAGCATAACTTCTTCATAGGATGTCCATTTGACTCAATTCTTGAACCATTGAACTTAGAACACAAGAAGGAACAAGTTTCATATTGACAGGTTTTCAAGATTCCAATCAATGTACCAGCACGCACCGGAAGAAGTTAGGGACAACCTCTGCACGTGAGCCTCACGTGCCTGCGCAGGGGTCGTCTCAGACATTCTATGGGTCCTACTTTTGGGTCTCCTTGACCCGTAATCATGACCCAGTTTTATCTCCCCATTTTCACCTCTAATTTTTATATTTTAAAAATCTAAGAATATTTAGAGAATCATAGGAGTGGATCTATGAGATCAAAAGCTTGAAAACTAAATTCGAACGGACACACCAAGTTCATGGCATTTCGGCCATGCCTTCCCACAGCTACTACGATCGTTCTAGGCCTCCACACTTGGTTGTTTAAGTCTCAAAGTGACCTTATGAACTTTTTTAGCTATCTAATACCCCTAGGTAACCACTACAGAGCCTTAGGAACAATTGATGATCCATCACCACCGTAACCTTATGGTTTTGAGTCTTGGGATCGCCTAGGACCTCCACCCTCATCCCTTTCCTGTCAAGACCCGACCCTCCTCGGTCAGGACATGACTCTAGCACGATATTGTCCCCTTTGGGCCTCCTCACCATCACAGTTTTGTTTTCGGGAGCTCAAGGTGCAACTTTCCAAGGGTTCACCCATCATGGAATTGCACCAGCCTCAACTCGCTTAAATTTGGAGTTCCAATCGAATCCAAAGCCACCGCGCTCCCAAAAGGCCTCGTGCTAGATAGGTGTGTGCCTACACCTTTAAGGCACACCACCATTCCTTTCCCAGACCATTCCCAGACCATTCCCCTCGCAGGAATGTGGGATCGTTCACCGTTCCCTCCAGGACACGAGCTTTTACAATCCACTCCCCTTAAGTCCCAGCGTCCTCGCTGGCACACTTCCCGGTCGAGGTCTAGCTCTGATACCATTCTGTTAGAACCCGACCCTCCTCGGTCAAGACCTAACTCTAGCACGTTATTATCCGCTTTGGGCCTCCTTGCCCTTACGACTTTATTTTCGGGAGCTCATAGTGCAACTTCCCAGGGGGTCACCCATCATGGAATTGCACCAGCCTCAACTCGCTTAACTTTTGAGTTCCAATTGAACCCAAAGCCACTAAGCTCCCAAAAGGCCTCGTGCTAGATAGGTGTGTGCCTATACCTTTAAGGCACACCACCATTCCCCGCCCAGACCATTCCCCTCACAAGAATGTGAGATCGTTCATTGTTCCCTCCAGGACACGGGCTTTTATAGTTCCTGCATTCCATTATACCCTCATTCTTTCCTCCTTCTTTTCCATCTGCTTTCCTATCTTCCTCCTTCTATTTTCTCCCTTTTTTCATCACGTTTTTCTTCTTCTTGTTTGGCTATATTCCCTCGAACTATCACCCTTTACTCAAACAACCCTTATATAAATAGGGAGAGTCAATGAGAGGAGGAAAATCAGAAAATTCGAGAACACCCTAGAATCTCATGTAAAATGACCAAGTTTCCCTTAGGCTCAAAATTACCATAATACCCTTAACCATTTTTTAACCATAACGTACTTTTCCTAATTCTAATTTTGGAATGTCGTCTGCTAACGTACTCGGGAGGTCGAGACCTTTCTAACGATATTTACGGAAATGACAAAAACTGTTATGGTCAAAAAGTCAATGTTTTGACCTTGGTTAGAAATCAACCATTTGACTTGGGGGGCAAAATGGTCATTTCGAACCTCGTTGAAAATTCAGACCATTACAATCTCCCCTTCTTAAAAAAATTTCGTCCTTGAAATTTTAAAACCAAACGATACTTATCCTTGATATCCAATATCACTGACACACAACAATTTATCAGATTTAGTCATCATAATTCAAAGGTTATTCAAAAATCAATTATCATATTCTGGTTAACCTCGAAATACGAGTAAATATTTATAAAGCAAAGATCATCAGTAATTGTTTCAACTGTCATGCATAAACCATCAAGCTCTTAGTATTTTATATCATACCATTTTCATGCTATAGCCTCACAATACCTTACCTATCATCATGGCCGATCAACATATCATCTATTCTCGACATAAAAATTCTATATAATATCAAGGCATCATCACATCACCATATTGATATAATTACATATCTATACTTCCATAAATCGATTTTACATATAGACTTTAGTACATTTAGGCTCAAGCATTACCGAGATCCTTTAGCCTTTAAATCCCTCCAATTCATAACCAAACTCAATCAATTATTTTCTCATATCCCAACCATATCACACAACGACACTACGCGTAGGTCGTTACCATAACCACTTTAAGAATCCAATTAAAAAATAGTACCAATCACATCATCAGACACTTTCCCCCAGGGGTATCAAACCATTATCCTCGTGAAAACCAACTCAGAATACAGAGCCCAACTCGATATCTAAGTCGTCACCACAATGCTAGTCTCAGGATACAGAGCCCAGCTCGATGTCTGAGACTAACCAATATCTGCATACAAACCACTCGGGATATAGAGCCCCGTTCGACGTCCGAGTGCATACTAACTTAGGATATAGAGCCCTACTCGACGTCTAAGTTAGTGTCAGTCTCAGGATACAGAGCCCCCCGCTCGACATCTGGGACTGACTACCACAATACCGGTTTCGGAATTTGAATCTCCGCTCAACGTCCTAGACCAACCGATCACCATCTACTCAGGAATCAGAGTCTAGCTCGACGTTTGAATGGTTATGCCAATCACACCAGTATCAAGAAAGAGGCCCTAACGTCTGAGATTGTTTGTAATCAGCTCAGACTCATAACATCAAATCATGGTATCATCTCATCAGCTTATCATCATATACATCATCATCATTATCATCATGTCACCGTATCATCATCACATACATTATATCGTCTAAAATCATGTGATCATGCGATCATACCATCATATTATTATTATCATTATATACGCAACGCCATCAATCACATATCATATCATATTGTCATATCATCTCATATTCTTTTGGTATCCTTATCATCTTTTCACGCCATGTCATCACGTTTCACATATATATATAATTTATTACTTATAATCATATTAGAAAAAAAAATTAAAATATGAGGCTCAAATTTCAAGAACAACATAATCTCTTAGCTCTAATACCAAATTGAATAGACCCATCCCTAAAATCCCAAAATATTGGCCAGTTCTGCTCCCGTTTGACAACTTTTGTCAAACAAGGGATCTTATCAAGTTTTAATCGTACCCATATTTTATTAAATTAACCAAAATAAATTTTTCCTTGCGGGATTTCCGCCCACGTCCAACCCACTATTCCCGACCAGAACGAAAATTACTAACTTGACTCTAATCAATTCTGCTTTATACTTATATTACTATTCACCAGGTTCCAAAACAAATACATAATTCCTTATTTACTTCTTAATCATCTAACTCAATAAAACTAATTAAAATGTCACATTTCTTTAAATGAACTCAAATATATTCATTCTAAACTTTTGACCAAAGAATCATCACAACATAATTATCATAATCATACTTCACACTATAACAAACCAAAATTCTCTATTAATGGTGTACTTCCAAGTATCAAGCACAACTTTTATACAAAATAATAACTAAGATATAATGAAGTGCACAATGCCAAATTCTTAAGGTTGAACCATTTTTATCCAGTAATATTTATCATTATATGGTTGCTTAGACTAAGACTTGATTACAATTAATTCCTTGATTAACCCTTAATTGTAGGATTAACTAGAAATGATTAAATAAAGAATATAATATTCAAACAAGCATAACTTCTTCATAGGATGTCCAATTGACTCAATTCTCGAACCATTTAACTCAGAAGGCAAGAAGGAACAAGTTTCATCTTGACTGTTTTTCCAGATTGCAGCCAATGCGCCCGCACGCGTCGAGAGAAGTTAGGGATCGCCTTTGTAATGGCCTGAACCACGAGAAAAATAAAGTTAGTTAAATGACAATTTTGCCCTTGGGATGGTCAAACATTTACTTTTTGACCCCCAAGTATTTGTGGGACTATTGGCGAGCACCATCATGTAGGTCTCAAACTCCTGGGTCTGTAGACAGGCGGCATGCCAAAATTGGAGATCGTATGAGGTTGTTTCGGGTTAAAAACCTTTAGGGGTATTTTGGTAATTATCACATGGAGGGAATTTTGGTCTTTTGTTTGAGTAGATATTTTTGGGTGTGACACATGTCCAGAAGATTCTCGACGTTGCCCTCCCTCAGTTCTCATTGACTTACCCGTTCCTTATATATGTGTGTGTGACTTAGGTTATGGCTTTCCGGTGTGCGAGTGAATTTTCTTTTCCCTAAACTATTATGCATGCATACTTATATGATTTAAATGGTTTTCTATATGACTTTGGTGATATTTGAGTGATTGGAAATTTTGTATGATTTCAGTGATTTTATATTTAATTATTATTTTATTGTACGTTTTACGAGAGTTTCCGTAAATTTTTTTTTTTGAATATCGTTTCGATTGTGGTTTTGAATTGAATATGGTTTGTGGCATGAAATAATGTGATTTTGGAACATTTATGATTTTCATATGTTTCCTGGACGATTTTTACGGAAGTTACATTATTAGCATGTTTTACGAGAATATTTTGGATTATGGTTTTGGACTTAGGCCCGAGATTCTGATTGTGGATTTGACATGTGATATTGAGATGTGACATGAGTATGTGTTTCTCGATATCCATGGAATGTGAAATGTTGTGATGATTGTGGTGATTGTGTTGATTGAATATTTAGTCTCAGACGTCGAGTCAGGGCTTCAAATCCTGCGACTGGTATTATGGTAGTGACTCGGACGTCGAGCTGGGCTCCAAATCCTGAGTGAATATGTGATGGCCTCCCGGTAGTGCCCTTCTGATGTGATTATTGATGTTTGATATTGTGTATCGAGGATGGGTCGACTATGTGTGGATTTATGTGATGATGGATTGTATGTGGATTGATTGTGTGATTGATGTGTTGGTTGTCATGATTACTGCTGTTTGTTGCATTATGGTGGGTTTACATGTTTTTTGAGGTTATTGACTATGTTCAGTTTTTAATTGGGATTTAAACAGTTTTTATATGCATACATAGTTTTAGAAAACGAAGGGTAAACTGTTATGCTTTGAACTATAGTTTTTAAAACTATTTATTTTTGTCCACTCACACGATTTTCGTGGTTTTTATAACCCTCTAGGGAAGTTGCATGAAATTCGCGATTGAACGAGACACGAAGGCATGATTGATAAGATGAATATCCCTTGTTTGATAAGCTGAGGGTAAGTTTGGTATTTTGCATTGCTTGTCAGACGGAAGCAGGACCCGGGTGTGGTTTACAAGGTGTTTTCAGAGTCGGGTACTATATAATGACCCGTCCCGAATTTACGGGATTATTGAGAATTAATTAAGGATTAGCGAGACTAATCGGGAATTAGTCGAGGATTGTCGGATGTTCAGGATGAAATTACGAATTTACCCCTGAACGAGTGAAAATGTTGACTTTTGACCCCGGAAGGTCAAATACATATGGATCGAGGTCCATTACATAGATTTAGATGATACGAATCTGTAGACAAGTGACACGTCGAAATCGGACATCGTACGAGAAAGTTGCGGGTCACGTAAGGTTCGTTCGAATTTTCGGTTCGAAAACGGTTGACTTTCAGTTTGTTTACTAGTAGACCCAAAATATCTAGTTGGACCAATGGATGAGTGACAAGTGTCACTCATCCCATTGGCCCATTCCCCTAGTTCATGCATCATCTCTCCCTTTTGTTTTCAAACACCTGAAACCCTCCCTATTTTCCCCTTGCTTTAGATTGGGTTTGAGGACCATAGAGAGACTGAGGGAGATTGAGGGTGTGACTGAGAGACTGGGAGATAGCGAGGGATGCTGTGGAGCCACGAGGGTGGTTGGAGACCCAACAACCTAGGTAAACCCAAAAGCTCATCTAAGCTATTTTCTTGGTTTCGATTCTCTGGACGTTTGGAGATTCTTCTAAAGCTCTGGGTGTGTTTGTCGAGCACATACGAACCTGTATGGACAAGAATGGAGGATTTTGGTTACTAGAACAGCCTAGGGGACAAGGTCGAAGGTAATCCATGAGAGGTCAACCTTGGTTGGAGATTTATAGGTACGTTTTCTAAGTTTTTGTACAGTAGATTAGTTCCTGGGTTAGAGATGGTTAGAATGGAAGGAAAATGGTGGAAAATGTTTGAGAAATGAAGAAGATAGGACCGGGTCGGGTTGCGGGTCAAATTGACTCATTACAATCAAACGGGTCGACCCGTTTGAAGGAAAACGATGATGATGTGGCAGTCCACGTCATCACCTGGAAAACTTGTTAGGTCACTTGGCCAACCAAGTGATGTCACGTGGCGATCTGTCAGGGATTGTCAGATGACGTGGCTGCTGACATGGCAGGTCCACGTCAACCATGTCAGACCACGTGGACTAGTGAGGTGGTGCCATGTGGCAATGTGTCAGACATGTTAGAGACACATGGTAGTTATGACATCAGCAGGCGACGTCATCACGTGATGTGGCAGTGTCAGAGAGTGACATGTGGTACCAATCAGGGTGTATCACGTGGTAGGGTGTCAGATCTAACAGATTTCAGACCTGTCAGGATGACGTCAGCAGTAACGTCATCACATGACATGGCAGTGTCAGAGAGTGACACATGACACCAATCAGGGTGTGCCATGTGGTAAGGTGTCAGATCTGGCAGATTTCAGACCTGTCAGGATGACGTCAATATTGACCGCTATTGACTGGACTTTGACCGGTGTGTGAGGGCGCATGGGCACAAATTTTAAGGTCAAACTAATCTTGTTCGAAAGGTTACGACGATCGGAATCCAACGATGGTGGTTTCAGGCCGATCGAAGATCGTCTAGTTGGTCATTTGGAGGTTTTTAGCCTCGGGACGCGTTCTCGATTCTTAAATTTTTGAGGGTTTATTGTATGGACATATAGAGATTGTTAGTAAACTTGGGGTATGATTTGGACAAGCCTGAACGTCTCAGAGACTGAGGACTAGCTTCAGATCGGCTTACGGCGCGGGTTTTGGAGCTTGTAGCGTAGACCGTCTATTAGTGGACTTTTGATTTATAAATATGATGCATGCATAAATGTTGTAGATATTTTACAATATGTGTTTGATGTGATTTTTATGGTTTCACGGAGAGGCGTGAAATCGAGGATTTAATTATCGATTTTAAGTAATTTTACGGAGATGTGTGACATTCGTATTTCGGCCATGAGACCTAGTTGATTTAGACTTTGACTCGAATGATAGTCAAAGTTGATTTTGAACAATGAAATGATTTCCAAATTTGGAAATAATATTCGGGCATATGTCCCAGTTCACTTTTAGTTTGACTTAGAGTATAGTCAAACATGAGGAAAGGTGATATCAGGCTTGTGGCCCCTTTGGTAAGATATGGAATCTGTGTGTGTGTAACAACCCGTACCTTCGGGAAGGGTAAAAAGGTAATTTTGTAAAATTTTGTGTAAATGGACGTTTTTGCCCTTGTGAATAGTAAACGAAAAGTTGACTTTTTGAATTCCCGAGTGGTTGAGTGTTAACCCTTAACCGTGACGTAGTTTAGGACGTCACGAGTCCGTAGACAGGTGGCAGGTTCGATTCGGACAACCGAAGGAAAAGTTATGATGTTCGGAAGGTTGGGGGCGTTACCGTAATTTTGAGTAAATGAGGAAAAGGTTGACTTTTTGGAGGACTTGGGATTTTCATGTAGACCGAGGACCGTTAGGTAGGTCTCGACGTCCTGAGTACAACGACAGGCGGCACGCTGTCATCGGACGTCGGATGAAATAGTTACGGGTCTAGAACGTTCGAGGGCAAAATGGTAATTATTTGGATAAGGGGTATTTTGGTCATTTTCCCACAGCCCAATCAGATAAAGGCAAGTGGCAGGGATATTTTGGGCAAACCTATGGCTGATGGACACGTGCAAGGGACTGGATGGTTCCAGGGGCTACTAACGTGTGCACGGCCACACTTTGTCTAATTTTGAACCGTGCTTGTTCGAAGAACACAGAAAACAGAGGGTGAGATTTTGGGAGAGTTCGATCGATTCAGAGCAAGGGTGAGTGAGTTGATGACTTGTGCAAGTGTTAGAGAGACGAGGGTGAGGTTTTGATCGTGTTTTGGGACTGGAATCGTGCACGGCGGCGCGGTGGTGGTGCGGCGAAGATTTGAGGAAATAGGGAGGCCGTGAGTTCGTGGTGGTGGCTACGCCGTGTGGTGGCTCAAATCACGACCGTGGGACGTTCAGGAGGCTGTAGGGAGTCCAACGAACACCGTGGTACGCGGCGGCACTTGCGGCGGAGACGGAATCGAAGGGTAAGCTTCTTTACTCTGTTTTCCCGTGCTTTTTCAATTCAAAAGTCGTGAGGGTAGGATGAGAATCGAGGGGAGTGGTGAGTGCAGTAGTGTTCAGGGAGGTTCTAGGAGTGGTGTGGGATGGTCGCCGTGACGGGGACGTACACGGCGGAGCCAGTCGACGGAGAGTACTCTGTACTCTGTTTTGGCCGTGGGGTCAAACGGCGAGTCGTGACGTTTGGGCACGAGTCGACGGTCAAGGTGAATCGGGTTAGATGTAGAAGGGCCCTAGGAACCGTCTGGTGTTGCCACCGTGACGGGGGATGACTGGAGTGGCTGGATCGTGAAACAGGGGCCGTCTGTGTGTTTCTTTCGAGCTTCAGTTGTGAAGCTGAGTGGTGAATCGAACCAGGAGAGTGAGGGGAATGGATAGGTTGGAACTGGACGAAGCTTTAGGTGAAGAAATGGAGAGAAATCGTGCAGGTACGGCGGAGAACCGCTGACGCCGGTTCAGTTTGCAGACTACTGTGCTGAACCGGGTCTGCTCAAGGTTGAAGGGCACTGTAGCAGGCGCGTGAGGCCCACGCGCAGCCACTTTGGGTGGCGCGTGGAGGCGCGTGGAGAGGAATCCGGCCAAGCTTCCAACAGGAGTTTGGTTCTATTTGTCCTAAGGAGTTTATTGGTGTAGTTTTCGGGTTAATCGGACGGTGTTACGGAGTTGTTCGGGAATCCAGACGGTTGAGGGTTTAGGATTAAAATATTATTTAATTCCCGAAAAATTGGGGAAATTAGGATTAGTATCCTTGATGCTTTTGTGACCCTATTTAGTGCATTTTGACAGGACGGGAGGCACCCGAGACAGTCGAGGAGCGCACGGAGCGCGAGTGACTCATTCTGGATTTGTGAGTGGACTCTTTCTTTCTTTCAAGCATGCCTAACTGTTTTATTGACGTTTTTAATCTTAAATATGTTTTTATGCTTTTGAATGATGATTTGTGTGATTGATGAGTTTGCACGTTTTTCGAGACATTTCCGAGATTTTGCACGTTTTTCGAGAAAAAGCTGATTTTCGGATTTTGATGCCACAATTACAATTGCAACCTATAAATGTGTTCTGATAATGATAAATGGGATATGAAATATGATTTGTGATTATGTGTGATTTCTGGGTATAACAATGGATTTCCGGATTTGGGTTCGGAATGTCGGTTCGGAACGCCGGAAGGGCTTCGAACCGGGGATTTCGAATTCGAGTTTGGCGATCGATTTCGAATTGGTTTTACGCTGGATATGGATTGGATTTGCTGGATCTGGATATTGGGTTTAAAGACCCGGATTGATATTGACGGGGGACGGGCCCGGATTGAGTTTAAAGACTCGGGAGTTTAAAGACTCGGATATGTTGATGTTACCCCCATAGGCCTATTGAGTTTAAAGACTCGGATTTCACTTAAGGCCTGATTGAGTTTAAAGACTCGGATAGGTCCAGCAGGTTTGATCGGAAATGATGATTTGATGCTAAACTATGATTTCTATATCCGTTTTATAGTGTTTTTGTTTCTTATGAGATTTTATAGTGTTTCTGTTTCTTATGATGTTTCATATTATGATTTTCTAGTACTTCATTGGGCATGCCTGTGTTAAAAACGGAGGGAACACTGATTCTTATTTTTCCTTAACCTCGAGTTAGTGATAAACTGATTTTACAACTTTTGGTTATTCTAGTCCACTCACACTTTTGGTTTTAAATTTTCCCTCCAGGTCGTGGTGATAGCGCTGGGGTGAACGTTGAGGCAGATATCGAGGCATAGAGCTTCCGACGTTCTTCCGTTGCGAGACTAGCATTGTAGGACTTTTGTACCCATTTTGTAGAACTATGCTCTGACTGACTGCTATGTATATTTTCCTCCTTCGTCTGATAGTTATGCTTATAGTTGTGTGACGGTTGTTTGTTTTGTTTGATACTGTAAGTGTGATTGTCAGACGGGAGCAGGGTTCGTCCCGGATATTGAGGCCATATTTGGGACGGGTCCTGACAGTGTGAGTCCATGGGTATTTTGTTATATCGGGCTGTGTCCCTGTTTCAGATTTATGAAAGATATTTTGGACTTGTGATCCTATTGAAGGTTATGAACTCCGTGTGTGAGTCCATGTGTATTTGAAAACTATGTTTTGGGGTGAGACCCTTTAAGGCTAGGGTGGAGACCCTATGAGATTGATTTTAGGGTTGAGACCTTATGAGATTTGATTTGACAGGATTCGAGGAATCCTAGACTTATAAAATGCTTTCACTGTTTTAAAATGATGGTTATGAGAAGGCCTCCAGTAGCGGATGTGTTCCACGGAGCAGACCCTATGTTATGATGCTCGCCTTCGGGATGTGCTGTGTTCCCACCCCTCCCCCCCCCCCCTCCCCCCGGAAAGGGCACGATGCACTGCCTGTTGTCGTGCACCCGTGGGAGGCTCGACTCAGGAGTGCTGATGTTATATGCGATCGATTGTTGATATGTTCACGACGATATGTGAAACGTCGGCTGGTGATGTCTTCACGGTGACGTGCTCGGACGTGAACAATCCTGGAGCTTATATGCACACGTTGCTTGGATTAAAGATCCTGACTGGTGACGATGGTACGATGGGATGAGATGAGACAAATTTTTTCACTGGTTTTAAGAAAACAATCTGATTTGGTTTTAACAAAGCAACTTGATTGCTTTGTGTTGGGTTTACGATGATTGCATTGGTTTTCTTATAAATGGTTTTATTGGAAAGTAAAGATTTTAAATTGATTTGAAGCAAGTATTGAGATACTTGCTTGCTGATGCATGCATGTTTTAAGTGAAGGGTATAAATGTCATTTCCATTAAATTGTTTTTGGAAATTGTTTATTTTGTCCACTCACGGTTTTAATGTTTTTGATACCCTTCATGTTGATCGCGGATGCAAGCTGTAGTAGAGACGAAGACACCACATGTCGTGGCGTACACCACAGATCTTGGCGCACTCTAGATAACCCCGAGTAGGTTAAGGTTTTATCCTTGATCTGACATGCAGACTCAGAAGGGAGCAAGACATCCCGCGTAAATCCCGAGGGATTAGGGATGGGTCCTGTCATACTGTCAGCATCTGCAGTGGGCCTCACGCGCTTGCGCGGGGGTCGTCTCTGACTTCCCGCTAGTCCTAGTTTCGGGTCTTCTTGACCCGCGATCGTGACCCGATTTTATCTCTCATTTTTCACGTCTAATTTTCATATTTTAAACGTCTAAGAACATCTAGAGAAACATGGGAGTGGATCTATGAGATCAAAATCTTGAATCTTACCTCGAATGGATACTCCAAGTTCATGGCATTTTAGCCATGGCTTCCCACACTTACTGCGGTCGTTCCAGGCCCTCCACAATTGGTTGTTTCAGTCCCAAAGTGACCTTAAGAACTTGGGTAGCCATCTAAGACCCCCAGGTAACCACCAGAGAGCCTTTGGAACAACTGATGATCCATGACCTCCGTAACCCTCACGAATTTGAGTCTTGGGATCACTCAGGACCTCCACCCTCATCTCTTTCATTCCTTCTATCATAGCCTCCTTCTTTCCTTCTTCCTTTGCACTTGTTTCCCTCTCTTCCTCCGTCTGTTTTCTCCTTTTTTCTCATCACGTTTTTCTTCTTCTTGTTCGGCTATATTCCCCTCCCCCCCCCCCCAACTACCACCCTATAGATAGGGAGAGTCAATGGGAGGAGGAAAAATCGGAAGATTCTAGAACACCCTAGAATCTCATGTAAAATGACCAAGTTTTCCTTAGGCCCAAAATTACCATAATACCCCTAACCATTTTTGAACCATAACAAACTTTTTCTAATTTCAATTTTAGCATGCCGCCTACCAACGTACTCGGGAGGAAGAGACCTTTCTAACGACATTTACAGAAATGCCAAAAATCGCCCCGGTCAAAGTTAATGTTTTGACCTTGGACAAAAGTCAATCCTTTGACTTAGGGGAAAAATGGTCATTTCAACCCTCGTTGAAAATTTGGGCCTTTACATTGGGGGCAAGACCTTCTGGAGAACAGACGACGCCTCCGATGACCAAAATGGAGCTAACCAGTCCTCCCAAGATGGACAAGGAGGAGAAAAAGGAGAAAAAGGAAGACATTCATCCCGTCATTGTTTCATAAATCTCTTTTACAGTTCGGAAGAAACTTGTATTTAGAAACTTTCTCCAAGAAAACTTGGAGAAGGGGCAAATCGAAACTACAAGGGATTGGATTGAGAAATCCTTCAAAGATGGCAACCAACAAAGCTACGGTTAGGGCATGACCGAAGACGAAGTAAAAGAGTTCGAAGAGGATCTATTAGAGGTCATGGAAGTAGTCACCTTGTTTGGTGGAGAACAGGAACCTCGAGGAGAGGTTGATGTTGTGGTAGTCCTACTAAAGCACCTGTCGGCCGTGTACCATCAAATTAACCAAATTATCGATGGTGTATCTATCTACAAGCCTTCTAGAGCAACGATCCAAATCCCAATGGATGAGGATCCCGAGGTCATCTTGAAGGCCTTCCATTGTCAAGAAAAGCCACTATTTATTATCCCGATTAAGGGAATGATAGACCATCTACGACCTATCTTCATCACAGCCCATATTGAAGGTATTACCATAGACAAAATGATGGTAGATGGAGGGGCTTCCATCAATGTCCTACCTATTGAAATGTTGAAAAAATTCAACAGAACACTATAGGATTGCTTGCAAACTTCGGCTATAATATCCAACTTCAGCGGAACCGCCACTAAAAGTCATGGGGTTCTACCCTTGGAAATTACAGTGGGATCTAAGAAGTTAATTTGGCATTCTATGTGGTGGACACCACTGCATCCTACAACGTTTTACTCGAAAGAGATTGGATCCACACGAGTATGTGTGTCTCATCTAATCTACATCAACAAATCACCATGTGGAAGCCCGACGACACCACCTATGAGGAAGGGTCTTGTGAGGCTATTCATGGCCAACCCTACGGTAGCAGAAGCCAGCTTCTATAACCCTGAGATGGGTGGTATCTGATTGGTTGATGAAGACGAAAGTGGCCGACCTACCAAAGTTATGACCAACAAGCTGACCGAACTAGAGTTCGTCCTCCCCGCATAATGAGAGAGGTTATGCGTAGTGGTGGGCTTCCATAATCAGTAAACCTAACACACGACACATATCTAAGGTAGCTAGGTCTATAAAAATGACTGCTAGAGACAGGTTTCCAAAAGTCATCTTCATAAAAATAAGAGTATAAATGATTACATGGAAATTGGAAGAGCAAAATACACAAGAAAGCAGAGTGATGATGGACCAAAGGACAACACGAGTTAGGGAGAAGCATAATTTCCTCTGGTCCAGCTAGGGGAAAGGAATCGACCAACCGCTTGGGATATATATCCATCATCATAACCATTTTGATATGATTTATCTGGGAGGGTCTTCTTGGTCCAATCTCGATCCTTAAGCTTGTTTTTAGCATTGCGATCCTAACTTTCAAAGCATCAATGTCGTCTTCCAATCGCTGGAGGGATAACTTCTCCATATCACTCTTCAATTCCAGCTGCCATACGTATTGATTAGCCGATGGTAAGGAGTGAGAATTCTCGAATATAATCTTTAGTTTGTCTTTCTAACTAAAGAACACTTGGTTTTGCAAGAAGAAAATATTCTCAGCATCGTCTTCAACCATCCAACGTAACCTAATGATTCGATCCGCTACTGAGCCCATGGGAGTTTGACAGATGGATCGAGGGCGCCTACACGGCATGGTGGTGTAAAGTTTGACGGGAGATAACTCTGCCAAAACACAACTTAAAAAGGAGTTAAAGACTCAGCAATCTGGACATGTGTTAACATAAGGCAAAATGCAAAATCAAGGACGCTTATTTGAGAGACATGACGTTAAAATTAGCAAAACAGAAACCGCAAATTAGATATAAGCTAGCGAACTCGTGATAAAGGTTTCATTTCATTTCATTAAAAGAAATTTTACATATTAGAAATACGAATGTGAAATACAAGGATGGGTTTTCCTAGCTTTACTATCAGCAAAGCCTGGAAAGAAACCATCTATGTATGACTTGCGGTGAACATGACAGAGTTTCTCATCCCGAGAAGCAAGGGTACTCAACAATTCTCCCTCTTCTTCACTAAGTTCTACCAATTCGTGTTTGAGAAGAGAGATACTGTCTCGAGCCTCGAACTCCATGCAACGGCCCTGGAGGGTTACAAAACTAGAAAACATGTGAGTGGACAACACACTTTGAAATCATCCATTCTTTTACCCTCCGTTTTACAAAACCATGCATGCATATGAAAACCAGTTCAAATACAATTCACTTCGATTTTAAACGAGATATAGTTTATCATTCTCGAAGTACGTGAAAAAGTATATAAGGTAAGTATTAATCGGCAAACCATCACAATAATCAACTCAAAGCCAGCACATCAATCACAATGTCAAACATCAACCATTGCCCTACATGAAGACACATTACAAACTCACTCGGGAATTGGAGCCCAGCTTGACGTTGAGATTACCAAAGTCATCAACACACATCTTGAGGAAAGAACTCATCACAAAGCACAATAGTAATACACAATCAATCCATAACCAACGTTATCATCGAACTCATAATAAGTCAACTCAACATCACTACACAGACACAAAATCAATCATCACATCACATGGGCACTACTAGCAGGCCATCACATACACACTCGCTTGGGAACTAAAGCCCTAGGCTCGACGTCAGATTCATCACAACACAGCCTCAGGAACTGGAGCCCCGAGCTCGATATTTAAGACTAATCAATCAACGAGCATCATTACACATAATCAACTTAAGTCCACATAATAATCAATCATAACTCATACCATCCATACTAATAACACATACACATGTCACATTCAATATCACAAGTCAATTCCACAATCAGAACCTCGGGCCTAAGCCCAAAACCATAAGCCACAATATTCTCGTAAAACGTGCTATTAATGCCATTTGGGTACAAATCGTCTAGAAATCATATGAAAAATCATATTTATTCCAATTCGCGTTAATTCATGTCATAATCCATATTCGTAAAACGTGCAATAAAATATTAATAAAATATTCATAAAATCACCAAAAATCCATAGAAAATCTCAATCATTCAAATATCACCAAAATCACATAGAAAAACATTCAAATCATCTAAATATGCATGCACAAAAGTTTAGAGAAAGAAAGTCCACTCACACACCGTTCGGATAATCGAATCCCACTTTGCATGTTTTTTCGTAATTTCCTAGAATATCACTTCCTACCAAAAACCACATCTAAGGGTCATAAATAATCTCAAATAACTCTTACTTCAATCAGATAATTTTTTGGGATTTTTAAACGTATTTAAAACGCACCATAAACCTTCGGACAACCAAAACTATCCCGAAACGGTGTCCAATTGACTCGAACCTTGTGCCAAAATGTTCGTAACAGTGGAAGGCTAAAAACACACGTTGAAACCACCTCGTAATTCCCCCTCTCGTGCGCCCATGCGCCACCCTAAGTGGTTGTGCGTGGGATCCATGCACCGGGTACTATGCATCACTGTTCAACATCTTTGTAACTCGGATGTCTAGTTTTCCTAGTCGCTCAACCCGGCAACTTGACCTGGGTTTATCTCCCTCATCATACGTCTAATTTCTACCCCGTTACAACCAGAACATTCTAAATTAACCTAAGAATGGATCTATAAAGTAAGAATGAGAGAAAACCCACCACGAATCTCATCTTGTCACCTCAACCTTTCGGCCATGGTGTGTGCTTCGGTTGTGGGTGATTTCCACGTCCTACTTCACGAACTTAGGCTTCATTAGGGTTGCATGAGCTCAAGGAGGACAATCACAAGCTTATCTCCCAAGTTCCCAGTCCTAAATTGGGTTGAGCAACCTAAACTAGCGAAACACCCTATTGGGTCTATTTTTGCACCTTCGGTCTGAGCTCCCATTCCTCCCTTATCTTTTGTTTTTTGTTCCAAAACCTCCTTCACATCTCACTTTCCTCTCATCCTCCTCCCCTGATCTTCCTCTTCCATTTCCTTCCTTTTTTTCTTCTCGCCCATGAGCACACAACGAGCACACACAACAACACATACCCATAAATAATCGCCATACACAAGGCGGTGGCACACACCCCTATCATATAAGCGACACTTCTCCCTGTCCAATTGGACCACTAGAAAAAAAAATATCATAAGAAATGACCAAAATACCCTTAACTTAATAATTACCAAAATGCCCTTGATGGTTTTAGACCCGTAACCAATTCGTCTGAGCTCTGATTTTAGCAAGCCGCTTGTCTATGAACTTAGGAGACCGAAACCTTCTTAACGTCTTTTTTGGAATCGCCAAAAATCGTCCTGGTCAAAAAGTCAAAATTTGACCTTAGAATCAACATTTTGACTTTTCTAAAGGCAAAATAGTCATTTTCTCCTTCAATTTCCAATTTCAAGACCCAGGTCGTTACACAAGATATCTTCAAGAAATTCAGCACATGCATTCAAGGATGCTTTTTGACGGCGGGTTTCATGTGTATGGGTGTCGATTGCAACAACAATCTGATGGAGTTGAATTTCTAGATCTCGGATGATGTTTTATTGATTCTGAAAGTCATCTCAAATGGATTGCTCAACACATGTATAATAAGTAAAGTGGCAAGGGGGACTCTAGACACATTTTGCTTACTAGAAGACATGGCGAATCGAAAATGAAACCAAGTGACGAATCAATATGAGAAAGTTTTGACTTATATCTATCTCGTGAAGTTATCGCGGTGATTATCACATTTGGGAAAATCCAGAATTAGTATGGAGTGTACTTTCAGAAATCTCATTATAATAATACCTTAACAAAAAAACAGTGGTGAAAAAGTGAATATTGGACAATCAACGGTCTAAGGGCATCCTCACCACGAGAGAGACTCCCAGCATCGCCCACTCGAGGGTGAACAGAATGGTCTCCCCTCATTGGATGGACCAGCTCTTCTCGCCAATCGCGATGGCATCAACCTTCATCTCCACTCCATTTTTTTCTCGCTCGTAGGTTCTGAAGGCTCACCTCTCACACTCTAGCCTCGTGTTTTGCCTTCACTCGAGATTCCCTCCAAAAAGCCTCTACCTCTCTCAGATGTCACTCGAGGATGTCGTTCTCAGCGTTGAGGTCGTCCAACTTCCTCGAGAGCCTCGCTTAGATGGTTTCCTAGTTCACAGAGTGACCTGGCTTCTCAGAATGAGATACTGACACGACCCATCCCCAATCCCCCCTGGATTAAGGGATGTGCCATGCTCCCATCTAACCCACGTGCGACACGAAGTCCAGACACCCGTCCAACCTGCATGTGACACGTAGACCAGACAAGGGATCCCAGGTTAACGGTTCAAAAACAACTTCCGGCTTCCAAGAGTGCACAAAAACCATCGTGGATCGTGTGTGATGTCTTAGTCTCACCAACAGCCTACATCCGCATCAACCTGAAGGGCATCGAAAAATTCAGAAAATATTGTGAGTGGTCGAAAATAAATAAGTTTATAAAACATTTTACAGAAAAAGACATGTATGCCCTCCACGTAAAAACTAATGCATGCATTCGAAAACCATTTCGTTTTCAACATAAGAAAACCGTTTATAAAACCCAAATTATTTTCCTTCCTCGAACCACTGGGCCTTAGCCCAAAACCATAAATCAAAACCAAGTCCGGGAACTTAGCCCAAAAATCCAAGATCCAAATCATGTGTAAAACCGTAAATCCAATCATCTGGGCCATCGCCCAAAACATCTGAAAATCGTATGAAAACCATCATTATATCACATAAATCTGAAACACATTTCCATCAATCAATCGAACCTGCTGCATCACATATCAACGAGTCTTTAAACTCAATATCAATCCGAGTCTTTAAACTCAATATCAATCCGAGTCTTTAAACTCAATCAGGCCTTCCCGGGTAATCAACGAGTCTTTAAACTCACGAGTCTTTAAACTCAATAACAGGCCTCAGGGGAAATCAATAACCGAGTCTTTAAACTCAAGAGTCTTTAAACTCAAATAACATATAAGGCCTTCCCCCGTCACAATCAATCACCGGGTCTTTAAACCCAAAACCATATCTAGCAAATCCAATTCAAAACCATTTTATCAAATCCAAATCCATAAATCCATTTCCAAATCCATATTCGAAATCATCATTTTGAAACCAGAATCCAAATCTAGAAATCATATTAAAACCGAAATTTGAAATCATATGTTAACGAAATGGGTCTCATGCCCGAATTCACATTCAAACCCAATATCATATCATCAAATCATTAACAAAACACAATACGTATAAACAGTATAAAATCATCCATCAAAATCATCATCAAAGCATAGCATAAACCATATTCTCGAAATACGTGCAATTACGTAAATCACATCGAAATACGTACAATTATGTAAATCATAAATACCATAATCATAAGCATAGAAATCATATATAGAAAACATATAAAACAGTTATGAATGCATTATAATTTAGAAAACAAAGTCCACTTACAGACCATCCTTGATGCCGCCTCGATACAAGTGCAATACGCCTTTCTCGGCTACTCCACCATCACCGGAACTCCCGGACTTGTCCAAATCACATTCTAAGATCACTAACTACTTCAATAACCTTCCATTAAATCCCCATAATTTTTTCGGATTTTTAAACCTATTTAAACTCAATCCTAAACTTTCGGACATCCCGAACTATATCAAAACGATGTCCGATCGACTCGAAACCAATCCCAAAATGTTCGTTATATCGAATACTTAAAAACTCATGTTGACCATGCCTCGAAATGAGGGTATAGGCGCCCTCACATGCCGCCCAAAGGTACTGCACGTGGGAGCCACGCGCCAATACTGTTCATCTTCAACCTCGGGTGAGCCTGGTCCGGTCTGGTCCTCTGCAAATCCGGTCCAACCGAACCGGCGTGACTGGTTTTCACTCATTCCTCTTTCGATTTCAATCCTATCAACGCCTATAGCTTCATCCCAACATTTCCTATCCATCTATGACCTCAAAACATGAAATTAGGAACTGGAAATTACCTTCCCGATCATCGATTAAAAGCTCGATTTTCCTCCTCTATGTTCTCATGACTTCGGCCACCGTTGGCCTCCGTTCCAAACTTGATCAACACCTAGAAACGTCCAGCACATCATCCAGGCTACCAATTTGATCATCAATCCTCAAAACACGAGTTTCCATTTTTAAACGAAAACAGGGTATTTCACGGATTTCGGCCTTACCTCGCCGTCGCGAGCTCCACCATGGCCACCGTTGGGATCGTCTCACCTTCCTCTCCATCTTTCCTTCACAGGTTACTAGAAAAAGGTGGGGATCTAAGAAAGTATATAGGTGGTTTTCTCACGGTCTCTGTTTTCACTCTCTCTCGGTCTACCTTCACCGAACACACACTTGCACAACTTCATCTTCTTTTTAAAACCGTTGAGGCGGTTGTACCAGGTTCCACAGCCTTCTAGAGAGGGGTACAAGTGTCCCACATCAATTGGGTACACTTCCCAATGCAAATAAATGACCAAATTACTCTTTAGGCTAAATTACCAAAATGCCCCTACACTTCCGAGCCTCATAACTTCTCCATCGAATGTCAGAATCAGACGTGTCGCCTGTCTACGGACTCGTGACGTTCCGATCTATGTCACAGTCATCGGCCAAGGTTTGTTTGACTGGCCGAGTCAAAAGTCAACGTTTTGCCCACCTCCAAGGGCAAAACGGTCATTTCGCACCGTATGTCTGAAATCACTCAACTAATCACCGATTAATCTCACTAATCATTCTTTAGCCACTAGTCTATTCCCGAGTTTCTGGACGGGTCGTTACAATCTTCCCCCCTTAAAAGAATTTTGTCCCTAAAATTTCGTATTTCGTATGTCCAAGGATGAAAATATCGATATCGACGGATATATCGCTCGCCGAATTTACGGATATCTCGCCCCAAATATCGATATCAATAATGATATCGTTTACGATCAACAAAAATGACGGAAATTGGGTCCAAATGACGGAAATTTGGAATGAAACTTTGGGAAAAACTTAAGTACCCAATAATGGTTATATAGGACTAATAAAAACTATAAAATGACTTTGATATAATAAATATATGATGAATCATATGGTAGATTATAGATCTGCCGACCACTAACAGTATAAAATCTTAAAGATAACATAAATTAAAACATAATTCTATTGATAATATTGCATTAAAATATTGTATACATTGAACTTGATCAAAAATAAGTAGAGTGTCGACCAGCTTGAAAATTAGATTGGTCTTGATCTACCAAGACACAAAAGTTTTGCCAACTGATGCTATTTGACCAAAAGGAAATGTATTGTTGGACATAGTATTCGTATATCTCCTTTGAATGGCCTACTTTTCCTTCATAGATAGGGTAGTTCGGATTTACCCAACTAACTTCTCCATAATCTTCATTGAGATGAGGATCTTCATAGCCTTCATAACCATGTGACATTTGAGGGAGATGGTTGTCTAACAGGGGGTGACGATATGGACCATAAGCATATGGATCATTTGAGTTGTTACTAGGATCGGTGCCTAAACTCATTGACTCAAAACTAATTGCCATGGAATCCTCAGAAGATGGGTTTCCATAACCTTCATATATGTTGCGTGTTCGAGTGTAATCTTTTCCAACACCACCGATTCCTAATCCTCCTTCTCTACACCCATGATCATAATCTTGGGTGACATGAGTGAAATCCGCCTCTCCAGTAAATGGGCTCAAGGTTGCATATGTTTCGGTTACATGGTCATTTCCCCCGTCATCAGCCCCTCCGTCATCCTTGTCTTCATCATTTGTCTCAACATCATCTCCTCCACCATCATCATCATCTGGAGATTTATTTTGATGAAGTCCCTTACTAGTAGCATCAGCTCGTAAGTCACGTCTACCGGTAGAACCAAGCATTGATCTCTCCCATGAAGACATCTCCCGCTCACTTCCTACGTCCTCACTCCCCACTTCTTCAGATAGCACTCTATCGACATTCACACCGTGTTCACTAGCAAGATGTGCTACTCGAGGGTCAGGCCTTCCACTACCATCATCCAAGTGAGCTGGCATAATCCATGCTTGAAGTGGATCAGCCTCATTACCTTCCACATGTTGACCTGTAATTTCCAACAGGTCAACGTAGTCTTCTTTCACAACTTTACCGGCTTCAGCTTCTTCATCTCTTAACTTGAGTTTCATGTTGTAATAACAGAAAACAAGTTGTTCTAACTTAGAATATGCAAGAAGATTTCTTTGCTTTGTATGAATTAAAGCAAACGTACTCCAATTTCTCTCACATGCCAAAGATGATGTCGTTTGTGATAATATTCGAACTGCAATTTGTTGCAAGCTGGGAGAAGCTTGGCCATATAGTTCCCACCACTCAGCTGTCAATATCAAGTTTAATGTAAGAGGCATTATAAAGTGCTAAGTCATACAATATCAAGTTAAGTGCAAGTAATATACCTGGGGGCATTTTCATTCGTGATTGTACAGCCATAGGTGAACGAAATGTTTTCCGACCATCTCTAAACCTGATCAACTACATTAAGGCTGATGTTAATATAATGTCATAGATGTATAGATTCAAAAATATCAAGGTTCATATATGGTAGTGAACTTACGTCTACTCCAAAATTTTGTAAACCCACTTGCCCATTTGGATTCAGTTTGAGGAATACTTGTTGAACTGATTGGAAAAGGAAGGAGTCCTGCCCAACACCTGCTTGATATTGATATCGGGGATTCAAGTAATAAGCTGCAAATCATGAATGAACTTTGCTTAGTAAACAACAATAAAATAAAATGTTAACAAGTTCAATAAGATAGAAATATACCAGCGGCATGTAAGGGATGCACTAATATTTTTTCCCATCGCTCCTGTATGATTTTAAGGACCCACTTTTTCCCTTTAATACGAGTTATCTTTTCTTTCATTCGATTGAACATATCATACAGGATTGGCATGGTTGAGACTACCTCTGTATCAACAATTCGGAGGATGCAATATAATGGTTCATATATTGATTGCATCATCTCCAAGGACTCTCAGAATCTTTGGTCGAGGATATGAGCCTCAACCCTCTTGCCTTCCACTTTCCTACTCAATGGGCTACCATGCCATTGATCACTGGTAAACAATCTTCTAAGGCCAACTTTATGCTTAACTATACTATTTATACAAATATAGTTGGTTGCGAACCGAGTTGCACCAGGACGAACCAAGTCTCCTTGACATAATTCATGCATCTGAGCGAGTAACCATAAATGATTATAAATGTAGTTAGTTACATGCCTAGCATTTTTTATGATGAGCGCCATTCTCTCATTCTTCCCAATATCTTCAAATATTAGGTCGATACAATGGGTTGCACAAGGAGTCCAATAGAGTGGATACGTCTTCATTAGTTCTTTTCCAGCCTTTTTGAAGTTCGACCCATTATCAGTAACGATCTGTATAACATTTTGTACTCCAACCTCTTGAACAACTTCCTTCAACAAATTTCCTATGTACACATAGTCTTTATGGAATTTGGAAGAATCAACTGACCTGAGAAATACAGTTGAACCCTTACTATATACCATGAAGTTAATTATGGATAACTTCGTTGGACCGGTCCAACCATCACACATTATGGTACATCCATAAGTTTCCCAGTGTCGCTTTTGTTGCTCCACATACGCCGTCATTTCTTCATACTCCATAGGAAGATATTTAGATTTCACTTCATATGGAGGAGTGGACACGCCTTCCCCTGCAAATCAAAACATAAGTTAGCATTTAATGCTATTTCATAAGCTAAATAAAAATGTATCATAAATAAATTTATTAAATACCTGCTCGTTGGGCTTCAATAATCATATTCTTAAAATGATGAGAGTTGGCTTTATTTGGAGCCACGCCTTCATATATAAAAAAATTGCTTATGTATCGACCCAACTTCTCTTTCATCCCTTTCCACATCGATTTTACAGTCTTCTGTTGACTTCGTGTGGTTTTGTAGAGTTTTGGTTATGGAGGAATTGAAAATGGATCAAGCAAACTTTGTGATCGACGCATCTGTTGCGGTGGTTGACGACTGCTACTACCTCCTTGAGCACCACGCATGGTACCAACTCCATAATTGTCGACACTTCGCCTTGCCTCATCTCTCGATGCATTTACAGAAAAGCGATATGCTGCTCTCTCAGATCTATGCACATCTGGTGGATAAGCGAATCCATCATCATCCTCTTCATCATCGCTATCATTAATCTAAATGCTTTATTGAGTATCTAGTGGAACTCCTCTCAAGCCAGCTCGTATGTTCTCCCCAATCATATTCTTAGTCTGTTTAACAGTATCTTTACTTTTGATCCATGCTCTGACCTCATCCCTAATAGCCTTAGGTACATCTTTGCATTTTTGAACATTTTTTTTCGGATCAAAACCTACTAGATGAAACTTTAATCGCATTATGCCTCCACTCTGGAACTGATGTTGACAAAACAAACATATGGCACCATTTTTATTTCCAGGAATCGCAATGGCATATTTCCATGCTGAGTCAACTCGTCCAGGTCTTGGGCGGCTTTCACTTGCACTTCCACTAGTCATTTTATGAAATCTAAGTTACATGAAAAATAATTAGAATTTGAGAATGACAAATACTAATAATAAAAATACAAATAATAATACATTAAAATAATAACAAATATATGTTCTAAATTGAAATATAAATTCTAAATTAAAACATATATTCTAAATATGCGAGTTAATCCTTTTTTCACATAAAATATGTATTCTAAATTAAATATATGTTCTATATTAAAGGATATATTCTAAAATACAACATAAATTATAAATTAAAACATGCTTTACCAAATATTGAATCCTAAGCCATATTTTATAGTAAAACATATATTACTAAATATATTGAGGTGAATACTAAATTTGGAATTTTGACAAAAAAAAAAAGAAATTTAAAGCGTAACCTTTTTTTGGATTAAACAAGGTATTCAAATTAAAATATATGTTCTAAATTGAAATATAAATTCTAAATTAAAACATATATTCTAAATATGCGAGTTAATCCTTTTTTCACATAAAATATGTATTCTAAATTAAATATATGTTCTATATTAAAGGATATATTCTAAAATACAACATAAATTATAAATTAAAACATGTTTTACCAAATATTGAATCCTAAGCCATATTTTATAGTAAAACATATATTACTAAATATATTGAGGTGAATACTAAATTTGGAATTTTGACAAAAAAAAAAATTTAAAGGGTAACCTTTTTTTGGATTAAACAAGGTATTCAAATTAAAATATATGTTCTAAATTGAAATATAAATTCTAAATTAAAACATATATTCTAAATATGCGAGTTAATCCTTTTTTTCACCTAAAATATGTATTCTAAATTAAATATATGTTCTGTATTAAAGGATATATTCTAAAATACAACATAAATTATAAATTAAAACATGCTTTACCAAATATTGAATCCTAAGCCATATTTTATAGTAAAACATATATTACTAAATATATTGAGGTGAATACTAAATTTGGAATTTTGACAAAAAAAAAAGGGAAATTTAAAGCGTAACCTTTTTTTGGATTAAACAAGGAATTCAACTTAAAATATATGTTCTAAATTGAAATATAAATTCTAAATTAAAACATATATTCTAAATATGTGAGTTAATCTTTTTTCACATAAAATATGTATTCTAAATTAAATGTATGTTCTATATTAAAGGATATATTCTAAAATACAACATAAATTATAAATTAAAACATGCTTTACCAAATATTGAATCCTAAGCCATATTTTATAGTAAAACATATATTACTAAATATATTAAGGTGAATACTAAATTTGGAATTTTGAAAAAAAAAATAAATTTAAGGCTTAACCTTTTTTTGGATTAAACAAGGTATTCAAATTAAAATATATGTTCTAAATTGAAATATAAATTCTAAATTAAAACATATATTCTAAATATGTGAGTTAATCCTTTTTTCACATAAAATATATATTCTAAATTAAATATATGTTCTATATTAAAGTATATATTCTAAAATACAACATAAATTACTAACATATATTTTACTTCAAATTTAAAATTATTATCAAAAAAGGTTAAATAGGAAATAAAAAAGAAAAACAGAAATCACATTTTGACCCAAAAAAAAACCTAAATTTATTCAAAACGGAGCGTTTCACTTAGAAACAAAGGGTTGGGTTTGAGTCGTCTTCGAGAGAGATCAAACAGAGAAGAGATCGAACCGATCTCTTGTTTGTGTGGAAGGGGTCAGAGGTGTCTGGAAATTTCTCTAGACCTCTGGAAGAAGCGGACGGCGACGGTGAGAGACTGAGACCTCAGAGGTGGTCGTCGAATGGCACTAAGGGGACGACGAGCATGAGAGAGGAGAGACGACTAGGGTGAAAGAAGCGGGCAATTGGGGGTGGTTGTCGGTCAAGGGTCGCCGAGGAGCTGTCGATGAGGGTCAGCAGTGGCTGTGCTTCTTGGGGTTCGGTCGTCAACGTTCGAGGGGGCTGCAGTTGTGCGTGCGGCCGTCGTGCTTCGATTTCAGGTCGAGCCGTCGAGGGAGGTAAGGTTTGCCCCAATTTCGGTTATCTCTCAAAAAAAAATTTTCCCTCTGTTCTCTGAATGTTCTTGTGACTTTCTGAGTTTGTGAATTGGATTTTCGACACCAATTTGTAGATCTATTGAGTGGTCCTCATTTTTTCCCAATTATTTTCCCTCTGTTCATCCGTGAATCCGTGATTGACATTTGCTTGTTCCAAGTTCTGGTCCCCCGTGATTGTTTCTTGAATAATTGATTGCTAGTAGGGGTTTGAATGATGGTAATTTGTAGGACTCAATCATTCCTTTGCTGTTCAATGATTCCCTTTGCTGTTTTGGACTTTTCCATTTGAATTTTTTTCCAGTTTTCAGACCTCCCGTCGATATATCGTTCCTATCGAACAATATCGACGACATTCGTCGATTTTTGTCGAAAGCATCGATTTTCCGGGAAGAATAACCTTACCCCCTCTCTTACATGCCGGTCGCCGGAATTTCCGATATATCGGCGATATATCGCCGATATCTGGCGATATTTACATCCGTGCGTATGTCTACTACTACTTTGGGGAATCCAACTTATCTCGCACCTAGGGCTTCTACCCGGTGTACACCACCTGCCAATCCCGTTCTTTTCCTAGCACTTCTTCAAACCATCACCACCACTGTCATCACATCTCTGCCAAGCGGACCAACTCATACCAACTTTCGGTTCATCTAGCAATCATCTTATTTTCACCGAGGGGTAACACATTTCCAACTCGTACCCGAGGTACCTCTAACGTCACACCAGCCGACACTCATGGCTCAGCCGTCACCAGTCGAATCACTATAGCAACCTTGACTCACCTCCTAGTCATACCAAGCGTACCTTGTACCAACTTCCTCAGTATAACGTAAGACTCTACCGTCAATAGACATGAATCTCACCTCGCAGGCATTTAACGGCCTCGGTACTCTTATCAATCAACATCCGCTCAATGGTCCATACTGACTCCGTCAACAATCCGTGCCGACCTCACAGAAGTCACAACTTAATCATTCACACCGAACAACTTGACAAGTCAACTCACTAGTGGCTCCACTAACCAGCAACCACCAAACACAATCAACCTGTGGGAACACCATCCACGACCCACTCTACATGTATGCAACTGGACCCTATCGCATACCAGAATTACACACCTCAGTGTCAGGGTCCCACCAGCCACACATGGCTCTGAGCATCGAGCTCAACACAATCACTAAAATTTCCGAGCCGCGATTGGATACATCACGCTCATACACCATCACTAAACCTTGCAACAACCAACAAGATCACTATGGATTACACTAATCTAGTCCACATTCTCAGTCAATTAATCATTTCGGATTTACTCCTATTATTAATACTTCTACTAGAACATCACGATGCATGTCCAATCACATTAGCATGGTCCTGACCACTAATACAGCCACTAACACATATCTCAGGTACATGCACCAATCACACCCAACAACAATCACGGTGCATCCACCAAAACGTCACAGTGCTTACCTCAATCACATCCATAGTATAGTATATCCTTAATCACTTCCAACGACATACCATGGTAGGTCCACCAATTACATCGACATTAGCCGATCATTAATACACACACAAACACCACAATGTATCCTAATTCCCATCCAATAACATCATAGTGCATCCTCCAACCATCATAGTATATGTCCGGACACACACAACATCATTGTACCGACACTAGTTACAACATAGCTACGCGCCAATCACGCTTCAATTTTGAAGTCCATCGGTCCACTCCAACATTAGGCCGATCAATATCGCCCAACATATCTTCCAAGGTATCTCAACTTGACTTCATCCTGAGTCTCCTGGTCTCTTGGGTCTCCTAATCAACGTCCAAAATGTCTAACCACATCTCACTTATGTATACAAGACAGACCCAGAAGTTAAGACTAACACCGACAGAGCCTTTGCCATATCCGAAGCTATATCCATGTACGTATGCAAGACGTACCACACTCACCATTACCATATCCAACATCTCCAAAATATTCAACATATCCAACCTCTCTCTTGTTCTGGCTTACAATACGATTGTCCTCTACTCCTAGCTTAGCATAATCAGTAATACAGTTCTTCTGATCCACAACAACAATAACCCAAACCTGACCCACTCGCTCCTAAGTGGATCCCACTTATCATCCATAGGGTCTTACATCCTCTTTGAACCCGTATACTATCACATCACTTCTCACCATACCACTACATTTGATCAAATCGCTCAAGAATACCACACGTCTAAAGACACTTCTAGACTGTGGGTTCTCTTCAATTACCTCATATCGATCAGTTATAGTCATTCCTTGTCATCAACCTTCCGTTATCATCTCCTTTCTGTTACCCTACAACGGAACTCAAGATGATCCACAACCATAACATCAAAATTCATCCGTCATTAATCCCAACTAAACACAATCTCACTATACTCGCCACGCATACCAAACGTGGCGTCACCAAGTAGTCTCTATCCCTCATCTCACCCCTATTTCGTCCACAATAAGAAGGGTTCCACACCTCCTGAAGGTCCATCATACACACAATGAGTCTCCCTTACCGACTCCAGAGTATCCATCACTCGATACTCATTATCTAACACCAATTCGGAATCAAACACAACTTCTTATCGTCTCAATCATAATGTCTCATGATTCCAAGATTCTAACCATGTTGGAAGTGTATCCATCTTTTCTAACCATTGGACTTAATCCTCAACAAGTATACTACCACTGGACTAGCCAACCAAACGTCAACTCTTCTACTGAACTTAGGAAGTCCATGACTCCTACGGACCACAGTCACGTGTTCATACACAAGCCAACGCACCGACTAACTCGCCTGTCGGTTACTACCGTTTATGCACATCCAAAAGGATGTCAATCCTTCATATCTTGATTCTCACGTCAACCTTTTTGAGGTTCAACTCCCGAGTACCACTAAGATATCAGTCACTAACTTTCAGGATCCTCAATCAACACTCACTACCTCGGACTCCGCAATCACTAACCTCGGAGGCATCAATCATTAGTCTCGGAATCATCAATTCTTATCCTCGGCATATGCCGAAACATTCCAGCACACTCTGACACATCTGACACATACAGACACATTCCCGCGGTGTCCATGAAAACCAACCTCACTGATGGTCAAACTTGACCATACCAAACTATCCTGATCCAGAACTAAGCATAGGTCCACCACGCTTCCGCTGCACTACTCTGCTCAAACCAATACCGTCCTGACCATTCATACCGAGACATGACATTCTACTGTTCATCGGATATTTCCGCTCAGTAGTGGTCAATACCACGCACAAGCACCTCACGACTAAGTGTATCCCAGTCGTCTCCTATCTCGTGCTCACAGTACACTAACCTCGAATCATTGCTCACACTGAGCCAAAACCTTACATCCACACTTGGGTCGGGGGAATGTTACCTTCCTCATATTCTACAACTCTAGGCAACTCAATACTTTACGGTCTCATCTAGGAAAACCTAGGGTCAACAGACCTCAACCGGATCCACTACACAACAATCTCAATGATCATACTGATCGATCCTCTGCTAGTGGATCTTATCATCACATAGCGTCAAGCTAACCAATCTCCACAATCTCACTAGACTCGACCAGAGTCATCCGTCATGCCATCCATAACCTCAGATGTACCAAATAACACAATCTCCAATTTGGCTGGATAGTCAGTCCACAACAACATCTAGTTAACTCACTTTTCTAGACCAATCATCAACTAGGGTTCCTTACTAAAGGCATTTACTAACTCACTGATACTCACAGTCACTAAACCAGCCAGTGATCACAATTGGGATTCCTCAACTCAACATCGTCACTCGGGTCATCAAGCACCCAACCTCTAGGGCGTCAAACCCGGCTAAAAACAACCACTAACCAGCCGCACAAGTCTAATCAACGTGATCTAACCAATCACCGGTCACAAGTCCACACTATCTCATCCACCCCCATAGGCTAACCAACCAACCATCGATCAAATCTAACTCAATTGGTTACCATTAGGGTTAACCACTCCGGCACAAAACCGGTCCTATGGTCCAACCAACTCTCGACCATATCCAGCTCCAAACACGCTATCCTCTCCGGTCCTAAGCTGGAATGCACCACACTACACACCGCGTATCGGGCAACTATCACCCAGTCGCTAGCTCTCTCCACCAAGTAATGTACTATCACCCTAGCGTTCAGGTTGATGACGGGCTGCTCCTCGTAGAGACATCACATCCACAATGACACTATTCGACTAACCACCTGCTCTGAAAGCCATAACTTCACTCGCTCACATGTTAACCTCGCTCAAAGCACACAAACCTCGCTCTGATACCAATTTGACATGACCAATTCCCAATCCCTCCTGAATTAAGGGATGTGCCATGCTCCTGTCTAACCCACGTGCAACACGAAAGCCAGACACCCGTCCAACCTGCATGTGACATGTAGACCAGACAAGGGATCCTAGGTAAACGGTCCAAAAATAACTTTCGGCTTCCCAGAGTGCGCAGAAACCACCGTGAATCGTGTGTGATGTCTCAGTCTCACAAATAGCCTGCATCTGCATCAACCTAAAGGGCATCGAAAAAACTAGAAAAGACTGTGATTGGACGAAAATAAATAAGTTTATAAAACATTTTACAGAAAAAGACATTTATACCCTCCACGTAAAAACTAATGCATGCATTCGAAAACCATTTTGTTTTCAACATAAGAAAACCGTTTATAAAACCCAAATTATTTCCCTTCCTCAAACCACTGGGCCTTAGCCCAAAACCATAAATCAAAACCAAGTCTGGGAACTTAGCCCAAAAATCCAAGATCCAAATCACGTGTAAAACCGTAAATCCAATCATCTGGGCCATCGCCCAAAACATCTAAAAACCATATGAAAACCATCATGATATCACATAAATCCAAAACACATTTCCATCAATTAATTGAACCTGCTGGATCTCATATCAACGAGTCTTTAAACTCAATATCAATCCGAGTCTTTAAACTCAATCAGGCCTTCCCGGATAATCAATAAGTCTTTAAACTTACAAGTCTTTAAACTCAATAACAGGCCTTGGGGGAAATCAATAACCGAGTCTTTAAACTCACTAGTCTTTAAACTCAAATCACATATAGGGCCCTCCCCCGTCACAATCAATCACCGGGTCTTTAAACCCAAAACCAGATCTAGCAAATCTAATTCAAAAACATTTTATCAAATCCATTTCCAAATCCATATCCGAAATCATCATTTTGAAACCAAAATCCAAATCTAGAAATCATATTAAAACCGAAATTCGAAATCATATGTTATCAAAATGGGTCTCATGCCCAAATTCACATTTAAACCCAATATCATATCATCAAATCATTAACAAAACACAAAACGTATAAACAGTATAAAATCATCCATCAAAATATGTGTAATTACGTAACTCACATCGAAATACGTACAATTATGTAAATCATAAATACCATGATCATAAGCATATAAATCATATATAAAAAACATATAAAATAGTTATGTATGCGTTATAATTTAGAAAGTAAAGTCCACTCACAGACCACCCTCGCTGCCACCTCGATATGCATGCAATACGTCTTTCCCGGCTACTCCATCATTACCGGAACTCTCGGACCTATCCAAATAACATTATAAGATCACTAACTACTTCAATAACCTTCCATTAAATCCCTATAATTTTTCTGAATTTTTAAACGTATTTAAACTCGATCCTAAACCTTCGGACATCCAGAATTATATCGAAACGATGTCTGATCGACTCAAAACCAATCCCAAAATGTTCGTTATATCAAATATTTTAAAAAATCATGTTGACCGTTCCTCGAAATGAGGGTCCACGCGCCGTCCAAAGTCATTGCCCGTGGGAGCCACGCGCCGACACTGTTCATCTTCAACCTCGGGTGAACTTGGTCCAGTCCGGTCCTCTGCAAATCCGATCCAACCAAACCGGCGTGATCGATTTTCACTCATTCCTCCTTCGATTTCAATCCTATCAGCGCCTATAGCTTCGTCCCAACATTTCCTATCCATCTACGACCTCAAAACATGGAATTAGGAACTGGAAATTACCTTCCCGATCATCGATCAAAAGCTCAGATTTCCTCCTCTGTGTTCTTGTGACTCCGGTCACCATTGGCCTCCGTTCCAAGCTTGATCAACACCTGGCAACCTCCAACACATCATCCAGGCAACCAATTCGATCATGAATCCTCAAAACACGAGTTGCCAGTTTTAAACGAAAATATGGCATTTCACGGATTTCGGCCTTACCTCGCTGTCGCGAGCTCCACCATGGCCACCGTTACAGATGCCATTGCAAGAATGGTATTTGTTTTCTTTTTGTCATTGCAAGAATGGTTTTTATTTTCTTTTTGTCAGAAAATCTTGAAAAAAAAAACGTGAGAACAATGAACGATTACATGTTTTTTAAATGGAAGATTACGTGTGATCATGCGGTGTCATGATTATAGGCGAATATGTAATGACTCGTCCCAGGTTTTTGGGATTAATTAAGATTAAATTGAGGATTAGCGAGGCTAATTGGGGATTAGTCGAGGATTGTCAGACATTCAAGGTGAAATTACGATTTTTCCCCTAGACGAGGGTAAAAAGTTGACTTTGGTGATGTGTTCACGATGATCTAGAGATGGTCGCGGCGGGTGATGTGTTCACGATGACATGCTAGGATTGTGAGCGGTCCTGAGCTATATACACATGTTCTAGGATTGGAATCGTGACTGACATTGAGAATGATGATAGTGGGCAGAGATCCCACATGGTTTTTGATGTGGGCTGAGACCTAGTACTTATTTTCTATGATTTGGTTTTTGGGCTGAGGCCTTGTACGTGTTTTCTGGTTTAGGTTGAGACCCTGTTTCATTTGGTTTCGGGCTGAGACCCTACTGAGATACTGGCTTCGATTGAGAAGCATTTTTCATTGAGATTTGACTTGGGAAGCAATACGTCTTGTTTCCGAGAAAGTATTTGAAATGTTGATTTATGATGCATGCATGCTTTTACGTGAAGGGTATAAATGTGATTTTGATAAATGATTTTTATAAACTGTTGTTTTGTCCACTCGTATTTTTTACAGTTTTCAATACCCTTCAGGTTGATCGCGGATGCGAACTATAGCAGAGATCGAGACCTCACATGCCACTACCGATCCTGGCGTACTCTAGCTAATCCCGAGCGGGTGATGAGTTTATCCCTGGTCTGACACGCGGTATTAAACAGGAGTAGGTACATCCCACGATAATCCAGTGGGATTAAGATGAGTCCTATCAAAGTGGTATCAGAGTGTGAGACTGCTCTTAGAGTGACACACAGGTGCTGGATGTGATGTCTCTGTAGTGGTAACAACCTGTCATCAACCTGATAGTTAGGGTGATAGTATGAGGATTCCTAGTTAGGTTATGCTTAGCATGTGATGCGATGGTTTAGGGTTCGATTGTAATAGTAAGCCGTGTTTTAGTAAGGTTTGATCCTGAGTAGGATCGATGTGCATATGACTCCAACGGCTTAGAGCCATAGTGTTACTAGCGGATGAGACCTAGTCGGCCAGTTGTCCTAGTATGAAGACTTTGAGAGTTGAGACCGTTGAGTGATCATGTCAGATAGGGGATTGTGTCAGAGTGGAGTTGAAGCTTTGGAAGCTCCAGTGACAGTGGGTACCGACGAGTACTGTGGTTTATGTCGAACGTGTACGATTACACGAGGTTGCCCCGAGTTGGAGGCAGGATTGGATTTCCACAGTTTAGTTGTGGAATTGGGTCAGTTTGAATTTCGAGGACAAAATTCTTTAAGGAGGGATTGGATTTCCACAGTTTAGTTGTGGAATTGAGAGTTGGGACCGTTGGACCTAGTACGGACACGCAGTGTCAGACGCGAACAGGTGCATCCCACGATAATCCAAGGGGATTGGGATGGGTTCTGTCTGAATAGCTCAAAGCATTTGAAATGAAAGGACACGCGAAATCACTGGAAAATCGTGTGTCATTACAAAGCCCAAGTCCGTACGAAAAGAAAAAGTGTTTAACTAGCTTATTATTCTAAAAGAAAGCCCAACATGGATTGAAGCCCAATTCTAAACAAGGGCAGATCAGTGGACGCATTACTGGCCTGTTCGCCCGCGATCTGGACCTCTATCTCCTTTTTTTGAAAAATATGCGCCTTGACTTGCACTCCAGTTTTCGATTGCTTGAAGTCCCGCTCAAGTCTTGAGCGCTTTGATTCCATCACGACAAGGACGGATCACATCTTCTCCACTTCTCGAGCCGTCTCTATCAGCTCGTGGCTGATTTGGGTACTCATTTTGCTGCATCGAGAAAAGGCTTCTCCCAATGACTGTAGCTCGGCCTAAGTAGGCCCTTTCATACTCTAGAGACGACTGTGCTCGAGTAGTGCATTTTGATAATTGTCCAAGAAGCTCAAGACATGCGCGACTCTAAGCTCAGAGAATGACGAAGTATTCCAAAGAGCGTTCAACATGATCCTAACCTCCTTTAGATCTTGAACATCACCTCCGCCAACAAGGTGATAGGTCGTTGATTAAACATTATTTTATATTATTTTATACCCTTTATACTTGACTTTTAATATTAAAAAAATAAATAATTAGATAATATAATATGTTTTGTGATATTTCTATTTAAATAAATAAAACTTGTAATTTGGAGTGTTTTGACGAAAGAATCGTCCCGATCGGAATTATAACGAAGAAATTATGGACGAAATTCGATTGAATTATATATATTAATTAATATTAATTTTGTAAGCCCAAATTCATATTTAATTTCAGCCCTTTTTGTTTGTGTGCAGTCCAGAGAATGCGCCCAGCCCAAAACCCATTTCAGCCCATCACGCCGATCCAAAAACCCAAAGCAAGCCCAGAAGACCTACGCAGCCCATCTTCAGCCCAAGTCTTCGTGCCGGCAGAGTCCTACCGAAAACCGTATTCCGTTTTCGGCGCGCTAGTCCCGAAATGAAGAAGTTCAGCTAGCTCGCGTGCGCTGAACCACTATACGGCAGCCCAAACAGCTCACTAACCCTCTGCAGTCCCATTCAGCCTTCCCTTGCCGAATCTCACCTGTTCTCCATCCTCAGTCACTTTCAATCATTTTTCCTACACAAAACTACTGCAAACCACTCCCTTTTTGCAACAAAAAATCAGCAAAATCAGCTCCAAACCAGGCCCAATTTCATCATTAATCATCATTGTTCATCATTATTCATCATTTAATTTTTATTTATTTTTTATTGTAATTTATTTTATTTTTTTGTAGCTTTTTCTCCCAATAAATAGATGTTCATTTCACTTGTTTAGGGGACTTTGTTTTGAGAGAGCTTCTAAACACAAATTGTATGTTTCCTTTAGAAATACCAAGACTTAGTATTTCCGTTGCAATTCTAAAGTTTAAGTTCGCATTCTCGTGTTTATTCCTCCATCTTCATAAGGTTTCTTATGTTGTCAGAAAATCTTATGAATAACATTTCATTTTTTTTCCATCCATTTTTGGAATCACAAGCTTTCTTGTATTTCGAAAGTGTAACTTGTTTTTTTCCTTGCTTAAACTCTCGTTATTGTTTCGGTTTTATTTTCTTTAATTCAATATTTTTGTGGGTATTTTCTTTCTAACTTTTGTAGACAAGAATATCATTATAATGTGGTCTACTTTGCGAACTTCATTTACTTTATACATTTGAGTGCTTAAGCTTCAATTTTATGCTAAGTGTTTATGACCGCTGTTCAGTGCACTTGGTAGAAAATTGAAGAGATTTAAATGTTTGACACACATTCAAATCATAAACATTAGGTTAATCATTTTATAAGTGTTTATGATCACTGTTCGGTGTATTTATCATATTAAAAAAATGTATGCATGTGTGAGATGGTGGAAGTAGAATTTTGTAATATGTTCAAATTATGCAAATGTTAGAGTGTTGGTAGAATTTGTATTTGAAGAAGTCTACTTGTATATAGGTTAAAATAGGAATATAATTAGTTTATTTATATTTTTACTTGTTTTGTATGATTACAATCCGTAAAAACCACCCATCTTCATTCTTTTATTCTTTTATTTTTTTTTAATTCTTTTATTCTTTTATTCTTTAATTAATTTGTTATCTATTTATATATTCATTAATTCACTCATTAGTTTATTCGTTGATTATTCATTACTCTTTTTAACTAACATATTATTAATATTCTCTAATTTCTTCGGTTAATAACGATCCATATTTACCAATACTACAACTACACAAAAAGGGTTTAATTTGCATAATACTCAAATTACGTGTTTAATTTAATTCGTAATTTGGACGTTATCAATTTTTGGCACCGTTACCGGGGAAATTAAAAATCATTCTTAATGTGTTAGTATGTATAAAATTGTTTATATTTGAAATGTTCATATTTGTGAATTATGTATACATATTCTTAAATTTTATTTATTTATTTATGTGTACACTTGATGTCATGCTACTTGTTCATATTTTATTTTTTTACTTTCATAGTATTACATGTATATTACTTGTTCACAATTACTTTATTTTAATTTCATTTATTTGTCTATTTATTATTTTGATTACACTTTAAAAAAACAGAAAAGAAAATATGTATGTATATATATATTTATATATATATTAGGCTTGATTTAATTTGTTTATAATGTTGCATACTTGATTTAAGAATGTGTTTTAAATATTCATTTTTACTATGTTTATTAAATGTTCCTACTTATTTATAATTACTTATACATCAAAGTGTTCATACCTTTTCTTTTGTGTTAGCATAAAAATGTTGTATATATGTTAATTGTTATTCTTCATGCTTGTTCATAATTGTTATGCGTGTTCATACTTTGCTTATAATTTTACATACTTGAGTTATATTGTTCATACTTGTATATACATTTTTGTTCATAACTTTTATGTTTTATGCTTGCCATATTATATTAGTTCACAATGTTCATAATATACTTTTTCATAAATTGTATTTAATGCCTATATTGTGTTATTTCATGAATTGTATATTATACTTGTTCATTTTATTCTATTGTTATTTTCTATTCATTTTTTTTTTGTAAAAAAATAATAAAAAAATAAAAAAATAGAAAAAGAATTAAGGAACTATATATATATATATATGTGACTTTCCTAAAGTGTAAATATTGTTTTCTATTAAATGTTTTAGAGTTGCATGAATCTCAATGCCCATTTTTCTTCAAAATTTTACTTTCGGGAACAGGTAGCGCCCCTTGTGTTTATTTTCTCCTTAACCCTTCATGATTCATCATCACACACCATAGACTCGAATCTATGGGCATGAGGTTGGGGCGGAGTTTGTAAACATTCGGGTTTGGTAATTCACCAAATCTTCCATCGGTTGGTTATGGTGTCTAGAAGGGTTATGACTGGTGACAAGTTTTGGATTAAGAAAGGGAACACCAATGGAGTATATGCCCAGCTAGCCTTGGGGTGCTCTCGATATTATCCTTACTTCTCGCGTTACATCTATCCCAACTTTCCATGATTAACGTTGAATGGTGGAAGGGTGGTTATCAGTACGCGCAAGCCGTACGCCTAGGAAAGTATTATGAGAAGCGGAAGGGGAAAGTTATTCATGACACTCTAAAGCTCTACTTATTGCATTAATAGTTGCATACCCTCCCTGAGATTTCATGATGCTCGGATTTCATCACCGGGCCCCCTAGACTAAGTGAATCTAGGGAAGTGAGATTGAAGGTGTATGCCATTCTTTCTTGAATTGTCACGTAACTCTTATGTCTTGTGCAGGTTCTAATAATTCCTCTCTTATGCATTCACACCATTCTTCATGTAGATACTTTTGTGTTGCATTAGTTTAGATTCATTTGGAACTTGTGCATTTTCTTGCTATTACCGTGACTTTTTATTAATTCTAGCTTCTATTTATGTCACACTTTATGCAATCTATACTCTCATACTCTTATTATGTAAGGACCCGTCCCGAAAATTAGGGTTAAGACGGTGATTCGTGAAGGATTAGCGAACTTAATCGGTGGTTAGTTGGTTCCGATAGGTCCGTTAGCGTAGAATGACGATATTGCACCCAGGTTGGGCAAAAAGTTGACTTTTAGTTCGGACCCTCAATTTGGCATTGACCGATGACCGTGACGTAGTTTGGAACGTCATGAATCCGTAGACAGGTGGCACGCCCGATTCCGACATCCGAGGAGGAAGTTATGATGTTCGGAACGTTGAGGGTATTACCGTAATTTGGTTAAACTAGGGGGGAAAGAGTTGACTTTTTGTACGATTGGGTTTTGACACGTTGACCAAGAACCGTTAGATAGATCTCTTCATCCTGAGTTCAACGACAGGCGGAACGGGTTCATCGGACCTAGGATGTGTGAGATACGGGTCTAGAAAGGTAGTGGCATAATCGTAATTTTGATTCAGAGGAAGGGCATTTTGGTCTTTTGCACATTGGGAATTGTGCAATTGGATTGGGACAAGTGTGCTGATGAGATTGGGATATTTTGAGTTGGGTTGAGGGGAAGGTGACACCTGCTAGGGGTCTAGTGGCTTCTAGGATCTCTCACGATCCAATTAAACGAGTGTGCAATGTGTTCGTGCTTGTTCGAAGACGAGAGAAACAGAGACAGATAAGAGAGGGAAAATCGAGCAAGTGAAGGGCGGTGTGTGGTGTTTGTGTGAAGTGTTGAGTGTGTGAGAGATTAAGTGAGAGCTGATGAGTGAAGGTGAGAGAGAAGTTGTGAGGGAAATCGGTGTGTGCGAGGTGTGAGTCCACGGGAAAAATAGAGAGAGCTGAGGGAGTTGGTGGTGGTGTGGCCGTGTGCTGATCGATTGGGCTCGAGAGGAAGCTGGGACGACTCTGTGGACGCCAGGGAACGCGGCGGCGAGCACGGTGGTGGACGGCTGCAGGTAATTTCTCATCCCCGTTAGTATGCCCTGTTTTTCCGTGAATTTCAAACGGGAAGTCGTGGACTTAGGGGCTGAGTCGAGGGATTTGGTGAGTTGTGTGCGACTCAGTGAGGTCCTAAGAACCGTCTAAGGTGGTTGCCGTGACGGGGGAGTAGCTGGGTGGCGGGATGGTGAAACAGGGGACTGATCGGGTTTGGTTTCGAGTTTGAGACGACGGGCTATAGGCTGTGTCGAGGTGTTAGAGTGATGGGAATAGCTTGCTTAGGACTGGACGGTGAGGATGGTGAAAAGAGGATTCAAAACGGTGGAGGAACGGTGGAGAACCGGGTACGCCGGTTCAGACCGGTTCGCCCAAGGAAGACGACGATGAACAATGACTGTGTGCAGGCGCGTGAGGCTCACGCGCAGCCACTTTGGGCGGCGCGTGGGGACGCGTGCCGCGGTTTCCGGTGAAGAGTCCAACTGAGTTTTTGTTCTAAATGTCATAACGAATCCAATGGAATAGGTTTCGGGTTATTCGGATGTTGTTTCGAGTTAGTTATGCGGGATCGAAGGTCTAGGGTCCCGTTTAAAGTACGCTTAGAAGTTCGGGAAAGTTATGGGATTTGAGTAGGACTTTTGTGAAGTAGTTAGTAACCTCGTTATGGACTTTGGACAGGTTCGGGAAAGCCAAGGGTAGCGGAATGGCCGGGAACATCGTAAGTGCGCGCGTATCGAGGCGACGTCGGAATGGTCTGTGAGTGGACTTTGCTTTCTAACTCTTGATGCATGCATATATGTTTTAATATGTTTTCTTACGTGATTCTATGATTTGATTTATGATTGTGATGGTTTACGGTTTTGTACGTTTTTCGAGGAAAGGACGGTTTTCACGTTTTACGAAGTTTTGATAAATACCATGCTTTGAACCTGGTTTTTAATGATTGGATTTCGGGATTTGAATTACGATTTGATTTTAAAGGAAGTAAAGGATTTTGAAAAAGGTTTTTCGGGCTTGAAGCCCAGTTCTAAAGTGGTTTTCAGAAAGGTGATTTCGGGTTTCGGAATCAGAATTCCGGATGACAATTCGGGATTCGATTCGGGACTTGAAATGGATTTCCGGGTTTGGGTTCAGAATGGTTATTCCGGATGCCGGCTTACGGAATGATGGGTGCGAACTCGAATCTGGAAATGAGAAGGAAATGAATTCTGGATTTGGATTCGGAATGACGGTTCTGGATGCCGGAAGGGCATCAGACTAGTGATCTCGGATTCGGGTTTGTATATGGAAATAAAAAATGGTTTTCAAATGGATTTGGATGGATTTGCTGGATCTGATTATTGGGTTTAAAGACCCGGATATTGTGATTGACGGGGGACGGGCCCGGATTGGGTTTAAAGACCCGAATTGAGTTTAAAGACTCGGGAGTTTAAAGACTCGGATATATTGATATTTCCCCCGTAGGCCTGTTGAGTTTAAAGACTCGGGAGTTTAAAGACTCAGATATTATTGAGGCCTGGATTGAGTTTAAAGACTCGGGAGTTTAAAGACTCGGATAGATCCAGCAGGTTCGATGGATGAAAATGGGGTTACAAATGTGTTGTGGATTTCATTGAGAATTGCTGATAATGGTTTTCTGAGTTTTTGGGCAGTAGCCCGAACGGAACGGTTTTCGGTGGTTTTGGGCTGAGGCCCGAGATTTGAGAAAAGGAAAAATGTGTTTAATTTTTTCGTGCATGGTTGTGTGATATGGAATTGATATGCATGCATTGGTTTTCAAAACGGAGGGTATATATGTATGTGTTTTCTGATAACTGTTTTTGAACATAAACTTTATTTTTGTCCACTCACAGTCTTTTCGTGTTTTCGATACCCTCCAGGTTGTTGCGGCGCGGGCTGTTGGTTGAGAGACGGAGACATCACATGGACGTTCCACAGTAGACTCTGCGCACTCTGGGAAGTGCGAAAGTTGTTGAGATGGTCGGACCGGAACTCCCTTGTCCGACTTACGTGTCACACGGAGGTTAGACGTCTGTTTGGCCCTCGTGTTATGTGTAAGTTAGACGGGAGCGGGGTTTAGCCCTTAATCCCGGGGGATTAGGGGTGGGCCCTGACATATTATCTCTTCTTGTGTATATGTTAATTCCGTCATAATTTTATGCAATTATACTTGTTTATACCTCACATTTTCTTGCTAATTGTGATTTTCTTAACTTATATTCCTAACACTAACCCTAACTCTTGTAGCAACTATCTTGTTTTAATTAAATTTCACTAGCTAATTACTTGTGTATACTTACCTTCTAACTTAGTGTTTACTTTTAATATAGGTACATGATTATGAATGCGCGCTCATCAATCTAAGCTTGATCGGTTGAGAAAGCAACTTGACATCTCACCAAGCAACGCAACATTCAAAGACGCACTTAAGCAAACCGGCTCATCCGAACCACCATCCCTAATACTTGGTGAGTCAATAAGTGAGAAGAGTAATTCAGACTTTCGGAACACCATTAGTCATGGCAAGAAATCTGAGTATCTGAGAGCAGACATGTGCAAACACAAGTGGCACTACAAACTTTTGCATCCAGTATCCCGAGCCTAGAACCAACAAGAAAGATATCGAGCTTAAGAGTGGAGTCCTTCATCAGCTACCCAAGTTCCATGGGATCAGAAATGAAGATCCACACAAACACTTAACAGAGTTCCAATTTATTATTGGCAGTATCTGTCCCGATGATGCGGACTTGGAAATCATGAAGCTGAAAGCTTTCTTATTGTCCTTGGAAGATAGAGCGCGCGTGTGGCTTTTGGGTCTCACACCCAATCATATTGACTCTTGGGAGAAGTTGGTTTAGGAATTTCTTACCAAGTACTTTCTTGCCTCAAAGATTACGGTTTTAAGAAAAAAGATCACTGGAATCAAGCAAAAAGAGCATGATAAGAATTTCACCCAGTACTATGAGAGGTTTAAGGAACTTTATGCTTCATGCCAGACTCACGGAATCACTGAAGGCTATCTCTTAACTTACTTCTACGAAGGACTCAAAGGATGGGATAGAGGACTACTTGATGCTGCAGCTAACAGAAGTTTCTTAGCTCGGAGTTTAGTAGACGGTCGTGCACTACTTGAAAGCCGTGCACTCAATGATGCACAATACGAAGGTGCCGAGCCTGTTCCAAGAAAGGTACATGAGGTGAGTTTCCATGTTATTAATGATTCCAAGTTAGATAAGATCACCTCTATGTTTTCGAATGTGTTGGAACTAAAGAAACAGGTAGCCCCGGTGTGTTCCATATGCTCCCAAGGCCATCTTGAGGACTAATGCCCCTACATTGCAAGGGTGGAAGACCCCGGGACTGAAATGGCACATGTCATTGGAGGATTTCAAGGAGGGCCAAGGACTCAAGGTTATAGTTGGAGAGTTCTGAACAATGTCCTAAACCCTCAACACATGTCGACAGGCCCAAACCGTGCCCCGAACCCTCAATATTTCCAAAGGCGCACATGGCAACCAAGGCCTCCAGTTCAATTTTCTAACTTTTCTCATAATCATGCAAATAATCATATATCTTGATCTTCCAATCCTGATTATGATAAAATGCTGGCTGCTCTTTCCCAAGGGTAGCAAACACTAATGGCTTCGACTCAGGCTCTTATCACAGGTCAGCAAAAAGACATCGCTGACCTCAAGGACCAAATGGGCAAGGTCGTGGACTTCATGAGTAAGATCCAAGCTAGCGGGGTGCTTCCACCTCAACCTACACCCAACCCGAATGCAAGACCTGAAGCGAATACGATTATCACTCAAAGTGGTAAAATGCTCGGTGAAATAGAGCCAGATCCAGAGTTCAACCTACCCACACATAAGGTAATGACCCAATCCCTTCAATTTCGGTTGTTACTAATTCCCCGTTTGTGCATGCACCATTTCCAAGTAGGCTTGCCAAATCTAAGAAGGATGAATCCGATGAGGAAATCTTGGAAATCTTCAAAAGGGTGCAAATCAACATGCCTTTGATCGAGTGCATCAAGCAAGTGCCGAAATACGCAAAATTTCTGAAAGAGTTATGCACTCCAAGGCTCCAAACGAGGGAGAAGAAGGTTGTAATGGTGAGTGAAACAGTTTCTGTTGTAATCCAACGTCGGCTACCCCTAAAGTTGAAGAATCCAGGGAGTTTTTCTGTTCCCTGCGTGATTAAGTCTTTTGATAAAGTCACGCTAGACTTAGGTGCATCCATTAATGTTATGCCATATTCATTATATGTTGCCCTAGGTTTAGGTAAACTACAGCTTGATGATGTTATCATTCAATTAGCCGATCATTCTAATGTGTATCCTAAGGGATACGTCGAAGATGTTCTTGTGCAAGTTAACCAGCTCATCTTCCCCAAGGATTTTTATGTCCTAGACATGGAGGATTCCCCTACGAATCAAGCTCCACTAATGTTGTTCGGAAGACCATTCATGAGAACTGCCAAAACAAAGATTGATGTATTCAATGGCACATTAACTATGGAAGCCGATGGAGAGGAAATTGGCTTCAACATTTTCGATGCCATGAGGTACCCTAGTTCCACAACTCAAAATACTTTTTCTATTGATGTGTGCACTTCTTTTGTAGAGAAACATCTTGAGTTAATTCGAGAAGACACGCCCAATATGGTAATCCAAGAAGGAGTTGGCCTAACTCAATCAGGGGATGCCTTGGTTGAAGATATGGATTATGAACTAGAGCCTCGAATTTGGGAAGAAGTCATGACCCTCAATGAGGCCTCTAGAATGGTAAATCCTCATGTACCCTTGTCATTTCCAGTTAACACTAATGACACTCTTCCTTCAGTGGTTCAGGCCCCCGTTCTCGAGCTCAAGGTTCTACCTGACCACTTGAAGTATGCCTATCTCGGCCCGGCAACACTTTGCCCGTTATTGTGTCTTTTGCACTGACTGAATCACATGAAGATAGATTGGTACGTGTCTTGACGAAGTACAAGACAGCCATTGGATGGACTTTGTTAGACATCAAGGGAATCAGCCCTACAACCTGTGTGCATCGGATCTTGCTAGAAGATGATGCAAAAACCTCTCGTGAAGCTCAACGTCGCCTCCATCCTCCGATGATGGAGGTCGTGAAACAAGAGGTCATCAAACTCTTCGACTGTGATGTCATCTACCCAATTTCAGACAGCAAATGGGTCTCACCAATCCAATTAGTCCCGAAGAAAAGTGGAGTCACAGTTGTTCCCCAACGAACAGTGACCGGATATAGAGTCTACATAGATTATTGACGCCTAAACAAAGCAACTTGGAAGGATCACTTCCCTTTGCCCTTCATTGATCAAATGCTTGAAAGGTTAGCAGGTCACTCCTGTTTCTGTTTTCTTGATGGTTATTCTGGGTACAATCAAATCTGTATCGCTCAAAATGATCAAGACAAAACGAATTTCACTTGTCCTTTTGGCACTTTTGCCTATCGAAGAATACCCTTCAGTTTATGCAATGCCTCAGGTACTTTCCAAAGATGCATGCTTTCTATTTTCTCTGAATATGTCGAAAAAATAATTGAATTATTTATGGACGATTTCAGTGTCTTTGGGGATAGTTTTGATGCATGCTTAGAACACTTAGAACACTTAGAACACTTAGAACTTATCTTAAAAAAGTGTGTCTGAACTAATCTAGTACTTAACTGGGAAAACTGTCATTTCATGGTTAAACAAGGGATAGGCTTAGGCCATATTGTCTCTGAAAGAGGAATTGAAGTTGATAAATCTAAAGTTGATATTGTGCGCCACTTACCCTCTCCCACTTCTATGAGAGAGATCCGTTCATTTCTTGGTCACACAAGTTTTTACAGAAGATTTATCAAAGACTTCTCCCACATTGCAAGGCCCTTGTGCCGATTGCTTTAGAAGGAGACACTCTTCGTCTTTGATGCGGACTGTCAGGAAGCTTTTGAGAAGCTTAAAAATCTTTTAACCACTGCACCCATTCTTTGTGCCTCGGATTGGTCCTTACCCTTTGAACTAATGTGTGATGCCTCTGATTATGCAGTTGGTGCTGTACTCGGACAAAGGCGGGACAAGAAGCCTTGCGCCATCTACTATGCATCCAGAACTTTGAATGATGCCCAAATGAACTACACCACTACCGAGAAGGAGTTGCTTGCTATTGTGTTTGCTTTAGATAAATTTTGCTCTTATTTACTTCGAACTAAAGTCATTATTTACACTGATCATGCAGCACTGGAATATCTCCTGGCCAAGAAGAAAGCTAAACCAAGGCTAATCCGATGGATTCTTCTTCTTCAAGAGTTTGACATCGAGATTAAGGACAAGAAAGGTGTAGAAAATGTGGTGGCAGACCATTTGAGTCGCATAACACATGAACAAGATCCCGTGGCGATTCAAGAGATGTTTCTGGATGAACAACTCTTCGGAATTCGGGTAAGTACTCATTGGTATGCTGATATCGTAAATTACTTAGTCACCAAGCAGTTACCTTCCACTTTCACTCGTGCACAAAAAGATAAACTCAAGAAGCATGCTAGGTACTATGTTTGGGATGAACCTTATTTATGGAAACACTGTGCAGATTTATTGATTAGGAGATGTGTCTCTGATATTGAACATAGGTCAGTCCTAGAGTTCTGCCATAACCATGCTTGTGGAGGTCACTTTGGATCTAGAAAAACCGCACTTAAAGTTTTAGAATCTGGATTATATTGGCCCACACTTTTTAAAGATGCACATTCATTCTGTTTAGCCTGTGATAAATGTTAGAGATCAGGAAACTTAGGACAAAGGGATGAAATGCCACAACATTATGTTTTAACTATTGAAATATTCGATGTTTGGGGTATTGATTTTATGGGTCCATTTTCTCAATCTAATGACTATCTCTATATCTTACTTGTTGTTGATTATGTCTCAAAGTGGGTGGAAGCTAAAGCCACCAGGATTAATGACTCTAAAACTGTTGCAGATTTCCTCATAACTAACATTCTTTCTAGGTTTGGGATCCCACGGGTCCTGATAAGTGATGGTGGAAGTCACTTCTGCAACAAGACCATTGAAGCCCTAATGAAAAGATATGGTGTCACTCACAGAGTCTCTTCACCTTATCATCCTCAAACGAGTGGAATGGTCGAAGTCAGCAATAGGTAGATCAAGAAGATTTTAGAGAGAACTGTGGGCCCTAGTCGTAAGGATTAGAGCCAGCGATTGGATGATGCACTTTGGGCCTATAGGACGGCCTACAAAACTCCTATAGGGATGTCACCCTATAGGTTGGTCTATGGAAAAGCATGCCATTTTCCGGTAGAACTGGAGCACAAAACATGGTGGGCTGTCAAGACTTTCAACATCAAGCGAGATGACGGCGGTTTGCATCGAAAGCTCCAGCTGAGTGAGCTTGAGGAAATCAGGAATGATGCATTCGAAAACACTCTGATCTATAAGGAGAAGACTAAGGCATTGCATGACAAGCAGATCAAGAGTAAAACGTTTGACATTGGACATAAAGTTTTGTTATTCAATTCCCGGCTTAGAATTTTTCCTGGTGAGTTATGTTCTAGATGGGTAGGTCCTTTTGTTGTTACTAATATGCTTGCCCATGGAGCCATACAGATCAAAACCATTGAAACTGGGAAAGAGTTCAAAGTTAATGGCCACAGATTAAAGCCTTACATCGAGGCATTTGGAGAGCACGATGTGGAAACAGCAAAGGTGCTACAGCCCCGCATCATATGAATTGATTCAAGCACTTCGTCTAGGCTGACCGGACATTAAACTTCAAGCTCTTGTTGGGAGGCAACCCAATGTATTCCCGAGTTGTGAAGGAGACATCACCACAGATTTGCTTTCTTTAATCCCTTCACTCACTTTTATTTTGTTTATTTAGTGTTTTTCTTATTTTATTTTCGTAAATCCTTTTCCTTACTTAGAGTCTATGTTCATTTCTACTTTCTTACATTGAGGACAATGTAGAGTTTAAGTGTGGGGGGAAAGGTTTACATTTTTGCACATAAAAAAATAATAATAAATAAATAAATATTTCGGCTTTCTTGAGTCTTTTCGTTTTTTTTTTTCGAGTCTTAAGTTGCCCCTTAACCTGTCAATGATAATAATGAAGGGAATAAGTATATTGTGGCTATAAAGATGACCATTATAACTTGAATTCGTTTGTTAATACTTTGTGATTAAATGTTATAACTTTTAGATAATGCATGTAAATTGGTACATAAACGAGCATGTTAAGATAAGTATGAATCATTTGAACCCTATGTGAGCTTTAGAACTATATATACATCTTTGATGAGTGATTCATAAGTTCTTTGTTTAAATTGATATACATATGCCTCATAACTGCTTGCAATAGATCTTAATGAACTTTAAAGTACTAGAACTTATTCTATGTGATTTTCAAAGCTTTTAAGTCATTAAACTCTCTGATTTTGGATATGATTAAGGCATTAGGGTTAACACCATAAATTCAAACATCCATGTTCCCTATTTTGTGCGCACAAGTTGCGACCCCCTTAGTTTTAACCCATTTGAGCCCACATTAAACCTTTCTTTCATCACCATGATTATCTAAACACTTGAGCTTAGTATAGATATCTTTCACCCTTGTTACAAAGACTTGGTTGAAGACATGAAATTGGTGTGACGAGAAATTGATGATGTTTTGAAGACTTTTATGTGTATTATATGGATTTACTTACTCAAAATTTGTTGTATTATGTTATTACCTTGAAAAAATAATAATAAATAAATAAATAATGTTGAGTCTCTATCAAGGTAATAAAGTTTGATTATATTTGAGTTAAGTCCTTTATTTGATTATATTTGAGTTAAGTCCTTTACATTTGTAATCTGAATGATTGAACATATTGAAATTTGGCCTATATTCAAAAGGATGAATTCATGATATCATTGCACTAAGGTCGGGAAGTCATGTTATATTTTGGGAATCTATTTAGTCTTGGAACAAATTTGAGCACCACTTGTCCAATATTTTTCTTGCCTCTAAGCTTAGCCCCATTACAACCTTCATAAAGACCTTATGATCCTTAAGATGGTAAAATTTGATTAGTTGAGTTTATCACTTGAGTAAGCTTATGGTTTTGGTTCATTTGTGCAAGTATGTTTTGTTTTTATCTTGAGGTGTTTGTTTGAAATTTTGCAAAAGTACTTTACTTTTATTATGTGAGCATTTTTCTCACATATTTTGAGTGCAAACACAAACCCTTACAAATTGAGTGAATTTATGAGTGCATATCCTTGTGAGTTGATTCATACTTGTCCTATTCATGTTGAGATCCATTTCACCATATTTACTCATTATCTTACTTGTTGAAACATTTTGTTACCATTTATTAACTCTTGAATTCCATATGCTTAAATGCCTTATAGTGAAAATCTTTTATGCCATAATAGTGATGAAATTTTGAGACAAATAGTTAAGGGTTTACTTGTTTTGACTTCGTAGTTTAAATTCAATATTTGCTAGGGACTAGCAAAGTTTAAGTGTGGGGGTATTTGATAGGTCGTTAATTAAACATTATTTTATACCCTTTATACTTGACTTTTAATATTAAAATAATAAATAATTAAATAATACAATATATTTTGTGATATTTCTATTCAAATAAATAAAGCTTGTAATTTGGAGCATTTTGGCGAAAGAATCGTCCCGATCAAAATTATAACGGAGAAATTATGGACGAAATTCGATTGAATTATATATATTAATTGATATTAATTTTGTAAGCCCAAATTCATATTTAATTTCAGCCCTTTTTTTTGTGTGCAGCTCAGAGAATGCGCCCAGCCCAAAACCCATTTCAGCCCATTATGCCGGTCCAAAAACCCAAAGCAAGCCCAGAAGACCTGCGCAGCCTAGCTTCAGCCCAAGTCTTCGCGCCAGCAAAGTCGTACCGAAAACCGTATTCTGTTTTCGGCGCGCGCGTCCCGAAATGAAGACGTCCAGCCAGCTTGCTTGCGCTGAACCTCTGTACGGCAGCCCAGCAACAGCTCACCAACCCTCTGTAGTCCCATTCAGCCTTCCCCTACTGAATCTCACCTGCTCTCCCTTTTCAGTCACTTTCAATCATTTTTCCTGCATAAAACTACTCCAAACCACTCCCTTTTTGCATCAGAAAATCAGCAAAATCAGCTCCAAACCATGCCTAATTTCATCATTAATCATCATTGTTCATCATTTCATTTTTATTTATTTTTTATTGTAATTTCTATATTTTTTATTTTATTTTATTGTAGTTTTTTTCTCCCTATAAATAGGGGTTCATTTCACTTGTTTAGGAGACTTTGTTTTGAGAGAGCTTCGAAACATAAATTGTATGTTTCCTTTATTAATACCAAGACTTAGTATTTCCGTTGCAATTTTAGAGTTTAAGTTCGCATTCTCGTGTTTATTCCTCCATCTTCATAAGGTTTCTTCTACTGTCAGAAAATCTTATGCATAACATTTCATTTTTTTTCCATCCATTTTCGGAATCACAAGCTTTCTTGGATTCCGAAAGTGTAACTTGTTTTTTTTCCTTACTTAAACTCTCATTATTGTTTCGGTTTTATTTTCTTTAATTCAATATTTTTGTGGGTATTTTCTTTCTAACTTTTGTAGACAAGAATATCATTATAATGTGTTCTACTTTCGGAACTTCATTTATTTCATACATTTGAGTGCTTAAGCTTCAATTTTATGCTAAGTGTTTATGACCGCTGTTCGGTGCACTTAGTAAAAAATTGAAGAGATTTAAATGTTTGACACACATTCAAATCATAAACATTAGGTTAATCATTTTATAAGTGTTTATGACCGTTGTTCGGTGTATTTATAATATTAAAAAAATGTATGCATGTGTGAGATGGTGAAAGTAGAATTTTGTAATATGTTCAAATTATGCAAATGTTAGAGTGTTGGTAGAATTTTTGTTTGAAGAAAGTCCACTTGTATATAGGTTAAAATAAGAATAGAATTAGTTTATTTATGTTTTTACTTGTTTTGTATGATTACAATCCCTAAAAACCCCCCAATCTTTATTCTTTTATTCTTTTATTCTTTTATTCTTTTATTATTTAATTAATTGGTTATCTATTTATATATTCATTAATTCACTCATTAGTTTATTCGTTGATTATTCATTACTCTTTTTAACTAACATATTATTAATATTCTCTAATTTTTCCGGTTAAGAACGATCCATATTTACCAATACTACTACACAAAAATGGTTTAATTTGCATAATACTCAAATTACGTGTTTAATTTAATGCGTAATTTGGGCGTTATCACAAAGATGTCCAGAAAGTTACAGATTACTTCATGATGAGGACGAAGGGAGGCATTGGTAGAAGATGGAGTTGAAATCATAGAAGAAGGAGATGTACATGTACAAAATGGTGTTGGGTGTGCTAGTGAGGGAGTTGGTGGAGTGTCACCGAAATATGGAAGAAAAAAAAGGCAAAAGTGATGATCATGGTAGAAACTAGGGGAGAGGATGTCAGATATCAGATGAAGGTGAGGGAAAGGAAGGAAGGAAAAAAGATAGAGGTGATAGAAAGCCTGAGGCGCGAAGAACTGTGAGTGAAAACTAAGGAACCTGTAGGTTCCTATGTCGGGTTTCTTGTACAAAACCTGGAAACGAGCTGAGGAGCATACTGAAGTGTTCCTGGAGGTTGGATGATCCTCCTGAGTCAGAAAGGCAACATCTGGACGTGGAGAAACTGAGGAGTTGCTCGTGGCAGCCATAACCCAAGGGTGGTAAGGTCGGGTGGTGAGTTGTGGCAAGTATTTCCCCCTTTCGACATCACAAATCATTTTATTAGCTAAGTTAGATAAAATTGGATGTTTGGAACGACGAAAATGGTCGTGAAATGGTGGAAATATGGTCGGGTTGCCATCGTGGGTTGGGCGACCCGGTGAACCAGACAATTGGGTCTAGAACGATGAAGACGATGAACCCTGTTAGACGCGTGGCCACCACACGCAGAAGCGTTGCGCCGGTGCATGGCGACATGTGTGGCAGTTTTTGGATAAATGGTCAACATGAATAAGGGAGAGATGAGGAGATGAAAAAAATAACGATAAGGTGGGTAATAAGAGAGTGGCTCCTAGCCACAAGCTTCAATTCCTTTCCCAAATTATCCCAAAATCCAAGTTTCCCAAATAGCCCTTTCCCCAAATAAGTAACCAACCCAAAAATCTAAAGGTAAAAAAGGTCCAAACATAATGAATTACAAGTTGTTGCTAACATTAGCACTAATTTACTAGCAAAAAGGAGTTACATATTTTAGAGTTTTCTTAGGAAGGGTACGAAGATCCCACAGTAAAAAGCATAATATAATCCAAGCATAGTACAAGCCAATGGGCGGCCGCTGAACAATGAATCTATCTCATCTGGCTGTTTCGTGCTTTTGACTGAGCGCCTTATCCCAAGCCCAAATCATCTCTCACTCAGTTCCATTTCGTTTGCCCTTGCCAATGCCAGAAAGGCGCAAACTTTCGAATTGGACTTAGAAATTTCTCCACAACCCAAAATGCCGCCGCCGGCGACTCTCTCAGCTTCCTCTTCCTTCACTCTCCTTTCCCCATCTCACTCCCCAAAACCAAAGCTCCTCCCTGTGACCCCCCACAATCACTCTTTTCCCTCTAACCCACGTCAGCGTCATCTCCACTACACCCCCTCCTCCACCGTGGTTCGATGCGCCGTCATCGAGAAAGAGACCCCGGAGGCCCATCGCCCAGACACCTTCCTCCGAGAGAACTCGTCCGCGTCCTCCGTCCGGGCCCGCTTCGAGAAGATGATTAGAGAAGCCCAAGACACCGTCTGTGCCGCCATTGAGGCCGCCGATGGTTGTGCTTCTTTTAAAGAGGACGTGTGGTCGAGGCCAGGAGGCGGCGGAGGCATCAGCAGGGTTCTTCAAGACGGCGCTGTTTGGGAAAAAGCCGGTGTCAATGTCTCTGTCGTTTACGGTGTTATGCCTCCCGACGCTTACCGAGCTGCCAAGGGCGCAGCCGCAGCTGATCACAAGCCTGGCCCGGTTCCCTTCTTTGCCGCTGGAATTAGCTCGGTAACTTCACGAGTTCTATTATTTTCTGTCAAAAATAACTGTTGGGTGATCATGTTCTCTGTATAATGTGTGGTGCTGCGCTTTTGTTGTTAAATTTCTCAGGTTTTGCATCCAAAGAACCCATTTGCGCCTACTTTGCATTTCAACTATCGATATTTCGAAACTGATGCTTCCCAAGGTATGAATGTGATCATTCCTCTTTACTTTGTTGTGATTGTACATGGGTTAGTTAGATGGTGTTTGTAGGTAGGTAGGTTTTAATCCAATTTCCTGGTAATACTAGTGAAGTAGATAATCTCCAAATTTGTAGAAATTAAGATTATACTTGTGTTGAATGATTCTAGAAATTTGGATATAAATTTGCACATGGCGTTACTATAATGAAAATGAATCCGCAGGGCACTCAGACTATGCTTACATGCTGTAAACGATATCTTGAGATTCCATTTACTTCCTTCCAAGGGTTGATTAGCAATAATTAGTGATGAAAGTAATTGCAGTCCGTATAATAATACTAGTAGATATGATATTAGAAACAATAATAAGATTAACTGCAGGGATAACATACATCTTAGCATCAAAATCTACAAACATTTCATTGGATGATGTACTAGAGAAGATGCGACATATATCATCTCACTGCAACTCCCTCGATCGATGCCTGAACATGTTCCCATCATTCATGTATGAATAGTTTAGATATAAGAAAGCTATCTGGACTCTATCCTGATTTGTCCTATCTATGCAGATGCTCCTGGAGCGCCTAGGCAATGGTGGTTTGGTGGTGGAACTGACTTGACACCTGCTTATATTTTTGAGGAGGATGTCAAGCATTTTCATTCAGTATGTTCTCGAGAAAAAAAAAAATGCCTCATGAAGCTATGCCTTCAACTTTCTTTTCTTTTGAGAAATGCTAGGTAGCTTTAACTAACTGATACAGGTGTCTTTAACTAACTGCATACGAGTGGGTTTAACTTACTATATACTGTTGCTATCCTTCTTCTGTAGGTTCAGAAAAGTGCTTGTGACAAATTTGATCCTACCTTCTATCCTCGGTTCAAGAAATGGTGTGATGATTATTTCTATCTGAAGGTATATTTCTCAAAACTTTACAATTGTTATGTGTCATAAATTCATGTGTTAACAAAAGCTGTGTTTGGCTGCAAAGTAACTGCATTCATGTCTCTGTATTACTTTATATAATATTATTGACATCATCCTGTAAAGTGAGTCTGTCGACATTCTGAAAGTATGCAGTATGTTTGTGGATTCTGCTTGTAGTCGTGGAAAATTATTTCACTTGTAACAATATCAATTAGGCCTGCATTAAGGAACCTTCTTATCCCGACACCTGCAATATTTGATGCTAAAACTACCAGGAATCAATATTTTGTCAGGTTTCATCTTTATCTCTCATGACCATGTGGGTTTTCGGCTATATAAGGATCATATTTATGTCTTTGATTTACTAACACAAGGTGTATAGGCTTTTGGGGTTGTTAAATATAAATTAACAATTTTCTTTTCCTGGGAAGCTTGGGTTTGCCTAATTCATCAGAGGTTCTAGTTATGGCTGATCTATATTCACAATCAAGCAGATAGTAAAACTCTTTTGCCACTTCCATTTTGGTATGGTCTCATTGTATCTCTTCCTTTGATCACTCATGAGTTACGGAAATGTTAATAAACATCCATTACAGTTAAAATGATGGTCTATGTTAGTCATGATGTTGACCAAATGGGAGAGAATTACTTATTATTTTGGACTCAGTTTAGATGCAAATTGCTACTGTTTTCAGGTACTGGTTTGTTTTACATTTGTCGGTCATTTCTTTATGCAGCATCGAGATGAGAGGCGAGGGCTTGGAGGAATATTTTTTGACGATCTAAATGACTATGATCAGGAGATGCTTCTTTCCTTTGCCACTGGTATTGCTTGAACATAAAATTGCTTTTCTTTTTATTTTTATTTTCGATTATTTATTTCATATTAGTTGAGTGAGTACATCCTATTCTTGCATACACTGTCGTCGACTTGAAGAATGTGCAAATTCCGTGGTCCCTGCTTATGTACCAATTATAGAGAAAAGGAAGGATCTAATATTTACAGATCAGCATAAGGCTTGGCAGCAATTGCGAAGAGGGCGCTATGTGGAATTCAATTTGGTATGGAATTGTTCCCTGAATATGTTAGAGAGTTTCATATTCATATCATCAATCATTTATGTAAATAAGGTCCAACTGATCTTTTCTGTTAAAGGTTTATGATCGTGGAACAACTTTTGGGCTCAAGACAGGAGGTCGAATTGAGAGTATTCTTGTCTCTCTTCCACTGACTGCCCGGTGGGAATATGACCATGTAAGCTTACTAGATCTCTCTATATTCTGTTATATAACTGGAAAATGGAATATATTAAAGTTTTGAACTCGTAATTGAGAGAGAACCCTATATTTTGTGCACAGAAACCAGAAGAGGGAAGCGAAGAATGGAAATTGTTAGATGCTTGCATCAACCCGAAGGAATGGGTGTAATGATCTGAAACGAGTTTGTCCATTCGGAGATTTTCACTCCTTTTTTGTTTTTTTTTTCCCATCTCTTCCCTTTTCTTTTTCGCTAGTAGTTGAGGGTTAGAAGAAGTTAGCCGCTGGTATTTTGATTGTAAGTGATTTAACACATGTCTAATGTAATGTAAGCTGTGCCTGTGAAACATGTTAGAGTGTCTTATACTTTTGTAAGACTGGAAGCTCTTGTTCAATAAATCCGTAGACATGAATTTCAACTTAATGTTACATCAATTACCGAATTTTACATGGAACTTTGAGGTTTAGCTTGGGAGGGATGCGCATAACCATGTATGTCATGCCAAAAGAAGTAACTTAAAGCATTGTGAAAATGCTTAAAAAAGCTCCTTGAATGCCCCAAATTACTTTTAAACAATTACATCTGGTGGTGGTGTGTACAACGAGCTGGAATGAAATGAACACAATCACAGAAATGTTATGGCCTATATTTCATCTATATCTATCAAGTATCAAAAGTTTACACTGAAATGTTACAGGACTTGAGTAGAATTTCTACCTTGCACTTTTTCCTTTTTATCTGGCGGTCGAATCCCTAAAAATCCATCAACACTGACTCCAGAATCCAGTGAGGACTGAGCAACTATATCATAAGCCTTTGATGAGAGATCAAGTCCCTGATCTTGAGCTGTCAAATACAGCTCATATGCAAGCCTGGGTTTACCTTCATTAGCAAGAGCTTCAATCATCATTTCATAAGTCACATTGTTGGGCGGAATTTTCTCATCTTTCATGCGCTGAAACCATTCGTATGCAGCATTGCTTGAGCCATTCCGCGCACACCCACTGATAATGGCGTTGTACGTGACCACCGTAGGCTCAATCCCCGATGAACCCATCTCATGAATGACCGTATCTACCAGATTAAATTTTCCATGTCCACTGAAAACTGAGGCCATAATTGTGTAGGCATACAAGTTCGGTTTCACACCAACCTTAAGCATATGTTCCCACACCTGACGTGCTTCATCATAGAGCTTCCCCTTCTCAAGGGCACTAAGCAATGCCCCATAAGAAAGGACTGTAGGTTTCTGACCGTGTTCCACCATTCTTTTAAAAACCTGAACAGCAGCTGAAGTTTCGGCTGCCTTGGAACAGGCAACAAGAACTGCATTCCATTCCTTACTTCTAGGTTTAAGACCCTTCTCTTCCATCTTGTTGAGCAACTTGATACCCCATCTCCAAATTCCCTTCTTTCTAGCTGCAGTCAGAAGAACATTAAAGTGCGACACAACCAATTCATATGACATATTATTTGGCTTCGGTCCCCGGTCCAACATATCCTCATAAATCTCCAAAGCAGCCCACCATTTTTTAGCTTTGCCCATCAACCAAATCCCATGGTTACACACGGATATACTTATTTCACCGTGCCTTTCTCTTATCCTATTATACAACTCTTTAGCCACGATATAATGTTCTTCACGAGTGCAAGCCCACAAAAGGCGCTCCTGTTCTGCGCGGCCAAGCGGAACTCTAGCAATGTCCATCTGTGCCATAAGTTTTAGCACATTGGTGCTTAAGTTATCATCCTTCACAAGCCATCGGCGCATCACCTGGTAACAAACACGTTTTGTAAAGTTCTCAAGCTGTGCAAATTCATGTTCCCAGTCTTCTACAGAATCTTTACTTATTTCACCTTTATGATACTTTTCGCTGAACTCAACAAAGAAGTTCAAAGCTCCAATTCCATCTTGCATTCTTTGATAAGCCAACAAAGCCGTGGAATAGGACACCGAAGATGGAATCAGACCCTTCTCCTCGATCTCCTCTAGAACATCAAGGGCCTTAGTACATAGGCCTTGTTCTACGTAAATGGCCATTTTAGTATTGTAAGTTACAACATTCGGTTGCACGCCTTTCTGCGCCATATCACTCAAAACTCTGTCCATTTCTCCAAGTTCTTTAGACTGCTTCATTGCACCCAAAAGACTATTATATATAAACAGGTTTGGTTTAACCAAATCATTCGTTTCCTCACTCTTTCTCTTAAGCCATTCAACAACAGCAAATGCGGAATCCATCAATCCGTCTCTTCCGAAACCCCTGATCATGGATGAGAATACTTGAAGGGGCAAATCCCCTTTGCCCTTAAGAACCTCTTCTACATCCTCTGCTGTTTTCACAAACTGCAAGCTCGATGCCAAAGCACGCACATCAATTTTTTCATTTCTCAGCCCCCAATTTTCTCCATGACTTTTAACATCTTCGTCATCATCATCATCGTTATCTCCACCACCCTCCATTCCTGACAATTTATGCCCTGCCATGGATTCTTCTACAACAATGTTATTCCCAATTTCTTGTTCTTCCGACGCCCATGTCAACACGAAAGAATCCCTAACGGGACGTTTCTTAAGCTGACAAATGCGAGCAAGTTTAAGTTTAGAGTACCCAGAGAGACACCCACATCCAAAACCAAAATTTCCCCTAAAAGCATCACCCCCAATTGCCCCCGAATAGCTAGAAAGTAACAAGAAACCACCACTTCTACCATAACAAACAGGAAAACCAAGGCTCCACATTTTTTTCTTCTTATCCTAGTCCTAAATTTGATGGACGAACCAAGTTCAAAGCCTAACTGGGAAGCTACGCAGGTTTCAGCCCCTGAAGGCCAAGTGATTAAAGCTTGCATTTTCCATGAAATTTACATGAACAAAGACGAACCCAGAATTGAAAGCCCTGTGAAAGAGTAAGATCATAGAGTTCTCATTACGCAACTTCCAACACAGCTTTTCATCTTTAAAAAGAAAGAAATTTTATGAGAAACAAGGACTGAGACATATGGGTACATTACAGTTACATACCTGAACTCCACGATTGAAGATGGGAGATAAATGAATTTGTGAACTCGGGCTTCGAGTGAATTTTCGACGTGGGTTTTGATTTTGGTTGTGAGTACTGAGTAGTGCTGTGGTTTTGTCACAGTCATTCAATTGTAATGAATAACGAGCGGTCAGGTATACACCACCACTCCACCAGTAATCAGTATTAAAGAATTGAAAAAGTTGGGAAAACAGGAAGGCCTTCAGTTTCACTCTGGTTGCGTGCTCCTTCTCACAGTAGATCCATTACTAATGGGTTTCTGTTGATTGGGCCCAACTCGAATATTTTCTTTGCGAGCCCAAATTGTGCAGAGCAAATGCTAAATCTTAGAAATTTATTATGGGTAGACGCTAAATAATTAAGGCCCAGTTCGACCCGATCCGCATCCAGTATTATGAATTTACTATTTACCCCCCTCCAAGTCTCACTCAAAATAATTGCACACCTCCCGCGCTCACAGCCTGACCAATAGAACGCCGCCACTCAGCAGTGAACAGTCAATTTGTTTTCTTTTGTTATTTTAATCATTTTCCATAAAATCAAAATTTTGGCTTTGTTGATACGTGCGAGGGCGCTCTCTCTGTCAGTCTCACTCTCTGAAGTAGTAAGCTAGTCTTAGGGTTTTGACCCCAAAATCTAATCCCTCTTTGTCACTTCTCAGTTCAGGTAACTTTCACACCCTCTTCTAATTTATCCCCATTCTTATATGCTTCGTTTTGATTGTCATTTCCAGATTTTTTGTTTTTGTAATTTGGTTTTCTGATTCTCTACATAATTCCAGTTGTGAATTCATCAGTTCTCTGAAAGACTGAAACCCATGTTTTGATATTTGGGTTTTCTGAAATTGTTATTATCTTATGTTCGTTTCTCTTGTATTGTTGATGTCAGTCTTTGGATTTCTTTCCGGTTTAAAATGTGACCCTTTTGTTAATTTCGTTGCTGTAACTTGCAAGTTCTATGTTTCTATATATATGTTGTTCATACTGGATTCTTCAGTTACCTGATTGCGGCTAAGTTAATATTCATTGGGTTTAAGAAAATATTCACTGGGTTTTTTTTTTGTTGGTTCTGGGAGCTCTCTAAGATGAGAATTCTAACTGGTGAATGTCTCTTTAGCAAAGTGTTAGATAAATTGTAGGAAAAAGAAATAGATTTTATTTTGAATTTCCTTTTGGAAAACAATTAAAAAATTTAGTAACAAAAGTCGTAGTCCTGAACTTACACTTCTATATTATGGTCATGTTTTGAATGCTGATATTTTGATAACGTTTTTAAGTTTCACACAAATCATATCGTATTGCATTATCCCCTATTGTTATTTATACATTATGATTTCCTGAATGTTTGGTCAGCTTTTAATTTCACGCTGTTGTGGTTTTGTTATTCATGTTCAAAAATAGTTTCTCTGTAAGTTTCGACATTAGTTTTTATCCATTACACTTCACTCACGTATCATCCAAAAGCCCACAAGAAAAAGAAGAGATTTTTGCGGATGATTTTTTTTTTTTCTATGTAATTTTTCGGTATTGGATTGTCAGTGCTTGTTTGCTCGTCACATTTTTTTTTTATGTATCTCACATAGCTTACCTCTGTGTATGTTTGAATTCCGAAGGTGGTGAACTTTTTGAATGTAATGCATGCTATAAAGGGTGGCTGGGTGGGGCAGACTTTTGCCCTGGCTAAAAAAAATGAATCTGAAGGGAGGAAGTCCCGTATTCGGCGTTCAAAGGAGGAGAGGAAGACCATGGTTGAATCCTTTATTAAAAAGTAAGCACATCATCGTTTCTTTATTCAAAATTGCTTCTGTTGTAATTTTACCAGAAAAAAAGAAAACAAAGCACTAATCTTGTAACCAATCTAAACCCATCAAAATTATGGGCACTAGTAATGGATTTGAATATTCCCTCTTATCTCTTATTTTAGGATAGTTGTATATTATTGTATAAAATTATATTTTTTTGTAATTTTTTGGATGTGCATTACCTGTCGTACAATATGATGTTTGTTTGTACTCCTGATATTGTAATTGAGTTTAACCAAAACAAAAAAGATATTTTAATTGAGCTGGATATTGCTGCTTTTGGATGTTTTAAAATATGGACCGTTTTCTACATCCATGTTTATAGCTTTTGGATGAACTTTGATGAAACTTGATTAAAAGTTATGATTCTAGTCATTTTTAGGTTGAATTAGCCTGGTGTAACCTTTGTGGATCGCTGAGCTGATAGACAATAGAATATGGCTATTATATTCACTTTAAAATTACGATCAACATTGAAGTAAATGCTTTCGTGCGATTGGTTGTCTACCAAATAGATTGGCATATGGTGCTTTGATTTTTTCTTTTTTGTTTTATCAGAAAGTACAAGGAAAATTTAGTCTGTTAAAGAAATCTTGTAAGGCTTTTTTTTTTTTTTTTTTTTTTTTCCTCTTAGGGTATGTTTTGAAGTGGAACTTCAAAGTTCCAAGGAATTTAGTCTATATTAGTTAAAAATGAGGAACTTCAAAGTATCAAGGGATTTCAAGCGATTAGATGCAAGGCATTTGGATGGGATTTGTAAGTAACACCTATCAAGGTGTTACTTTGGAAATCTTTTGTCTTCTTGTTTTGCTGTGCTCATTTGAAATCCCTTGGTACTTTGAAGTTCATTATTTTTAACTAATTTTGCATAAATTTCTTGGAAATTTGAAGTTCCTCATCCAAGCATACCCTTAAGGTCAGTTAGTAAACAGGGAAAACTAATGGTAAACTTTGTTTCTAGGAATATAACCTATAATTGCATCATACATTGTAATGTTTTCTAGCAGGAAAAAGTTCTATAGGCATACTGTCTCCTGTTGGAAGCTTGGGGTACTATTTAGATATGGTTTTGGTATTTTCTTGCAATGGACATGCACATCAGTCTTAAGGTTATGAACTTTTAGTTTCCATTTGTGAACATCTCCAGGAATCAAGTAACCAGCCTGTTTAATGATCATGCTTTCAGGTATCAAAGCCTAAATAATGGGAGCTTCCCGTCGCTTAATCTGACCCACAAGGAAGTTGGTGGGTCTTTCTACACAGTACGAGAAATTGTCCGAGATATAATCCAGGACAATAGAGTGCTGGGTCCTGCTAAGTTTACTGCAGAGGGGCAGACCATTGATCAGTTCTTGGAGCACAATCCACTGGGTTCCATTGCTGCACAACCACAGAATGATTTATCAGTTTCATCAAATGAATCTCAGTTTGTTTTCAATCAAAATCAAGGTTCAGTTAAAGAACTGGTTTTTGCTTCTGATGGGCATTTAGTTACACTTGAACATCAAAATTTTTACAACGGCCGATTCACCACTGGTACTCAAGTTGAAAACAATGAAGAATTCGAACTGAAAAGTTCAGAGTTACATGTAAATGGACCAATTGAAACAGAGAAGAGTGCTGCTGAAGAATCTGTAGTTTCTAACCGGCATTGTATTGGGCCTGAATATCAGATGTTTTCCAATCATGTTGAAGACGCTTCTGAAACTCCTAGGTCTAAAGTGACTCCTATAGCAGCAGCTGTAATAGTGGAGACATTCCCAATAAAGCCGGTTAGAGGGACAACTGAGAGCTTGGATGGAAAGTTACAGGAAGTAAACGATTTGAATATACCTACTGAGGACAAAGGAACTGGAGGGATAGAGTTACCAGTTAGTGTTGATGATACAGTAGAGTTGAATCTTTCAACTCCACTGATTGAAAACAAGTCGAGCTCAGTGGATGAGGAAGCATTGAGAAATGTTAGATATACATCACTTGAAGGCTCAAATCACTCAACCTTCAACGGTATTGTGTGTGAAAAAGAAAGCACAAATGTTAATGCCGAAGCATTTCTTGAAGATGCACCATCATCTGAGAACCTTGAACAAAGCCATCTGACCGCTGGAGCTAAGGTACTTTTTATTTGGAATCTATTTGTATAGATTTTTCATAATTTCTCTTAGTTATGATCACACTCTAAAATTGGTTTTATATATTGTGGGCATGTATTTGGATTGGCAATTCATGATTGGATGTGTCCTCAGTTTTCATATTGTGATGTCATCATGTCCTAGTCTACTATAAAGATGGTTTCCATATGTTTGCCCAAAACATGTCCGAGTAGAAATTTCAGCTTCAAACTATTGTTAGTGTACATTTACAGGCTACTGAAGTTCCATATAGCTTACCTATGAAGGATATAAATAGTACCAGTGGTAGCACTGAGCTGTTAAAAACAAAAGAGGTGCTTGTGAATGAAGATGATGTTGATGCTCATCCCAGCAGCAGTTTGCATAATGGAAGCAGCCCAACTTTAGACAGAATTAATCTGTAAGTATATGTTGTAAATCAACGCAGTGCTTGATTTTATATTCCAGAATTATATAATTTATCACACTTGTTTAATTCATTAATCGGCCTATTGTTTCTTTGGGCAGTGAATCGTGGGAAGCGGCATCTACGAAGTCCACAAAACCAGAAGGTAACCCACTTTGGGGTGTATTTAAAGCATTTTTAGACGCCTTTGTGAAATTTTGGTCCGAGTGAACTTAAGAGTTACATTTTTAAATGTTATTGCTGAGTGAACAAGTAGTTGGTGCTGTATCTAGAAGTAAATTGTGATTTCACTGTGGGTTATCTCAGTTAGTTGTCGGGTTTCTCACCAGACTACCGTTTTCTCGGATCCTATACTTGTCATGGATCAAACATCCCCTACATATAAGTTGCTTTATCTTTGAACTAGATTTCTTTCCTTGTCATGGCATTTACCCTATAATTGTTTTTTGCCCCCTTCACTTTTTCTTTCCCATCGGTTGCCAGTTTTGGTAAGGGTCAAACATCGGAAGATCTTTTCTTTTACAGATTACGTCTCATCATCTTTAATCTCTGCAGTTGCGTTAGTAAACCCTTGATTATGGAAAAAGTACCTAGGATGCCCTGGCAATTAGTGCCTTGTTTGGGAAACGATCCAAAAATGGTGTGTTATTTTCAAAGAAAGAATATAGTACGGGTTGAGTCTCACATTGAATATCATACCGAGTCAATTTCACCGTTGTTTCGTAGGGTTGTTGGGTAGGGATCCTAGTGTGTTGGAATTGTCCCATGTGTTGGCAGTTGGGTTGATCTTGTGCTTATAATGGTACATGGAATTGATTATTGACCGTCCACTACAATATACATATGAGTGTTGACTGTCCACTACAATATGCATATAATTTTACTGAACTGATTAATGCAAGTTTTTAAATAGCGTTGTATAAAAGAAACATTCGGTGGCCGAAGATATGAGCTCAGAACCTTTTTTACCATTTTGGAGGGCTTTACATGTGTTATTTTTTTAAGAGTGATACTATTTTCACTCAACTGTCTAACACTTCCTTTTGATGTCTTCATAGTTTTTTTGATACAATGATATAGGGGAATGAGCTTGCATTATACACGTTGAGAATCAAAATGATCATTTATGGGTCGTCGAGTCGAGATCTTAAAGTGAAAAGAATGATACCAGCACTTAGTTTAGATTATTAAAATGATGGAAGCTAAAAGAATGTAAATCATAAGAATAAATTACTATGTTTCCTTGACATATAGAATAAAGTGGTCATTAACGAGCTAAGATTTGGAATGTTCCTGTCTAATTTACCTTAGGATAATACTTTAGTCTTTCGCTCTATCTGAAACAATGTAACTTTGATATTTTAATTTTATGTATTAGATTGTTAGGAAATTGTATATATTGCATATTATTTCCGAATCACTACAAGCCCTAACAAATTTAGAGGGTGAATTATGCATTAATTTTTTTTATGCAAAAGTCACGAATTTTTCATGTTATATATACAAGCCATATCTAAAATAAAGAGAAAAAATATGCATCGTAACCTTTCAAGTTTACTAATAAATTTATTTTTAGCCCCTTCTATTTTTTTTGGTTAGGGTTTTGTAGCGTTTTCTCTGCAAATTAACGCTACAGCTTATGCGCCTCCTTCACGACGATTGGAGTTGGGTGGTGCAGTGGTTTCAGCAGACATGGTGCTTCTAGTTTTCGTTTGAGAGTTGTGCAATGGGGTCTATCACTTGCCTTTATTTTTGCATGAGATGTGTCAAATTGGGTTATGTGGGAGCCAGTTGTTCTCTTGTGTCATAGGCTAGTACATAGATGGAGGTGTTTTGCAGTTTAACTCTGGTGATTCGTACGGGGGTTGTTACTTTTGGTTTGGGACCACGTGCACTTCCACTTGGGAGTGACTCAGTCTTTCAGAGCTGCCTTTGCGCCAAATGAGGGCGACGAGATGCAGGGCAATGACAATGGCAGTGCTAGGGGTTCACTCTACTGTGTAGATGGCGAAGAGAATGAGAGTAGTAGGTGGTTTGATGAGTGGCTCAGTGTTGGTGGCTGAACCTGGGGTCGGACAAAGCCAATCTGGGTTATGTGGGATTGCTGATATTAATCCATGCTCCTTGCAGAATCAGAATAAATGGGTTATGCGGGGTACACATCAGATTGGAAAGGAGCTCGGAGGAGTGCTTCCTCCCTCTGATACTAGAGTGCAAGACAAGGATGGAAGTCCAAGGGTAGATCAAACTTAGGATGATGCTGTGGTCCATGCCTCATTGATATCAAAGCAGGGAAATGGATGGCATCGGGGGTTATATGTGGGCGGCTCCCGGTTGAAACTGAGTACCCAAAAGCGAAGGTCAGCGAGGCTTTTGGCGAGTCTGATGGAGAAAGGGAGTCCGAGGGTTGGTTATGCGCTTATTTCCAACAATGTAGTGGAGGATACTCACATGATGGGGTCAAAAGACATGACCTATCATGAGTTATCAGTTTATTATGCTGGATCGTTTATGGATCGGGCAACCCACGAGTTCAATGTGCTTTGAAGTATTTTTTTCAGAGCAAAACAACCATGCATTGTGTTTTTAATGGAAACGAAGATAACAGTTCGTCAAATGGATTCTGTTAAGCAGCTGTTAGGAGTGGCAGGAGGTTTCAGTGTGAGTAGGGTTGGTTTCTCTGGAGGTCTGGCTCGATTTTTGGCTTTCTGGAGTTGATGTATCGATCAGGTCGTATTCTATCGGGCACATTGATGCTTACGTGAAGGGAATGGGGGTTCAACACTTCCAGTTTATAGGTTTTTATGGGAATCCCGATGTTAGATTACATTGTCTTTCTTGGGATCTCTTGCGAAGATTGAATTATGATCCTACATGTCCTTGGATTATCGATGGCGATTTTAACAAAGTTGAGAATGTTGTTGAGAAAAGAGTGCGCCATCTTAGGCCTTCAAACCAGATTAATGATTTATGCAATGCTTTCGAGGATTGTGACCTTATGTCCGTTCAATCCCGAGGGCACAAGTTCACTTGGACAAACAAAAGGAATACGGACAGAAATGTCAAGGTCAGATTGGACATAGCCTTAGTTAATGAAGCGTTCTAACAACTGTTTCCAGCTTGTTTAACGTTTCACCTGAATTAATGGGCTTCCGATCATTTACCAATTTGGAATCGATTGTAGGAGTCTCGTACACATAAATGAAGAAATTTGCGAAGGGGAGAGTCTGAAGGAATTTCCTTACTGGGTTTATGATTCGACTAATTGTTGGCAATCGATGGAGGCAATTATTGGTAATTTTTGTTAGCTATATTAATGAGTTTTTCTGTAGTATAGGGCTTGCTTCCTTGGACACAGTTCTAGCGGCAGTGAAGGTGGCTGTGACGCCAACCCTGAATGTGCAATTGGAGAAGGCTTATTACAGGGAGGAAATTAATACAAGCTTATTTCAGATGTTCCCTATGGCACCAAGAGTGGATGGAGAGCCAGCCTTATTTTATCAGAAGTATTGGGAGGCTGTGGGTGACGACGTGGTTGATTATTGCCTAGGTGTGCTAAATGATGGTATGAGCATGAAGGACATTAACCATACTCTGATTTCTCTTATTCCTAAGGTGGAGCATCCGACCAAAGTAACAGAGTTTCACACTATTGCTCTTTGTAGGGTCCTATATAAAATAATCTCCAAAACAATAATTAATAGAATGAAGTTGATTATCCCAACAGTTATTTCTGAATATCAAATTATGTTTGTTCCCTCCCGTCTCATTAATGACAACATCATTGTAGTCTTTTAAAACGTTCATGCCATTCAGAGAAGAGGCTCTAGAAAATTAAAGAAGATAGTTCTTAAGTTAGATATGTCAAAGGCGTATGATTAGGTTAAGTGGATCTTTTTGGAAGCCATGTTCAAGAAATTGGGGTTTGAGATAGGCTTTATTATGTTGGTGGTGGACTGTATTACAATAGTCACTTATTCAGTTCAAGTTCAGGGGCAGCTGATGGGTCATTTAGACCAAGTAGGGATATCCCTTTTCTCCTTACTTATTTTTTATACGTGGAGAAGGTTTCTCAGCACTTTTATCCCTTGCTCAACAAAGGAAAGTAATCGATCTCTTTCCCACTTTTTTTTTTATTGATGATAGTCTCTTATTCTATAATGCACAGTTATCAGAATGCATGCATCTGATCTCGATATTGAAGGAGTATGAAAAGGTCTCGGGTCAAATCGTCAATTTTAATAAATCAGCAGCTGCCTTTCGCCCTCACACTGACCTAATTTCAATTCATTTAATATCTAATATACTTGAGACTCGAGTAGTGGATTTTCATGAGAGTTATCTGGACTTACCAACAATACTTAAGCTCTTGGGATTTCTCTTTCGAAGCTGACTTAAGCATTTGAGCGTTCTTGGTCGAACACATCTCGGGTCTCGATCATTGAACGAACGATAGCTTACTGTTTGCTTGTTTGCAGGGATCCTTGAGTCTTTTGAGTTTAAATGACGAATTCAACTTCAACAATTGGTGTTTTCATTGAGAGCTTGAAGATATTCAAGAAGAAGCTCTCATGATCGTTCATCGTTCATCTTACTTCGTTCATCGTTCATAACGTTGTTCGAAGATCTTGAACGTGTTCATCGTTCGACAACGACTTTCCATTCAAGATTCTCTAGACGAGCATGGCTAGGGTTCGACGATCCGTTCGTTCAAACTGAGAAGGTGTTTCAGCCTCAACTGCTCAGACAAGGAATGAAGCTCCCATAGAGACTCCGGAGGAACGCCCAATTCGACCCCGATGTGTGTCCATAGAAGCACCCATTGAGACGCAAGGAAGAATGCCAACCTTCAACTTCGGAGCGTTCCCATCTCCAAAAAAACAAGTCCCTGCGTTAGGAGAAGGAACTTCAACTTTGCAGCAAACAAGCGGGTGGATGGTGGGAGGAGCATCAAGGCAGAGTCAGCCCACTGCGAACATGGATCTGCGGGACTTCCTGGATGGGCGCCACGACATCTCAGGGAGGAGCCACCACCAACCTCCTCAGGACAACCTGGCTCAACAGGTGGAAAGGTTGAGCAGCCAAGTTCAACTTCAGTCGGAGCTTTTGCAGCAACTCCTGGCAGAAAGAACAGTTTAAGGACCAGAGAGACATTCCACCTCACGTGGAAGACAGGAGAATGTTCCAAGGCGTGCAGGGAAGGAAGCGGTCCGATTCCGAACAATGTCTCGGGACACCTTGCTAGGTTACTCCGGTGAGGAAAGTCACACCCGCAGAGAAAAGAGTCCACATTGCCCAAGGCCATCAGTACTTGAGCGGCTCGGAAGTAGGGTCGGGACAGCTTCACGGGAGAAACGCTCATATGGGAGCATAAGGGAACGTCAGACTCACCAGAAAACTCCAAGACGATCTACCCATGGCAGTAAGGGGGAGGACGAGGCTTTCTCACCTACGCTACCTCAGAGGTCAAGTGGAGAGGCTCGAGGAGGTTCCTGGCAGATAACACATAATGACTCAATGCCTCAGGGAGGTGCGTTGCGAGCTAATGAAGTTCAAAGGATTTTGGATCGACACCTTCGTATTCAACGAGATGGAGATCTAGAGGATGATCTATGTTGTCAGATTTAGTTGTCCACACCCTTCGTGAGGGATATTGAGGAGGCGTCATTCCCTCAAAGGTTTGCGAAGCCAAACTTCAATCCGTTCAAAGGAAATTCTAACCCAGTGAAGCACATAGACTACTATCGGGGAGTTATGGTCCCCCATAGGCACAACGATGCACTCATGTGCAAGGTGTTTCAAGCCTCCCTACAAGGCCAAGCCATGACGTGGTTCAATCATCACCCCCGGAGGTCGGTCGCTTCTTTTGAAGAGTTCGCTCTGACATTCGTGAAGAAGTACTCGCAGCTTCGTACAGTCGAGGTAAAGGAAGACCATCTCTTCTCCATCCGGAAGTGAGCAAAAGAGAGCCTCTGCCAATACATTCGAAGGTACTGTGAGGTAAAGTCTCAAATTGTTGCTTGCAGTGACCTTGTTGCGACAATGACATTCAAACAAGGGCTTCCCCGGGACAGTCAGCTCTATGGAGACATTGTCATGAGCAATGCACGAAGTCTCACCAAGATGCTCTCTCTAGCAGAGCGTCATGCATGCTGGGAGGATGAAAAGAGTGTTGCATATGCGCTAGATCATACTGAGACGAGCGAGAAAGCCTCCAAGCCGACATCACCGCGCAAAGAGGATGTTAGTGGCAAACTTTCCTATGGGGGGGTTCAACAAGCGCAAGGCGAACCAAACTCTAAGTGACTCAACCAACGAGAAGCCTAAACTGCAATTCTCAATACCAGTCCACCAGATTCATAATGAGATCAAGGACAAGATTTGATTCAAAAAACCAGGACCCGTCAAAGGCGATCAGGAGAAAGCTGATAAAACCAAATAGTGCGCCTTTCATGAATGTTATGGGCACAATATCAGCATATGTATATCTTTCAAAAAATATCTCCAAAATCTCATGAAGAAGGGACATTGCACAGATTACATCAAGAAGAAGACTGCGGATCACATGGAGAACAAAGAACTTAGGAGCTAGTGTCAAAAGTGATCCGCATCAACTAGCTGCATGTCAAAATTAGAGAGACATAGAAGTCTATGAAGCTTTCAATTCTTCTTTTCAAGTTGTCTTCTAAATTCATGTACCGTGCATTTGACTTATCAATAAAATTGAAAAATTGTTCTGAATTTATGCCAACATGTTTTTACAATTTTCAAAACTTATTCCCTCTAGAATCAAAGCCTTCGCCATGCGAAGCACCAAAACCTTCACCTTGCGAAGCAACCGAGCCTTCGCCCTGTGAACCATCTAAGCCTTCGCAATGCGAAGCACCTAAGCCTTCGCCTTGTGAAGCATCCAAGCCTTCGCCTTGCAAAGGTCCTAAGCCTTCGCCATGCGAAACACCTAACCCTTCACCTTGCGAAGCAACCGAGCCTTCGCTCTGCGAAGCATCTAAGCCTTCGCAATGCGAAGTACCTAAGCCTTCGCCTTACGAAGCATCCAAGCCTTCATCATCTAAGATTCAAGCCTTCGCCATGCGAAGAACCATCCAAGCCTTCATCATCGAAACATCCAAGCCTTCGCCATGCAAAGCACCTAAGCTTTCACCTTGCGAGGCAACCGAGCCTTCGCCCTGCGAAGCATCTAAGCCTTCGCAATGCGAAGCACCTAAGCCTTCGCAATGCGAAGCACCTAAGCCTTCGCAATGCGAAGCACCTAAGCCTTCGCAATGCGAAACACTTAAGCCTTCACCTTACGAAGCATCCAAGTCTTCACCTTGCAAAGGTCCTAAGACTTCGTCCTACGAAGCGACCAAGACTTCGCCATGCAAAGCGACCAAGACTTTTCCTTGCAAAGGATCCATTCTTACGCCATGCAATGCATCTCAACCTACGCTTTGCAAACGTCTTCTGCTAGGAAGCGCTCAATGCCTTCCGCCAGGAAGCATTCAAAGCCTTCCACTCGGAAGCACTCAAAGCCTTCCACCCGGAAGCACTCAAAGTCTTCCTCTTGGAAGCACTTCAAGCCTTCTAATAAGAAGCAGAAGCCCTTCCTTGAAGGCAACACTAAAATGAACGCTAAGTTAGCTGAAACCCAAAGTTGGACGCCCATGGCTACAACGGGGGCATTTGATGAGAAAACAAGTTTGGATACATTAAGGCAGTTAGTATAATTAGACAAAGATATGGGAGCTCATAATTTCTCATAACTATCGTTTTCATTTATTGATTTGAAGGGTGGTTGACTAATCACATCTCGATCGCTCAAACAAATTATTCAATAAAAAAATGCAAATACGATAATCAACATACAAAGATGAAGTAGATGCAATTGCAAGTCTTCAAAGCCCATGGTCCTTCGAAACTCTGCCCACTCTTCTGCTGAAAGTAGAGAAACGTCTTCAGAAGACTCGTCTGCTTCAGGAACATCTGCTTTCTTAGCCTCAAACTCAGGCTCCAATTCAGGCTCAGGCTCCATCTCTAGTTCAAGCTCCAGCTCTTTGGTGGTGATCCCGCTTCGGCTTTCCATATCCAATTTTTGAGCTTCATCTTCCTTAAAAACACAAATTTGTGAGGGCAGCAAGCAGCCAGCTCTCAAATTTTGGATTCCAACATCCAACCATTTGACTTCCTCTTTGGAATCATGCAAGCGTCTGCGTAGCTGGAACAGGCCTCCTGCTGGGTTGTGACATGCCTCATACTAGGTGATGAGACTCCTAGTCTTCTTTGCTAAAAGCTTTGATGTTGGCTCCACCTGCACTTGAAGATGACAAGTCAGTAAACGCACCAAGCTCTTCTATCTGCCAAACACCACATGCATGGTCATTGGATGTACGCCTAGTGCAACACTTTGAGCTCCAAATAGGCCTTGCCTTACATTCTGTCTTGCCTTGATCCTCGTGTGTCAGGCCCTCCTATCTTCGAAGTACCATATGCATGGTCCACCTACAAGCTTTCTTCCTTCAATTACGTAGTGGCGTACACCATCTGGAGCTTCACAAGGGGCATGATCGATCCTCCATCTTTATGTTCCACCTTGCAACCACTCCATTTTGAGCTCAACATGACCTAGAATGTCAGGTCACTAGAAGGTCCACCGTTAACCAAAAAACTCCTCGAGATGCTTCATTCACTTTATGGCACCACATGCACTTCGCCTCGCGTCATGGGATACCTTGCCTCGCCTTGCACTTTGGCACGTATCCTCCTGCGGTGCGACATGCCTAGCTTCAAGTCATGGGGTACCTCGCCTCTTGTGGATGAAAGTCTAGACAGGTCATGGTGCACCTTGCTACCCATGTGTCGAACTCTTCTATCCACCACGCACCGAGTGAATGGTCGCTGGGAAGAACACCTCATGTCATTCGGCGCATCACCTCCTGCTCCAACCTTGCCTTGCCTTGCATTGTGGAACACCAAGCCTTGGATGTTGAATACCTCGCATCATACTTGCATCATGTCTCCTCTTGTAGTTGAACCATGCCTCACCTTGATCAAAGGATGAATTTTTGTCCATCGGTTGGACTTCGAATTTCTTCCCCTGCCATTCTTGGGTGCCTTCATGGATGAGTACTTGTCGCAAAGCTCTGTGAGCACCCATTCTGGAAATGCATGTTTGTTGCGGACCTTGCAGGACTTGAATTCTTCAGGTCCCTCGAAGTCTGTATACTTCCCACGGAACGGATTCTGACTACGCGAGCCACTTTGCTCCCACAATGCAAGCCTACTAGGTCTCACCAGAAGTGCGCCTTGACGCATATTGAAATGACCGTCTCTGAAAATAGAGCTTAACACCACTTAAATTGCTACAATTGGACTCATAAAGCTCTCTAAATGTGCAAAAATATAAAGCTCAACAATTAAAGAAATATTCAAAAGTCTCTCGAACAAGCGGAGTCCTACTCCCATATATAATTTATCGGACCACAATACAAATTACATCCCTTAGGATTCCCTAAATTCCTAAACGATGTGGGGGCATTTGTGGCCAAAAGCACCGGAAGAATGTGGAGCTACCACGTGGCCCATAATTCATGAAATGACCAAATTGCCCCTGACAATAATACTTAAAGCCCAAGCACCGAGCATGACTCAAGCCCACAATGCTTACATAGCCCAAATATTGGGCCCAAACCGGGATGATACGTGGAAGCATCCCACCCTTGATCTGTGTAACACGTGTTAGCGCACAAATCAATGAGTATTTATCCCACATTGGAACTATGGAAATTGAGCATCCCACTCACCCCTATATAAGGGGAACACGTTTCTCAATAAAGGTAATTTGTTCAACGCTACTTAAGCTCTTGAGATTTCTCTTTCGAAGCTAACTTAAGCATTAGAGCGTTCTTGGTCGAACACCTCCCGGGTCTCGATTATTGAACAAACGATAGCTTACTGTTTTCTTGTTTGCAGGGATCCTTGAGTCTTTTGAGTTTAAAGGACGAATTCAGTTTCAACATGAATGCTCGAAACAAAGTGATTCATAAGCAATCATAAATGGAAGAGCAGAAAAATGTTGAGCTGGCTATGAAAGCTCATGTAGAGTGCGCTGCAATCCATTGCAAAGTGGTTCCACCCAAGGTAACAATTAGAACTGCTAAGTGGAGAAAACCTCATCCCCTTTCCTTTGAATTGAACTGTCACGAAGCAAGTGAGATACATGGGCTTGCATGGGGATGGGAGGAAATGTCTGTGACTCCTGTGGCACGACGATGGGCGAGGATGGAAGCAGTTAGTATATCGGTGCTGGCAATCGAATTGGAAGCTCTCAAGGCTGGTTTTCTGTTTCTCCAATAGTTGGGCATATTTACTTTTTCGGTGGAGACCGACTCCATGATTGTTGTGGCTATTGTCAAGTTAGCACATACATCTTAGAGCGGGGAGTTGCTGCCGGCATTGGAGGTGGCGCCGCTTATGCATCAGTTAGCTAACAAGGTGGCTCACAAGTTCATCCAAAAGGGCTTCACTCACTAGCTTGGGTCAGATGGACCGTTCCAGCTCCATCTTGGCTGGAGGCACTTTTAGATGCAGATAAAGATGATTAATTTTCCTATTGTATTGTTGTTGTAGTCTGGAGTGTGACACTTTTTTTCTCATTGGATTTTTCCCAATTAGTTTAGTTTTCAAAATGAGGTTTCAATGAGGGCCTTGTGGTTCCCCCCCCCCCCCCCCCCCCCCCCCCCCCCCCCCCTCCCCTTACTCTCTTGTTCTTGATAAAAAAGTTTATTAATAAATTTGCATTAATATATAAAAACCAACCAGGCTACAAAACACCAAACCAAATCCAAATTTGGAACCCTATAAATTGGATCTAAACTCATTAGATGTGATAATATGTGGAAAGATACATGCACCATATGATCTTCCATATCAATGAAACCATTAAAATTTAGGAAAATACTAGCTATTAAACCCGCGCGATGCTGCGGTATATTTCAACTGTGTCCTCTACCTAAAAACAATTAGTATGGGTACGTTCATAATCAACATCAATATCATTGCTCTGTGCATACAATTACACATTATAGAAATAACTACATTATCAAAGATGCATAAAACGAAAACCATTATAGAATAAGAAGAATTAAATAGACAATTAGCATAACATGTATTAGTCATTGCTCCAAAATAACTACATTGTCTCCATTAATAGTGTTACAAAACAATAGGCGCTCCTTCACTGACTAATAAAAAAAATTCTAAAAAACATGGACTTATGACTAATGTTGAGAAAATATAGTCAATGCCTCTATTGACTATTGATGTTCACTCCCTCTACTTGCTTTCTTCACTCATCTTTCTCATTTGGCTTGCTAGAAGAAAATGTAGGTTGATTGAATGGGTTGGTAACTTAGTAAGAAAATACTGTCATGAATGAAGACTATTCATGGGCTTATTAATTCAAATTTAGAAGAGGAAAAGATAGACAATCAAATATCTATAGCTAATTGAAAGACACAATTAAGCTAAAAAATGTGAAATAAAGTTTTTAATCCATTTCTACACCCAATGGAAAGTGCACGGAACCAAGATATTCAATCAATTTTACTCTCATAAAGGATAGTCTATCTGTGAATCATGTCAGTAATACAATTGAATTCAAACATATCTGAAAAATCTCTCTACAAACTCATAGTGAAGAATCATTCAGAAGATCATTCTTATATTATTGATCTGCTGTCATATCTTGTCTATAAATTTACATTTAGTAATTGATCTAATTGATTTGCATTAGAAAGTTCTGCGATTTTTTTAAACATTGCTCTAACAAGAAAAGTACATCTGAATTGAAGGGCTAATTTGTTAACACATGTGACAATCTCAACAGGAGAAAAAAAATGGTTGATAGGGATAAGACTGGCAATGAACCCATGAAACTAAAAAATGAAGATGCAAATAATAAATGCACAAATAATCATGAATAACTTAATGATCAATTAATTGATTCGAAATTAAAAACTTACTGAATTTTTTGTTTTCTCTCAATTCATTGATGTTAAATCTCTATCAAATTAGAGAGTAGGATAGTCATGAATTTTCATTTGCATAGTGAGCTTAAGGTCTCATTCCTTGGAAAACAGAAAGAATATGAACAAATAGTATATGTGTCGATGATGTAAGTAGTTTGACATCTACGTACAAAAATAGAAGGAATCCATAGCATGGTCATCAGATTTTATGACTTGGAAAGAGAATGGAGAGTTGTTTGATATGTGGTTTACTATAAGTAGAATAACTGGAAACCGTAATTATAAATAAACGACATTTATATAACAAAAAATCAAACGATGCATAACACATTAATAAAACTAAAAAACAGTACATTTGATAAAAATTGATTTCATTGCAGAGAAGTTATATTCAAATACTACTATTTTCTAAAATTAAATAGCTAAAAAGGAAAGATACAACTAACCTTTATAGAAGGAAAAATTAGGCACCAAATGATCCTTAATGTTGCTCAAAGCCTTAATTGATCAAAATCCAGCTGTGAATTAAGATTTGAACAGAGCAACAGAAATAATATAAGAATTCGCGATATCCATAAATCCAACATAAGAGTTCTCTACTTATTTGACTTATATAAACTATAAAAAAAGCTGATCTCAAATAACTCCGTTATCAAATAGATAAAATGAAGAGTAAAGGATGCCGACACATCATGACGGAGCCATTCAATTGGTGATAAATAGAACAGAGAGTTGGAAAAAGAACAAAGAGTTGTTTGATATTTGGTTTACTATAAGCACAATAACTGGAAATAACAACTACAATGAAATCAAGATATTCGCTCATCCTCTGGTTGAGATCATGAATTTGATGGGAATGGATTCAAGTAGATGGTATTGAATTTATCTTTGAAGATCTAGTTTTGTCATAGGAGTTATAAAGAACATGTAAATTTCTTGCAGGTGCAAAATAACCCCGTAATTTTCTTGCAGGCGCAATCAATGAATTCATTAATCTTAATTCTCCAATGGGCCAACTTATGTAAACTATATAAACTATAAAAACCCCTATGATCATTCAATCCATTTAAAAATTGGAAAACATCTATGAAACCACATATCCAACCAAATTTAATTATACATGAGAACAAAGCAAAGCTAAAATGGACACCACAGATCAAAAGAGAGAAAAAATGAAGAGATTATGAACAAGATGGTATATTTGTGAATGATATAAGTAATGCAATACAATTCAATCAAACAAATAAGAAAACTCTCAACCACTAACAATGACTAAATCAACCATCGCAGTAAAAATACATTACAGAAAAGAAGAAAGATAAGCAATAACCAATCAAATTTTATTTTCCAAAACCCAGATTTTTGTTGCTTTCCATCATTATGAGCGAAAATTAGATTATAATTGCAGAAATAAATAATCAAATGAGCAACAAAAAAAAATGGAGAGATCGAATTGGGAAAAATGCTAGAAGGTCGAAGGCATAGTGAGTGTTACCTGCTAGATGCTGCTCTACTTATATGAGCAGATAGGATTGGGAAAACGAAGAAATTTCTCATACAGAAATTATATTAGCAGATCTCAGCCAGATGTTGTTCTAATTATACGAGCAGATCGAAGTTCAATTCAATTAAAGAAGATTAACATGATGATGAGTGATTGAAGGCAAGAAATGGACAGCTTGGCCAAGAGAAGGCAAGAAATGGACATCTAGGCCAAGAGAAGGCAGGGCTTTAGATTGTTGCTATGAACAGTGTCTCATACTATGCCTTTTCGTATATAGCTAGCAAGATAGCATGTGCGATGCTACGCCTTTGTAAAAGGATTTTGTATAGCTAAACATGTAAGTTAGGATGATGAACGGTGCTAATCAGAACTTTGACTTGGAAACTGAAAGCTTTAAGCAATTGAAGTGGAGTTGAGAAAACAATCGATTGGCTGGAATAGCAGCAGGTGTCAAGCATGAGCATATATTGGCTTAAACCATTGAGCTTGCAGCTTCCATTATGCTTGCATTGATCATATATATATATATATATATATATCCAAGTTTAAATATTTAAATATTATAAATAACAAATTTCTGAAATTTGATTACTTACACTTGGAAATCACAATTGAAGGCTTTAGATCCAAACCGCTATGAAGCACTATTGATATTAACACAATATCAATATCAATCACTATCGATGGAAAAAATAACACAATATCTAAATCCTATAAATTCAAAATTGGATATTAGCAATCAGTATATGTAAAAATGGAATACGTGGGAAAACATATAACATAACATTGAAACTTCACATTGAACCACATTCGTTAACTTAACACATTACTTCCCTTGGTCACTCATGCGATAAACAATTTATTATTCATCATGAAATAATATTACATAAAAATTACCCTAGACCAATTACAAATCAAGCATGTCTCAACAATATGTAACTAATTAAAGTTATTAAACAATACATAAACAGTGCATTGTTAATCATAAAAAAATATTAGAAATTATCTTTGAAAACAGATAATTGGTCTGATGTATAAAGTATAACACCAAGAACTGAATGTTTGAACAATTGAATCAGTTGTATAACAACAAAATCAAAGATTAATCTTCATGAACAATGAAAGTTGACATGTAAGACTAAAATGAATACTCATAATCTAAAGAAGGGCCTTCTTGATGCCTAAATCTAGAATTAACCAGAGGTAAAAGCAAATTAAGCTTAGAATGAAAAAATCCAAATGATTATCTTACTATAAAGATTTTACAACAAAACAACATAATGAAGGAGTCAAGAGTAAAGATGCAATTAGTTTACGCAAGCGTTTATGAATATGTGTTTATAACAGTTTTTCAGAGATGGAGAATTACTTTCTACCAATCAACTAATTTATTACATATAGCTAGCAAGTAGAAAGATGGAACAAATTAAAGAAGACAGGTGAGTCACCGGCATCAAAACCCTTGCTGCGCAAATGAGTCATCAACACTCATGCAACTTCAATCTCAGAAACAATCTTTCGAAATTGATTAAAATAGCTGCGAAAGAAAGGCCAGAGTATTTTGAATCAATAATTAAAATCAAGACTCAAGACTTATGAACCTTAGCAATTTGGCGGAAAAATAATTATTCTTCAACTGAAATAACAATAGGATAAGAAGATGGGAGAAGAATACATACCACTCTGGCGAAACAATGCATACCACTTTGCTGCCAGAAAAATTATGAAGAGGCAAACTATGTGAAGGAATCAGATGGGAATGAAAATGACAAAAAATCTATTAGATAAACAGAAAGAACTTCCAATTGAAGAAGCACTTCAAAAAAGAATGCGAACACAGTAAATGAGCAGACATTGGAGAATACAAACGTTTGAACAGGCACGACTGCAATGCGTAATAGCAAAGACCAGAGTAAAAAAGCCTATATATATCTACTGAATTCCATGGATATATATATATATATATATATATATATTGTAAAACATGTGTCCTGAAGGGAACGGTGAACAATCCCACATTCCTGCGAGGGGGGAATGGTCTGGGAAGGGAATGGTGGTGTGCCTTAAAGGTGTAGGCAGACACCTATCTAGCTTGAGGCCTTTTGGGAGCTCAGTGGCTTTGGGGGGGATTGGAACCGCAAAATTAAGCGAGTTGAGGCTGGTGCAATTCCATGATGGGTGACCCCTTGGGAAGTTGCACCGTGAGCTCCCGAAAAACAAAACCTTGAGGGCGCAGGCTTGCCGTTGAGTATTGTTGTAGCCCAAAGATGACAATATCGTACTAGATGAGTCGGGACCTGACAGAGGAGGGTCGGGTCCTGACAGAATGGTATCAGAGCCAGACCCCAACCGGGAAGTGTGCCAGCGAGGACGCTGGGCCCTAAGGGGGGTGGATTGTAAGACCCGTGTCTTGGAGGGAACAGTAAACAATCCCACATTCCTACGAGGGGGGAATGGTCTGGGAAGGGAATGGTGGTGTGCCTTAAAGGTGTAGGCACACACCTATCTAGTAGGAGGCCTTTTGGGAGCTCAGTGGCTTTGGGGGGGGATTGGAACCCCAAAGTTAAGCGAGTTGAGGCTGGTGCAATTCCATGATGGGTGACCCCCTGGGAAGTTGCACCGTGAGCTCCCGAAAAACAAAACCTTGAGGGCGCACGCTTACCGTTGAGTATTGCTGTGGCCCAAAGAGGACAATATCGTGCTAGATGAGTCGAGACCTGACAGAGGAGGGTCGGGTCCTGACATATATATATATATATATATATATATATCTACCTAATAAATTTAGGATCGTAGTCCAAATAGATAAAAATTGTAGATCGGAGAGAATAAAATTTTGATCTTACCTAATGAGGATAACCTGCTCAATATTATGATCAAATGGGTAATAGAAAAGCTATAATGAATGAAGCAACTATGATAAAACATAACTGAAACGAAGCATCGTCAACACCTCAAATCCAAATCAAATCAAAACCATCACCAACATTGTAACGGGTTAGTAATCAACATTATACATAAATTTTAAACAGACAAACAGTGAGAGAATCAGATGTAGAAAATGAGAGAAAATCTATTTCTTGAGCACAAAAAACAACAAATTGCAAGAACATATCCAAAAAGGAAGCGATGACAATACAACAGCAGAAAATAAGTGGCACAAAGTCTTTAACATGAATACAGCTTAAATGCAAAGAAGATAGGAATACAGGTAGGAAACCTGTTTGGATCGATTTCAACAGAGATTGGAAAATCAATGATATGAAATAAGGCATTTTAAAATGAGCCTAAATTGAAACAATTTGTGAGACGGAAGACAGAACCTAAAAGTCATGAATGAAAAACATTCAAAATCATCAAAAGAAAAAACTCATACCTTGAAAATGGGGGTGATGGCAAGTCATCAATAAATACGAAGATGAGCGTGTTGCATTATCTATACATTTACTGGTCACACAGCAGAGAAAAACAAGTCAGAGTGTTGCAATTAACAACCGGAAGGTCAGAGTATTGCATTCACATATCAACAAAGTAATCTGCAATGAAACATAAAATTAAAAGAATTCAGCAACTGGCAACAAATAGTGAGGACAATAAAATTGTGCAATAAAATAAAAACCAATAAATAACAAACTACAAACAGGAGTATGAACCTGAAGCCTCATAATATATTCTAACATTAAAATTTGAACCCACATACAAAAGTACCACCTAAATGCGCCACCATAGCTTTAAGGCATAGAAAACACGATGGTTTTCCTAATTGAACCCACATCGAGAAGAACACGGAATGGCCTTCTGCTCTCAGCTGCTGTCCAAAATAGTCCTCACCAATTTCCTGGAATAGCAAAAAAAACATCTATATATTTTTGAAGAGACCAAAAAGAGGCATCTTAAACGAATTGCCTCTAGACCAACAACTGAGAATCGAGATAATGAATCAAAAAAGAATATATTTAGGGACAATACATGCTACATAGTTCGTAAGACCAACTTCAAGGCCATATTGTAATTGAAATTGGACACCTTTAATCGTGCGATCTGTCTAAAATGTAGCCAAATATTTACTTTTAAATCATGGACCATCACGAACTTGAATTCCTCCAACTCACACTCAGCTTACAAATAACATTGTAGTAAAAACCCAAAGCCCATAATCACTTTCAAGTGGAAAATAATAAAATTCCCAAACTTTTGCAACCAGCCTAGGTTAACAGATAATAGAAATTTTTCACCTACAACTGAAGTCATAAAAGGGATGTCTCGTACGTATATGCCAACAATTACATTCCTCGTACATAAAACACAAACATACACCAAACTCACACAATTTCTTTCATACATAAAGCAAAAGCTATCATTCAACGACTCCTTCAGTTTTGCACGATCTATCCCTTCATTCAGGAAAGAAGAAAAATTGAAATTTTATTCCCACAATTCAAGCATGAAGGTTAGCTCATGAACCCATAACTCAATTTACAAAAATTATAGAAAAAATTAAGAACCCGGAATTGAAATCACAAAACTCATACAAAAATTAGTAAGGTAGCATATGGGGACAACAACCAAGCAAACCGAGATGCAAAGATTAGAACATGGTTTGCTCAGAAACAGAATAAGCAGACCCAAAAACCATTGAACAAACAGAAAATGAATATGTCATATTCATAGAAATGGATTAAAGTTTTAGGCTCAGAAAAAAAATAAGAAAGCAAAATTTTCTAAGAATTCCTTTAACAATGACCATTGACTTTCCCAGCTGTTATTCATTTCACTTTCTGAGAAAATATATACGTGGTATTCTGAGGTATGCAGAATAACCAATGACCATTGAAATCACTTTAATCATCAGCTGTTTTTCATTTGAGTTTCTCATCCTTCATTTTACTATTGATAGTTCTTCTACCTTTTTGGTGTTGTGCTCATCTTTTTGTCTTCCTGAATCCATTTCTCTCAGGCTTCAATTTATTATTATAGTTGTATATAGCTAGCAAATTGCAGCAACAAAAAATGAATGTATACCTACAAATGAATTGAACGAACATACCCATATCTCAAATCACACAAATTGCAGTGACAGTCAAGAAAGCAGAAATCAAAATGAATGAGATAACATAGAAATGATGAACAAACCTACAAACCTAGAAATAACAACAACGAACAATGAAAATTAACCCATATTTCAATTTGAAAACGAGCCCATATCTCAATTCCAAAACCCATATCTCAAATCAGAAGATTAGTAAACCTAGAAATAAACTCATATCTCAAATCAGGGAATTACTAAACCTAGAAATAAAAATAGTGATCAACCCAATTTTCAAATCAGGAAAGTACTAAAAAAATCACATAGTTGAACCTAATCTGCAGAGCTTAATGGAAGCGAAGATTCGCTTAATCCAAGCGAATAAAGCTAAAAATTGTACTTGGAAATAAGAGAACATAAATACGTAAGAGGAACCAAATATGTTGTGATTGAAAACAGAGTAGGAAACAGATTATAAAATGAAGCCTAAACACCCATAAAAAGGCAGATGAGAGAAAAATTCAGAACCTACTTGACGCATGCTGGTGGTACTAATCCTCTTGAAAACAGAATAGCATCAAAGTCATCTGAAATAAATAAAATAATGTGTGTCTAAAGGTAGCACCATCTTTTTTCTAATCCTCTTGTTATTTGATGCAATTATTGTGGAAAATTCCCAACTCTCCAAATGAAACAATGAACTGTAAATTTCGTTTATTTCTAATAAATCATTTCAATCGCGGAAAAAAAAATTCTTTAGTGCTAAAACTAAGGGATTAGAAATTAATCACCCAAAATTACAATTTCGCTCAGAAAGTCTTTATTTCCCCTGAAGTACGAAAATAAAAAACACCAATCAACGACAACAATACGAACAAATAGGTATACCGGGAGCCCAAGGGCGCTCGAGGAGGATCTCTTCGGTGGACACCATAGTGAGCCTGGCGCCGACGTCCTCATGGACAGCCTCGCCGAAGTTAGGCCAGTTTTGGCGCTCGATAGCTTGCTTACCTCACAAATCACCCAAACCCATCGCCAACGGCTTTTTCTTCTTCAATCCTTCCAAAAACCCATCATGCAAAGCAATTAACCCGTCAAACCTAAGTCAACAATCTAACTGAATCATGTATTAATTAAATCAAAACCTAAAACCTTACAATATTAATTCACCCACCAATCGAAAACGAAGAGACAAAGCTTTGTTGAAATGGATGAGCGGGAGAAGAGATGGTTGCAGATGGTGAAGACGACGACGACGATGGTGAAGACAGTCGGCTAAAGGGAGAAGAGAAGAAGAAAATGGAGGGGGAGCGGACACGTGAATATGTGATTGATACACCGAAAATAAATCAGGGGTACTTTTGTCCCTTTACTATTAAGAAAGCAAATATCAAAGAGAATGTTACAAATATGGGGGCAAAATGGGAAATACACTATATACACGGTGAAAATAGCGAGAACACTCATAAACAGTGAAAATCATGCTTGAGCTTTCGGATAGATATAAATGTAAATGTGCTTGGCGGAATACATATTTTTTTGTTTTATTGCTGTATATTAAAAAAATAAATAAATAAAATAAAGAAATATTGCACTTTTTGGTGATATAAGGCAATGATTGACGGTGAAAACCAAGCAAGGAGAAAGGAAGGGGACACTTCACGTGCAAAGATTCAATATGAATAAGGTAGCGGTTGGTATTTGGCAATCCTAATCCAACTTTTTTTTGTTTATTATTTTTTTTTAGTACTTTCTCATGCTTCCATCTGCTCCCTGGTGGATGAGCGTATTCAAGGCTCTTGCATGGTATCCTATGCTGCCCTTTACGCACCGTTTGTCAATCAGCACAACCATACATATCGTACTGCAAGATGACGATATGTCCACCTGAAATTCCTGAATTATATAATGAGTTAAATCATGCAAATTTTATTCAATTTAAATCGAAATTAATGTTTTTTTTTGTTAAATATCACAAATTTTCTCCTTCCTTAATACTTATAGGGTGAATTTAATTTCCACTTGAAGCAATAGTGGAGCTAAAGTGGGCCACGGGATTGGGCCCCACTAATATTGATATATTTTAATATAATATGTGTATATATCATATATATACTATAATATACTTTAATTAATTAAATATTTATTAATAAATGAGAATTATCATATAATTGAAGTTAAGTATATAATTTGGAATTTCTAGTTAATTTGAAAATACAATTTCGGTTTTTCAATAGACAAATATATGTCAAATGAGTTTAGTTCAATTAGTTCTAGTGTTAACTTATAGACAATTGATCTCAAGTAATAAAAAATTATATATCATTATCATATATAATTTATGAAAATCTTAGTGATATTTTGATCTAGAAGTATACAATTCGTATTATTATTTCTTAACTAATTATTTTTTTCAATTGTTATAATTTTACACATGTCCATTTTGTTTTAATATTTCAATTACAGTATATTTTGTTTTAACATTTCAATCATGATCTATTTTATTTAGTAGATCTGGCCCAGATTTTGGCCGATGACGAGGTGGAGGTGTTTGAAAATGAGTTGGAGGGCTTTCTTGATTTGGAGGAATGTTGGTTGGGAAGTTATCGTCTATTATTGGGCAGTTCACTCAATTAAAGGTATTTTCTTTTCCCTTCAATGACTTTGATGGTGAAATTCCTAGTGAGATTTGAGGCATGGTAAATGACAGGACCGCTCCCGAAGGGACATTGATAACCGTGTCCAGTCCTGCTCCCATCTGGAAAGTCGACTAAAGTTCCCAAATTACCCTCAGTACTTGCCAAAACAAGGGATAGCCACACATATACTCGCTCATACCTCCGCCTCTCGATTAGCCTCGATGAACGCGCCACGACCTGGAGGGTCAATAAAAACACAAAAGGTGTGAGTGGACAAAAACGAATCAGTTTATAAAACAGTTACAGAAAGACATTTCTACCCTCCACGTAAAACCAATGCATGCATTCGAAAATCATTTCGCAATCCGTTACATTTTCAACATAAGAAAACCGTGTACGAAAATCAATCATTTTCCTTTTCTAATCCTTCGGGTCTTAGCCCGCAATCATAAACACAGGGTCTCAGCCCAAAATGATGAATCAAATCCAAGTACACAATATAATCCAAAATTTATCAAACCATAAAAACCGGGCCATTGCCCAACACATCTGAAAACATCAAGATCAACAACAAATCACAAGTCAATCCGTTTTGCTGGATATCAATTACCGAGTCTTTAAACTCACATATATCAGGCATTCCCGAGATATCAACGAGTCTTTAAACTCAAAACATAATCAATAGGCCTCGGGGGGGTATCACAATAACCGAGTCTTTAAACTCATGAGTCTTTAAACTCAATCCGGGTTTTTAAACCCAATCCCCTGCCCCCCGTCATATCTCATCCGGGTCTTTAAACCCAAAACATCATCCCGAAATAGTACCGGGTCTTTAAACCCAAAACCATTTATAAATCACAACAAATCCAGACTCCATCGTAAACCAATTTCCCAAGTCAAATTTGAGATCACACTTAATCGAAATGGAACTCATGTCAATTTCACATTAAAATCCCAATCATATTCGACATCCATTCCCGAATCCGAATTCGCAATACTGATTCCGTAAGCTAGCATCTGGAAACATCATCCCGAACCCAAATCCGGAAAGCCACCTTCAAGTTTCCGAAACCCAAAATCTCGTTCATCAAACCCACTTTCATGAACTGGGCATCAAGCCCGAAATCACCTTTTCCAAAATCCGTTTTAAATCATTGAAACCAAATCATATTTCAAATCCCAAAGTTAAAGCATCAAAACCATGATCAAATCACAATATACTCGAAATCTCGTAAAACGCGCAAAACCGTAATAATCTCGAAATCCGTGTCAAAACCGTAGGTCATACTCACAAGCATAATCAAAACATCATACGCACAAATCATGTAAAATCGTTCATTAAATCATCATCAACGCATATGAGAAACCATAGTCTCGAAATACGTGCAGTTACGTATTGCATATCAAAATATGTATAAATACGAAAATCATAATCATCACAAGTCATAATCATAATCATAGAAATTATAGAAACATTTATGCATGCATTAAATTTTAGAAAGCAAAGTCCACTCACACACCGTCCATAACGTTCGTTTTCGCGCTGCACGCGTTTCCGTAATTTCCGATATTTTTCAGGAATCTCGAATCCTGTCCGAAATCATTCCTCAGTGTCACTAAGGACTCAAATAATCATCATACTAATTTTCCATAATTTTTTGAGAATTAAATATTAATTACAAACGTAATATAAACTTTCGGACCCTCGAAACAATATCGAAACGGTGTTCGTTTAACTCGAAACCAACGCTAAAATGTTCGTTACATTGTATAAGGTAAAATTCGTGTTGAACTCACCTTGAAAATCGGGTCCACGTACCCTCATGCGCCGCCGTGAGTGGCTGCGCGTGAAACTCACGCGCCTGCTACAGTGATGCTACAATGTCACCTTCCTCACCCGACTCTCTGCTAAACGGGTCCCAAACCAGAGACACAACCCGTTCCAATCTCCTGCAATTACAGCTTAATTCCTTCAATTTGCCCATCGAAAACCTTCCATTGTAACGTAATTTATGTTATCCATTATTAATTACACACAACAAGCTCTAAATCCAACTCTTCTCTCAAGATCAAACAGACGGGTCAAACTTTCGAACCTCACTCAAATCAACTCAGTTTTCAAATTAACTTAAACAGAAGCTTCATAAGACCTAAACGAACATTAAACCAAAGCCAATTTCAGGAAGACTTACCCGTAGGTGATCGTCCTCAAGCTCGAAATCTTTCCAGAACTGGAACTTGGGTTCTTGGCTAAACCGTGATCGATTCCCTTTGATTTTGGTATGGTTGAGGTCGTAATGAACCCAGAAGACTACTTCTAACCTCTTTTTTGTTCCTCTCGCCTCACAAATTAAATTTCGATTTTCTCTCAAATTTTCCCAAAATTTTCCCAACTCAGTTTTCTCTCCAATTCTCAGTCTCTTCCTCTCCAAATGACCCTCTCGACTCACTCTCACTCCCTATAATCAATTCAACCTTCACGGAAACCTAAAGCATCTCTCAGTCTTCTGTGTAAATGGTTCCCCGTAACTGACCCGAAACCAATTTAAAATCTCTCCCGTGCTCTGTGTTCTGTTACAAACCACACCATTGTGTTTCCACTACCTCAAACTGTCCAAATGCCACTAACAATTAAACAATTCCCTGGACAGACCGCCCAAAGCACGGTGGTTCAGTCCCTGTTCCACTTTTTCAAACAGTGCCCCTGTGAAAATTACTATTTTGCCCTTCTTCACAACATTACCAAAATGCCCCTCATCTTCTAGAACCGTAACTCACCCGTCCGATGTCCGTTTTCAGTGTGCCGCCTGTCTACGGACTCAGGGCATCGAGACCTACCCAACAGACCTCGAATTGCATGAAAATTAGGGGTAAATCAAAAAGTCAACATTTTCCCCCTTTTCGTCCTAATTACGAAAATGCCCTTGAACTTCCGAACGGTATAACTTCTTCCCTGATCGTCGGAATTGGACGTGACACCTGTCTATGGACTCGTGACGTCCCGAACTACGTCACAGTCATCGGTCAAAGTCCGTTTGACCGCTCGAGCAAAAGTCAACCGTTCGCCCAATTCCAAGGGCAAAATCATCTTCTTCTTCAAATTTTCCAAATTTTCCTTTTCCGAAAGTCCGGGTTGTTACAGTAAACTTAGAGGTTCTTGATCTTGAGGGGAATTCCATTAATGGGTCACTGTCCTTTCTCCACCTTAATTTGAACTTGCAGGTTCTTAATCTTGGGTTTAATTCCATTCATGATGAGATTCCCACTTCATTACCAAATTTTGTGAGTTTAGAGATCTTGGATTTAATAGGAAATCGGTTGAATGGGTATATTCCTGATTTCATTGGTAGGCTAAATGAGATAACATTTGGCTTACAATTTGCTCACTAGGAATGTCCCAAGTGAGATTGGAGATAATTGTTGGAATCTTGAGCATCTAGATTTTTCGGGCAATTTCTTAACTCAAAGATTCCAGGTAGTTTGGGAAATTGTATTCGGCTGAAGAAGGAAGAAGATGATGAACCCAGATCCACTCATCATATACTTTCTTTTTGTGTGTGTTAATTTTAATAATTTTTTTTAATAAATGATTAACCAACTAATTAGATACTGACACGTAGCACTAGGCTAACATAGGATAATAGATGGAGCAATGGTATTACTAAATGTGTAGTTGTAGCAATGCATTCAAATTAAATCCATTTCAAGAAATACAATAATATTTAATATCCAATCATGAGAGTAAAGTGAGTAATAAACCTTATATTATTAGGGTATACCATCATCTTCAGCTCTACGGGCACATGGATGTGGGCCTAAGCAACATGCAAATATACAGTACGACGGCGATACCTAAAAGCTACTTTCTTAAGCTTGGTTTTAACACCTACGTAAAGCCAAAACCCCAAAACTAAACAAATAAATGTAAGTCCACAAAAGAATAAATTAGCACAAGGCACGCTAATTAAAAAATATATATATAGGTTTCATGTAAATAAGAGCTTAATTATTTAATAAATAAAAATGATCATTATAGTGTTACTACTAAATATCAGAAATCATCTTTAGAAAATGCTTTGCTTATTTGCATATCATCTAATCGGTCCAAGATTTAAATCCAAAGTAAACAATACCTAGCTTAATTAAATGTAAAATACCACTCGAAAATTAAAAGATAAAACAAAACTGAAAATGACAAAAAATTGACTAGCAATAGATCAAAATATATTCAAAAATAATTGCATCGTTTACTCCTTGATTTTTCGATCAATATCTCCTCTTAAAACGAGAAACGCGTATTATTTACTTGAGAGATGTTTTATGGAAAAATGACCAAAAATTAATTTTGAGAAATTATTTAGCTTACATAATATTTTATCCGTCTTCTGAATATTTTAGAAAATTTATTAACATAATGGTGTGGCATAAATATGGACGCACAAGGTTCCTAATAACGTTAGTAAAGGCTCAGCCTGGAGCATGATGAGTATCGTGTATCCTTGGGGAAAAAAAAGAAAGGAAAAAAAAGAAAGGAAAAAAAAAACATGAATTTCGCCTCCGTGGAGCGTTGGTTGGAAGTTGGTTAGAATTACCACCTTTTTCTTGTAACGTAACATTTACGTTACACTTTGTCCATACAAAACAAAAGCATAAAATTATGAAGACGCAACGAGAATATATCAGATCTCATTCATACAAGGCTCATTGCCATACGCATTAAAAATTATATTTTACCAAAATTTGGGTAAAGCGAAACGATGAAATCCGATTCCTATCAATAATTAGTTATTGAATTTTAAATATTTATTTTATTGAAAATAATTTCATCACTTACAAAATAAAAAAAATTTGGGAATAGCTAGAAATATATATAAGGAAAACAGGGATGGAGTAATTAAACTGATAAAAACTTAAAGATATATATATATATATATACAAAATGCCTATTATTTTTTTGAAAGAAATCAAATTAAGATTTTAAATTAAATATCTTTTATTTCCTTAAAATTCTTAATTTTGGATTGATATTCTAAATTTATTTTTTATTAATTATAAGCATAAAATACCTACTATTTTTTTCACCGCTAAATTTCACCATGTGTAACCTTTGCTCTACCCTTGTCAATTACGGTGTCTTTTTTTTTGGTTCGGAATACTTGTATATATATATCAGAAACATCAGTAGATGATGATACAACTGTCACAAATAAACCGTTCAGTTAATATTACGCGATTTTCAATTACAATTTTTAACTATTTAACAAATAAAATTATCGCGTAATGGTACAGGGAAAAAATAAACTTATCATGTAATTATTAAACCAAGTTTGCTTGTCTAATATCATTTTAAAGAAGAAAATTCCACCTCTAATTTCATATATCTACTCTTTAATTGAAAATTGAGCGACATTTGTTGGCTCAAGTGTGTAACACTGTAACGTACTAATTACAATACTCAATATGACATTAACACTTTAATTACCATAACTTTCATAACTATACATAGAAAATGATACTAATGTAACTTGAAAGCCAAATATATATCTACCCGGCCACGTACAAAGAGAAATTAAGGATATTCATGATCACTAGCTACCATAAACCTAAACTGATAATCTAATTAATTAACCTCTCAGCTACCTTATCTACCATATCTGGTTATTTATTAAATTTTGTGACCTAAAAGGGCATCCCATAATTTCCCTCCCAGCTCACCCCCAAAAAAAAAAAAAAACAGAAAAAAAAAAAGAGGAAAATGGAAACTTACCCTAAATTGTTAAGTGATTTGTGAGATGGTATATATAGGTAAGTTAGGCAATATATTGAATTTGCACAATCGGCGTAATCAGCATTATCGGAATTTGAATTTCCCTCTCCTCTTTTAATAAATAATTATTAATTACAGATACAAAATTTAGTTAAACTAATATGTTGTTTTTATTGAGATAGCGTTCAAATCACAGAGATAATTTATAATAGATGAATGAAAACAAATGCAGATACAGGAATCGAATCCAACCTTGGCAGGAGGATGATTTTACTAATTAGAGATGAATTGCATAAATATGTAGGTAGCTAGAAGTAGAAGATAGAAAATAAAGAAGCATCAATGAGCTTTCTTTGTTTGTTAACCTTCTAACGCACGGCTTCCCACTCTTTAACACGTACCTATACGTTGTGAGGGAGATGAGAGATAAGTCCCCTTTACCCTCCCAATCCATAAATATATAATAGCCCCACAAACACACACATCACACCAAATCTTCTAAATACTATTTCCTCCTCCTCCTCCTAGCTCCTTCCTTCCTCAACCATGGCCACCGGTCTGGACTTCTGCCAAGACCTCCCGAATCCCAGACTCCCCACCATCAAACTCTCGACCCCGAAACCGCAACCGAAACCACAGCCGTCACCTCGCCTTGACAACGACGCCGTCTCCGAGTGCCGCACCCCAACATCTAAAGAGCACAAAATCCCCACCGTGCTTACGTGTCCGCCGGCCCCGCGAAAGCCGGTGAGAAGGGCTGTTTCTTCATGCAAGCGAAAATTACAATTCTTTGAGATCGAGAACCAGGAAGAGGTCGAGGATTTTTTCAGATCGAGTAGTATTCTTACTACATCTCGTGCCAAAAGGAGCTGCCCATGTACATAATCAAACGCCGGCGGCTGGTGGAAATTCAATTCAAACGGAGTATCATTAATTACACTGGTTTTTTCTTCTTCCTTTTTTTTTTTTATTATTATTTTTTATTTTCATAGTTTTTGGTTTCTGGGTGTAATTATATATATATATATATGTGGGGATTTGTATCAAAATTACGTTCATATAATTTCTATTACACGGTGGGGTTACAGATTACTGATAATTCAAGCCTCTTGGGCAAGATTGAATTTCCAGATTATATATAGAGGATGAGTTTCAGACGATTGGATCTGAATTGTAATTGTATGCCTAAAATCATTATGAATATTACTTTCCATCATAATTAGTTTTGGTTTTTGCAGTCGACGTTTTGTTTATTTTCGACACAATTTGAATTCCATTATATGGTTCGTCGAGCTGATCCCAGAAATACGAGAAATATTATTAACTGGACTCGATTGAAAAACAAATACGGTGGATGAGAGAGAGGTTGGTTTGATGGGATAATTTGTGGCGGGATTCAATGGTTGATCTGTCCTCCGGCGTTTGACATTTTTTTACGTTTGAGTTTGAGTAATTGACACGGCTTTGGGATCCATAAACTTAATTAATTAGGCTTTTAATTTTGATTTTCTTAATTATATTATTAATCTTTTCTTTGTTCAATTTGTGTGTATGTGAAAGAGAGAGACAGAGACAAAGGGATTTGTCCTCCTTGACAATCCCAAGAATGATGCAATAAAGAAGACTAGTATATATTCAATGTGATTGTGCTAGTTTCGCCTGTTTTGAGTTTTGACGACTCTACAAATATACACAACATTAAGTAAATATTGGAACAAGATAATACTGGATATATATATATATATATATATTATCAAATTTAATCTCATTCATCCTCTAGTTTTACCCCAGTGGTCATTTCTGTCTCTTTCACCTCCCTTTCATCGCTCTACAATCACTTAATTATGGGGGATAGAAACAGATAGAAGGGACGGGATTTGATCTCACTGTCTGATTTCATTCCTTTTTATTTTCTGTTTCCATTCCTATATATGATCCTATCCTGTAGCTAAACATATCTTTATTATTATATAACGAAATATAAAATAGAGCTTACACAGATATATTTTTATTATTTTTTATAAAATTACTAAAAGAATTTTTTTCATCCGTATCAAACAATTCTCATTCCCTACTCCCTCTTGGAAATTTTATCTCGTTCTATGTCAACTTATTTAGCAATTTTGTTGGAGTACTAGACAGATCCATACATGGATAACTACATTTCAGGAAAAAATTTGAATGTTATAAATTATAATCTCCACTTCATTAAATTTTAGAGAGAGCAAAAGGAGCGCAAATTCCGGGCCCAAAAAAATATAGGATTTAAAATATACACCCAAAATTATTAATATATTGTATATATATATATATATATAACACAAATAAATTAATAATTAATAAATAAAGCAGACAGAGAAATAAATAATATAGGAGTTCATTGAATGGTGGAGTTTTTTTTAAAGACTAATTGCTTCTATTGAATATGAAAGTTGTAGTCTTCTAGTTTTGAACGTAGAAATTTTCATCTGTATACAAGGTAGAAATATATAATTTTCCTTTTTAAAAAAAAAAAAAACCGGATGTAATATTTTGAACATAGGATACTTTTTTTTTTTGTAAGAAGTTATGTTCAAATGAGTTTCTCTTTATATATATTGAAATATTCTATTTGATAAATTATCTTTACTTGGTCAATGTTTTGTTAGTAAGTTGGTCATTATTCAGGTTTTAGTAACAATATGAAAATATTGAGGATGTATTAAGTTCTGTGTATCATCTCAGTATAGCAAATCACTCACTACCTCATGCATACTGATATAACAATTGTAACGACCCGTCCCGAATTCCGGGATTAGTTTAGTGACTAATCTCGATTAGTGAGGTTGAACGGTGCTTAGTAGGGCGAAATCGGACAAATTGTGCAAAATGACCGTTTTGCCCCTAGTCGTGGGCAAAATGTTGACTTTTTGATCGGGCGGTCAAACGGACTTTGACCGATGACCGTGACGTAGTTCGGGACGTCACGAGTTCATAGACAGGTGGCACGTTCGATTCCGATATTCGTAGAGAAAGTTTTGAGGTTCGGAAGTTGAGGGGCATTTTGGTAATTTGGCATGTTTGGGGCCAAATGTTGACTTTTTGACCGGGAGGTCCAATGGACGAGGGCCAAGGACCGTTACGTAGGTATCGTCGATACGAATCCAATGACAGGCGACATGCCGAAATCGGAGATTCGACGACGACGTTATGGTCAAGGAAACGAACTAACGAATCGAGGCTCGGATTAAAATAATAATATAATAGTGAATAGTGACTGTTGACTGTGCACATCCGGATGAGTGACAAGTGTCACCCATCCCCTAATCTAAGCCCTAAAACCTGATCCATGTCTCCCTACATCATCATTACAACCTCATTATCACCATTAATCTAAAATAATTAATCCCCCTAATTCTCCTTCTGTGTCTTTGAACCCGTGAGCAACTGAGTGTGAGGGATGGGGGAATTGGCTGATTTCTTGCAGCAAAATTGGGAGAATTGAATGAGTATGGAGACTGTGATAACTGAGTGAAACACGGGAGACAGAGTGTGGGGGGGGGGGGGGGGGGGCTGAAGCAAAAACCGAAAAATTGAGTTTGGGAGGGAAATTCGAAATCAAATCATAGGGCCGTGAGGATCGAATTGGAGATTACCTTCAGCTTCCTGGGAGTGCCACGATCATAATTGTCGAAGAAACGAGAAGAATTGGTGTCGTTTTGGCTCTGAACGAGCTTGGTGACAGAGGAGGAATTTCGAGGTTGAGTCGTGATCGTGGTGTGTTTAGACGACGGAATTGAGGTGGGGAAACTGCTTCTCATGATCCCACGATTCTTCTGGGTTCGTCAATTGAAAGAAAACGGTCGTGGTTGACGAAACTCCATGGTTGAACAGTGACGGTGTTCGAGCTTGAGTTTATTGGGTTAGAGGTGAGATTGTATGAAATTAATCTTGTAGAAATGATCCTTACACTCTCATGATACTCACTGTGTTAATTAATTTGAAAAACAGGGTCGAAATCTATGAACCCGAATCGGAGACCCGTCGAGGATCGATCGAGAGTCGTGAGGATTTAGACCACGATTCGAGAAATTGAACTTGCAGAACTTAATTAGAGTTAGATTGGAAGGGATCAGTTGAAAGAACGAATCGAATTGAGGTTAAATTGAATGAGATTGAATCGGGTCTGTTCGCGGGTTTTTCAACCCGTTTACCAGACAAACGGGCGAAGGGGATGACTGTGCTGGTACTGTAGCTGGCGCGTGGGGGCGCGTGAGTGGGAATCTTGAGGTGAGGTCAACATGACTTCTGTCCTATTTAAAGTAACAGACGTTTTGGAATTGGTTTTGTGTCGATCGGACACCGTCTCGATATTGTTCGGGATGTCCGAAGGTTTTAAATCAAATTTAAAAATAGTTAAAATTCGGGAAAATTACGGAACTTTGATAGGATGTTAATGATGAGGTTAGTGACCCTCTAATGTGATTTGGACAGGATTGGGAGTCCCGGTGATAGTGGTGAGGCCCGGGAGGGCCGGTGGCACGCGTATCGAGGCATACCGTTAAAACGGTCTGTGAGTGGACTTTGGTTTTATAAATTCTATGCATGCTTAAATGTTTTATATGGATTATGGTTGTGATTGTATGATGTTGGTTTGTTGTTGGTAAATTGTACGGTTTCACGTATTTCGAGGCGATTTACGTGCTTGCACGTAAATCGAGGTTCGGTTTTACATGGATTTTCCATATTTATGACTTGGATATAATATGATGAAATGGTTTTGAAATTGGAAATATGAACTCGGGCTTGAGGCCCACTTGTTTTGGAAATTTCGGACTTGGTGACAGGACCCATCCCAATCCCCCCGGGATTAGTGCGGGATGACCCTGCTCCCGTCTGACACGAAGTGTCAGACAAGGGATATTTTCGTCCTTTGCCCTCCCGGGCTATCAGAGTACGCCAGGATCTGGAGGAGGCATGTGATATCTCGGTCTCTGCTACAGTCCACATCCGATGTCAACCTGAAGGGCAGTCAAAACATTAAAAACTGTGAGTGGACAAAACAAAAGTTTATAAAAACATTTTAACGAGAAGACCTTTGTACCCTCCACTAAAAAGCATGCATGCATTCGAAAACCATTTATCCAAAACAAACCATATGTGGGACTAAGCCCAAAGCAGATATAAACCAAGGTCGAAAGGACCACAATGAAAACGACCATACGGGCCACTGCCCAAATCCTGTGCACACCTGTACACACCACATATCATATATCATATATCCATCACATACATATATATAAGTCACACAACCAATCTTGTCACGGTATCCAAAGCCACGCGCGCGCTACCCGGGTCTCAATCCGAGTCATCTCAAAGTCAAGGTCAATGTCCGCAGACCACTGACCCTACCCGAGGTAATAGTAACCATAGCCTTCCTGAGAGTAAGGAACCCAACTGGGGGGTGACTCCACTCAGTCGGTGCTCCGTGACTACTTCGGGGTCCACCCAGGCCAACGACCCTCCCCGGAGGAGATAGTAGAACATGTAAAGGAAGGTAGACGAACATATATATACATAACATAAACATTCATGACCGGTTCCCCTGAACCGTCATGAATCCATAATATCCATAATCAGGTAACATGCCGGTTCCCATAAACCGTCATGTACCGTAATAACCAACAAGGGTTCATGTCGGTTCCCATAAACCGTCATGAACCTGGGAATCCATTTAAGGTTCCCTGACCTGAAATCAAAACCGTAAAGTGATTGGGTCTCGTGCCCAAACATAGGACATCAGCTGGGCACCGTGCCCGGAATCTGAGGTCATATGCCCGAGACAAAACCAAATGGGTCTCATACCCGAGTTTATCCTTTTATAAATCCAAAGCCATTTCATTAAAACGAATAAAGAAATACAGACCCGTATAAGCACCGTATAAGGCTTAAACCTCGAAATACGTGCTTATACGTAACCACACACAAATGCACCCATGGCATCATCAAACAAGTAATAAAACATACGATAAACATTTATGCATGCACCAATTTAGAAAACAAGGTCCACTCACAGAACGTCCGAGCTGCCGCCTCGATTTGCGTGCCATACGGCTCCCCGAGCCGATCACCGTCACCGGGACTCCCAAACCTGTCCAAATCGTAATATAAGGTTACTAACTACGTAATTAACCTCCCACTAAAGCCCCGTAATTTTCCCGTATTTTTAACTATTTTTAATCCCGAACCTAAACCTTCCGATGCCCCGAAACATATCGAGACGGTGTCCGATCGACACGAAACCAGTCTCAAAATGTTCGTTGCATCGAATAGAAGATTTTGTATGTTGAACACTTTCCCAAATTCCCTGCCACGTGCCCTCACGCGCCGCCTGAAGTGGCTGTGCGTGGGCTTCACGCGCCAGCTACAGTACCCGCTGACGTCATCGCTGACGTCAGCATGACGTCATCTGACAGGTGCCACGTGTCATGCTCCCATTGGTCCACGTCACTGTACTGTCAGTGCCACGTGTCATCACGGCACTGGTCCACGTCAGTGCCACGTGTCAGCCCCTGATTGGGCCACATCACTGACATGTCAGTGCTGACTGTGCACTAACATGTGACACGTGTCGGCTGATGAGTGGTCCACGTCACCTGACAATCTGACAGGTGCCACGTCATCATGCCACGTCACCGCCTTCAACCACTCAACGGGTCGACCCGAACCCTGCAACCGGGTCGCCGTGACCCGCGACTTGACCCGGCCGGTTCTCCGCCGTCCGACCACCAAAATGCTTCCTGTTTGTCCCTTTTTCATCCTCTAATCCTAACCTACAGTCCTATGACCTTAAAATGGAAGAAAAACATCGAAAACCATACCTTCGAGTTTGGCCATGGCGGCCGTGCATTCCTCCGCCGTTCACGGCTGTTCCAGACCTCTCTAACCTTCGAAAACATTCCCATTTCTCTCCTAGGTCCCCCAGAAGCACAACCCAATCATTAGTTTCAATTAAAACCTAACAAAAACAAAACTTGGATTTTTAAATATTTTCACCTCACGGGTCGAGCTCCTCCGCCGTGTCCTCCGTCGTCCGTCGCCGTGACTCGCCGTCCCAGCCTCTCTGTCCTTCCCTCCCGTCACTCACGGTCACACCCAAGCAATGAATGGTGATGGTGTGTGTGTGTTTCGGTTTTTGGAAGAAAATGGAGAAAATGGAGGATTTTGGGTTATGGGGTTTCGGGTGTGTGTGAAGAATGAAGGGGATGAAATCAGATGAGAGAATGAGGGATGAAGGGTGAGGATTAAAAGGTAGGGTTGAAATGGATGGTTAGGATTAATAGTTGTTAGGTTAAATTATAAAATAATTAAAATAATAATATTTAATTATTTAGATCCACATTTTGGGGGATCAAAGCAATGGGATGAGTGACACTTGTCACTCATCCATGGGGCTCACCAAAATATCCACCCAATCAGATTTCGCCGAAACGTCCCCGTCTCGAAGTTCGTGCATAGTGAAATCGAACTTCCATGACCCATAACTCTCCCGTTTGAAGTCCGATTTCAGTGTGCCGCCTGCCTATGGATTCGTATCATCCTTATCTACGTAACGGTCTTCGGCCCTCGGCCATCGGACCTCCCAGTCAAAAAGTCAACATTTGACCCCATTTAACCAAAATTACCAAAATGCCCCTAAACTTCCGAACGTCATAACTTCTTCCTCGAACGTCGGAATTGAACGTGCCACCTGTCTATGAACTCGTGATGTCACGAACTACGTCACGGTCATCGGTCAAAGTCCATTTGACCGCCCAATTAAAAAGTCAACATTTTGCCACCACTAGGGCAAAACGGTCACTTCGCATCGTTCGTCCGATTTCGCTCTACTAATCACGGATTAGCCTCACTAATCGTGATTAGTCACTAATCTAATCTAGGAATTTGGGATGGGTCGTTACACTTGGAGTCCATTTGAGAATCGGGCTAGGGGCCCAGTTGGTTAATGAAATCGGGCCAGGGGCCCAGTTGATATGAAGTCGGGCTGAGACCCATTTGAGTTATGTTATCGGGCCAGGGGCCCAGTTGATTTACGAATTCGGGTCGCGGGCCCAGTGGGTTTATAAGTCGGGTTGCGGGCCCAATTGGTTTACAAATCGGGCCGTGGGCCCAGTGGTTCATAAAATCGGGCATGAGGCCCAGTTGGATTATAAATGTGATTTCGGGTCAGGGACCCTATGTTTAATAATTGTGATTTTGGGTCAGGGACCCTAAATGGAATTACATGGTTTTATGGAAATTTCGGGCAGGGCCCAATGGTAATGATGTGATAAAAGGATTTAATAAAACTGTTTTCCATATACCATATGGATACAAGGATATATGATGGTCTCCTCCAGATGTCTGGGACACTGGGGAAGTCGCGGTGCATTGCCTGCGAGGGGTCATTATACGGAGCAGCCGGACCGTATGATGACTCAGGAGCAGGATTGCTATGATTGACGTCAGGGACGTCAGACATCAGGGATGTCAGATATATGGACCCGGAGAGACCCCGGGCAGCACGCGTATCTTATGAAACCGTGAGATATGACGTCAGGGACGTCAAGCGTCTGGGACGCTAAGCATCTGGGATGCTGGTGATGGTAATGGTAAAATATGGATTAATGGATCTATGAAATGGCTTTTCGGTTGGATATGTGTTATGTGGTAAAAATGGATTATTGGTTATGAAATGGTATGTCGGGTCGGGGACCCTAAATGGTTTTGGATTTTTGGATTTATATTTATGGCTTTGGGCGGTGGCCCACATGGTTTTAATATGTATGGTTGTGACATTCCACTGTTTTGGGCTGAGTTCCCACACTTGGTTTTTGGTTAACGGTTTTTGGGCTAAGGCCCTAATGGCTAGGTTGAGCAAACGTTTTGGTTACTGGTTTCGTGGCATGCATATGTTTTTATTGGAGGGCATAAATGTCTTATAAATGTGTTTGATAAACTTATTGGTTTTTGACCACTCACAGCTTTTGGTTTTAATGCCCTTCAGGTTGATTACGGATGCGATTGCAGCAGAGACTGGGACATTGCACACCTCCTCCATCGGTCCTTGCGCACTCTGGATGCCCCGGTTGGGCAGTGGCTCTTGGTTATCCCTTGTCTGACACTCATTGTTGGACGGGAGCAGGGCACATTCCACAGTAATCCCAGGGGGATTGGGATGGGTCCTGTCAACAATAATGTTATTTGTACCATATTTGTTAACTGTTTTACTGACGCTTTCTAATAAAGATGAGTCTTACCAATGCAATTGATGTCCTCGATCATAATTAACCAATGTTTTAGAAAGTAATGGTCACATTGGCCACTAGCATGAAGTGATAACTATGAGAATGTGAAGATAAAAATGTTCCACATCGAAAGTTTGCACAACTTTGTAAGCGCTTATAAGAAGTTAGACCTCTGTCCCCATTGCCAATTGGTTTTGGGATAGAACCTCAAATTTTTACATGGTATCAAAGTGGGTTATCTCACGTGTAAGGGTTAATCGCCTAACGTGTTTCACGTCACCCAATACGAGTTGTTCATGTGTTGAGCTTGAAAATTCACCACATGTGGGGGGTGTTTGAGAATGTGAAGATATAAATGTCTCACATCGGAAAGTTACACAACCTTGCAAGGGTTTATAAGGAGTTAGACCTATTTCCCAATTGCCAATTTATCTTAAGGTGGAATCTCAACTTCTTACAATAACAAAATCAGCAAGCCCAAAGAACTTCTGAGTATGCCTTTTTTTTTTTTGAAAAAAAGGAAAATGAATTAAGAGAATGAAAGAGCACATAATATATGGTATATAATCATGATCTCATTAAAATTTTAATGCGTAATTCAATATATTCGAAGAAAAAAGTGTAGTAGGTACACTTCAATTACAAAGATATTCAAGTATTGCTAATGACATATATATAGATTTTTAAAAAAAAATTAAAAATATTGAACTTTGGCTAGCTTGTCGATTCACAATCTGGATTAACTGGATTTGCAATAGTGTCTATCAATTACACCCATATTTATAACAAAGTTTTAATAATTTAAGTTTTTATTAGTCTTTTAATTTTTATAAAGTTTTTTAGCTTAAATGCACAATGAATTCACACATTTGTCATACTTTGCACCCTAAACTCGTTATTTGCGCACTTAACTGCATGAAACAGCCGAGTTGTGTCACTCAACTCCATTTTCATTATGACTGTTTCATTGGACGTCAAAATGATTATGTGGCGTATATGTGGATTACAATACATGAAATTCATAAGGGAAATTATGAAATTTCACAATTTTTCAACTCAACCTCTCCTAACCCCAATCTTCTCCTCAAACCTAAAACCTTCCTCTCTTTACTCCTTTGAGCTTCATCTTCAACCAAATCTACTGTTTGGAAGACGAAGGAATCCAAGGCGCCCACCTCTTCTTCTTCAGCCTTTACTGGGCCAAACGATCCATATCAGTTTACCTCATTGACTTCTTTTGTTACGAACCAGATGAAGAATGCAAGATACTCGGCTCTTTGTTTGAGAAAACTAGCATCAAACCGAAGGATATCGACATCCTGATTGACATGACCCACTCCCAATCCCCCGGGATTAAGGGATAAGTCATATTCCCACCTAACCCACGTGCGACACAAAGGCTAAACACCCGTCCAGCCTCTACGTAAGCCAGACAAGGGATACCCAGGTCAACGTACCAAAATCAATTTCAAACTTCCCAGAGTGCGCAAAAACCACTGTGGATCGCGTGTATGATGTCTTCGTCTCATTTACAATAGCCTGCATCACATCAACCTGTAGAGTATCGAAAACAGAAAAGACTGTGAGTGGACAAAATAAATAAAAGTGCTAAAACATTTTATAAGGAAAAAGATTTATACCCTCCACATAAAATCAATGCACGCATTCGAAAATCATTTTATAACACATTTCATTTCCAATATAAGAAAACCATGTATGAAAACCAAAATCATTTCCTTTTCTCAAACCTCGGGCCTTAGCCCGGAACCATAAATACGGGAAAGAAACCGGGCCACATCCCAAAACATCTAAAAACCATTTGAAAACCATTATGGTTTCATATAATTCCAAAAACCATTTAAAACACATTTTCATCTATTGAACCTGCTGGATCTATCCGAGTCTTTAAACTCAACATGCCTCAATATCAATCCGAGTCTTTAAACTCAATAAGCCTACGAGGGAAATCAAAATATCCGAGTCTTTAAACTCACCGGGTCTTTAAACCCAAAATCACATATCCGGGCATGTCCCCGTCACATATCATATCCGGCTCTTTAAACCCAATACCAGATCCAATAAATCCAATCCAAAAACATTTTAAAATTATTTTCCATTCCAAATCCAAAGCCATAAATCCATATTCAAATCCGAAACCGAAATCACCATTCTGAATCCCAATCTGAATCCGAAATCATCATTCCGAATCCAAATTCAGAAATCACGGTTATCGAAATATAAACCATTGAAATTAAATCATAATGAAAATCCCGAGATCATATCATCGAAACCGTTATCAAATTATAGCACAAAAGCATAAACACACACATATATCACCTTTTCTCCTCCACCGCTTACCTCAACATACGAACACTCATAGTGAAATTAGAGTGACAGAGGTCACTGCATGAACTAACTGAGTCACCAATTAATTGATTTAGCAAACTCTAGCAAAAAGACAATTTTGCCCCTTAGGATACAAATGACCAAAATGCCCATAGCGTTCTAAGGTCTATAACTTTCACCTCTGAACTTCAATTTACGCATGCCGCATGTCTACGGATTCAGCGTTCCGAGACCTACCCAACGATCTCTTCGGAAAGTCTAAAAAGTGTCCAGAATGAAAAGTCAACTTTTGCCCCCCTCTAAGGGCAAAATAGTCATTTTTGTATCATCCGTCAGAAATTACTTGACTAATCACCGATTAATCTCACTAATTCGTCATTAATCACTAATCTAATCCCAAAATTCTGGGACGGGTCGTTACACTGATCGTGATCTATAGTTTATTTAACCCGACCTCATTGCTCTCCTTCATGATCGTGAACCATTACATGCTCAAAACTGACATTCAGAGCTACAACCTCGGCGGAATGGGCTACAATTTATTGTTCATGGGTTTTGTTAACTTTTCTTGAATCAGTAATTGATACCTAGATGGGCGTGTCCAATTTCCTGGAGCATCATACAATTTGTGAGAAAGGCTAGTAATTTTGTTGTTCTCCACTTCCTTAACATCCCCAACCCCTCTCTTCCTCTACGTCGAATTGATTTTCAGGGCATATGTACGGGTACGGTCGGACACATGTATCAGAAGTTGAGAGAAGAATAATAAAGCAGTGTAACGACCCGGAAATTTGAAAAAGGAAAATTTGGAAAATTTGAAAGAAATGACGATTTTGCCCCTGGTTATAAGGGCCGAAAGTTGATTTTTTGATCGGGAAATTGTTTGGACTTTTCGGAAGTACCGTTGGATAGGTCTCCGGGCGCTGAATCCGTAGACAGGCAGCATGCGTCAATCGGAGTCCGGATGAAAAAGTTATGGATTGAGGAATGCTAGGGGCGTTTTGGTCATTTGTGTATAGAAGGGTAAAATGGAAATTTTAGGTAGTATTTTGAATCAGACAATCAAAGTGGCTGATTCAGCTAAGGATTGGTCACTTGGTGACAAGTGACACTTGTCACCATATTTGCAAAATTAGTGGCTTTGAACGCCTAACAAGGACAACAAAACCGCCCAAGCCCCTTGTTTAAATTCGATCAAATTGATCGATGAATGAGGCCAAAAGATAAAAACCTGAGACGGTAAGACAAAGCCACAGAGAAAACGAGTGAGAATGAGAGGAAAATTGAGGAAAATAGGCCTTTAAACCCGAAGACCTAACTAGTGAAGTTCATACTTTTCCAAAATTCGAATTTTAATTTAGAGCTCGAGATGATTCAAATTGGGGTTCAATTACGTCTTCTGGGATCATTTCGACCATGACCAGATTAAAATGAAAGAAATTGGGGTTGTCTTGGACTAGAACAAAGAGGGGGAAGACTTCGAGAATTCGAGCTTGAGTCGAGGAATTTGAGACATGGAATGATGAAATTGGACCTGGAAATGTGTTCATTAGGACCCCGCGATGCTCCCTGATGCATCAATTGAAAGAAAACAGGTCGAATTGATGAAGTTCGATGAATGAACAACGTTCAGTGTTCTTTGAATAGTCTAGTTTGATTCGACTGGATTAAGGTAAGTGTTCATGTAATTGAATTCACAGAACTTTAATTGGGTCCATAACGATGTTGTTAGATGACTGAATTGAAAGAAATGATGTAGGATTGATGGACATTGAATCGGGTTAGTACGCGGGGTCGTAGGATCCGTTTACCAGAGAAACGGGTAGGGACGATGCACTATAGCAGGCGCGTGAGTTTCACGCGCAGCCACTCACGGCGGCGCGTGAGGGCGCGTGGAACCAATCTCCAAGGTGAGGTCAACATGGCTTTTGTTCTATTTAATGTAACGAACATTTTGGTACTAGTTTCGAGGAAATCGGTTATCATTTTGATAGTGTTCGGTGTATCCGAAGTTTTAATATACGTTTAAAATACGTATTTAAATTCCGGAAAAATTGGGGAAAATTATATGAGGTAATGATTTTGGACAGGATTCGAGGTTCTGGAAAATGTCAGAAATTATGGAAACGCTTGCACCTCGGAAAGCGAGCGGTTTGGACGGTGTGTGAGTAGACGTTTGTTTTATAAACCGTTATGCATGCATAGTTAAATGTTTTACATGATTGATTGCATGATTTGAATTGCAATGATGTCCTAATGATGTGGCATGATTATTTGTGATTTAATGATTATTTTAATCGGTCTTTTAGGCACGTTTTACGAGAAATGTGCAAATGATATTTTTGGACTAGGCCCGGAGTCAAAATGGTTTCAAAATGGATAGTTTGACTTAATTGGTGAATTAAGGATGAATTCTGGATTATTTTAATGTTTTCAAATGAGATTTTACGGATTTACTTGTAAATGGTATTCGGGCTTGTGACCCGGTTGGAAATGATTTTGACTTGGTTTGAAGTCAAGGATTTGATTGACATGTTTTGGGATGTAATCCCATGATGGTTTTCGTTGTGATTGTGGATACCTAGACGGTTGGAGCTAGGGGATCACCCAGACGACCGGAGCTTGGGGGATATGATTGTATGATTGTGAGTTGTTATGGTATGCCAGCTTCTCGGATGCGACTGAGCCTGGATGTACCACTCGGATGTCTCTGAGCCTGGGGATGTGTTCGCCCAGATGTGACTGAGCCCGAGGGTTGAGCCCAAAGGTGTCTGATCCCAAGAGTGTGGCTGGATATTGGCCTACGCTTAGTGCAGATGTGATTGTGTGACTGTTTGTGCACTTGTGAATAGTGCGGATTGATTGATGGATTGATTGATTGTGCACTTGTGAGTAGTGTTGTTCGATGTTGATTGTGATTTCGTACTGGTATTAAGTACGGGTTTTGGTCTGTGTGGCCAGGTGATTATGTTTTCATCTGTGTTTGGCTTGAGAGCCAACCAGGATTTGCTACGTTTCATGTGATTTGGATGGAAAGCCAGTGATTGTGATTCATATGTTTTCCCTATGCATGCATGGTTTAATAAACCGGAGGATAAATGATGTATTTTGAAATGTGTTTCAAATGATATTATTTTTGTCTACTCACACCTTTGTTTTGATGACCCTCTAGGTCGTGGCACGATGTTCGGGGCTGATCGAGAGGCGGAGGCATGAGCTTAAATCAGTGCAGTTATCCCTTGTCTGACAGGTGCTGAAGGGTAGTTTCGGGATTTCAGTTGGCTTGTCAGACGGGAGTAGGACCGAGCACGGTCATCAAGGTCCAGTTGGGACGGGTCCTGTCAAGCGGTGTCGTTTGAAATGGTGTCATGGATTGATCAGAACGTTGAAGTTGAGAGCAGGCTAATAAAGCGGTGCCGTTTACGGAGGCAGTGGCGGCGGAGACCATATCCATCTGGTCCTTGCTGATTAGAACATTAGCGTTGATCAATTCGATGACGAAGCACTGTAGCTAATCCATTCTCGTCAGGACGTTGGAGAGATTTTGGAGTGGTCCTCCCCGGTTTGGGTGCTCAGCCATAGCCAGAAGTTGAAATTGTTGATCATGAAACGACATTGTTTAATTTCTTATAATAGTTCTAAATTTTTTCTTCTACTTATAAGTCATGATTGTTTAGTCCGATTTGGATTTGACTTGTTAAAAAAAAAAATTTGGATTTCATCTTCTGGAAATCTGGATTTGGAAAAGGAAGAAATCTAGAAATGTGGATTCATCTTCTTGATTTTGTTCTCATCTTCCTAGTTATTTCAATATTGAATTTTCATTTCCGATCTTATGTATACAAAGATATCATAGAAGAAATTTAAAATTATATTTGTTATGAGTATTACTGTAACGACCCGTCCCGAATATCGGGATTTAATAATATTTAATTGTGATTTACTAATCTGGGATTAGTTGGGCGATTTCGGACGAATTGTGCAAAATGACCGTTTTGCCCCTGGGCGTGGGCAAAATGTTGACTTTTAATTCGGATGGTCAAATGGACTTTGACCGATGACCGTGACGTAGTTCGGGACGTCACGAGTTCATAGACAGGTGGCACGTTCGATTCCGACGTTCGTGGTGAAAGTTATGATGTACGGAAGTCCAGGGGCATTTTCGTAATTTGGACGATAGAAGGGGAAATGTTGACTTTTTGACCGGGATGTCCGATGGCCGAGGGCCAAGGACCGTTACGTAGGTTTCGTCGATGCGAATCCAACGACAGGCGGCACGCCAAAATCGGAGATTCGACGACGAAGTTATGGGTCACGGAAGTTTGTTTTCGTTATGCACGCATTACGAGGCGTGGACACGTGGCGTTTTCTGATTGGCCTGGAATTCTGAGTGGGACACGTGGACCACTAATCTTTAATTATTGGGATCAGATCTGGTTGGTCAGATTGTTTAAAATATAGGATTTAAATAATATAAAGTATTTTCCACTTATTTTCATCTTTTGATCTGGACCCTTAATCTCATTGGTGAGATTCAATCTGGGCCGTTCATTCCTTTTTCCCTCTTTCTTTAATTGAATCTTCCTGCATCCTCCCACTCCCATTTCTCTCAAACCCGTGAGCAATGCACACGGCTCACACTGCACACCACCACCATTTCTATAACCTTGGGCCGTGCAGGGAACTGTGTGAGCTCTGTTGGGTGCTGGGCACGGTGGGAGACGACGGGAGACGGCTGGGCGGCGACGGAGGGGAAAAACAGGGGATCCGAAACTCAGAGTTTTGGATGTCGATGGAGACCGGTGTTTTGACCGTGCTGGAGGGGTGGACGGAGTTCTGGGATCGAACTGGGCATTTCGGTGGCCACGGTGGTGACCACGGAGGCGAAGGGAGCCTAAACCCGTGAGTTTGATTCTCGGGTCAAAAATGGCAGGTTGGGTTCTACCGTCTTTCGTTCGATCTAGTAAACGGGAGGATGACTCAGAGGATGAGACGAGTCTAGTGGGACCGTTTTCATCGAGAATGGTGGTCGGAGCTGAGTGCAGTCGACGGTGGGTTGGCCGTGAGCTTCTCGATCGGAGAGGTAAGGATTTTGACGTTATTCCTTGTGTTTGTTTCCATAGAACTCCTAGTTTAACTCAGACGGTCATGTAGGTGAAAACCCCGTCCAAAGGGATCTAGTATCGACGGAGAACCGATCGGGTTGGCCCGCGGGTCACGGTGACCCGTTTACCAGTCGTTCGGGTTGAACGACGGTGAACAGTACCCGGCGCGTGGGTTTCACGCGCAGGGAGTTCAACCGGCGCGTGGGGGCGCGTGTGAGGTAATTCTGGGAAACTTCCAACATGACTTTTATCCTATACATTGTAACGAACATTTTGGGATTGGTTTCGTGTCGATCGGACACCGTTTCGTTATTGTTCGGGATGTCAGAAGGTTTTAAATCCAGTTTAAAAATACTTAAAAATTCGGGAAAATTACGGGACTTGAATAGGATGTTAATGGTGAGGTTAGTGATCCTCTAAATTGATTTGAACAGGATTGGGAGTCCCGGTGATAGTGAGGTGGCCCGGGAAGGCCTATGGCACGCGTATCGAGGCGCTCGGTTAAACGGTCTGTGAGTGGACATTGGTTTCATAAATTCGATGCATGCATAACTGTTTTATGATTGTTATAATTATGATTAAATGATTTACTTTGGATATCGGTGAATTTAAAATGATTTCACGCATTTCGAGGTGAATTACGTATTTGCACGTAAACCGAGATTTTCTGGATTTTCACCGATTTCCATAAATGTGGTTGAATATGATTTCATGAAACGGTTACGAACTTGAATAAAGTAAAATCGGGCCAGGGGCCCAGTTGAACTATGAAATCGGGCCAGGGGCCCAGTTAACATGTGGATCGGGCCAGGGGCCCAGTTAACTTGTGAAATCGGGCCAGGGGCCCAGTTGATTTCTACATGTGATTGCGGGTCGGGGACCCTAAAATGGAATTGAATAAATGTTTTCTGGTTTACATTTTATATATGTTCACATGCTGGAATCTATAAATGGTTTTGATGATATTTCGGTTATGGCACGTTTCACGGTATTTGGGCATGAGACCCGTTCGATGAAACGTAACGAATGGTTCGGATTTTATCTATGTATACCTATATGTTTTGCATGTGGATATCTATAAAATGTATTTGGTACTGCACTGTATAGATCCTTCCATATTATATTGTCTCCTCCGGATGAGGTACCCCGGAGAGGTCACGGACGTCTAGTACGTCCAGCGTCTATGACGCTAAGCATCGGGGATGCTGTACCCGAACGGGGTTCGGGGATTGAACTCGGAAATTGAGACCCGAGTGGCACGCGTAGCCTTGTGATTGTGACCTTATTGACGTCAGGGACGTCAGACATCAGGGATGTCGGATTGGAGTGTATAGTGCAGTGGCTAAAATAATGGTTATGGTTTATATGCCTTATGGTTCATATTACTGGATTTATGAAATAACTCTTGGGTTTACTTTTGGAAATTGAAACTATGCTTTGGTTTCCGGGCTAAGGCCCTAATGGTTATTTCTAAATAAATATGGGATTATTGGTTTTTGGTGCATGCATATGATTTTACTGAGGGGCATAAATGTCTTATAAATGTTTTTAACAGACTTGTTTATTTTCGTCCACTCACAGCTTTTGTTTTCAATGCCCTTCAGGTTGATTCCGGATACGACTGCAGCAGAGACTTGAGCATCGCACACCTCCTCCATCGATCCTTACGCACTCTGGAAGCCCGTTTGGGCAATGGCAATCGGTTATCCCTTGTCTGGCGCCTCTTGTCAGACGGGAGCACGTCACATTCCATGGTAATCCCGGGGGGATTGGGATGGGTCGTGTCAATTACAGTTTCAATCGAAATCAAATCGTACAAAAATTTCCTCCAATTTTGATTTTGAACATAAATTGGAGAGGGAGAGCTGTGATTTGGCATTTGTGGGTTCCAATCCGTCCACATCGCGGCTGATATGGCAAAAAGGTGCCAGTGTGTCCAAAATTCCTATTTTACGCATACGTTTCACGTCTACTTAACACCTTGGACGGAAAAAGAGTTGAGTGACACAACTCGACCTTTTCATGCAGTTAAGTTAGCAAATAACGAGTTCAGGGTGTAAAATGTGACAACTATGCAAGTTTATGGTGCATTTAAGTTAAAAAGCTTTTTTATGAACTTCATAGTCTGATCTGATTTACATGAACAAAATTTACATCGACCTTATTCTCATCTTGTACGTAATGCTAGCAAGTCAAACAATAATTTATCCGATTATCTTTATCACCTCCAAATTTGCTGCAAGTACATTTTCTTCTGGTCTAAGCACTGTAAATAAAATAGTTTACGCTTTACAGGATCATCATCGGATTCTACCTTCTTTTTTTTTTATCTGTCATCGGATTCTATTTTAGAACACTGTAATGTATATACATTTATAATATAGAAACCCTTGAGATAGTCCGACATTAATTGCCTTATCATTGCTAGCAGTTCCCACAAATTTCAGAAAAAGACATAAAATTTGAATCTTCCCATCGAAGCCGGGTCCATCCAATTACGAAAATGACAAGTGACAACGTCACCTACGTTACCAAAAAAAAAAATATACGGTCAATATGTATTAGTGTTGAGATGTGAGGAAAATGTCCCATATCGGAAAAACACAACTACAATTTGTGCCTTATAAGATCTTGAGCTACTCCCCTCATTGCCAATTGGTTTTGGGCTACTCTCCTCATTGCCAATTGGTTTTAGGGCCGAACTCCCGAGTCTATATAATGGCCGGAATCCCAATCTCTAACATGGTATCAGAGCGGGTTATCTCACGTGATTGGTTTAACCGTCACACGTGTCACACGTACCCAATCAAATCATCACGTGATAGGCAGGAAAATCTGCCACGTGAGGGGGCGTGTTGAGATGTGAGGAAAATGCCAATTGGTTTTGGGGTGGAACCTCAACTTCTAACAATTAGAACTGGAAGAAAAATTAATTAATTAATTATTACACTTTGCAAACCCTCGTGTTTTACGGCCTAAATCATTATTGGATTGGTGCCCATTTTTATAAAATAATAAGACAAGACTCAACCTCAACCTCTACCACAACCCAATCCATATGTATGTATATAAAGAGAGATGAAAATGACTTGATCAATGACATCGTTTTAATTAGTTCATAATTTCGTGCAAATACGAATTGAAAATAGACATAGGCTGAATTTAGTATTGAAAATAGGTGGCTAATTTAAAGTCAATTATATTAATAAAATAATATTTAATAGAGGTGAACAGTAACTTACCTAAAAATAGTTGGGTCTGTGCCTAATTTCATATCTACATGTACGAGAGAAGAATGAGTTCATGAAGAAAGTAAAACTGGTTAAGAAGTAATTATTTTTATATTTTTTTCTTTTTTATGCACAAAATATTAGAGTATCAATTTGTAACTATACGAATTGATGATTTTTGTTTTCCAAATTTAATAAACTTTTATTTTTTATTTCTCAGTGCTTTTAAGAACTTACCGACTTCTATTTACATCATATTGGACCGGGTTATATGGACTAGATACCTCAAACCCACATCCACTTTGCAACCCCAAATATCACATGGGCCCACGCCCACGCCCACACAACTAATCAACCTTGACAAGGGCCAAACAATTACTGACACGTGGACACATCTCCACCATCCATCTAGATGCCACATGTTCGTCTCACAACAGAAGTGTATTTATTCTACATTGAAACTATTCATCAAGCCTCCTTAAAACACCCATAGAAAGGTGGACACATTTCTCAATAAAGATAACTAAGATTTACTATGTGAAAACTACTATTTATTACTTACCTCCTATATACACGGGCCTACATACTAATTTGGGTGTTTGAGAGCCTTTAGGTCGGTTTACCACACCAATGCTTATCTCTAACCTACGACAAGTCTACTCTCTTTTATATGTCATATAAAGAACATGTGGCGCAAGCAGAGTGAACACAATATCACATCGAAATTGGTATATTTTGTGTGTCAATAGATCTAAATGTATTATTCTTCACAATACGCTAAGGGTTTAAGAGAATTCTCATAAATACAACGTGTATACTAGATTTATTCCCGATCTCCTATATCCTTATATCCAAACTACATTTCACATTTACATTTGACCAGATTTTACCATCCGGAAGATGTAAAAAAGACATGATGAACAAGGCTTGTAATATGATTCATATACTCACAAAGAAAGTTGAAGTTTCAATCTAGCCACTTAGAGATAAAGGAAGTTTGGCGGCTATAACGGCGTGGCGGTGATTAAAAGGTGTTGGACCATTGGTCATTGGTATAAGATAAAGAAGAAGAAGATTAGTTAATTTAATTAACCTGGTTTGGTATACATTAGGAGGTATAGTATAGCTAGAGTGCTATAGACGATGCATGTATGAATGGATTAGTGATATATTCCGATGTGGCAAGAATATCTGGTCCCGGCCGCCCCGCATAAATGTCAGCCATTATTGGCAGCAAAGGGTCATGAATCATGGCAACTCGATCCATCCATCGAAGGCATAATATTTAATACTAAATATTTAAATTGCAAAATTAATTAGTTAATTAATGTGGGGATTGAGGGTTGGCTTGAATTTTACGTGTTGTCATAAAAGGTGGGGTAGACCCTGTTATTAAAATGAAGCCATGCATAATTGTGATAGAAGGAATCATAATCACGAGAGCCTAGATCATAAGCTCGTCTTTATTCGTCTCTTAATTGCTCTCTTGATACAATTCTTTTGACAAGAATATATTAAAGGCTAGGCCATGAGAGAGAGAGAGAGAGAACAATTAATTATTTGGTGGAAAAGTGTACGTCGTGAATTGGTTAAAAAGGGAAGTTCTACTTTTACTATGTTTAGGTGTTGAGCTGTGTGACTGTCCAATCTTTATTGTACGTAGGTGCATGTCAGTGTCAAAGAACGAACGAAGATCACCATTGGGAATTGAGTAACCATATTTACATTATTCTTCTTGCAAACTACTTTTGTACTGTGTATTAGTTGTATTTTTAGGTTCGATTTGTTGCCCAAGGTGTCGCAGAATTTTCCAAAACAGGCCACTATTATTTGGATATTGTTTTTTTACTTTGAAATATTTACAACGTATATATGTCTTTTTTTGGATGCATAGTAAATATAAAGCTGAAAATCCTTTGAGCAAGGGCAACTTAGGTTAAGATGATCAAAGTGGAGCCACCATAAGATCAGAGCGGTGCTAGGCTTCTCCTATAACATTTTTTTTGTACGAACTCTATTGTAAATTTATAATTTTATATACGAAAGTTGGTTGAGAATGAGAAGTGAGAATATATAAAGTTTAAGAAGGGAACTAAAGATCGATGTGCCTACCGTCCACAAAACGCGTGGCTAAAGGCATTGCTACACTATGACTAATAATAAGAAGTTGCTTTTACTTGGGTTCTGTTTCTCTAAACAGTGACTATACTATCCATCCTTAATTTGCATTTGCAATATGCAAATGCCTTTCTTTAATGCCGAAAGGAATCAAAATCCCAGACAAAACTAGGGGGAAAAAAAAAAATAAAGAAGCAAAGAATATCAAACAGAAATAATAATGACTACTTGGAAAAGCGAATCCTGCAAAAGTGAAACAAAAGGCTCTTCCTCAAGCTTAATATCAACCAGTTTCTAGGCTATTTGGAGGTGATTCTTCTTTTCCAAAACCCCAAATACAGGAGTTCGACTTTAACTTGGAAGTTATCAGATCGTAATCATCTACTACACCACCGTTTATAGTTAAGTTTGATTCATATATAATCATTCAATCTTATTAAAATAATTTAGATTTATAAATTTTAATTTTATCGGCCACTTTTAATATTCATTGCTAGTGCTAAGAGGAATCTGGATTCTTGGGATAGATCGGGGTGCGGTAGTCTTTATACTTCCCATCATGTTATTCCGTGGAGAGGGAAAAATAAGAAAAAGAATTTCCTGGGATTCGGAATTAATCACCTAGAAAGTTGCATACGTTTATAAAATCTTCTGTTAATTAATTACTTAATTAAATATCTTGCTTCAATTAGCTTCATTTGGATGGAATAAGAGTCCTTTTTTTTTTTTTTTTTTTCTTCCAAGTGTTTTTCTTCTTGTTTGTCTTTAAAAGAGTTTCTTGATTTAGCAATAAGTTTCAACCCTTGTGCGTTCACTATGATATATAATTTATATCTTTAATTATAACTAATATTAAATTAGTTTCAATGGACTCTAAATCTAAGCTGGTTTTATATTCGATTTATATAAGCACTACAAGAAAAAAGCATGGGCCTGACAAAACTTAGCCCGACGAGCAAATAATTTGTCACTAAAGACAAATTTTCCTGATGAACCTTAATATTCGTTGGGCAAAATTTTGAGCGAGCGACGAACAAATTTGTTGCTAAACCTTTGGCGGGAAAATGTAAGTGTTTGGCGCTTTTCTCGACGAACCCACATATTTCTATGCTTCACTATCTCAATTACTTTCCAACCAGCACCAACTTTTGGATCATCAATGTAGAAAATTTGTTTCACTGTACTAGTTAGGATGTATGGATCACTCTAAAACCACTGGTTGTTTGTGTTGACAGAGATACATAAATGATTTTTAATGATCCTGCTCGGGATACTTGGGTCCGTATCGAACCAATGACTCTTGAACAATATTACTACCCTATGGTCTGCATAAAACACTTTTACTATACTTAATAATTTACCGTAAAACCTCGTATCAGCATTTACTCCATCCCTTAGCACGATTATCCCATTATTTTTAGTAGACAACTTGTCATATCGCTTTGTGCACATAAATTTAACTCCATTAACGTAACAACCATCATATGTTTCTCCTTGAAATGGGCCAATTGCAAGCTGCATCAATTCTTTGCAGAACTTTGGCGAGTTGTCAGCCCTCAACTGTCTCATCTGGCATATATGAAAACACAAAATGTTAGTCTGATTCATTTAAAAATAATTTAATACAATATTTGACTTATATGTGCAGAAAAACAAGGTGGAAACAATTGTTTGTTCATTTCCTCCAAATTACAAGGATATTAGGCCTTCATCAATGTCTCGTGCTGGTCGTGGAAAGGCCAGACTTCATCAAAATTGTTCAATATGAACCAATACGCCACTGCCATGTCACTATAAGTAAAAGGCTCTGAGACTGGACCATTGCCGAACAATTTTATGGGTTAGGCAAACATAGATAAGGACTCCAGATGTTGACCACCATCGTCGTTGTGCGGGGCCCTGTTGAAAGAAGTTTCAACATTTTGAAGGTACATTGTACAAAATGTAAGTGACTCTTTTGCAATGTATGCCTCCGCTATAGAGCCTTTCAGACGTATCTTATTGCAGATGTACTGCTTTTAGGTACCTAACATTGTGCAATGAAATATACAAAACGATTCACATATATACAGTAGATTAAGGAAATATTACCAGTATTAAGAATATTTTGTACCTTTCGATTGGTTACATCCAACGATATTGAACCAAGTCAGCTAGCATTACCTCGTCTGGAAGATGTATTAGTAGGTATAACATTACATCAAAGAATGTTGTTGGAAATATTTTCTTGAGTTGACACATGATATAAACAATGTTCTCTTCAATTGCTTCGAGGTCCACCTTTGCTAGTGACTTGGAACATAGTATCTGCAAAAATTGAGACAAATAGACTATCGTCTTAACAAATTTAGGCTCCAAATATGGTCGAATGTCAATCGGAATGAGTCGTTGTAACAACACGTGATAGCCACGACTTTTCATACCATATAGGGTGTTTCCATCGTTGTCTAATATTTCGAGAGATGTTTCCTGCATAACCATCAGAAAATTTCACACTCTGCAACCAATTAAGAAATTTTTTTCTTATTCTTTGGTGTAAATGTATAACCTGGATGAGCCATGATGTATTTACCACTCACAACTTTTGGCCACAAATATCGCAGAATGCTCATGTCTTGCATACCCAAACGAGTTTTTTTTTTTGTCTTTCGACTTGCACTCAATAGGTAAAATTGTTCCTACCAGACTCTCGGCAACATTCTTCTCAATATGCACGAGATCCGCGATGTGTCTGATTTTCAATTTCTACCAATACGAAAATTGAATGAATAATCGTCCAATTTTTCTGTTCAGCAGGTTTTGGGCCTTTTGTGTTGAATGTGGGAAACTGAATGTGGGAATGTTGGTTTGCCCGACGAACATGTGTTTGTCGGGTAAATTCTTCTCCCTTGTAAGGAAGGTAAATGAAGAGGAATTTTTTTTAATAATACACGTTCGTCGGGTAAAGTCTTCTCCCTTGTTGGGAAGGTAAATGAAGAGGACTTTTTTTAATAATCCACGACTCAGTAAAATATGTTGTATATGAAATAATCTTGACTTAAGCTATAGGGTACGTATGGTATAGTTGGTAAACTGTCACTTCTAAAGAGCAAATTTCTTGGGGTCTAGGTGGCAGTCGCTCATAACTCACTTTTGGTACCTAACTTGTAGGAGTTTCAAACTCGCTGGGAGCACTTTGTGCCCAAAAGCAAGCCGCACTTCGAATAAGGATTAGGGCCCCTTCAATTGTACTAGGGACATCTCAGCAAGCCACACCATACAAGGGGTATTAGGCCCGCCTTTTTGGCCACTCACAACGGGAGGCTACATTTGGGGATGTATTTGTGGTGGATGCATCTCCAAATGTAGCCTTAAAAAATATTCTGGGCTAGATATTATATTACTCATAGTGGGGTCTATATTTATTGGGGTTGGATATGAGTCTATAGTTTTATTTCTCATGATTTCCTAAATATGTATTAAAATAATTTTTTCATTAAATTTTTTAATTTAATGTTTATTTACTTAATCTTTAATTTTTCCCTAAATATTTTAACCTAAAAAAATCTAAATTTCGAACAGATAAGATTTTATTCTATATAGACCGTTAGATCAAATCTTCTCATTTAATTCTTATCCATTAGATCATATTTTCTTATCCAATGTCTTCCGTTAGATCATATTTTCTTATCACAATCTCATCCATTAGATCACTGATTTTTGAGACTCTTTGGTTTTCTCGGTGATGTGCCGGATGACGTTGGAAATAATTGTTGTTATACACGCCCCATATGATTTTATTGGATTGTGAATTGCTAATTGTGGCATCTTCACTAATTACCATATATACTCAGCATAGAGCCATATCTTCTTGGCTACTAAAAATTATTTTTGGTGATAATTTGTTGATAATTGGTGGAAAGGATGTGCAACAAAATTTTTTGTAAGCACAAGTTTGAAAAAAATAAAGAAAATATTGAGAATATTGTGGGTGTTGTAAAATTTAGACTGATATTTACAGGTAAAAAATGAAATTATATATAAATATCTTACCGTTGCATTAACAGTAGGCCGGAATTGGAATGGTTAAAATCATTATTTGATATTTAAAGTGAATCCCACATAATTTAATATCAACATTGACAATTCAAAAAGAAAAAAATCAAATGGATCCCCTATAATTTTTAATTAAATTTTAAGTTTATGTGGACAATGATGAGGTTGACATAGCTGTATTTGAAGTTTGATTTGAAAGCCTTTGAAGGAAGCCCTACCGGAGACTTGTACGGATCTAGCCCTAAATTTTACCCATTGAAGATATTTTTCTTTTCTTTAGAGACTATATTATGGATAGTTTGGGAAGGATCTAGCCCTCATTGTGGATGCCCTTAGGTATGGGAATACCTTGTTATTTACCTTACCCCAGTAACTTAATTTTTTAGCTTCTAGTCTTCCAGAACCTTTTGCAACTTAATTCAACCTTTTAAGTTTATGCTTGTATATATTTAGTTACTATTAAGTGTTAACCTTACCTTTACGCTAAGGACTGCAGACATATATATATATATATATATATATATATATGTATCGTCCCCACCGCTCAGTCAAAAGCTAACGTCTTTTGCTTTTACGTTGCTTCATTTATTAAGGTTTTAAGAAGTTGTTAACTTGTTATACACAATCACGACGGCTCTCAGACAAATTGGAATTATACGTCAGGGTGGTTTGATAATTATTTAATTTGTTTCTATTCAATTTTTATATTTTGTGCATGAGATACGTAAAAGAAATATAGAAAATTATAGAAAGAATGATTTGGAAGGACGGGTGTTGAAGAGGAATATATACAAGTGTAAAAATAAGCAAGTTTTGGTTTTTAGTTTCCATTTCGTGTACTAGCATACTTACGATATTTGTTCTCCATTTCTTCCATCGTGTATATATCCTTCTTCAAACCTTCTCTATCTCGCATATCTTCATAATTCAAGTGTAAAAATTAAGTGGAAATTAATTAATTAAAAACTAGACGTGAATTACAAGTGATTAGAATGTCAACCGCATGTTAGAAACATTTATCACCATTAGAATGTTGATTTATTAAATCATGTAAAAATCAACAATTTCTCTAAATTATGAAGTTGACTGCTGGTCCTCCAAATGAGAATAGAGAGTAGGAGATCCTAAACGTACTCTTCGCAGAGCCAAGCTGTTGCCAATGTATATTGTCTCATAGGACAGCAATGATATAGACAATAGGTAGATAGGGACACAATTAGGAGACCGATCGACTCTCACCGACTACTCCTACCTATACATATGTTGTGTTCCTCATTGTCTCTTTGTTGTTTGCAAATTGGTGTTACCCATGACCGTACCCATGCCATCTTCGATCACTAGCCTGCTCACAATGATCACACTCCGCGTTTCATCTTACACGAATAAAATTTTCAATGTTGAAAATGATTGGCAATTTAGGTTTTGTTGAATGAAATACCAAAGTACAATATTATTCGTTCTACGTTCTAATGTTAGATGAAAAATTCAAAATTCAAATTTTAGGGAGAATATATAGTACTATTCTTAGTTTATTTTAGTGTAAACGATGATTTGAGTATAGACGATTTATGTTGTTAAGAAAAAAAATTTAAGTGAGCGCTACAAGGTTTCTCTCAAAATTAGTCGCATATATAAGAAGAAATAAAATCCTGGTCGTAATTAATATAATGCTCGCAGTAATTGTAACCTCTTGAGTTGAATCGATGATTGTATATTAATTTCCCTCACCACACGATCGCGAGAGAGAGAGAAACACACATATGTTAGTTCATAATTAATACATATTTTATTCATGATTTAATACCTATTTTATTTTGTTAATACTTTGTTGTATGCAATTGGAGAAAATAATATATTTCTAAAAAATCTGTAGAATTAGATAGAGTTTGAAATTATGACAATTTGAGAAAAAAATCAACTTAATTAGAGTTGAATCGAAGAAGTTAAGAAGGAAAGAAGATTGACCATTAATTCAGTATAAAAGATGGATTAGAAGGCACGGTAATTGCTTTGACCGTTGCGTTTGAATCCAATTTTGGCTTACACTTGCTGAACTCCTCCGCAAGATCTTGGCTTATGCTTGCTGAACTCCTCCGCAAGATCTTGGCACGCGTGTATTGAATACTTTACTTCCATTCGGCCAGAGTTCACTGAAGTCCATATTCCAGTCTTTCCTAGCGCGTTAAATTCTAATTTTGACCTCCAAATTTCGGTGGTTGTACCATCGAACTTTCACCTGAAGACTCTCCAGCTGGCCCGCGTGTTTTCTCCTTATTTTTAGAGTTTTTCCAAGCTACATTCACATTTGTTTCCAAGTTTCAAGTTCCGATATTTCATTTTTTGATATTATTTTTACTCCTTTTATATTTACGAAAAGTTTCAAGTTCCCCATAAAGTTTAATAACATATAAGGCCATCTTTGATCATGCCTTGCCACCATCACTTTTCCCCATCCCCGTTTCATCACGTACAACAAAAGTCCAATGCAAATTCCCCTCTTTTATGTTTCCAAAAAATTACACAAACAACTTAAACAAACTTTTCGGAATTCCAAAAATTAACATGATTGAATTAAATAACATAGAATGATAAAAAAAAAAATAGAAAATAAAAAGAATGCAACATGAGGACTTCCCAAGAGGTCACCAATTTCAGTATTACTCTCGCCCAAACTCGCTTAACTTTAGAGCTCTGATGAGATCCGGTGCATTTGAGTTGGTATGATTACATCCGTTAGTTTATGACTTAATAACATATTGACGTGGCTTAAACTATACATTTTAATAAACACGTAATTCAAGTACATGCAATATAAACCCTTTTTGTGTAGATATAATATTAGTAAATAAGGATCGTTCTTAACCGGGGAAATTAGGGAACATTAAATAATGGTTAGTGAAAAAGAATAATAAATAATCAAAGAATAAAATAATAAATGAATAGATGAATTAAGGAGTAAAAGGACAACGCAACAAAACACACTTAACACAAAATTAAAAATAATGCAACACGAGGACTTCCCAAGAGGTCACCCATCGTAATACTACTCTCGCCCAAACTCGCTTAGCTTCAGAGTTCTGATGGAATCCGGTGCATGTGAGTTGGTAAGATCGCATCTGTTAGCTTATACGGTTTAGTGACATATAATGGCCTTCTTAGCTCATGCTTTGCCGCCATTGCTTGCTCCCTTTTCCGTTCATCACGTACGAAAATTGTTCGATGCTATTTTTCCTTCTTTATGTCTCTTAAAAGTTACATGAATAATTTAAATTATTATGACACAATTAAATAATTTAGAATGGTTTTTTATTTAAAAAAAAACACACTTAACAAGAAATTAAAAAGAATGCAACAAGAGGACTTCGTAAGAGGTCACCCATCCTAGTACTACTCTCGCCCAAACTCGCTTAGCTTCGGAGTTCTGATGGGATCTGGTGCATGTGAGTTGATATGATCACATCCATTAGCTTATACAGTTTATTAACATATAATGCCCTTCTTAGCTCATGCTTTGCCGCCATTGCTTACTCCCGTTTCCGTTCATCAAGTACGAAAATTGTTCGATGCTAATTTTCCTTCTTCATATCTCCTAAATGTTAAGTGAATAGTTTAAATTTTCACGACTCAATTAAATAATTTAGAATGCTTTTAAAAAAAAACACACTTAACACGAAATTAAAAAGAATGCAACACGAGGACTTCGCAAGAGTTCACCTATCCTAGTACTACTTTCGCCCAAACTCATTAAACATTAGAGTTTTGAGGGGATCAGTTGCATGTGAATTAGTATGATCGCATCCGTTAGCTTATGTGATTTACTAACATATAATGCTTTTCTTAGCTCATGCTTTGTCGCCATCACGTGCTCCCCGTTTGCGTTCATCACATATGAAAATTGTTCGATGCTAATTTTCCTTCTTCATGTCTCCTAAATGTTACGCGAATAATTTAAATTATTATGACTCAATTAAATATTTTAGAATACTTTTTTTAAAAAAATCACACTTAACACGAAATTAAAAAGAATGCAACACGAGGACTTCCCAAGGGTTCATCCATCCCAATACTAATCTCGTCCAAACTCGCTTAACTTCGGAGTTCTGATGGGATCCCGTGCATGTGAGTTAGTATGATCGCATCCATTAGCTTATACGGTTTACTAATATATAATGCCCTTCTTATCTCATGCTTTGCTGCCATCACTTGCTCCCATTTCCGTTCATCATGTAAGAAATTGTTCGATGCTAATTTTCCTTCTTCATGTCTCCTAAATATTACGTGAGTAATTTAAATTATTATGACTCAATTAAATAATTTAGAATGATTTTTTTTTTCCAAACAACAAAACACACTTAACACAAATTAAAAAGAATGCAACACGAGGACTTCCCAAGAGGTCACCCATCATAATACTACTTCTCGCCCAAACTCGCTTAACTTCAGAGTTCTGATGGGATCATGAGTAAGTGAGTTGGTAAGATCGCATCCATTAGCTTATACGGTTTAGTAACATATAATGCCCTTCATAGCTCATGCTTTGCTGGCATTGCTTGATCCTGTTTCCGTTCATCACATACGAAAATTGTTCGATGCTATTTTTTCTTCTTCATGTCTCTTAAATGTTACATGAATAATTTAAATTTTTATGATACAATTAAATAGTTTAGAATGTTTTTTTTTTAAAAAAACACACTTAACAAGAAATTAAAAAGAATGCAACAAGAGGACTTCCCAAGAGGTCACCCATCCTAGTACTACTCTCGCCCAAACTCGTTTAGCTTCGGAGTTCTGATGGGATCCGGTGCATGTGAGTTGATATGATAGCATCCATTAGCTTATACTGACACGACCCATCCCAATCCCTTCGGGATTAACGCGGGATGTGACATGCTCCCGCTAGACACGAAGTGTAAGAAAAAGGATAATTCATACCTTGGCCCATACAGGGATCCTAGAGTGCGACATGATCGGTGGAGGAGTGCGATGTCTCGATCTCTGGTACAGCCCGCATCCGTAAACAACCTGAAGGGGCATTAAAACCATTAAAAACTGTGAGTGGACGAAAATCAATAAGTTCATAAAACACATTTCATAAAGATACATTTATGTCATTCACTAAAAGTATGCATGCATCGAAAACCAGTAATCAAATCATTTACTTAAATAAACCATTAGGGCCTTAGCCCAAAAACGGTAAAACCAAACATGTGTGGGAAGTGAACTCAGCCCAAAACAGTAGAATACCAAAATCCGTAAATCCAAAACCAAGTGGGCCACTGCCCAAATCCATAACACAAATCCATCAACACCGAAATACCATTTCATAAATCCAATAATCCAGATTTACCACATAACCATCCTCGACATCCTAGATGCCTAGCGTCCCAGATGCTTCACGTCCCAGTCGTCATATCTCACGGTAAAAGCAACGCATGCTGCACGGGGTCTCTTCGGGTCCGTATCTCTGACATCCCAAATGTCTGACGTCCCAGACGTCTAATCATAGCAATCCTTTACAGGACCCGTCCCGAACCCACAGGGACCACAAGGGGACGTGCCCTGCTCCCGTCTGACACCCAATAATTCATACCAATTTTAACCTCAAAACATCAAATGCATAAATAACCAAATTAAAGTCATACATCAAATCCGAATTAAACGAATGTCAGACAAGGGATGAAATCCAAAACTACAAGTTGCGAGCACGACTCTAACATAAACATGCGGGTAAGCCACCCAGCAGGGGTTCAGGTACGCAGAAGTAGATCTATGCCTCAGCCTCTGGTTCCTCTTCTACCTCAGTATCATGACCTGGAGGGGTTACCAAAACATTAAGGGTGAGTGGGCCGAAACTCAAGTTATAAAATCATTTGATAAGTAAAACATATAATTTACCCCTCCGTTTTCCAAACATGCATGCATCATCATTTAAAATCATAAATCATATAACATGTATCATAAGGAATGTAATAAAACCATAACCATAATTTTAGCCACTGCACTATATACTCCAATCCGACATCCCTGATGTCTGACGTCCCTGACGTCAATAAGGTCACAATCACAAGGCTACGCGTGCCACTCGGGTCTCAATTCCGAGTTCAATCCCCGAACCCTGTTCGGTTACAGCATCCCCGATGCTTAGCGTCGTAGACGCTGGACGTTCTAGACGTCTGTGACCACTCCGGGGTACCTCATCCGGAGGAGACAGTATCATATGGAAGGATCTATACAGTGCAGTACCAAATACATTTTATTGATATCCACATGCAAAACATATATGTATACATAGGTAAAATTCGAACCGATCGTTACGTTTCATCAAACGGGTCTCATGCCCAAATACCGTGAAACGTGCCATAACCAAAATCTCAATATCATCAAACCATTTATAGATTCCAGCATGTGAACATATAAGTAAATCAGAAAACATTTAAGCATGCAAGGTTTTAATGAAAACGGGCCCACTCACAGTACGATCCCGCGGTGAACCTGCGCGTATGAACTTGTACCGGGATTATCGTACAATTCCTGTCAGTCCAAATCACATGCAAGGGGTCACTACAAGTCTTAAACGTTTAACCACAAAGTCCGAAATAGAAACCGGCCCGAGGAGCCGTACAACACGTTTCCCGAGGTAACCGGCCCTAAACCGATCCATCAAAGCTTATCTCAGATCAACATGGTTAAATCACCAAAAATGTTCAGAATGATGAGAGGAACAAAAGTCATGTTGATCGTGATCGGAGATAAGGTCCAACGCGCCCTCACGCGCCGCCCAAAGTGGCTGCGCGTGAAAGTCACGCGCCTGACACTGTAGCTGCTACAGTGTCACCATCTTCACCCGTTTATCTGTAATACGGGCCTGCCACCCGCGGCTTGACCCGGTTGATTACCCATCAATTCCTACTCGATTTCAATCCAATTTGATCCTAACATGTTTATTATTCTTCCAATTTAAGTTCTGTGACACTAATTTGCCTCGACAAGTCCTTTAACTGGCCATTCGACCCGTGATCAACCAAACGGGTTGATCATCCCAACTCACTGGCTTCCAAACCAAAATCAAATTAACCTTCCAGGAAGCATCATAGGACTAAAACGAACTATAAGGAATGATCAATTAAACAAAACGTTACCTGGAAGTAGCCGTCCAAACCTCTGAAATTCCTCTGAAAACGGCAGCCTCCGTCCCAGCTCCCCCGTGGCTGGTTGCCTTTGATTTTGATATGGATGTGTTCTAAACACTCCCAGAAAAATCACTCAGTGTTTAGATTGGTCCAACAGACCGTATAAATCAAAATCCGAAATTTCCCTCCAATTTTTCTAAAACTCAATCACTGGTTTTTCTCTCTAATTCCCAGCCCCTTTGCAGCTGAATGAAGTAGACGCACATCCTACTCAGTTTAAACCAACTGAGCCGTCCCAGAGGCTCGTGGAAGCCCAGCCTGGCCACTGAGAAAGTTTCCCGCAAAGCTTCGAATTGGATTAAATCAAATGCCCGTGTTTGCTGGACGAATCCAGCCATGTGCTGATGTCTTTCAGTTTAAACAATTCGCTCTTTTCAGTCCACTAACGGATTAAAGAATGGGATTGCTCAGAATCACCACCCACGGTGGTGCAGCCATGTTCTCCCACGATTGCTACAGTAACCAGGGGTAAAATGACCAAAATGCCCCTGGTTCAATAATTACCAAAATGCCCTTCACTTTCTAGACCCGTAACTCAGCCATACGAAGTCCGATTTCGGCGTGCCGCCTGTCTACGGACTCAGGGCATCGAGACCTACCTAACGGTCCTTGAGTCATGTGAAAATTAGTTGTCAAACGAAAAGTCAACATTTTCGCCCCTCAAGTTCAAATCACGGTAATGCCCCTGAACTTCCGATAGTCATAACTTTTTCTCTGATCGTCCGAATTGGACGTGCCACCTGTCTATGAACTCGTGACTCAGAAATATAATTGTCACATGGGTTATAGGCCTATTTGTAGTTATCTTATGTCCCATGCAAAAAATATAACTTCATGAAAAGAAAAAAAAAAATCACCAGTGGTGATATATTTGGGTTACATTCACCAAAACTTCGGGTGAGGCTTAAGTTAGAGGTTTCCAAAATTATAATCTAACCATCCTTATAAGCAATATACCAACTCACCATTATATAAAGTCCCGTACTACGTCACGGTCATAGGTCAAGGTCCATTTAGTTCATTAATCAAAAAGTCAACAATTTGACCATGCCAATCACAAGGGTAAAAGCGTCAATTCACACATTAAAATACAATATTAAAATCCTCGAATGTCCGGGGTGTTACAACCTTCCCCCCTTAAGAAATTTCATCCCGAAATTTCAAAGAAACAAATGAGAAAATTGTTCTCGCATCTGAGCCTCAGGCTCCCATGTGGCTTCTTCCACATTCTGGTTTCTCCAGAGAATCTTCACGAGAGGGATCATCTTTCGACGTAGTACCTTGTCCTTCCGATCCAAGATCTGTACGGGTTGTTCCTCAAAGCTCAAATCCCCCCGTAGTTCGACAGGTTGTTCCCTAAGTACATGAGAAGCATCACGTACGTACTTCCGCAGCATCGATATGTGGAAAACATTGTGAACTCTAGATAGTTCTGGAGGTAGTGCCAATCTGTAAGCAACTCTGCCGATTCTCTCCACGATCTCGTATGGTCCGATAAAACGCGGACTCAGTTTCCCTCGTCGACCGAATCGGATAATCCCCTTCCACGGTGATAACTTCAGGAAGACAAAATCTCCCACTTCAAATTCCAAGTCTCGAATCCGTCGATCGGCATAACTCTTCTGGCGATCCTGTGCCGCCTTCAGTCTCTCCTTGATAACACGAACAGTTTCCATGGTTAAGTCCATCAATTCCGGCCCTACAGCCGCTCGCTCTCCTATCTCCGTCCAGCAGATAGGTGTCCTGCAATGTCGACCATACAGTGCCTCATAGGGTGCCATCCCGATGCTTGCCTGATAGCTGTTGTTGTAAGCGAATTCCATCAATGGCAAATGAGTATCCCAAGAGTCCTGAAACTGTAGTACACATGACCTCATCATGTCCTCCAGGGTCTGAATGGTTCTTTCAGACTGTCCATCGGTCTGTGGATGGAACACAGTACTGAAACGTAGGGTTGTTCCCAAAGTAGCTTGCAAGCTTCGCCAGAACCTGGAAGTGAAACGCGGATCACGATCGGACACGATCGATTCCGGCGTACCATGCAATCGTATGATTTCCTTCACAAACAACTGAGCCAGTCGATTAGGTTTATAGGTCTCCTGAACTGGCAGAAAATGGGCTGATTTGGTTAACCGATCCACGATCACCCATACTCCGTCCACCCCACTCTGAGTTCTCGGTAACTTAAAGACGAAGTCCATGGTGATGTGATCCCACTTCTATTCGGGAATCGGAAGTGGCTGCATAGCCCCATACGGTCTCTGTCGTTCCGCCTTAACCTGCTGACAGGTTAAGCATTTGCTCACGAACTCAGCAATATCCTTCTTCATTCCTGGCCACCAATAATGGTTCCGGAGGGTACGGTACATTTTTGTACCTCCCGGATGCATAACATAGGCCGAACTATGGGCCTCCTCAAGAATCTCGGCTCGTAACTCTGCCACTGCAGGTACACACAAACGGCCCAATTTCACAAGTGCTCCATCGTCCCGGATGGTAAAATCCTGTCTCCCATCCGCATCGACCTCACTTCTGTAAACACAGAGTATCGGATCCTGAAGTTGTGCTTCGATGATCCGATCAATCAGTACTGGTCGTACATGGAAGCTGGCCAACAAAGCTCCATGCTTATCCGTACCCAAGATAACTCCCGCCTTCCGGAGTTCCACCAGTAAGGGAAGATACACCATCCCAAGGTGTGCAACAGTTCCCGCTGATTTTCTGCTGAGTGCATCCACCACCACATTGGCCTTACCCGGATGGTACTCGATCGTACAGTCATAGTCCTTCAGCAGCTCCAACCATCTCAGTTGTCTCATGTTAAGCTCTTTCTGAGTGAATAAATATTTAAGACTCTGGTGGTCGGTGTATATCTGACATGTTGCGCTGAACAGATAATGTCTCCAGATCTTTAGAGCATGAACCACCGCCGCCAACTCCAAATCATGGGTAGGGTAGTACAACTCATGGGTCTTCAGCTGCCGGGATGCGTAGGCGATAACCTTGCCAGTTTGCATCAACACGCAGCCCAAACCTTGCAGTGAAGCGTCACTAAAGACCACGAATTCTCCACTGTCATCCGGCAATGCAAGGACAGGCGCAGTGGTCAATCGGTCTTTCAACTCTTGAAAGCTCCGATCGCACTGCTCGTCCCAGATAAACTTCACTCCCTTCCGAGTCAAACGAGTCAATGGTGCAGCAATTTTGGAGAAACCCTCCACGAATCTCCGGTAGTAACCTGCTAATCCGACGAAACTCCGCACCTCGGTCACTGTTGTCGGTTTAGCCCAGTTGGTCACCGCTTCTGTTTTCTGGGGGTCCACGCAAATCCCATCCGTCGATATCACGTGTCCCAGAAAACCAATACTGCTCAGCCAAAACTGACACTTGCTCAGCTTGGCGTACAATTGTTCTTGTCTCAGCCTCTCCAAGACCAACCGTAGATGTTCCTCATGTGCACGGGCGCTCCTCGAGTACACCAAAATGTCATCGATGAACACAATCACGAACTTATCCAAGTAGGGTCGGAAGACCCGGTTCATCAGATCCATGAATGCTGCTGGAGCATTCGTCAAACCAAATGGCATAACAAGGAACTCGTAGTGTCCGTAACGGGTTCGAAAAGCAGTTTTCGGAATATCCTCCTCCGAAATCCTCAGTTGGTGATACCCAGACCGCAAATAAATTTTCGAGAAGCACTGAGCTCCCCGCAACTGGTCAAAAAGGTCATCGATCCTGGGTAGAGGATACTGGTTCCTCAGCGTCACCTTGTTGAGTTGTCGATAGTCAATACATAAACGGAGACTTCCCTCCTTCTTCTTTACGAACAACACCGGTGCTCCCCACGGTGAAGTACTCGGTCGGACATATCCCAAATCCACCAACTCCTGCAATTGAGTCTTGAGTTCTCGTAACTCAGCCGGCGCCATCCGGTAGGGTGCCTGGGATATAGGTCGGGTACCAGGGAGTAGTTCAATAGTAAACTCAATCTCCCGCGATGGCGGTAATCCAGGTAAGTCTTCCGGGAACACGTCCGGAAACTCACATACCACCGGTATCTCGTTGATACCCGGAGTATCAATCTGCTCCGACACGACATGCGCCAGATAACCCTGGCATCCCTTCCGTAGAAGTTTGGTAGCAGTAAGTGAAGAGATCACTTCAGGAGGCGAACCGTCACGTTCCCCCTGAAAGATAACTTCCGGCAAACCCGGGCTCCGCAGAATCACCTGCTTGCTACAGCAGTCGATGAGCGATCCGTGCTCCGACAGCCAATCCATCCCTAGGATTATATCGAAGTCGTCGATATCCAGAATAATTAAGTCTGCTGGTAAATCCACATCCTCAATTCTTACCGGGCACCTCCGAATCACCTGATTCACAAGGTACACGATGCCCATCGGGGTGCCAACACCCATTTCGCAATCTAAAGCTGATACCACACAATCAAGCATACCAGCACAACTTTTCGAAATAAAAGAATGTGTAGCCCCCGTATCCATCAATACACGTACAAGAAGGTTAAAGATATGTAGTGTACCTGTGACCACGCCTGGGGCAGTCCCCGCCTGCTGTTGGGTCATGGCAAAGACTTGGGCCCTCGGCCCTCCGTTCCGTCCGCGCCCGCGCGCACCACGTCCAGCACCACGGTCACCTCCCTGACCGCGACCTCCATTAGTGTGGGAAGCCGTGCTCTGCACCACACTAGAGCCCCCAACGTCGTTGTTCTTGGACAACTGCGGGTAATCACTGGCATAGTGGCCCTCCTCTCCACAAGCAAAACAAGTTACTGGCCTTGGCCTGTCCGAATGCCCGCCAGAAGCACCGCTCCAAGATGAGCGTTGCCCAGAGTTGTATCCAGATCCTCTGCCCTAAGAGCCTCCTCGTCGACCTGACCAGCCACGACCCTTGAAGGATGAGGGTGCTCCCCTGTAGCCCCCTCCCTTGTTGTTCTTATGGCCCGATGGCCCACGATGTGGGCGATCCTGACGTCGCCCCTCGCCCGAAGGTTGTCGTGTCTGGTGTGCTGCCAGACTGGCCTCGACACGCACCGCAGCGTCGACCAAATCTCTCAGTGAAGCATGAGTAGCAGCAGTCACACTTGCCCGGATCTCCCCTCGGAGTCCAAGCTCAAACCTCTGGCAGTTGTCCTCCTCCGTTCTCACGAATGATGCAGCGAACCGGGATAGTTTTCCGAAAGTTTGTTCGTAGTCCGCAACGGACATATCCCCCTGCTCCAGCCGCAGGAACTCAGCCTCCCGTGCCGCGCGAAAGGATCGCGGGTAGTACTGGTCCAGAAATCTGGAACGGAAAGCTTCCCAAGTAGTGGTATGGACCGACCACCCAGACATTTCGAGTCCGTGCCACCACTGGTAGGCTCCTCCTTCCAGTAAGAAGGCCGCCAAGGTCACTCGTTCGCCCGGAGGGCAGTGCATCACCGAGAAGATCCTCTCCCACTTGGTGATCCAATCATGAGCATCCTCGGGGTTTGATCCCCCGCAGAAAGGAGTGGCTCCCAACCGTTGAGCCCTTTCAATGCTCGCGCATTCCATCTCCCTTTCCAGATCCTCGTCAGTTCGTGTATGAGGAATTCTCCTAGGAGGCATAACCAACTGTCAAGAGGCATAGATCAGATAACGATGTTCATAAAAGTCGAAAAGTAACTAGTACTAATCGCTAGTCTAGCATGCTGACCAATACCCTAGTACTGACCACAACCTAGTGCTCTGATACCAAGCTGACAGGACCCGCCCCGAACCCACAGGGACCACAAGGGGACGTGCCCTGCTCCCGTCTGACACCCAATAATTCATACCAATTTTAACCTCAAAACATCAAATGCATAAATAACCAAATTAAAGTCATACATCAAATCCGAATTAAACGAATGTCAGACAAGGGATGAAATCCAAAACTACAAGTTGCGAGCACGACTCTAACATAAACCTGCGGGTAAGCCACCCAGCAGGGGTTCAGGTACGCAGAAGTAGATCTATGCCTCAGCCTCTGGTTCCTCCTCTACCTCAGTATCACGACCTGGAGGGGTTACCAAAACATTAAGGGTGAGTGGGCCGAAACTCAAGTTATAAAATCATTTGATAAGTAAAACATATAATTTACCCCTCCGTTTTCCAAACATGCATGCATCATCATTTAAAATCATAAATCATATAACATGTATCATAAGGAATGTAATAAAACCATAACCATAATTTTAGCCACTGCACTATATACTCCAATCCGACATCCCTGATGTCTGACGTCCCTGACGTCAATAAGGTCACAATCACAAGGCTACGCGTGCCACTCGGGTCTCAATTCCGAGTTCAATCCCCAAACCCTGTTCGGTTACAGCATCCCCGATGCTTAGCGTCGTAGACGCTGGACGTTCTAGACGTCTGTGACCACTCCGGGGTACCTCATCCGGAGGAGACAGTATCATATGGAAGGATCTATACAGTGCAGTACCAAATACATTTTATTGATATCCACATGCAAAACATATATGTATACATAGGTAAAATTCGAACCGATCGTTACGTTTCATCAAACGGGTCTCATGCCCAAATACCGTGAAACGTGCCATAACCAAAATCTCAATATCATCAAACCATTTATAGATTCCAGCATGTGAACATATAAGTAAATCAGAAAACATTTAAGCATGCAAGGTTTTAATGAAAACGGGCCCACTCACAGTACGATCCCGCGGTGAACCTGCGCGTATGAACTTGTACCGGGATTATCGTACAATTCCTGTCAGTCCAAATCACATGCAAGGGGTCACTACAAGTCTTAAACGTTTAACCACAAAGTCCGAAATAGAAACCGGCCCGAGGAGCCGTACAACACGTTTCCCGAGGTAACCGGCCCTAAACCGATCCATCAAAGCTTATCTCAGATCAACATGGTTAAATCACCAAAAATGTTCAGAATGATGAGAGGAACAAAAGTCATGTTGATCGTGATCGGAGATAAGGTCCAACGCGCCCTCACGCGCCGCCCAAAGTGGCTGCGCGTGAAAGTCACGCGCCTGACACTGTAGCTGCTACAGTGTCACCATCTTCACCCGTTTATCTGTAATACGGGCCTGCCACCCGCGGCTTGACCCGGTTGATTACCCATCAATTCCTACTCGATTTCAATCCAATTTGATCCTAACATGTTTATTATTCTTCCAATTTAAGTTCTGTGACACTAATTTGCCTCGACAAGTCCTTTAACTGGCCATTCGACCCGTGATCAACCAAACGGGTTGATCATCCCAACTCACTGGCTTCCAAACCAAAATCAAATTAACCTTCCAGGAAGCATCATAGGACTAAAACGAACTATAAGGAATGATCAATTAAACAAAACGTTACCTGGAAGTAGCCGTCCAAACCTCTGAAATTCCTCTGAAAACGGCAGCCTCCGTCCCAGCTCCCCCGTGGCTGGTTGCCTTTGATTTTGATATGGATGTGTTCTAAACACTCCCAGAAAAATCACTCAGTGTTTAGATTGGTCCAACAGACCGTATAAATCAAAATCCGAAATTTCCCTCCAATTTTTCTAAAACTCAATCACTGGTTTTTCTCTCTAATTCCCAGCCCCTTTGCAGCTGAATGAAGTAGACGCACATCCTACTCAGTTTAAACCAACTGAGCCGTCCCAGAGGCTCGTGGAAGCCCAGCCTGGCCACTGAGAAAGTTTCCCGCAAAGCTTCGAATTGGATTAAATCAAATGCCCGTGTTTGCTGGACGAATCCAGCCATGTGCTGATGTCTTTCAGTTTAAACAATTCGCTCTTTTCAGTCCACTAACGGATTAAAGAATGGGATTGCTCAGAATCACCACCCACGGTGGTGCAGCCATGTTCTCCCACGATTGCTACAGTAACCAGGGGTAAAATGACCAAAATGCCCCTGGTTCAATAATTACCAAAATGCCCTTCACTTTCTAGACCCGTAACTCAGCCATACGAAGTCCGATTTCGGCGTGCCGCCTGTCTACGGACTCAGGGCATCGAGACCTACCTAACGGTCCTTGAGTCATGTGAAAATTAGTTGTCAAACGAAAAGTCAACATTTTCGCCCCTCAAGTTCAAATCACGGTAATGCCCCTGAACTTCTGATAGTCATAACTTTTTCTCTGATCGTTCGAATTGGACGTGCCACCTGTCTATGAACTCGTGACGTCCCGTACTACGTCACGGTCATAGGTCAAGGTCCATTTAGTTCATCAATCAAAAAGTCAACAATTTGACCATGCCAATCACAAGGGTAAAAGCGTCAATTCACACATTAAAATACAATATTAAAATCCTCGAATGTCCGGGGTGTTACAATCCTACTCCTGAATCACTATACAGTCTGGTAGCTTCGTATAATGACCCCTCGTCGGCAATGCACCGTGACTTCCCCAGTGTCCCAGACACCTGGAGGAGACCATCCACAGATTCTCGTATCAAGATGGTATATGGAAAACAGTTTTATAAAGCCATTTCAAAACATATCAAAAGGCCCTGCCCGAAATTTCTATAAAACAAACATAAATCCATTTAGGGTCTCCTACCCAAAATCACGTTTATGAAACATAGGGTCCCAGACTCGAAATCACATTTATAAATCACAATTGGGCCTCATGCCCGATTTCATAAACCAACTGGGCTTGGCCCGAAACATAACTCAAATGGGTCTTAACCCGATTTCATCTTTCCAAAACCAAAACCAGTTCATCAAAACATCAATGAAACCACAAGCACGTAAAATTACAGTAAAACAATAAACCTCGAAATACGTGCAAATATAGGATTACCTTGAAATATGTGCAACCCTGTAAATCACCAATGCCACAATCATCACTATAGAAATCACATATATAAAACATATAAAACAGTTATGCATGCATCATAGTTTCGAAAACATTGTCCACTCACAGACCATCCTACGCTGCCGCCTCGATACGCGTGCCATAAGCCTTCAAGAATCACATCACTATCATCAGGACTTATAAACCTGTCCAAACCACACTAGAGGGTTACCAACTACCTCATTAACCTCTCATTAAATCCTCGTAATTTTCCTGAATTTTTAAACGTATTTTACATAGACTTTAAACCTTCGAACACCCAAAACTATATCGAAACGATGTCTGATCAACACGAAACCAGTCCCAAAATGTTCGTTACATCGAATAGATGATTTCACATGTTAAAAACTTTCCCAAAATACCCCCACACGCCTCCATGGGCCGCCCAAAAGCGCTGCGCGTGGGCCTCACGCGCTTGGGCACTGTTCATCTTCAACCTCCAGCCGACCGATCCAGACCGGTTCGACTGTGCAACCGGTCCAACTGGATCAGCGTGACCATTTCGGGCCAATTTCGACCCTTTATTCAACCCGTTTCCACTCCAATTTTCACCTTAACCTTCCTCTAATCATTCCTAATCGATCCATAATTCAAAAACAAGAAACCAAGTCCAAAATCATACCTTCAAATGGATGCTTGGACCAGCCAACCACCACCTATGTGTTCTCGTGACTCTGGCCACCATTGGCCTCCGTTCCAAGCCTAATAGTTTCCTTTCATCCTCCAAAACAAAAACTAGTCAATCAATACGATCAATAATTACCAAAACGTGGTTTGCCATTTTTGAATTCAAAAACAAGGAATTAGGTCCCTTACCTCCGAACCTCCACCACCGTGCATGACGGTCGACACCACCACCACCATCATCATCGTCTCACTTCCCTTTCTCACTTTCATTCACATACCAAGTCCAGAAAATGAGGATTGAAGGGTTGGGATTGAATGGGTTGCATGGTTACTGGTTTGGGAGGAAAATGAAGATGATCGATCGAATGGGAAAGAAGAAATATCCCATAGTGTGGGGGAATGTGCCAATCAAATAAGGGATAGGTGTCACTTACTGATTCATCCCCCTGATTTCCAATCCAATCCAAACCTGCCATATGTCCCTCTTTCTCGGTTTTCATGCAATAGTACCGTAAAGCTTTCTAGAACCGTAACTTCACTGTCGAACCTCCAATATCAACGTGCCACCTGTCTACGGACTCGTGACGTCCCGATCTACGTCACAGTTATCGGTCCTCGTACGTTCGATTCCCCGAGTCCAAAGTCAACATTTTGCCCAATTCTAGGGTCAAATTGGTCATTTTACACCGTCCGTCCGATTTCACTCAACTAATCCCTGATTAGTTATCCTAAATTCATAATTAATTAATACTTAATCACGATATTCAGGACGGGTCGTTACAACCTTCGCCCCTTAAAAAATTTCGGACTTGAAATTCCAACTATCCAGATTCCACCTCCACCTCGTGGAAAGCAAATTTGACCTCACATCATGTGTACGCGTGTACCACAACTAACCAGAACAATGCTTGTCTGCACCCAGACGTTCCACTAATACTCATGTCACATCTTCTACACTTGACCACTTCGAGTGAAATTAATCACACGTTACGAGTTGATATCACTTGACAACTACTCCCACTAGGAGTCACCAATCTCACTCGTCAATCCACGCTGACACCTCCAGCTAAACTGTCACCACTCGCTAGTCACAAATCAATCTGGCACCTCTCCCATACTGAGAGCTACCAAACCCACAACTCCTCCGAATTTTCTAAATTTTACCACGTCAACATCATACGTCGCATAACGTCACACTCAGCTGGCACTCACGAATCCATGGTAATCATTCGAGTCACCCACACAACTCTGACTCATTCAAGAGTCGCACTATGGTACCTCGTACCAAGTCTCCCTCAATGTAGCTTAAGATGAACGGCAAGATTCCACCTCGCAGGGCAAGCTCAAACCTGCGACATTTATCGGTCTCAGCATCCATATCTGTCAACTCCCCCAGTGATCCATGACGTTGGTGAGAGTCACAGAGCAGTCTCACCACACAAAGCAACTCGTGGTTACACTAACCACCAATCACTCAACCTGAGTGTAATTGGACCCCATCGAATACCTGCCCCGCAGTGATAACACCTTCCAACTCTAGAGTTCCACTAGACATCCACGGCTCTGAGCACCTTCTCATACGATCACTGAACCATCAAAATCACTCTGGCCCAGCGCACAATATTCAATGTGCAGTTCACATTCTCAACCAATCCAAAGATATCGGAACTAAGCCGACTACCAACACGTTCATCCATATACCCCTAGTACATCCTATATACCGTCACCAGGCACTATTCAGGCCTGTCTAGTATCGACCCTCGCACAACGTACCTTGTACATACATCCATTCACCAACCAACCTACAACATAGCTCGTAGCTAAACACGCTTCAATTCTAGAGTCCATCTGTCTAATCCAGTACTAGACAGATCAAATACTCTAACTCATCATCCATCACGAGTCCCATGGCCATCCAACTAGTATCACAACGTCAACTCCCAAACACGTCATCCAATGCGTACCAATCCGAATTGGATCCACCAAAGTGTACCGATTCACGCCAAATGCACATCCAATCTCACTCACATCTACTGAGACACACCAACTCCGAACCTATCGGTTACCGGTTCATTCGATTACTATACCATATTCGATTGACTTTGGAAGGAATCCAATCCCTTCATTCACATACCCAAGACTAACCAATCCGACCTCGTCAGATACCCACTCATTCTATTAATACATCATACAGAATTAACCTCGAAAGGAAGTTAGTTCCATAATTCTCATACTCAAATATCCAAGACAAATCATAAACACCTCAATTCACTCAACTACCGTCTCGTACGGGACTAACTTCGAAAAGAAGTCGACCCAACATTCCCATATCCAACCTCTGTCTTGTCATCTCACTAACTCTTCCAAAAGATTCTTCAATTATCTCACAAAACGATTCTCCTCTGCTCCTAGCTCAGCATAATCAGCAAGACGGAATCGCCCAGCATGAACATGACATCACGATCCATGCCATCCTGATCCACCACAACATCACCCGATCATTAACGTCACGATCCTCGATCGTCACAACATCCTATATCCTCAACATCACGATCCGGATCCACCTAGGATCCACATATGTTCCCACTCAGCTAATCACCAGATTTCAGGTCATAGGGTCTTACACCCTCATTGAATCTGCATACGACCAAATCGTTCCTCAAGCATTTTCACATCTAATCACTCAGTCAAAGATGAAACACGTCTAGACTGTGGGTCCTCTCCAATTAACTCATATCGATCTTTGTCATCCCACCTAGGGAAAATCAAAGATGAACCAAAACGATGACATCAAAATTCACCCTACGTGAATGCAAACATAAACACACTGCACTCACCGCACCATGTAACCAAACATCGTCTGCCACTAAGCAGAAAATGAGAAATCACGCTCACCTAACTTCGAATTACCCAACTCCTCCTAATGACCCAAAACAAATCACGGGTCCACCAACGACTAATATATGTTGACAACTTCTCGACATCCATCCCCAATTCGGAATCAAACACCCTTCTCAACGTCTCAATCACAACTTCTCTTGATTCTGAAATTCCAACCATGCTAGAAATAGATATGCTTCCAACTAGATGTCAAGTCCAACCACTAGACTTCCCAATTCCTGAACTCACTCGGACAACCATGTGTCCGCAACCAATATATCACCCAGACCGCCTGTCCGTTTATAACCGTTTATGCACATCCAAAAGGATATAATTCGTTACTATCTTGTTCTCACATCTAAACCTTTACATGCTCAACTCTTGGGTTTCCATGTTATTCACAATCACACAATCTTACATCAGCACTACCATTGATTCACTTCGGCTTCTTCCAAATTCAATAAATTCTTAGCACTTCCTCGTGGGACTAGAAACACACAACCGTTCAAGTTTTGGAGTTGACAACTCCCTGAATCCACTAATTACCATGATATCCTCTGAGTCATCCAAAACTCCACGTGTCTCATCATACCTTTCTATCCATTCATCACCCAGTCATCTCATACTTGTTGGAGCTTAACCCAACATATCTCAACTCCTGCTGGATCCCATCTAGTCCATCACTCACCCAATGCCGAAACTCAAATACCAAAGATATGCCAATTGCGACGGAGTCACATCTCAACTCGTGGCTCATTGTCATCACAATCACTGGCACGCAGTGTGCGAATCAGATGACCCTGAGTCATTACTCATACGGAGCAACAACCCCGTACCTCCGCTTAGGTTAAAGGAACTTTGCCTCTCTCGTACCCCACAACTATGAGTACCACCACTCTCACAAACCACAACAAGATAATGAATGATCCCTGAACATCCCCCGATTTTTCAACAACCACAACTATATCAATCGCCCCGAATAACCAGCCATCTCCACACGAATGTCGACCAACAGTCCTCGTCATTGAGATCCGCATCCACACATCACACTATTATTTGGTCCAACTCGGGATTCCATATATGATCTCATAACCGTACTCGTGGATCGAATCCCATCATTTCACTTCGTGTCGGGCCAACCAATCTCCATAGTTTCGGCTTGACTCATTAAAGTCGTCCACATCGTCATCCACGACCTCAGCCGCTCTGTGCAGCACAAGTTCCAATCCAACAGTCACAACCTGGGGTTTGACCCGACAGACCACCCCGACTTCGGAAAGTCGTCAACTCCACAAGGACTACAGACTCACAATTCTAATTTGTCATCACAACTAAGGTTCGCCTTCCCAGACCATCCATCATAAATTAGGGTTCCACAATTACATCTTAGGGTTCCTCTGAACCCAACTGCCCTCTACAGTAAAATCCACAATTTGACCAACCCTAAGGTCTTGACATCGTATGGACGTCACTCCAATCCTACCATCAACTCAACTGGGGTTCCTCGAACCCAGCTGCTCCCAACACCAAAACAATCTAACATCACGTGACCGAATCGTTGGACGGTCATCGCACTACCAATCCATCAAAAGTAACCCTACTCGAGTGGAAATACACTGACGCACAGCGTATCAGGCCAATCACACTCTATCCACTATTCATCCTCAATAACTACCAAACTGGCATCCTACTATCAGGTTGATAACGGGCTGACCACGTAAAGACATCACATCCTCGACCTACGTATACCACAAGAACTACACGGTTTTCTCAAATAGCGACAATCTCGCTCTGATACCACTTGACACGACCCATCCCAATTCCCCCCGGATTAACACGGGATCTGCCATGTTCCTGTCTGACACGAAGTTTCGGACATGGGATAATTCATACCTCGGTCCATACGGGGCTCCCAGAGCGCGCCAGGATCGGTGGAGGAGTGTGATGTCTCGGTCTCTACTATAGCTCGCATCCGTGAACAACCTGAATGGCATTAAAACCATTAAAAATTATGAGTGGATGAAAATCAATAAGTTCATAAAACACATTTCATAAAGATACATTTATGCCCTTCACTAAAACTATGCATGCATCGAAAACTAATAATCAAATCATTTACTTAAATAAACCATTAGGGCCTTAGCCCAACAACTATAAAACCAAACATGTGAGGTAACTCAGCCCAAAACCGTAGAATACCAAAATCCATAAATCCAAAACCAAGTGGGCCACTGCCCAAATCCATAAACACCGAAATACCATTTCATAAATCCAATAATCCATATTTACCACATAATCATCCTCGGCATCCTAGATGCCTAGCGTACCAGACGCTTGACGTCCTAGACGTCATATCTCACGGTAAAAGCAACGCGTGCTGCACGGGGTCTCTTCGGGTCCATATCTCTGACATCCCAGATGTCTGACGTCCTTGGCGTCTAATCATAGCAATCCTGCTCCTGAGTCACTATACAGTCTGGTAGCTCCGTATAATGACCCCTCGCAGGCAATGCATCGTGACTTCCCCAGTGTCCCAGACACCTGGAGGAGACCATCCACAGATTCTCGTATCAAGATGGTATATGGAAAACAGTTTTATAAAGCCATTTCAAAACATATCAAAGGGCCCTGCACAGAATTTCTATAAAACCAACAAAAATCCATTTAGGGTCCCCGAACCGAAATCACGTTTATGAAACATAGGGTCCCAGACTCGAAATCAAATTTATAAATCACAATTGGGCCTCATTCCAGATTTCATAACCAACTGGGCCCTCGGCCTGATAACATAACTCAAATCGGTCTCAGCCCGATTTCATCTTTCCAAAACTAAAACCAGTTCATCAAACCATCAATGAAACCACAAGCACGTAAAATTATAGTAAAACCATAAACCTCGAAATACGTGCAAATACAAGATTACCTCGAAATATATGCAACCATGTAAATCATCAATGCCACAATCATCACTATAGAAATCACATATATAAAACATATAAAACAATTATGCATGCATCAGAGTTTAGAAAACATTGTCCACTCACAGACCGTTCTACGCTGCCGCCTCGATACGCGTGCCATAATCCTTCCTGAAACACATAACTATCACCGGGACATCCAAACCTGTCCAAACCACACTGGAGGGTTACCATGACAGGACCCACCCCGATTATCAACTTGATGACCGGGACGAACCATGCTCCCGTCTGACAATCCAACAAAAAAGACCAAAACAACCTCACAAAAACCCACTATACACATTGCCAGACCAGGGAGAATTTATAATACAACAAGTCCACAGTCATACAGAGTATAGTACAGTACAAGATATGACGAGAATCCTACTAAAAGTTGGCTACAAACGCAACGGGAAAACTCTATGCCTCTGCCTCAACGTTAGCCCCAGTGCTAGCACCACCACCTGGAGGGTATTTAAAAACCAGAAAAGTGTGAGTGGACGAAAAGTAAATAAGAGTTTCAAAAACAGTTTTTTTTTTTTAATTTTTTTAATTATTTTTTTTTATAAAAAAACCAGGATTTTGCCTTCCGTTTTAAAAACATGCATGCATAACTCAGTATCTGAAAACAACTATATAAACAGTATGATAATCATTATGAAAACATCATTATAAAAACATGAAATACCAAATATCATGATCCGATCAAACTTGCTGGATCTATCCGAGTCTTTAAACTCCCGAGTCTTTAAACTCAACAGGCATACGGGGGAAATAACATAATATAACTCCCGAATCCTTAAACTCAATCTGGGTCTTTAAACCCAATCCGGGCCCGCCCCCGTCATAATCGTAATCCGGGTCATTAAACCCAATCCAAAACCGTTTTTAAATCATTTCTAAATCCATGTCCAAACCCGAATTCAAAATCACTATTCCGAAGCCCTGTGGGCGTTCAGAACCGTCATTCCGAATCCAAATCCGGAAATCCCTTTTTCAAGCTTTAAAACCAAATCTCGATTTCCGAAATTCGATTCTAAAACCAAAAACCTTGATTATCAAATCATGTTGCAAAACCTGTTTATAATCATTGGAAGCCAGTTATTGATTTAAATCCCAAAACCATAGCATCGAAATCATAATCAATTCATATCTCGTAAAATGTACTGAAAATACGAATAATTCTAAGAAACGCATCGAAAACGGTGAAATCATGTAAAGCGGATAAATCATAATTCGAAGCATGAAACCATATTTAAAAGCATGGGAATAATAGATAAAAACAGCTATGCATTCTCAGTTAGAAAACAAACAGTCCACTCACAGTTCCGAACACGTCACTCTCGTCCCGTACGTTCCTCGGTTGCCTCAGGGATATCCCGACTTGTCAAAAGTCACCATTCTGGGTCACAAACACTTCACTTAAGCTTACCCTAATTTCCCCAAATTTTTCAGATTTTTAAACGTAATTAAACGAACCCCTAAACCTTCGGACACTCAAAACTAACCCGAGACGATGTCCGATCGTCTCGAAACTTGTCCCAAAATGTTTGTTACATAGATTAGAGTGAAAACCATGTTGGACACTTCCCTAAAACATGCCCCACTCGCCCTCATGCGCCGCCCAAAGGGGCTGCGCGTGGGCTTCATGCACCTGCTACAGTGTCGTCTTCAACCTCTGTCCAAACCGGTTCAGACCGGTCCAGTCCAACCGAGCCGACTAGGCCGGTTCTCACTCAAATCCAGTCCATTTTCAAACCTAACTACTCCATTAGTTTTGTCCCACTCCTAGCAATAGATTCAGCCAATTAACACACAAAATAAGGGTCTAAAACTCATATCCCAAAGTCGAAGCAAAACCCAGAAAAGTCGAGTTGCTATTCCCGGCCACGAGTTGTCTCCTCATGGCACGGCTTCGACTCCTGAGCTTAGTAACAACGTCCTACAACTATTAGAATCAAAAGAATATCTCAAACACCTACCAAAACCCATGACTTTACATTCGAACCAAAACTGGGAAACAGGGGACCCGAAACCTTACCTTCCTTCTGTTCACTGCCGTGAGCTCCACAGTGAGTCTCCCAAAGTCACTCCTCAGGTCCTCTAATCACCACCACAGACCAAGCTTCAATGGGTTTGATCGATTAAGGCTGCACCACAACCACGACTCCCTCTCTGTTTTTCAGGTTCTGCTCACCTCACACACACACAACCTCACTCTAGTTCATCCCAAAACACTCACTAAACTCTCAGCTTCTTTCTGATCAAACACACTCGATCACCAAGAATTCACACACACTAAGAACTGATCAATTGCCTCTCTGTTTTCAGTCTCTCTGTTTTCTTCTCTTTGAACGATTACAAGCCATTTAAAATTGTAACCGTGTAGGCTAGAACCCTCTAGGATCACACCAGGTGTCAAACAGCCTGTGGACACAACCCAAAAATATCCAATAATCACTACCCACATATCCTTATCCGGTTTGCACAAAGTCCAAGGTGTAAAAAGACTGAAATACCCCTAATTATTCAAATTATGATTTTACCCTTCACTTCCTAGACCCATATCTCACTCGTCCGATGTCCGATGAAGGCGTCCCAGCTTTGGTTTTACTCGGGACGTCGAGACCTACCTAACGGTCCCCAGTTTGCGTGAAGAAAACTTGTCATGCAAAAAGTCAACAAATTCACCCTTTTTAACCAAATTATGAAAATGCCCTCAACCTTCCGAACATCATAACTTCCTCCTCGGATGTCGGAATCAGGCGTGCCACCTGTCTACGGACTCGTGACGTTCCGAACTACGTCACAATCATCGGTCAATTTCCATTTTACCATCGGAACTAAAAGTCAACATTTTTCCCATTCTAGGGGCAAAATCGTCATTCTGCGCCGTCCGTCCGAAAGTATCCAACTAATCACCGATTATCTTCGTTAATCCGTCACTAATCACTAATCTAATCTCGACTTCCGGGACGATTCGTTACAATCTACCCTCCTTAAAAGAAATTTCGTCCCCGAAATTCCACATCTCGTATCTCCGTAACTAGCGGGGAGAAATCCAACTGATCCTACACTTGGGTCTCCTACCCGGTGTCCATCTCCTGCCAAACCAACGTATCGTGACAGTTCTCAACCTATCACCTCAACTTGCTCAACCGAACCAAATCACCTGAGATCTTCTCGAGTAGAGCGTACCTCGAACCCAAACTTCTGTCAGCGACCCGTTCTGACCCACCCAGAGTTACAACATACTCGCCTCTACCTTGACTTAACTAATCACCTCTCCAGTGGTTCCACTAATCCTTAACACAGTCAACTTATGGGCACACCAACCACGTTCTATACTGTCTTTTTACCACCGGACTCTAATACCTTCCTGTTTAACCAAAAACATACCTCTCAAGTCAGGGTCTCACCAGCCACTCAATTTGGAACTACAGCCTACAAATCAACCAGTCACTCGAGATCACCCTGATCCGGTCCACATGTTCCATCCAACAACATCCAACTTGCGGGAACTACACTCGTCCGTCTACCCTGGCTCTAAGCGGTCACCACACTTCTACCAGAACTGCACGTCCAAAGCATCGGCCTGGTTCCGACCACTGCAGAACCCGTACGTATCTTCCACGTACCTTCATCCAGTACCATCAACTAGATCTACATTGCACACGCAAGGAAAACCCTACGAACTTAAAAGCAACAAAGGTATTTTAGAATACCTCAAACACAGTTCATAGAGTATATCCTCACGTACTTCCACCTACACCTTCCGGGAAAATCCAACTCAAAGTCCTTCCTAGTCTCTCGGTCTCCTGGTCGGTAGGAACTCCTAAGGTAACTCAACTACAAATCCAAAGTAGACCCCCTGTACCAATTCTAGGTCCAACAACCAATACCCAACTCAAACCCTAAACCAGGAGCGATCCAAACCTGATCTACTCACCCTTAAGGGGATCCTACCTACCACCTCACTACTTCGCTCTCACTTCCCACAACTTCTCAGCCCACCCCGTCGAATCAAATCGATACAGTCCTTAACACAACTAAAGGCACACCTAGATTGTGGGTTCTCTTCAATAACCTTATCTCGATCAGTTACAGTTACTCTTCCCCTTTCTTTCGTTATCCTTCAACGGAACACACGTAGTCCTCAACCTTGTCACTCCGAGTCATTCTACCTTAATCCAACCTACCGTCATCCCCTAACACTTGCCACCTACACCATCTCGGAATCAACACCTCGTCTTATCGTCCAAACCACAACATCTTCTGATTCCGAGATTCTAATCTCCGCTTCCAGACTAATTGTCCAAACGTCACCTTCTAACTACTCAGAGGAAATCCTAAACTCATTATGTATAACACGACCAAAGATAGTAAAGGTACCTGTCACTACGTCGGGTGCTGACTGAACATCCTGCTGATTCATCGCAAAAACTCGGGCCTAGGGTCCTGAAGATCGGCCGCGTCCCCTCAAACCACTAGTGGCACCACCACCTCCTCTAGTGCATGCTGCCCCTGAAACTGACTCTGTGCTCTGTCCCGGCTCTGCCGTACCTCGGCCTACGCCACCCTCCTGGGTACCGATGGACACTCTCATCGAAAGTGACCTCGCTCTCCATAGTAATAGCAAACATCCCGACTAGGACCTCCACTCGGTCTCCCTGTGGACGCAGTAGATGTCGCACTAGCTTACGAAGTTGGCTGTGCTCGCTGTCCACGGAACCCTGAACTCTGGAAACTACCAGGTCTACCAAACCGATCATCGCCCGCGGATGAAGTTCCACTGTAATTACCCCTCTTCGGGGTCCTCTGGCTCGAAGCTCCGGAAAAAGGATGCTCTCGGCGTCGTACCGGTAAACTAGCCTCCACCCTCACTACAGCATCCGACAACTCTCGGAGGGTCACAAATGATCCAGCCGTCACTATGGCTCGAATCTCACCCCGCATGCCTAACTCAAACCTGCGGCACTTTTCAGCTTCTGTAGCCACAAACGCAGGAGAAAAGCGGAACAACATCTGAAACTTCTGCTCGTACTCAGCTACAGTCATACCCCCCTGTTGAAGCTTTAGGAACTCAGCTTCCTTGGCATCGCGGAAAGAACGAGGGTAATACTGGTCAAGGAACCGCTCACGAAAAGTCTCCCAAGTCAACGTGTGAGCATCCCAACCGGACAACTCAAGAGTGTACCACCACGCATACGCCGCACCATCCAGTAAAAAGGTAGCTAGTAACACTCGATCCTCTGGTGGGCATCGCATCACTGCGAAAATCCGCTCAAGTCTAGTAATCAACCTGTGGGCTTCCTCAGGGTCTACCCCACCACTGAACGTCGTAGCCCCAAGACGCTGGACTCGCTCAATCGTAGCACTCTCCGCGTCTCTCGCAACGTCTTCAGTAGGTCGTGGAGAGGGCTCACTTCTCGGAGGCATGGTCGATCGTAAGCTGAAAGAGGCATAGAGTCAGTATAACGACCTAAACATAACCTCGTAACCGATACAAACTGTAAACCTATGCTCTGATACCAATTGACAGGACCCACCCCGATTATCACCCTGATAACCGGGACGAACCCTGCTCCCGTCTGACAATCCAACCCAAAAGACCAAAACAACCTCACAAAAACCCACAATACACATTGCCAGACCAAGGAGAATTTATAATACAACAAGTCCACAGTCATACAGAGTATAGTACAGTACAAGATAAGACGAGAATCCTATTAAAAGTTGGCTACATGCGCAACGGGAAAACTCGCAACGGAAAACTCTATGCCTCTGCCTCTACCGCAACATTAGCCCCAGCGCTAGCACCACGACCTGGAGGGTATTTAAAAACCAGAAAAGTGTGAGTGGACTAAAAATAAATAAGAGTTTCAAAAACATTTTTTTTTTAAACAAACCAGGATTTTGTTCTCCGTTTTAAAAACATGCATGCATAACTTAGTATCTGAAAACAACTATATAAACAGTATGATAATCGTTATGAAAACATCATCATAAAAACATGAAATACCAAATATCATCATCCGATCAAACTTGCTGGATCTATCCGAGTCTTTAAACTCCCGAGTCTTTAAACTCAATCCAGGCCTCAATATAATCCGAGTCTTTAAACTCCCGAGTCTTTAAACTCAACAGGCCTACGGGGGAAATAACATAATATCCGAGTCTTTAAACTCCCGAGTCTTTAAACTCAATCCGGGTCTTTAAACCCAATCCGGGCCCGCCCCCGTCATAATCATAATCCGGGTCTTTAAACCCAATAACCAGATCTAGCAAATCCAATCCAAAACCGTTTTAAAATCATTTCTAAATCCATTTCCAAACCCGAATTCGAAATCACTACTTCGAAGCCCTGCCGGCGTTCAGAACCGTCATTCCGAATCCAAATCCGGAAATCCTTTTTTCAAGCTTTAAAACCAAATCTCGATTTCCGAAATTCGATTCTAAAACCAAAAACCTTGATTATCAAATCATGTTGCAAAACCCATTTGTAATCATTGGAAACCAGTTATAGATTTAAATCCCAAAACCATAGCATCGAAATCATAATAAATTCATATCTCGTAAAACGTACTGAAAATACGAATAATTCTAAGAATCACCTCGAAAATCGTGAAATCAAGTAAAGCAGATAAATCATAATTCGAAACATGAAACCATATTTAAAAGCATGGGAATAATAGATAAAAACAGCTATGCATTCTCAGTTAGAAAACAAACAGTCCACTCACAGTTCCGAACACGTCACTCGCGTCCCGTACGTTCCTCGATTACCTCAGGGATATCCCGACTTGTCAAAAGTCACCATTCTGGGTCACAAAAACTTCACTTAAGCTTACCCTAATTTCCCCAAATTTTCTGGATTTTTAAACATAATTAAACGAACCCCTAAACCTTCGGACACTCAAAACTAACACGAGACGATGTCCGATCGTCTCGAAACGTGTCCCAAAATGTTTGTTACATCGATTAGAGTGAAAACCATGTTGGACACTTCCCCAAAACATGCCCCACGCGCCCTCACGCGCTGCCCAAAGGGGCTGCGCGTGGGCTTCATACGCCTGCTACAGTGTCGTCTTCAACCAATGTCCAAACCCGTTCAGACCGGTCCGGTCCAACTGAGCCTGCGAGGCCGGTTCTTACTCAAATCCAGTCCATTTTCAAATCTAACTACTTCATTAGTTTCATCTCACGCCTAGCAATAGATTCAACTAATTTACACACAAAATAAGGGTCTAAAACTCACATCCCAAAGTCAAAGAAAAACTCAGAAAAGTCGAGTTGCTGTTCCCGGCCACGAGTTGTCTCCTCAGGGCACGCCTTCGACTCCTGAGCTTAGTAACAACGTCCTACAACTATTAGAATCAAAAGAATGTCTCAAACACCTACCAAAACCCACGACTTTCCATTCGAACCAAAACTGGAAAACAGGGGACCCGAAACCTTACCTTCCTTCTGCCTACCGCCGTGAGCTCCGTCGTGAGTCTCCCAAAGTCACTCCTCAGGTCCTCTGATCACCACCACAGACCAAGCTTCAATGGGTTTGATCGATTAAGGCTGCACCACAACCATGACTCCCTCTCTGTTTTTCGGGTTCAGCTCACCTCACACACACACAACCTCACTCAAGTTCATCCCAAAACACTCACTAAACTCTCAGCTTCTCTCTGATCAAACACACTCGATCACCAAGAATTCACACACACACTAAGAACTGATCGATTGCCTCTCTGTTTTCAGTATCTCTGTTTTCTTCTCTTTGAACGATTACAAGCCATTTAAAATTGTAACCGTGTAGGCTAGAACCCCCTGTAGGCTAAAATCGGACCTCCCGGATCAAAAGTTAACTTTTTGCCCTTGTTTAGGGGCAAAATCGTAATTGTGCCCTGAACATCCGTTAATCCTCGTTTAATCCTCAATTAGCCTTGCTAATCAGCCATTAAGTCTTAATTAATCTCGATAATTCGGGATTGGTCGTTACAATCTTCCCTCCTTGAAGAATTTCGTCCTCGAAATTCAAACCGACCTGATTCCACAAGGAAACTGTGGAATCCTACCATGTCCCCTCTACTAGGGTATTCTCCTGTACACGTACACGTTCGTTACAAACGTCGTACTCATCGGTACTCGCGATCACCGGAGCCTCCAAAGCTCCAATTCGTTCTCGAGTACTACATGCCAGCTCGTACGTCTCACTCGAGACAGTGTAGACGTCTCGCCTATCACTCTCCCCGACGGGTCAAATATACTAGGTTGCCATCCAAACGGCATTTCAGTCTGATGGTTCTTCTTGTCTGATACCTAAGTTAGCTTTTCAGTCTGACGACCTTTTCTATCCGAAAATTGGGCCGATATCCTATTCAGCCTCCAATTTGGACAACACCCTCTAGATCCTGCCATCACAATGGCACGCATCCCATCTCACAGGTCATCCTAAGACCTATGCCGCAGGTTAATCAACCTCGATACTCGCATGAACAACTCTCTCCTTTTCCAATACTCAAAGCTGACTCTCTTTAGAATCCCATCAATCAATACCAATCCAATCGGATATCGATTAAATCCATTACTACCATAGGTCACAACCATCGTGACCAGCTGGAAACTCCCGGCTCACTGCGCTTTCGCCGTGCTACTCTGATCTCAACTCACTCTCGAGTTCTCGTAACGTATCTCGTATCACTCAGTGATTTCCGTTGACATCTAGACTCACCTCGAGTCCCAATTTGTCACAATCGCAATCAATCTAATCGCTACTTATGTCCCATCTAGGACTCTATCCAACCTACAATATACTCATACTCTCGGGAACTCTCGACTCGACATACCGATTGACCGTGGTCAATCCCATCGTCCAACGTGCACAACACACCGGTGCATCCCCACATCAAAAGGACCACTTGGCCCGCTTTAGTCCTGCACTCGTGTAACGTCCAATCACACACTAATCCTTACTGCCCTCAACGTCTTCTCAGAGTACTCGTGGTCACCTGACCAACTTCAGAGATAGACCAATCAACATCCATCAAAACCTCTACTCTCAATCCAACTTCTGTCTTGTCTTCTCGCTAACTATGCCGAGAGATTCTTCCACAGTCTCACAATACGACTCTCCTCTGCTCCTAGCTTGGCATAATCGGCAGCACGATTTTCCTCAATGACGACCTGACTACGGTCTACTCGACTCACGATCGCCATCATCATCTCAGTCATCCCGATCATCCTGATAGTCACTACACGACTCGATCTAACTTATCTCGATTTACCGTGAATCCACTATCTCGTACACTCACTCGTCATATCTAGTGACGCCAAGTACCATTCACTCGTCAAGTCAAACAAATTTGGCCCATAGCCTAGGTGTTCGGTTCTTACACCCTCTTTGAACACTTTAGCTGTCATATCGCTCCTCGTTATCCCACCTAGGGAAGAATCCAGGAGAATCCAAGATGATGACATCAAAGTTCATCCTATGTCATCCTCCGACACCCACCACTATCTGCTAAAGAGTCATACTCAGTGACCTCGAAATATCCATCATCAATGCGGAATCAAGTACTCTTCTCATTGTCTCAATCACAACTTCTTTTGATTCCGAAGTTCTAATCACGTTGGAAACATGCCTCTTTTCCACTTACTGAGCTCACTCATTACACGAGCATCCTCATGTCCTATATGCAAATGATTTCCATGTCCCAAAATCAGGAGGTATGGTCAACCGTAGTCAACCAAAACCAATCCGCAATGGACTCTCAGCTATGGTGATTAGAATCTCGGAATCAGAAGATGTTGTGGTTTGGACGATAAGACGAGGTGTTGATTCCGAGATGGTGTAGGTGGCGAGTGTTAGAGGATGAGGGTAGGTTGGATTAAGGTAGAATGACTCGGAGTGACAAGGTTGAGGACTACGTGTGTTCCGTTGAAGGATAACGGAAGAAATGGGAAGAGTAACTGTAACTGATCGAGATAAGGCTATTGAAGAGAACCCACAATCTAGGTGTGCCTTTAGTTGTGTTAAGGACTGTATCTATTTGATTCGACGGGGTGGTCTGAGCAGTTGTGGGAAGTGAGAGCGAAGCAGTGAGGTGGTAGGTAGGATCCCCTTAAGGGTGAGTAGATCAGGTTTGGATCGCTTCTGGTTTAAGGTTTGAGTTGGGTATTGGTTGTTGGACATAGAAATCGTACATGGGGTCTACTTTGTATTTGTAGTTGAGTTACCTTAGGAGTTCCTACTGACCAGGAGACCGGGAGACTAGGAAGGACTTTGAGTTGGATTTTCCCGGAAGGTGTAGGTGGAAGTACGTGAGGATATACTCTATGAACTGTGTTTGAGGTATTCTAAAATACCTTTGTTTCTTTTAAGTTCGTAGTGTTGTCCTTGCGTGTGCAATGTAGATCTAGTTGATGGTACTAGGTGAAGGTACGTGGAAGATACATACAGGTTCTGCAGTGGTCGGAACCAGGCCGATGCTTTGGACGTGCAGTTCTGGTAGAAGTGTGGTGACCAGCTTAGTGCCAGGGTAGACGGACGATTGGTGTAGTTCCCACAAGTTGGATGTTGTTGGATGGAACATGTGGACCGAATCAGGGTGATCTCGAGTGACTGGTTGATTTGTAGGCTGTAGTTCCAAATTGAGTGGCTGGTGAGACCCTGACTTGAGAGGTATGTTTTAGGTTAAACAGGAAGGTATTAGGGTCCGGTGGTAAAAAGATAGTATAGAACGTGGTTGGTGTGCCCATAAGTTGACTGTGTTAAGGATTAGTGGAACCACTTGAGAGGTGATTAGTTAAGTCAAGGTAGAGGCGAGTATGTTGTAACTCTGGTAGGGTCAGAATAGATCGCTGACAGAAGTTTGGGTTCTAGGTACGCTCGACTCGAGAAGAGCTCAGGTGATTTGGTTCGGTTGAGCAACTTGAGGTGACAGGTTAAGAACTGTCAGGATACGTTGGTTTGGCAGGAGATGGACATCGGGTAGGAGACCCAAGTGTAGGATCAGTTGGATTTCTCCCCGCTAGTTACGGAGATACGAGATGTGGAATTTCGGGGACGAAATTTCTTTTAAGGAGGGTAGATTGTAACGACTCATCCCGGAAGTCAAGATTAGATTAGTGATTAGTGATGGATTCACGAAGATAATCGGTGATTAGTTGGATACTTTTGGACGGATGGCGCAGAATGATAATTTTGCCCCTAAAATAGGCAAAATGTTGACTTTTAGTTCGGATGGTCAAATGGACATTGACCGATGATTGTGACGTAGTTCGGGACGTCACGAGTCCGTAAACAAGGGTGTTACGCCTGATTCCGACATCCGAGGAGAAAGTTATGATGTTCGGAAGGTTGAGGACATTTTCGTAATTTGGTTAAAAAGGGGAAATTTGTTGACTTTTTGCATGACAAGTTTTCTTCTCGCAAACTGAGGACCGTTAGGTAGGTCTCGACGTCCCGAGTACAACGACAGCTGGGACGCCTTCATCGGACATCGGACGAGTGAGATATGGGTCTAGGAAGTGAAGGGTAAAATCGTAATTTGAACAATTAGGGGCATTTCAGTCTTTTTACACCTTGGACTTTGTGCAAACCGGATAAGGACATGTGGGCAGTGATTATTGGATATTTTGGGGCTGTGTCCACAGGATGTTTGACACCTGGTGTGATCCTAGAGGGTTCTAGCCTACACGGTTACAATTTTAAATGGCTTGTAACCGTTCAAAGAGAAGAAAACAGAGAGACTGAAAACAGAGAGGCAATCGATTAGTTCTTAGTGTGTGTGAATTCTTCGTGATCGAGTGTGTTTGATCAGAGAGAAGCTGAGAGTTTAGTGAGTGTTTTGGGATGAACTAGAGTGAGGTTGTGTGTGTGTGAGGTGAGCAGAACCCGAAAAACAGAGAGGGAGTCGTGGTTGTGGTGCAGCCTTAATCGATCAAACCCATTGAAGCTTGGTCTGTGGTGGTGATTAGAGGACCTGAGGAGTGACTTTGGGAGACTCACGGTGGAGCTCACGGCGGTGAACAGAAGGAAGGTAAGGTTTTGGGTCCCCTGTTTTCCAATTTTGGTTCGAATGGAAAGTCGTGGGTTTTGGTAGGTGTTTGAGACATTCTTTTGATTCTAATAGTTGTAGGACATTGTTACTAAGCTCAGGAGTCGAAGCCGTGCCATGAGGAGACAACTCGTGGCCGGGAATAGCAACTCGACTTTTCTGGGTTTTGCTTCGACTTTGGGATGTGAATTTTAGACCCTTATTTTGCGTGTTAATTAGCTGAATCTATTGCTAGGAGTGAGACAAAACTAATTGAGTAGTTAGGTTTGAAAATGGACTGGATTTGATTGAGAACCGGCCTAGTTGGCTCGGTTGGACTGGACCGGTTTGGACAGAGGTTGATGACGACAGTGTAGCAGGCGCATGAAGCCCACGCCCAGCCCCTTTGGGCGGCGCGTGAGGGCGCGTGGGGCATGTTTTGGGGAAGTGTCCAACATGGTTTTCACTCTAATCGATGTAACAAACATTTTGGGACAAGTTTCGAGACGATCAGACATCGTCTCGAGTTAGTTTTGAGTGTCCGAAGGTTTAGGGGTTTGTTTGATTACGTTTAAAAATGCAAAAAATTTGGGGAAATTACGGTAAGCTTAAGTGAAGTGTTTGTGACCCGGAATGGTGACTTTTGACAAGTCGGGATATCCTGAGGCAACCGAGGAACGTACGGGACGTGAGTGACGTGTTCGGAACTGTGAGTGGACTGTTTGTTTTCTAACTGAGAATGCATAGTTGTTTTTATCTATTATTCCCATGCTTTTAAATATGGTTTCATGTATGTGCATAAACGGTATTAACGGACGCGTGGATGGTGTACGGTTGATGGTTTGGACGATACCTCCTGATCATACCTATATATGACCCATCCCCGTAAAATCTCATACGTATACGTATAAGTATAACCCATCCCTGATATTTGACACGATTCATCTCTATACTAGTGTGCACACTACTCGGGGTCTTACTCCGAGTCTACCCCCAGGAATTCTCCGTCTGGGAGGCTCTATCTCCGGATCTAGTCAGAGCATCTCTCCGGAATCTGGTCCGGGACCACATTATAACTTCCATTCCTGGAATGGGCTCCCTATGGGGACACTCATTCTGGTATGTGGATCGTGACTCTCTAGGTCGGCGGCTGGAGGAGACCAAATAAATCATATGGAGGGTTTAATACATTTTCTAAACACTTTCTTTCTCAAAACATATTTCAACTGGGTCTCATCCCCGATTCATCTCAACAGGATTCCTCAAATCTGATTCAAATTCACTTTCACAGGCCTCGGCCTAGATCCTCAGTTCAACAGGGCCGCTTGCCCGAATTCTCATTTCATAAACCGAACTGGGATTCAAGCCCAATTTCACAATCAACTGGGCCTCTAGCCCGATATCACAACTAACAGCGCCTCATGCCCGAAACCATAAGTCAATGAAGCTTCGAGCCCGATTTCACAATCAACAGGGCCTCAAGCTCGATTTCACAATCAAAGGGGCCTCAAGCCCGATATTACGATCAACTGGGCCTCAAGCCAAAATTCGTAAACCAACGGGACCCTCGGCCCGATCGTATACTCAAATGGGCCTCCAGCCCGATTTCTCATCAAATCAAATCGACTCTAAGTCCGAGGGTTTCCAATCAAATTGGTCTCATGCGCGATTCCACATTTCCAAATCCAAAACCCATTCATTAAACCCTCATTGAAAACCTAACACGTACAAGCATCGTATAAAATTAGAAATCTCGAAATACGTGAAAATACGTAAATCCTAGGCTCCCACAAACAAATGCACTCATGGCATCACAAAACATGTATTTAAAACATTTGTAAACATTTATGCATACATCGATTTTGAAAGAAAGGTCCATTCACAAACTATTCGAAGTCGCGCCTCGATACACGTGCCATAAGCCTTTCCCGGGCCAATCGTCACCTCTGTGGTTTCTAAACCTATCCATATTAATTTATAGGGTTACTAACTACTTAAATAACCCCTCACTAAAGCCCCATAATTTTTCTGAATTTTTAACTATTTTTAAAGTCGATCCTAAACCTTCGGACGTCCCGAACTATATCGAAACGATATCCGATCAACTCGAAACCAGTCCCAAAATGTTTGTTACATCGAATAGATGAAATTACATGTTGCAACCTCCCCCCAAATCCTCCCCATGTGCCTTCACGCGCCGCCTAAAGGGGCTGCACGTGAAGCCCACGCGCCACAGCATAGTGTCATGTTCTTCCCTGCGACGGACAGTCTAGACCGGGTTCGTGTGAGGTCGGTCCAACTGAACCGACGTGGACAGTCCAGCCCTATTCCTCATCAATTGTCGGTCTGTTTTCTTCCATTTCGATTCCATTCTTCCTATTTCATCATTTCCTATCTAATCATGTCAATAAACCCTAAGAAAAACATCCAAACCCGACTGTGATATTGGAAGCCCACGGCCCCTGTTTTTCCAGACCATTTGTGATAATGAAAAATAAATGGGTTTGGGTCTTGTCATTCCTCCGCCGTGGATGGCGGTCCTGCTGCCCCTTACCGTCCCTTAGCTCCACAACACCTCTCTGTCTCTCACTCAACCTCCCAAGGCCACTCAAACAAGGATTGAATGGGTTTTGGCGATGGCTTTTGGGTGAGATCGGGGAAAACATAAGAAATGGGGAAATGGGGATATGCATGTATGTAATCATACTAAGAAATGGATGGGTGACACTTGTCACTCATCCATTGGGCAAAAACAAAATATCTGAGGCCCATTAATGACAATTGGCACTTGCCTCGTAATTCGTGCAATAGTACCACAGAACTTCCTTAAACCGTAACTTTTTGTCGAACAACCGATTTCGACGTGCTGCCTGTCTACCGATTCGTATCGACTCGATCTACGCAACGGTCCTCGACCCTCTACCATCGGACCCCCTGGGTCAAAAGTTAACTTTTTACCATCGTTAGGGGAAAAATTGTAATTTCTCCCTAAACGTTCGTTAATCCTCCTTTAATCCTCGATTAGTGTTGCTAATCTGTCATTAAGTCTTAATTAATCTAGAAAATTTGGGACGGGTCGTTATAGGCCCCATTGGTTTACGTAATCGGGCATGAGGCCCAGTTGGTTTATGTATTCGGGCTTGGGGCCCAGTTATGGTTTACGATTGTGATTTCAGGTGGGGGATCCATAAATGGATTTCTAATTTCATGATGGTTTATGGGGACCGGGCATGAATCCTTTGAATGGTTTTGAGAATGATTACAAAATGGTTTTCAATATACCAACCTTTATATTATGGATTGTCTCCTCCAGGGAGGGTCGTTGGCCTAGGTGGACCCCGAATTAGTCACAGAGCACTAACTGAGTGGAGTCGCCCTCGTTGGGTTCCTTACTCTCAAGAAGGCTTAAGGATTATAACCCCCAGGGAGGGTCAATGATCTGCGGACATTGACTTGGCTGGACCCTAGGGAGGCTTGGGATTGAGACCCTGGGCAGCACGCGCGTAGCTTTAGAAACAGTGAAAGGATTGGTTATATGATATATGGTAAACATGATTACTGGATTTTAGAAATAGATTTTCTGTGTTTTATGGATTGGGGCAGTGACCCACGTGGAACATGTTTTACGGATTTTCGTATCCTATGGTTTTGGTCTACGTTCCCACATATGTTTGATATGATTATGGATTTGTGTATATGGATTTGGGCAGGGGCCCGTATGATTTGGATTTACAGAATTTGGGACTGAGACCCTTTTAATGGTTATTTGGATAAATGGTTTTTGTATGCATGCATGCTTTTTAGTGAAAGGCATAAATGTCTTATGAAATATGCTTTTGTTAAACTTTTGATTTTCGTCCACTCACAGTTTTCGTTGTTTTTAATGCCATTCAGGTTGATCACAGATGCGGACTGTAGTAGAGACTGAGACATCACACTCCTCCATCGAATCCTGGAACGCTCTGGAAGCCGGTCGGGTTGAAGGGCTGAATTATCCCTTGTTTGACACTTTGTGTCAGACGGGATCACGACACATCTCATGTTAATCCCGGAAGGATTGGGATGGGTTGTGACAAGTGGTATCAGAGCAGGTTTGCTCTTGTGGTGCGCACAGGTCGAGGATGTGATGTCTCTATGGGCTGCAGTTCATTATCAACCTGATAGTTAGGATGCCAATTTGATAGTTAGTAGGGTTGAATCGTGGAGTGTTGGTTTGGCATTTGATACTTAGGTATGCCATAGTTCTGTCGTGGTTTGGCAGTGTGGGACCCTATGAAGGGATGAATGTATTAGCACTTTAGAGTTTTAACCGTGGGACGGTTATGTCAAGAGCGACTTTCACGATGTTGTAGGATCGGTTATGACGGTAGCATGGAGTTGTGACCATTAGATGGTCAGGTCGTTCTGAGTCGTGAATTGTGCTGCTGGGAGCAGCCAGGTTTCCCCGAACCCCAATTGAGTGATGGAACCCTAATTGACCAGATGGTAGGTTATGATGGGCGTCCATATGGTGTCAGGACCGCGAGGTTGATTAGATTGTGATGATACTGCCTTCTGCAGTTGGGTTCAGATGAACCTGAGGGTGTGATTGTGGAACCCTAAATCATGATGGATAGTCTGGGAAGGTGAACCCTAATGGTGATTGATGGGTTAGAGTATATGTGTACAACGGAGTTAGTTGATGGCCTTTGTAGGAAACCCTAGTGTTTGTTGTATAGTTCAGAAATGTGAGTCGATGAGTGGTTTAGTTCTAGCGACTATTCGAAGACGACACCGTCGGTCGGTCATGTCGTGTCAGCTTTAGTGATGGGACTACACTCTGCAGTCGGGGTTGTATTAATCGGTTAGACCTAGTTGGTTGTCGTACTACTCTAGTTGTGAGGGATGGTTAGTGCAGGCAAGGTCATGGATGACCTGGTAGACGACATTGGTTGAGTCGAGTGGAGATCGGTTAGAGATTAGTTGGATATGTTACCAGGGTTTGGTACTTGTTGATGGAATCCTGGAGTGGGGATACAGAGTAGTTAGTGCAGGCGATTTATTTCGTTGGATGTAGAGTGTCGATAACGATGTTTGGTGGTTGGGTCTTGACAACGCCCAAACTACGTATCAAATTAAACACGTAATTCGAGTATTATGCAATTTAAACCTTTTTTGTGTAGATGTAGTATCGGTAAATAGAGATCGTTCTTTAACCGGGGAAATTAGGGAATATTAATAATATGTTAGTGGGAAAGAATAATGAATAAATTAATGAATTAAAGAATAAAATAATCAAAGAATTAAATAATCAAAGAATCAATAAATTAAAGAATAAAGGAATAAGAGAACAAAGAATTAATGAATTGATGAATTAATGAATAAAAGAATAAAAGAATAAAAGAATAAAAGAATAAAGAATTAAATGGGGAGTATTGAGGGAATGTAATCGTACAAATACAAGTAAAAACATATATAAACTAATCCTACTTCTACTCTAACTTATGTACAAGTGGACTTCCCTTAAACACAAACTTCACCAACACACTAACAATTACATAAATTCGAATTAATCACGAAATCATACCTTCATAAACTCATATTTTTCATACATTTTTCATACCATAAATGCACCGAACAACGGATTTTTACTTACAATACGATTACCTTAAGTTTGTGATTTAATACGCTGAACAACAGTCATACATTAAATCTCTTGAACTCTACTCTAAATGCCCCGAACAACGGATCAACATTTAGTTTCGAAATGAAGGTTAAGCTTTAAAATGTAAGAAGTAAATGATTTTTAGAAAGTAAAACACATGGAGATTGTATTCAATTTTTACAATAGATAGGAAGGAAAAACCAATACATATATTGCATTATAAATAGAACCAATAACAAATAAAAGAGTTTAAGAGGATGGAGAGCAAATGTTACACTTTTCAGAATGGAAGAGAACAATGGATTGTTTTTCACAAGGAACACCAAACAGCGGCTGGAACCTTATGAAGATGGAAAAGATTAAACAAGGAAATTCGGACTTGAACTCTCAAAATTTGTATTGGAAATATTTTGCCAAAGTTTCTCCTAAGAAATGCTCAATTGTGTGCCTCTTGGAAGTGTACTTCAATAAGTGAAATGAACCCCTATTTATAAGGAGAGAAATCAAATTAAACTCTAAAAATAAAATAAAAATTACAATAAAAATATTCCAAAGTGAAATGATGAGGTTGGCTGATTTTGGGGAAAATATTGGCTGATTTTGGGGCAAATATGCTGATTTTGGGGAAAAGATGCTGATTTTGGGGAAAATATGCTGAAAAATCAGCCAAAATGGTTGAAAATGAGGAAATAGGGCTGCTGGTTTTTGGCTTGGGCTGCTAGATTTCAGAAGCTTCCATTCGAAATTCCAAGCAAATTTCGGTGGCCTCCCTTCTTTTAGTCATATCCTTTTCGTTAAAACTCTGATTGGTATGATTCTTTCTCTGAAATGCTCAGAATTTCATGCTTTATTTATTTCTGCAAAAATCCCACAAAATATATTATATTCTCCAATTTTTTATTATTTTAATATTAAAAGTTAAGTATAAAGGGTATAAAATAATATAAAATAATGTTTAATTAACGACCTATCAGGTCTGCACGAGTCTGTGGCAGGCACTACCACCGAGGATGGATATAGTTGTAGTTGTTGTGAATCGAGTGACGTTCAAGGAACGTTTTATTTTCTTGTATGAGTTGTCAAGGTGATTGTACCCAGAGTTGTGGGTACGGGGGAGGCAGAGTTACTCCAACCTGAGTAGAGATAGGGGGTCGTTGCTCGGTATGAGCAAAGATCCAGGGTTGTCCGATTTGCATACGGTGTGCTAGTGCTGGTGCTGGTGCCGGTGATTGTGATGACGATGAGTCACGATTCGGAATGTGACTCCGTCGAGATGGGCATATGTTCGGTATTTGTGATCCGACAGTGGATCTCGGACAGAGTTGGACTGGATGGGATCCAGCAGTAGTTGAGACGTGAGGATCAAGTAGTAATGGACCATATCATTTTGGATGTACATAAACGGTATAAACCGATAGGCGAACTTAGTAGTGAGTTAGACTAGTTACAAACACGTGGTTGATGTCCGAGTGTTTCGGTTCCGACATGGTTGGAACTTCGGAATCGAGAGAGGTTGTGTTTGAGGCGACAAGGGGGTTGCTTGATTCCGCATTGGTAACGAGTATTTCGAAGTCATTTAGGATGACTTCTCATGTTTCTGCTATGGCAGATGATGATTGTTGTCACCAGTACATGGATCGTGTATTGGTTGGTGGACCCGCGATTTATTTTGGGATCATCCGGATGAGTCAGGTATTTTGAAGTTAGGTGAATGAGGTTTCTCATTTTCTGCTTAGTGACAGACGATGTTGGGTTACATGGCCTAGTGAGTGCAGTGAGTTTTGTTTGTATTCACGTAGGATGAATTTTGATGTCATCGTTTTGCATCATCCTTGATTTTCCTAGGTGGAATGACAAGGATTGATATGGAGTAACCATAGTCTCGACGTGTCTCGTCGTTGACTGATCTGTTTAGATGTGGGAAATGGTCGAGGAGTGAGGTGACTGACGAAGGATTCAAGAGGGTGTAAGACCCTAGGATCAGATTTCAGGTGGATTGTTAGCCGATGGAGCATATGTGGATCCTAGGTGGATCTGGATCGTGATGTCGTGCTGTTCTGGCAGACTTCGTCCTGCTGATTTTGCTAAGCTAGGAGCAGAAGAAAATCGTTTTGTGAGACAATTAAAGAACCTTTTAGAATAGTTATGAGATGATAGGATAAAGGTTGGATATAAGAATGTTCGGACGACTTCTTTTCAAAGTCAATCCGGTATGAGACGGTATTTGAGTGCATCGAGGTGTATATGATTTGTCTTGGACATTTGAGAATGTGGATATTGGGACTGAAATTCTTTTCGAGGTAAATCCCGTATGTTGTATTAATCGAATGAGTAGGTGTCCGACGGGGTCAGATTCGGTCAGCCTTAGATGTGTGAATGATGGGATTGGCTTCCCTATGAAGTCAATCGAATGTAATATGTTAACCGATTGAGCGGGTAACCGATAGGTTCGGAGCTGGTGCGTCTCGATAGACGTGGGTAATATTAGATGCTTTTTTGGCATGAATTTGTACGCCTTGGTAGGCGTGAAGTGGATTGGTATGTGTTGAATTACGTGATTGGGGGGTAGACGTGGTGATGATGGTCAGGTGACCATGGGACTCGGAATGGATGATGGGATCGAATTTTTGAGTTTTCTAGTACTAGATTGGACAGATGGACTCCAGAATTGAAACATGTTTGGCTACGATGTAAGTTGTAGGCTGGTTGATGGATAGATGTACGTACCCTGTACGTTGTTCGGGGAACGATACTGGACAGGCTTGTGGTGCCTGGTGGTGGTATATAGGATATGCCAAGGGTACGTTGGTGAGCATGTTGGCAGTCGGCTTAGCCCCAATACCGTTGGATTAGTTGAGGACGCGAACTGGACATTGGATACTGTGCATTGGATTAGGGTGATTCTGATGAGTCCAGTTACACGTAGGTCGAGTGAGATGTTGGTAAGTGTATACTCAGGTTGAATGAGTTGGTGGTTAGTGTAACCACAAGTAAGTATAGTGTCAGTTTTGACTCGCGACCGTCAAGTGGTGAGAATGAGGGAAATGTCGGCGTAATGGTAGAATTGCCGGGTGCTATCAACTCGGAACGTGTGATTATTGTCACTCGACGTGGTATGGTGTAGTCGATGCGATGTGAGTTTGTGTTGGAACGTTAGGGTTCAATCAAGTATTGTGTTGACTAGTGGGTGTACTAGTGTACACCTGATGTGAGGCCGAACTTGCTTTACACGAGGTTATTGTGGAATCAGAATAGTTGGAATTTTGGGGACGAAATAAATTAAGGGAAGAAGGATGTAACGACCCATCCCGAATTTCAGGATTAGATTAGTGACTAATGAAGGATTAGTAAGATTAATCGGTGATTAGTTGAGCGAAATCAGTCGGACGGTGTAAAATGACCATTTTGCCTCTAGTCGTGAGAAAAATGTTTACTTTTGACTCGGGGAGTTAAACGTACGAGTACCGATAACCGTGACGTAAATCGGGACATCACGAGAGTGAAATCGGAGATTTACGTATCGGGATCCAAATAAAATATTAATTTAATCTAATTGGGCAGATATATGTGTGGGACCCTTGGATGAGTGACAAGTGTCACTCATCCTATTGGTGGCTTCCCTAAAAAGTGGATCTAAGTAATTAAAATAGTATTATCCTAATTATTTTATAATTAATCCCACTCATTTTCCATCTCCACTGTTCATCTCTACCTTCCCCTCTCATTCTCACCGTCCATCCTACCTTATCTAATCCCCATCATCATCAGTAAACTCACATCACTCATCACTCTCTTTCCCGCGATCACTGTCTTCATTTCTTTCTAAATAACCCGAACATCTAAACCGTGAGAACAAACCCCTCAAACCCCTTCCAAACGTCCCCCTTTGCCTGTGACTTGGGAAGGAAAAAGTGAAAGTGTTTGGTGATGAGTCGAATGGAATTTGAACCAAGGCTGGGGGTGGTCGGAGAAGGAGGAACACGACGGTGGAAATTGGAGGAACTTTTCCTGATCGGGAAGGTAACTCCTTGGCCCTAAATTCGTGTTTTGATCACTTAGATAGGTTCCTAGAACAGAGACAAAGAGATTAGGACCGAAAGGGGAGAAAAAGGACGAAAAATAAGGGAGAAATGGGCTTGGACCGGTCACGCCGGTCTAGCTGGACTGGAGTTGCAGAGGTGGACCAGAGCGGCCTATCTGCGCGAGGTTAAGGGTGAACTGTGCTGGCACATGGCTCCCATGACCAGCCCCTTTGGGCGGCTCGTAAGGGCGTGTGGGCCATCTTTTGGGGGTGCTTGCAACGCATTAAATCATCTAATCGATGTAACGAAAATTTTGAGACTAGTTTCGAGTCGATCGGACATCGTTTTGATATAGTTCGAAATGTCCGAAGGTTTAGGATCGACTTTAAAGTAGTCAAAAATTCAGGAAAATTACGGGGCTTCAATGAGAGGTTAATAAGGTAGTTAGTAACCCTTTAGTGTGATTTGGGCAGGTTTGGGAGTCTCGGTAATGGTGTTTAGCCTGGGAAGGCGTTTTGGCACGCAAATCGAGGCAACAACGTAGGACGGTCTGTGAGTAGACCTTGATTTCTAAACTGTGATGGATGCATAAATGTTTTATATATTTTACATATTTCTATGATGATGATTTGGATATTGGTGATTTACATGATTTCACGTATTTCGAGGTGATTTACGTATTTGCACGTAAATCAAGGTTTATGGTTTTGCACTGATTATACATGCTTATGGTTTTAGAAATAGGTTAAGGAAATGGTTTTGGATTTGAAAAGGTAAACTTGGGCACGAGAGCCATTTGTTTTGGAAACCCTCGGACTCGAAGTCCATTTAGTTACGTTGTCGGGCAAGAGGCCCAATTGGTTCGTGATTTGGTTTCAGATTTGAATATACGGAATCAGGCATGAGGCGCATTTGATTTACGAACACTCGGACTTGAAGTCCATTTGATTTAATACGGCATCGGGTCGGAGGCCCAGTTAGCATACATAATCGGGCTTGAGGCCCAATTAGTTATATAATCGGGCACGAGGCCCAGTTGGTTTACGAAATCGGGCACGAGGCCCAGTTGGTTTACGAAATTGGGCACGAGGCCTAATTTGTTTACGTATTCGGGCTTCGGGCCCAGTTATGGTTTACGATTGTGATTTTGGGTCGGGGACCCATAAATGGATTTCTGATTTCATGACGGTTTATGGGGACCGGACATGAATCCTTTGAAAGGTTTTGAGAATGATTACAAAATGGTTTTTCATATACCATCCTTTATATTATGTATTTTCTCCTCCGGGGAGGGTCGTTGGCTTGGGTGGACCCCGAAGTAGTCACGGAGCACTAACTGAGTGGAATCACCCCCGTTGGGTACCTTACTCTCAGGAAAGCTTATGGATTATAAACCTAGAGAGGGTCAAGGATCTACGGACAATGACCTGGGTGGACCTTGGGGAGACTTGGGATTTGAGACCCCATTTAGGAGCCACGAAGCTTTAAAAACTATGACAGGATTGGTTATATGATATATGGTAAACATGATTATTGGAATTCAGAAATAGTATTTCTGTGTTTTATGGATTTTGGAAGTGACCCACGTGGAACATGTTTTACGGATTTTTGTATCCTATGATTTTGGGCCGAGTTCCCACAAATGTTGATATGATTATGGATTTGGGAAAGGACCAGTATGATTTGGATTTAAGGAATTTGGGGTTGAGACCCTAACAATGGTTATTTGGAAAATGGGTTTTCTATGCATGCATGCTTTTTAGTGAAGGGCATAAATATCTTATGAAATATGTTTGTATTAAATTATTGATTTTCGTCCACTCACAGTTTTCGTGGTTTTTAATGCATTTCAGGCTGATCACGGATGCAGACTGTAGCAGAGACCGAGACATCACACTTCTCCACCGGATGCTGGCACGCTCTGGAAGCCAGTCGGGCAGAAGGGTTGAATTATCCCTTGTCTGACACTACGTGTCAAACGGGATCACGACAAATCCCATGTTAATCTCGGGGGGATTGGGTTGGGTTGTGACATCACCCATCTTAGTACTACTCTCGCCCTAACTCGATTAACTTCGGAGTTCTGATTGGATCTGGTGAATGTGATTTGGTATGATCACATTCGTTAGCTTATACGATTTATTAACATATAAAGCCCTACTTAGCTCATGCTTTGCCACCATCGCTTGCTCCCGTTTTCATTCACCACGTATGAAAATTGTTCGATGCTAATTTTCCTTCTTCATGTCTCCTAAATGTTACGTGAATAATTTAAATTATTATGACTTAATTAAATAATTTAGAATGCTTTTTTTTAAAAAAAAATCACACTTAAACACAAAATTAAAAAGAATGCAACACGAGGACTTCGTAAGAGTTCACCAATCCCAGTACTAATCTTGCCCAAACTTGCATAACTTTAGAGTTCTGATGGTATTCGATGCATGTGACTTGGTAAGATCGCATCTGTTAGCTTATACGGTTTATTAACATACAATGCCCTTCTTAGCTCATGCTTTGCTGTAAACGCTTGCCCCCGTTTCTGTTCATCACGTACGAAAATTGTTCGATGCAAATTTTCCTTCTTCATGTCTCCTAAATGTTACATGAATAATTTAAATTATTATGACACAATTAAATAATTTAGAATGGTTTTTTTTAATACACACTTAACAAGAAATTAAAAAGAATGCAACAAGAGGACTTCCCAAGAGGTCACGCATCCTAGTACTACTCTCGCCCAAGCTCGCTTAACTTCGCAGTTCTAATGGGATTCGGTGGATGTGAGTTGATATGATCACATTCATTAGTTTATACGGTTTATTAACATATAATTCCCTTCTTAGCTCATGCTTTGCCACCATCGCTTACTCCCGTTTCCATTCATCACGTATAAAAATTGGTCGATGCTGATTTTTCTTCTTCGTGTGTTCTAAATGTTATGTGAGTAATTTAAATTATTATTAATGAATTAAATAATTTAGAAAGGTTTTTTTTTTAAAAAAAGACAAACCTAACACGAAATTAAAAATAATTCAACACGAGGACTTCCCAAGAGGTCACGCATCCTAGTACTACTCTCGCCCATACTCGCTTAACTTCTTGGTTCTGATGGGATCCAGTGCATGTGAGTTGGTATGATCGCATCCGTTAGCTTATTTGGTTTATTAACATATAAAGCCCTTCTTAGCTCATGCTTTGCCGCCATCGCTTGCCCCCGTCTCCGTACATCACGTACGTAAATTGTTCGATGCTAATTTTGCCTTTTCATGTCTCCTAAATGTTACGTGAATAATTTAAATTATTATGATTCAATTATATAAAAATACACACTTAACAAGAAATTAAAAAGAATGCAACACGAGGACTTCGCAAGATGTAACATCCTGTCCCGAATTTCAGGAGTAATTAAGAGTAATCGTGATTATTTAAGGGTAGTAATGATTGATTGAGGATAATTGGGATTTAATCGAGAAAATTCCTCTTGCTTTTGACTATCTGAAAAATAGCAGACGGACGGTGTAAAATAACCGTTTTGTCCTTGGGAATGAGTAAAATGTTGACTTTTGACCCAGGGAGTCAAGTATACGAGGACCGTGGACCGTGACTTAGATCAAGATGCTACGAGTCCGTAGACAGACGGCACGTAAATCGAGAAATTGGAGTGGAGTGTTTTGATTGGATAAATATGTGGGGAGGACCCACTAGATGAGTGACAAGTGTCACCCATCTGGTTGGCCCAAACCCCAATTAATTGGTTTTATCTTCATCTTCATCTCACATTTCCTTGTTCTCCCACAATTAGTGGATTCCCTCAAACCCGTGTAACCCAACCCACACAAACACCCTTCAATCATCATCTATCGCATTTGGTGTGTGAATGGAAGTGAGAGAGTGAGGGGAGACGATCGTGACGGTGGCCACGGGGTAGACGGCGGTGCACAGTGGGCGGCAACCCGAGATGGTGAGGTTTATGTTCCAACTTGGAAAATTGATTTTTAGCGTTTGTTGAAGGATTCTGACCATTCAACGGTGTTTTTGGTGGCTGTACGTAACGTTTGGGACTGGATTCGAGTGTAACGGTGGCCAGAATCGAGAGAAATCGAAGGAAGAAGTTTGGGCCACTGTTCGTCGATTCAAAGGATAAGTTTTAATTCGAATTTCATGGTTTCGATGTGAGGGATTTGTTACTGGAGTCTAGACGATCATTTAGGAACAAATTTGGAGGAAAATAGTTGAGAATCGACGGAGTTAGGACCAGGTCGGGTCTCGGGTCTGTGCGGCCCAGTTCACAAGACCCGGACAGAGATTGAAGACAAGGTGACATCAGCGATGATGTCATCTGATGATGTCATCATCTCAGGTCTGACATGTTAGTGAATTTCAGGTGACACTAGCGTTGACTTTGCGTTGACCATGCGTATAGGGTGCATGAGAGTGAATTTCAAGGTGGAACCATTTTATTTTTAAATTTTTTGACTATCCGGATCCAATGGTGGTGGTTTCAAGTCGATTAGAGATCGTTAGATTGGTCAAATTGAGGGTTTTAGCCTCAGGAAATGTGTTTGGGACACGTTGCCTTTTCTGGGAGTTTTGGGGTTTTATCTTATGCACTTATATAGATAGTTAATGACCTTCAGAAATGATTTCGACATGTCCAGAATGGCAGGACCCGTCCCAGCTGGACTTTAATAACCGTGCCCAGTCATGCTCTCGTCTGACAAGTCAACTGAAGTCCCGAAACTACCCTTCAGCACCTGTCAGACAAGGGATAACTGTACTGATTTCCGCTCATGCCTCCGCCTCTCGATCAGCCCCGTACGTCGTGCCACGGCCTGGAGGGTCATCAAAACAGAAAAGGTGTGAGTGGACAAAAATAATATCATTTAAAACGCATTTCAAAATACCTCATTTACCCTCCAGTTTATCAAACCATGCATGCATAGGGTAAAACATATGTATGACAATCACCCGGCTTTCTAGCCAAATCACGTAACAAGTATCAAATCCCAGCTCTCAAGCTAAAACATATGAAAACATAATCACCTGGCCACAAAGACCAGAACCCGTACTCAATACCAGTACGCAATCACAATCGACATCAAATAGCACTATTCACAAGTGCACAATCAATCAATCAATCCATCAATTCGCACTACTCACAAGTGCACAAACAATCACACAGTCATATCCATACTACGCGTAGGCTAATATCCAACCACATTCTCGGGATCAGACACATCTGGGCTTAACCCTCAGGCTCAGTCACATCTAGGCGACCACATCCCCAGGCTCAGACACATCCGAGTGGTTCATCCAGGCTCAGTCGCATCCGAGAAGCTGGCTTACCGTAAAAAAAACTCACAATCATATCCCCCAAGCTCCGGTCGTCTGGGCGATCCCTTAGCTCCGATCGTCTGGGCACTCACAATCACAATGAAAACCATCCCGGGATTACATCTCAAAACATGTCAATCAAATCCTTGACTTCAAACCAAGTCAAAAGCATTCATGACCGGGTTTGAAGCCCAAATACCATTTACACGTAAATCCATAAAATCTCATTTGAAACATTAAAAAAAACCAGAAATCCTCCTTGACTCACCAACTAAGTCAAAATGTCCTTTTTAAAACCATTTTGACTTCGGGCCTAGCCCCAAAATATTACTCGCATATTTTCTCGAAAAACGTGCCCGAAAGACCGATTAAAATAATCATTAAATCACAAACAATCATGCCAAATCATCATGAAATCATTGCAATTCAAATCATGCAATCAATCATGTAAAACATCTAACTATGGATGCATCACAGTTTATAAAACAAACGTCCACTCACACACCGTCCAAACCGCTCGCTTTTCGAGCTGCACGCGTTTCTGTAATTTTTGGTACCCAGGAATCTCAAATCTAGTCCAAAATCATTATTCAGGGTCACTAATGACTCAATTAACATCACATTAATTTCCCAAAATTTTCTTGGAATTAAATATTAGTTTAAAACATAACATAAGCCTTAGGACTCTCGAAACAATATTGAAACGGTGCCCGATTGACTCGAAACCGACACCAAAATGTTCGTTACATTGCATAAAACAAAAGTCATGTTAAACTCCCCTCGGGAATCGGGCCCAAGTGCCCTCACGCACTGCGGTGAGTGGCTGCGCGTGAAACTCACGTGCCTGCTACAGTGTCACCACCTTCACCCGTTTAACTGGTAAACAGATCCTGCGACCCTCGTGCTAACCCGATTCAATCCCCATCAACTTTGCATCCATTTCGACAATTAAACCGTCCATTAAGATCATTATGGATCCAATTAAGGTTCTGTGAACTAAATTACATGAAACCTTACCTCAAGCCAATCGAATTGAACTCGAATTCGAAGAACACCAAACACTATTCATCGTCCAATCTCCATAAATTCTCAGTGTTTTCCTTCAATTGATGCATCAGGGAGCTTCGTGGGATTCTAATAAACATATTTCCAAGTCCAATTTCATCGTTCCATGTCTCCAATCCATTCGACTCAAGCTCGAAAATTCAAAGTTCTCACCCTTTCTGTTCTAAGAAAAACGACCCCAATTTCCTTCATTTTTAATCTGGTCCTGGTCGTAATGATCCTAGAAGACGTAATTGAACCTCAATTTGAATCACCTCGAGCTATAAGTTGAAATTCTAATTTTTGAAAGGTATGAGTTTCACGGGTTGGGTCTTTGGGTTTTTATGGTTTTGTTCCTAATTCCTTCTTCATTTGATCCTCTATACTCACTCTCTAACTGTCTCAGTGATCTATTTCATTGTTCCTTCCTTCTACCCAAGTAATCGATCATGGTGTATTGTAATCCATACATATATTGCTCTGTTATCCCAACTCACACAACTAAACCCGTGTAGTTAAGACGGCTAATGCCACCCATCCCTCAATTATGGTGACAGATGTCACCAAATAACAAATCCTCATCCAAATCGCCGAATCAGCCAGTTTAACCGTCACAATCACCCTGCTGCGGCAAATTACCATTTTTCCCTTCCTTGGCTAATTAACAAAATGCCCCTCACAATTCTAGACCCATAACTTTCACGTCCGAACTCTGTTTGACGCATGCCGCCTGTCTACGGATTCAGCATCTCGAGACCTATCCAACGGTAATTCCAAAAATTCCAATCAAGGTGCCGAACAAAAAGTCAACTTTCGGCCCTTATAACTAGGGGCAAAATCGTCATTTTCTTCCAATCTTTCAAATTTTTCCGGTTTTGTATTTTTGGGTCATTACACAGAAATTCCGAAGACGGTGATTTAGACCTGGGAGGCTTATGGCACTCGTATCGAGGTGGTAGCTAGGACGGTCTGTGAGTAAACTTTAGTTTTTTAAATATGATGCATGCATAACTGTTTTATATGTTTTTTATCTATCATTTGAATGCCTTGAGTACGTATGTTTGTGGTATTTAGTATATATGTATTTGCACGTATTTTGAGGCGTATGGTTATGTTGGATTTATATGTGCTTTTGTTTTCAATTGTGGATTAATGGAAAGGTTTTGGATTTGGAAATATGAAATCGGGCATGAGACCCATTTTGTTGATGAACTCTCAGACTTGGAGTCCATTTGATTTAATGAAGTATCGGTCCGGGACCCATTTGGTTTGTAAAATGTCATTTCAGGTTCGGGAACCCTAAATGGATTCGGATTTATGGATTTATGATGGTTTTATGGAAATCTCGGGCATAGGTCCTCTGAAAGGTTTTGAAAGGATTTATAAAATTGTTTTTCATATACCATCATTATGATATGATATCGCCTCCCCCTAGGGAGGGTCAGGGACCTAGGTGGTCCCTAGGGGAGACTCGGCAGAGATCGGAGGGGCACGCGTAGCTCTAGACATGACATTTGAGATGTCAGGTATTTCTTGCGAGGGGTCATTGTACGAAGCGACCGGACCATATAGTGACTCAAGCGCAGGATTGCTTATGATTAGAAGTCTGGGACGTCAAGCGTCTGGGACGCCAATCATCTAGGATGCCAAGGATTCGTATTACTGTGTTTTATTGGTTTCACTGAACTATGGATTTCTGTGTTTATGGATTTGGGCAGTGACCCACATGATTCGGATTACGATTTTGGGCTGAGTTTTCATATGATTGGTTTTATGGTTTTGGGCTAAGACTATTATGATTTGAGGAAGGAAATGTCTTTGGTTTTATAAACGGTTTTATTATATTTGAACTAAATGGTTTTCGATATGCATGCATGGTTTTTTAGTGAAGGGCATAAATGTCTTTTATGAAATGTGTTTTACAAAATTATTTATTTTTGTCCACTCACAGCTTTTATGGGGTTTAATGCCCTTTAGGTTGATTGCGGATGTAGGCTGTAGTAGAGACCGAGACATCACACTCCTCCACTGATCTTGGCACACTTTGGAAGCCCCGAGAGGGCTAAGGTTTTGGTTATCCCTTGTCTTGCCTTCGTTTCACACGTGGGTTAGACGGGAGCATGATACATCCCGCTTTAATCCCGGGGGGATTGGGATGGGTCATGTTAGCTTGGTATCAGAGCGAGGTCTTTGGTTGAAATCAGAGCACAGTCTGCTCTTAGAGTGTTGCGTAGGCGCTGGATGTGATGTCTCTACGTGGAATTAGCCCGTCATCAACTTGAACGTTAAGGTAATAGTACTGGAGATAGTGGAAATAAATCATGGATAGGTTATGTTTGTCCCGATACGCCGTGAATTAGTGAGATAAGACCCGAGGAGAGTTCGATATGACAGTTGATTGGTCGCATACTAGGGTCACCTCCGACTAGATTGCATGGTGGATATTATGAGATTGTAGAGTTGAGACCATTGGTCATGTTAGGATAGTGGTGCTGCGGGCCATTTCTGGATGTGTGATAACCCTAGTGAGTTTAGTGATGGGGGAGAGCAGCTGGGTTCAAGGAACCCTAGTGCACGGCTCTGGTTGAGTCTAGTTGAGTTTAGTTGAGACTATGGAGATTGCTTGGTCTGAGACTAAGTGAAATGGTGGGATCAGATTCACGAGTACCATTATGAGATGATATACGGGATCGGTCCTTCCCCAATTAGTAGTGTTGACACGTGAATACAGAGTCTCGATAGCGATGTCTTTTGGTTGCGTTTGCATGAGTTTTTTGTAGACACGGATATCGAGGGTGGTTGTAGTTGAGACCCTTGGAAGGTGGACATCACCAAATTCTAGTGAAGCTTAGTGGGGTCTAGTTGAGGCTAGTTGAGACTGTTGAGCATTGGGCGATGTTCGAGGAACATTTCCTTTTCTTGTATGATTTGTCAGGGTGGTTTTTTTAGAGTAGTTTACCTAGAACTAGTGAGTTGAGGGAGGCAGAGTTCCTCCAACCTGAGTAGAGGTACGTGATTGTTGTTTAGTATGAGCAGAGATTCAGGTTTGGTTTGGTTCGCATACAGTGTGATAGCGATTACGTTAACGATAGAAGATGACGAGCCACGAGCTGAGGATGTGACTCAGTCGTGATGTGCATGCGTTCGATATTTGAGATTACACAACTAAATCTCGGATAGAGATGGACTAAATGGAATCCAGCTATGATTGAGATGACTAAGCGGTGATTGGGAGGAATCCCAATGGGAAATTAGTGAATTGGCCAAACCAGTGATCCCGAGAGTTTGGTGACCGGTATCTTAGTGGTGGTGAGACTGGAAGGACACCCTTGCCTGCTCAAGGGTTGTAACCTTAAAGGTCGAGATGCGAGAATCAGGTTGTGATGAATGACATCCTTTTGGATGTGCATAAATAGTATAAACCGGACAGGCAAGTTGGGTACTCAGTTAGATTGGTTACGAACATTCATAGATGGGTATACTTCCAACATGGTTGCAACTTCTCTTGATTCGGAAGTCACTAAGGGGACTTCTCATTTCTGCTCATGAGTAAATAATGCTTGGTGTCACATGACGTGGTGAATGTAGTGGGGCGAGCTATTCAGATGTGGAAAAGGTGATGAGGAGTGATGTGACAACAGAGGTTTCAAGAGGGTGTAAGACCCTATGAACCGAAATCTGGTCCTTGTCTGGGAGTGAGTCGGTATGGATCCACCTAGGATCGAGTGTTTCAGGATTGAATGGATCAGGTGGGTTGTTAGGATCGAGATGTTATGGATCAGGTAGTATGTGGCGGTGGTGATTGAGATGTGTGGGTGAGTTTGGGTCGAGTTGGTTGGAACTCAAGTGAATTGAAATGATTGAGATAAGTGTGTTGACTGTGAGTTGAGTGGATAGTCGAGTAAATCGAGGCAAGTTAGATCGCAAGAATGATGAGATACGAGAATATAAGGTAGATGTTGGATATGTGAGTGAGTATGGATCTTGGATTCACTCATTCAGATTGGAAGTTTCAGTGACTGTCGGGCGAAGACTATCTCTGTGACCGAGGGTTATTAATGGGATTGGCTTCCTTTCAGAGTTAATCCAGTATGAGATGGTAGTGGAAAAAGCAGGATGTTGGCAGGTTTCCGACAGATTCGGAGTTTGTACGTCTTGGATATGGTGATTGGGACTGGAGTGTATGATCCGTCTAGTATAGGATTGGGATGACAGACTCCAGAATTAAACCGTCATTGGCTGGGAAGCCATGTAGTGGATTGGTTGAGGCGTGGATTGGATGTGGAATACTGTCCACTAGTACATGGTGATCTTGTAGGGTTCAGTGATGGTATGAGCGGGTGCTCAGAGCCGTGGGTTGCTAGTGTAACCCTAGAGAGGAGTGTAATATCACTGCATGGCAAGTAATCGATGGGGTCCAGTTACATATAGGTCGAGTGAAATTCCTTTTCATCTTTGAGGGGTCCAATCGGGTTGATTTTAGCGCCCATTGGAATTAATGGTAAGAAATTTCTACTAGAAGTTCCCATGTGCGTGAGATGTTGGTTTAGGTATACTCAGGCTGAATGAGTTGGTGGTTAGTGTGACCACAGATGGGGTAAGATGTCAGGTTGCCCTGCGTGAAGCAATTGCTCTGTGACTCTCACCGGAGTCAGCATGGATCACTGAGGGAGTTGCCTGATGTGAGTACCGAGGTAAGTGCCGCATGCCAAGCTCTGCGAGGTGAGATTCGTGCCGTTATGACGGTAGAATCTTACGATACATTGAGGGAGATTGGGTACGAGGTACCTTAGTATGACTCCAAAGTGAGTCGAGGTTGGTGTCAGTGACTCGAGTAATGATAGTGGGGTTGTGAGAGTCGGCGGCATATGACGTGGGTTAGGTGCGGATGAGTACGGTGGAGAGATGTCCGATGTTGGATATCGGTTAGTACTATGGTTGGTTAGCAGACGTGTACACAAGGGGGTACGTGAGGGTACACCAAATATGTGGCTGAATTGTACAACCTAGGTGTGAGACAGGTTTGTATTTCCATGAATTTGGTTGTGGAATTGGATTAGTTTAAATTTCGAGGGTGAAATTTGTTTAAGGGGGGAAGATTGTAACAACCCGTTCTGAATTTCAGGAGTAATTAAGAGTAATCGTGATTAGTTAAGGGCAGTAATGATTGATTAAGGATAATTAGGGGTTAATCGAGAAAATTCCACGTGCTTTTGACCATCAAAGAATCGCGGACGGACGGTGTAAGTGACGTGGACTATTGCACATAAATCGAGAAATTGGACACGTGGACTATTTTGATTGGATAAATATCTGAGGAGGACCCACTAGATGAGTGACAAGTTTCACCCATCTGGTTGCCCCAACCCCCAATTAATTGGATTTATCTTCATCTTCATCTGACATTTCCTTCTTCTCCCAAAACCTGTGAAATCCCTCAAACCCGTGTAGCCCAACCCACACAAACACCCTTCAATCATTATCTATCAGGTCAGATGTGTGAATGGAAGTGAGAGAATGAGGGGACATGATCTTGATGGTGGCCACGGGGTAGACGGTGATGCACAGTGGCCAGCATCCCGAGACAGTGAGGTTTATGTTCCAAATTGGAAAAATGGTTTTTAGCGTTTGTTGAAGGATTCTAACCGTTAAATGGTGTTTTTGGTGGCTGTAAGAGGCGTTTGGGACTAGATTCGAGGGTAACGGTGGTCGAAATTGAGAGAAATTGAAGGAAGAAGGCTGGGAACTGTTCATCGATTCAAAGGGTAAGTTTTAATTCAAATTTCATGGTTTTGATGTGAGAGATTTGCTACTGAAGTCTAGACGATCATTTAGGAACAAAATTGGGAGGAAAATGGTTGAAAATCGATGGAGTTAGGACCAAGTCAGGTCGCGGGTCTATGTGACCCGGTTCACAGGACCCAAATAGAGGTTGAAGATGAGGTGACGTCAACAATGATGTCATCTGATGACATCATCGTGTGTGGTCTGACATGTCAGACTGACAGTTGTCAGAGGTGGACCAATCGAAAGACGACACGTGTCACATGTCAATGTACAGTCAACACTGACATGTCAACGTCGTGGCCCAATCACTAGCTGCCACGTGTCATTAACATGTTAGTGACGTGGACCAGTGGTAGGCTGACACGTGGCACTGACATGTTAGAATTTGTCATGCTGACATCAGGGATGACTTTAGCTTTGACCTGACCGTTGACCAACGTTCACTTTGCGTTGATGACGCGCGTAGAGGTGCATGAGCGTGAATTTTGAGGTGGGACCAATATCTTTTTAAAGGTTTCAACGATCCGAATCAAATGGTGGTGATTTTGGGTCGATCGGAGATTGTTAGGTTGGTCAAATCGAGGGTTTTAGCCTCGAGAAATGTGTTTGGTACACGTTGAATTTTCCGAGAGTTTTGGGGTTTTATCCTACGGACTTATATAGATAGTTAGTGACCTTCCGGTATGATTTGGACATGTCCAAAAATTCCAAAGACCGTGATTTAGCCCCGGGGAGGCTTATGGCATGCGTACCGAGGCGGCAGCTAGGACGGTCTGTGAGTGGACTTTTGTTTTCTAAATATGATGCATGCATAACTGTTTTATATGTTTTAAATCTTTGTTTTGAATTCCTTGAGTACGTATGTTTCTGGCATTTTGTATATACGTATTTTCATGTATTTCGAGGCGTAAGGTTTTATGTTGGATTTATATGTGCTTGCATTTTCAATTATGGATTAAAGGAACAGTTTTGGATTTAGAAATATGGAATCGGGCATGAGACCCATTTGGTTGATGAACTCTTAGACTTGGAGTCCATTTGATTTAACGAAGTATCGTGTTGGGACCCATTTGGTTTGTAAAATGTGATTTCGGGTTCGGGGACCCTAAATGGATTTGGATTTATGGAAATATGATGGTTTTATGGAAATCCCGGGCATAGGCCCCTTGAATGGTTTTAAAAGGATTTATAAAAAAAAATCCCATATACCATCCTTATGATATGATATTGCCCCTCCAATGAGGGTCGGGGACCTGGGTAGACCTTGGGGGAGACTCGATAGAGACCGAGGGGCAGGCGTAGCTCTAGACATGACATCTGGGATGTCATTCATTGCTTGCGACGGGTCATTGCACGGAGGAACCGGACCGTATAGTGACTCAGGAGTAGGATTGCTTATGATTAGACGTCTGTGGCATCAGGCATTTGGGACGCAAGCATCTAGGATGCCAATGATTGGTATAACTGTGTTTATTGGTTTTACTGAATTACAGATTTCTGTATTTATGGATTTGGGCAGTGACCCACTTGATTTGGATTATGGTTTTGGGCTGAGTTCCCATACGATTGGTTTTATGGTTTTGGGCTAAGGCCATAATGATTTGAGGATGGAAATGGCTTTGGTTTTATAAACAGTTTTATTATATTTGAATTAAATGGTTTTCGATATGCATGCATGGTTTTTACTGAAAGGCATAAATGTCTTTTATTAAATGTGTTTTACTAAATTATTTATTTTCGTCCACTCACATTTTATGATTTTTAATGCTTTTCAGGTTGATTGCAGATGCATGTGGTAGCAGGGACCGTGGCATCACACACCTCCACTAATCCTGGTGCATTCTGAAAATCCCGAGAGGGCTAAGGTTTTGGTTATCCTTTGTTTGGCCTTCGTGTCACACGTGTAACACGTGGGTTAGACTGGAGCATGGCATATCCCGCGTTAATCTAGGGGGGATTGGGATGGTTCGTGTTAGAAGAGGTCACCCATCCTAGTACTACTCTCGCCCAAACTCGCTTAACTTCGGAGTTTTGATGGGACCTGTTGTATGTGAGTTGGTACGATTGCATCTGTTAGCTTATACAGTTTAATAACATATAATGCCCTTCTTAGCTCTTGCTTTGCCGACATCGCTTGCCCCCGTTTCCGTTCATCACGTATGAAAATTGTTCGATGGTTTCGTTCATCATGTCTTCTACATGTTACGTGAATAATTTAAATTATTATGAATCCATGAAATAATTTAGAATTTTTTTTTTCAAAAAAAACACACTTGACACGAAATTAAAAATAATGCAACATGAAGACTTCCCAAGAGATCACCCATCCTCGTACTACTCTCGCACAACCTCAATTAACATTAGAGGTCTGATGAGATCTGGTGCATGTGTGTTGGTATGATCACATCTGTTAGCTTATACAGTTTATTAACATATAAGGCTCTTCTTAGCTCATGCTTTGCCACCATCGCTTGCCCCTGTCTCCGTTCATCAGTACGCAAATTGTTCGATGCTAATTTTCCATTTTCATGTCTCCTTAATGTTACGTGAATAATTTAAATTATTACGATTAAATTAAATAATTTAGAATTCTTTTGACAATGAAAAATAAAAATACCCACTTAACAAAAAATTAAAAGGAATGCAACTCGAGGATTTCCCAGGAGATCATCAATCCTAGTAGTCCCCATCCTAGTACAACTCTAGCCTAACCTCGCTTAACTGTGGAGTTCTGATGGGATCCCTTGCATGTGAGTAGGTTTGATCGCATTCGTTAGCTTATACAGTTTATTAACATATAAAGCTCTACTTAGCTCATGCTTTGCCGCCATCGCTTGCCCCCGTCTCCATCAAGACGCTTGAAAATTATTCGATGCTAATTTTCCTTCTTCATGTCTCCTAAATGCTATGTGAATAATTTAAAGTATTATGATTCAATTAAATAATTTACAATGTTTTTTTACAATAAAAAATAAAAATACACACTTAACACGAAATTAAAAAGAATGCAACACGAGTGCTTCTCAGGAAGTAACCCATCCTAGTACTACTCTCGCCCAAACTCGCTTAACTTCGGAGTTCTGATGGGATCCAATGCATGTGAGTTGATATGATCGCATCCATTAGCATATACGGTTTATTAACATATAAAGCTCTTGTTTAGCTCATGCTTTGACGCCATCGCTTTCCCCTGTCTCCGTTCTTCACAACGCAAATTGTTCGATGCTAATTTACCTTCTTCATGTCTCCTAAATGTTACATGAATAATTTAAATTATTATGATTAAATTAAATAATTTATAATGCTTTTTACAATAAAAAATAAAAATACACATTTAACACGAAATTAAAAATAATGCAACACGAGGACTTCCTAGTAGGTCACCCATCCTAGAACTACCCTCGCCCAACCTCACCTAACTTCGAAGTTCTGATGGGATCCGGTGCATGTGAGGTTGTATGATCTCATTCGTTAGCTTATACGGTTTATTAACATATAAAGCTCTTCTTAGCTCATGCTTTATCATCGTCATTTTCCTCCAAAATGTTACGTGAATAATTTAAATTATTATGATGGGATCCAGTACATGTGAGTTGGTATGATCACATCTGTTAGCTTATGCGGTTTACTAACATATAAAGCCCATCATAGCTCATGCTTTGCCGTCATCGCCTACCCCCGTCTCCGCTCATCACGTACGCAAATTGTTCGATGCAAATTTTCACATTCCATGTGTCCTAAAAAATAATTTAAATTATTATGATTAAATTTAATAATTTAGAACGCTTTTTACAATAAAAAAAATAAAAATACACACTTAACACGAAATTAAAAAGAATGAATAAGAGGACTTCCTAAGAGGTCACCCATCCTAGTACTAATCTCGCCCAAATTCGCTTCACTTCGGAGTTCTGATGGGATCTGATGCATGTGAGTTGATATGATCGCATCTGTTAGCTTATGTGGTTTATTAACATATAAAGCCCATCTTAGCTCATGCTTTGCCGCCATCGCTTGCCCCCATCTTTGTTCATCACGTACGCAAATTATTCGATGCTAATTTTCACTTTTATTGTCTCCTAAAAAATAATTTAAATTATTATGATTAAATTAAATAATTTAGAATGCTTTTTATAATAAAAAATAACACTCTTAACACGAAATTAAAAAGAATGCAACACGAGCACTTCCCAAGAGGTCACCCATCCTAGTACTACAATCGCCCAAACTCGCTTAACTTCGAAGTTCCGACGGGATCCGGTGCATGTGAGTTGATATGATCACATCCGTTAAGCTTGTATGGTTTAATGACATATAAAGCCACTTTTGACTCATTATTTGGCTCCTTCGATGCTAATTTTCCTCATTTACGTCTCATAAAATTAATTTGACCGAATTAAACCATTTACAATGTTTGAAATGTAAAAAAAATTACAATAATAAAAGCACAACACCCAAAAATAAAATTAAAAAAAAAAGAATGCAACACGAGGACTTCCTAGGAGGTCACCGATCCTAGTACTACTCTCGCCCAAAATCGATTAACTTTAGAGTTCTGATAGGATCTGGTGCATGTGAGTTGGTATGATCGCATTCGTTAGCTTACATGGTTTAATGACATATAAAGCCATTTTTGACAAATGATTTGGAAACTTCGATGCTAATTTTTCTCATTTACGTCCCATAAAATTAATTTGACCGAATTAAACCATTGACAATTTTTGAAAAGTAAAAAAATCACAATAATACAACCGCAAAACCCAAAAAAAAAATTTTAAAAATTCAACACGAGGATTTCCTAGGAGGTCACCCATCCTAGTACTACTCTCGCCCAAACTCACTTAACTTCGGAGTTCTGATGGGATCCGGTGCATGTGAATTGGTATGATCGCATACATTAGCTTATATGGATTAATGACATATAAAGCCACTTTTGACTCATGCATTGCCACCTTCGATGCGAATTTTCCTCATTTACGTCCCATAAAATTAATTTGACTGAATTAAACCATTTACATTGTTTGAAAAGTAAAAAATCACAATAATACAAGCGCAAAACCCAAAAAAAAAAAGAAAAAAAAAAAGAATGCAATACGAGGAGTTCCTAGGAGGTCACCCATCCTAGTACTACTTTCGCCCAAACTCGCTTAACTTCGGAGTTCTGATGGTATCTGGTGCATGTGAGTTGATATGATCGCATACGTTAGCTTATATGGTTTAATGACATATAAAACCACTTTTGACTCATTATTTGGCTCCTTAGATGCTAATTTTCGTCATTTACATCCCATAAAATTAATTTGAACGAATTAAACCATTTACAATGCATGAAAAGTAAAAAAAATAGCAATAATACAAGTGCAAAACCCAAAAATAACATTTTAAAAAAAAAGAATGCAACACGAGGATTTCCTAGGAGGTCACCCGTCCTAATACTACTCTCGCCCAAACTCGCTTAACTTCGGAGTTCTTATGGGATCCGGTGCATGTGAATTGGTATGATCGCATCGGTTAGTTTATATGGTTTAATGACATATAAAGCCACTTTTGACTCATGCCTTGCCTCCTTCGATGCTAATTTTTCTCATTTACGACCCATAAAATTAATTTGACCGAATTAAACTATTTACAATTTTTGAAAAGTAGAAAAAATCACAATAATACTAACGCAACACACAAAAATAAAATTTAAAAAAAAAAAGAATGCAACACTACGACTTCCCAAAAGGTCACCCATCTTAGTACTACTTTCGCCCAAACTCGCTTAACTTCGGAGTTCTGATGGGATCCGATGCATGTGAGTTGGTATGATCGCATCTGATAGCTTATTAGGTTTAATAACATATAAAGCCACTTTTCACTCATGCTTTGCCTCCTTCGACTCTAATTTTCCTCATTTACGTCTCATAAAATTAATTTGACCGAATTAAACCATTTACAATGCTTGAAAAGGAAAAAGATCACAATAATACAAGCGCAAAACCCAAAAATATTTTTTTAAAAATACTGCAACACGAGAACTTCCCAGGACGTCACCCATCCTATTACTACTCTCGCCCAAACTCGCTTAACTTCAGAGTTCTGATGGGATCCGGTACATGTGAGTTGGTATGATCGCATCCGTTAGCTTATATGGTTTAATGACATATAAAGCCATTTTTGCCTCATTCCTTGTCTCCATCTCCATTCATCCTATACCCAAAAGTTCGACGCTAATTCCCCTCGTTTACGTCCCATAAATATAATTTGACCGAATTAAATCGTTTGCAATGCCTGAAAAGTAAAAAAATCACAATAATACAACCGCAAAACTCGAAAATAAATTTGAAAAAAAAAAATGCAACACGAGGACATCCCAGGAGATCACCCATCCTAGTACTACTCTCGTCCAAACTTGCTTAACTTCGGCGTTCTGAAGGGATCCGGTGCATGTGAGTTGGTATGATCGCATCCGTTAGTTTCTATGGTTTAATGACATATAAAGCCACTTTTTCCTCATTCCTTGCCTCCATCTCCGTTCATCCTATACCCAAAAGTTCGAAGGTAATTTTCTTAATTTACGCCCCATTAAATTTATTTGACCGAATTAAATCATTTACAATGCTTGAAAAGTAAAAAAATCACAATAATCCAAGCGCAAGACTCGAAAATAATTTTTTAAAAAGAATGCAACATGAGGACTTCCCAAGAGGTCACCCATCCCAAATTATTTACAATGCTTGAAAATTAAAAAAATCACAATAATACAACCGCAAAACCCGAAAATAAATTTGAAAAAAAAAGCAACACGAGGACTTCCTAAGAGTTCACCCATCCTAGTACTACTCTCGCCCTAACGCTCTTAACATCAGTGTTCCGAAGCAATCCGGTGCATGTGAGTTGGTATGATCACATCAGTTAGCTTATAAGGTTAAATGACATATGAAGAACTTTTCACTCATTCCTTGCCTCTGTCGACGCTAATTTTCCTCATTTACGTCCCATAAAATCAATTTGACCGAATTAAACCATTTACAATGCTTGAAAAGTAAAAAAAAATCACAATTATGTAAGCGCAAAACCCAAAATTAAAATTAAAAAAAAAATGCAACACGAGGACTTCCTAGGAGGTCACCCAACCTAATACTACTCTCGCCCAAACTAGCTTAACTTCGGAGTTCTGATGGGATCCGTTACATGTGATTTGGTATGATCGCATCTGTTAGCTTATATGGTTTATGACATATAAAGGCACTTTTCACTCATGCCTTGCCTCCTTCGACTCTAATTTTCCTCATTTACGTCCCATAAAATTAATTTGACCGAATTAAACCCTTTACAATGCTTGAAAAGTAAAAAATCACAATAATACAATCGGAAAACACAAAAAAAAAATTATCTAAACAAATGCAACACGAGGACGTCGCAGGAGGTCACCCATCCTAGTACTACCCTCGCCCAAACTCGCTTAAATTCGTAGTTCTAATGGGCTCCGGTGCATGTGAGGTGGTATGATCGCATCCGTTTGCTTATATGGTTTAATGACATAGAAAGCCACTTTTCACTCATGCCTTGTCTCCTTTGACGCTAATTTTCCTCATTTACGTCCCATAAAATTAATTTGACCAAATTAAACAATTTACAATGCTTGAAAAGTACAAAAAAACACAATAATACAAGCGCAAACCCCAAAATTAAATTTTTTAAAAAAAGAATGCAACACGAGGACTTTCGAGGTGGTCACACATCCTAGTACTACTCTCGCCCAAACTCTCTTAACTTCGGAGTTCTGAGGGGATCCGGTGCATGTGAGTTGGTAAGATCGCATCTGTTAGCTGATATTGTTTAATGACATATAAAGCCACTTTTCACTCATGCATTGCGTCCATCGACGCTAATTTTCTTCATTTACTTCTCATAAAATTAATTTGACCGAATTAAACCATTTACAATGCTTGAAAAGTGAAAAAATCACAATAATGCAAGAGCAATACCCAAAATTAAATTTTTATTTTTTAAAAAATGCAACACGAGGACTTCCCAGGAGGTTACCCATCCTAGTACTACTCTCGCCCAAACGCGCTTAATTTCGGAGTTCTGATGGGATTTGTTGCATGTGAGTTGGTATGATCGCAACCGTTAGCTTTTATGGTTTAATGACATATAAAGCTACTTTTCAATCATGTCTTGCCTCATTCGACGCTAATTTTACTCATTTACGTCCCATAAAATTAATTTGACCTAATTAAACCATTTCCAATGCTTAAAAAGTAAAAAAAATCTCAATAAGTCAAGCGCATAACCCCGAAATAAAAAGAAAAATGCAACACGAGGACATCCCAAGAGATCACACATCCTAGCACTACTCTCGCCCAAACTCGCTTAACTTCGGAGTTCTGATGGGATCCGATGCATGTGAGTTGGTATGATCGCAATTGTTAGCTTATATGGTTTATGGACAGATAAAGGCACTTTTCGCACATGCCCTGCCTCATTCGAAGCCAATTTTCCTCATTTACGTCCCATAAAATTAATTTGACCGAATTAAACCATTTACAATGCTTGAAAAGTGAAAAAATCACAATAATACAAGCTCAAAACCCCAAAATAAAATTAAAAAACAAAAAGAATGAAACACAAGGAATTACCAGAACGTCACCCATCCTAGTACTACTCTCGCCCATACTAGCTTAACTTAGGAATGCTGATTGGATCCGTTGCATGTGAGTTGGTATGATCGCAATTGTTAGCTTATATGGTTTATGGACGTATAAAGGCACTTTTCACTCATGCCTTGCCTCATTCGAAGCCAATTTTCTTAATTTACGTCCCTTAAAATTAATTTGACCGAATTAAACCATTTAAAATGCTTGAAAAGTAAAACATTCACAATAATGCATGCGTAAAACCCAAAATTAATTTTTTTTTTTTTTAAAATGCAACACGAGGGCTTCATAGGAGGTCACCCATCATAGTACTACTCTAGCCCAAACTCGCTTAACTTCGAAGTTCTGAGGGGATCCGTAGCAGACGAGTTGGTATGATCGCATCCGTCAGCTAATATGGTTTAATGACATATAAAGCCACTTTTCACTCATGCCTTGCCTCCTTCGAAGCTAATTTTCCTCATTTACGTACAATAAAATTAATTTGACCGAATTAAACCATTTACAATGCTTGAAAAGTAAAAAAATCACAATAATTCAAGCGCAAAACCCGAAAATTATTTTTTGAAAAAAAAAATGCAACAAGGGGACTTCCTAGTAGGGCACCCATCCTAGTACTACTCTCGCCCAAACTCGCTTAACTTCGGAGTTCTGATAGGATCTGGTGCATGTGAGTTGGTATGATTCCATCCGCTAGCTTATATGGTTTAATGACATATAAAAACACTTTTGCCTCATTCCTTGCCTCCATCTCTGTTCATCCTATACCCAAACGTTCGACGCTAATTTTCCACATTTACGTCCAATGAAATTATTTTGACCAAATTAAATCATTTACAATGCTTAAAATGTAAAAAAATCACAATAATACAAGGGCAAACCCCGAAAATTAATTTTTGAAAAAAAAATGTAACAAGGGGACTTCCTAGTAGGGCACCCATCCTAGTACTACTCTCGCCCAAACTCGCTTAACTTCGAAGTTCCGACGGGTTCCGGTGTATGTGAGTTGGTATGATCGCATCCGTTAGATTATATGGTTTAATGACATATAAAGCCACTTTTCACTCATGTCTTGCCTCCTTCGACGCTAATTTTCCTCATTTACGTCCCCGAAAATTAATTTGACCGAATTAAACCATTTACAATGCTTGAAAAGTAAAAAAATCACAATAAGACGAGTGCAATACCCCAAAATAAAATTTTTTTTAAAAAATATGCAACACGAGGACATCACAGGAGGTCACCCATCCTAGTACTACTCTCGCCCAAACTCGCTTAACTTCGGAGTTCTGATGGGATCCGGTGCATGTGAGTTCGTATGATCGCATCCATTAGATTATATGGTTTATAGACATATAAAGCCACTTTTCACTCATGTCTTGCCTCCTTCGACGCTAATTTTCCTCATTTACGTCCCTTTAAATTTATTTGACCGAATTAAATCATTTACAATGCTTGAAAAAGTAAAAAAATCACAATAATACAAGTGCAAAACACGAAAATAAATTAAAAAACAAGAATGTAACACGAGGACTTCCAAGGAGATCACCCAACCTAGTACTGCCCTCGCCCAAACTCGCTTAATTACAGAGTTCTGAAGCTAATTCGATGCTAATTTTGACTCATGATCGCATCTGTTAACTTGTATGGTTTAATGACAAATAAAGCCACTTTTGACTCATGATTTGGCAACTTCGATGCTAATTTTCTTCATTTAAGTCCCATAAAATTAATTTGAGCGGATTAAATCATTTACAATGCTTGAAAAGTTAAAAAATCACAATAATACAAGCGCAAACCCCGAAAATAATTTTTTTTTAAAAAAAATTGCAGCACGAGGACTTCCAAGTGGGTCGCCAAACCTTGTACTACTCTCGTCCCAACTCACTCAACTTCGGAGTTCTGATGGATTCCGGTACATGTGACGTTGTATGATCGCATCCGTTAGTTTTTATGGTTTAATGACTTATAAAGCCACTTTTGCCTCAAGCCTTGCCTCCATCTCCGTCCATCCATACATATAAGTTTGACGCTAATTTTCCTCATTTACGTCCCATAAAATTAATTTGACCGAATTAAATCATTTAAAATTCTTGAAAAGTAAAAAAAAAATCACAATAATCCTTGAGCAAAACACGAAGCTAATTTTTTTTTTTTTTTTTAAAATGCAACATGAGGACTTCCTAAGGGGTCACCCATCCTAGTACTACTCTCTTCCCAACTCGCTTAACTTCGGAGTTCTGATGGGTTCCGGTGCATGTGATTTGGTATGATCGCATAAGTTAGCTTATATAGTTTAATGACATATAAAGCCACTTTTGCCTCATTCCTTGCCTCCATCTCCGTTCATCCTATACCCAAAAGTTCGAAGCTAATTTTCCTCATTTACGTCCCATTAAATTTATTTGACCGAATTAAAATATTGACAATGCTTGAAAAGAAAAAAATCCACAATAATACAAGCGCAAAACCCAAAAATAATTTCTTTTTTTAAAAGAATGCAACATGAGGACTTCCCAAGAGATCACCCATCCTAGTACTACTCTCGCCCAAACACGCTTAACTTCGGAGTTCTGATGGAATCCGGTGCATGTGAGTTGGTATGATCGCATTAGTTAGCTTGTATAGTTTAATGACATATAAAGAACTATTCACTCATGCCTTTCCTACTTCGACGCTAATTTTCCTCATTTACGTCTCATAAAATTAATTTGACCGAATTAAACCATTTTGAGTGCTTGAAAAGTAAAAAAATAACAATTATGCAAGCACAAAACCCAAAATTTAAAATTTTTTAAAAATGCAACATGTGGACTTCCTAGGAGGTCGCCCAACCTAGTACTACTCTCGCCGAAACTAGCTTAACTTCAGAGTTCTGATGGGATCCGTTACATGTGAGTTGGTGTGATCGCATCCGTTAGCTTATATGGTTTAATGACATATAAAGCCACTTTTCACTCATGCCTTGCCTCCTTCGACGCTAACTTTCCTCATTTACATCCCATAAAATTAATTTGACCGAATTAAACCATTTACAATGCTTGAAAAGTAAAAAAATAACAATTATGCAAGAACAAAACCCAAAATTAAAATTTTACAAAAAAATGCAACATGTGGACTTCCTAGGAGGTCACCCAACCTAGTACTACTCTCGCCCAAACTAGCTTAACTTCGGAGTTCTGATGGGATCCGTTACATGTGAGCTGGTGTGATCGCATCCGTTAGTTTATATGGTTTAATGACATATAAAGCAACTTTTCACTCATGCCTTGCCTCCTTCGACGCTAACTTTCCTCATTTATGTCCCATAAAATTAATTTGACCGAATTAAACCATTTACAATGCTTGAAAAGTAAAAAAATAACAATTATGCAAGCACAAAACCCAAAATTAAAATTTTAAGAAAAAATGCAACATGTGGACTTCCTAGGAGGTCAACCGACCTAGTACTACTCTCGCCCAAACTCGCTTAACTTTAGAGTTCTGATGGGATCCGTTGCATGTGAGTTAGTATGATCACATCTGTTAGCTTATATGGTTTAATGACATATAAAGCCACTTTTCACTCATGCCTTGCCTCCTTCGACGCTAATTTTCCTCATTTACGTCCCATAAAATTAATTTGACCAAATTAAACAATTTACAATGTTTCAAAAGTTAAAATATCACAATAATAGAAACGCAAACCCCAAAAATAAAATTTTTTAAAAAAGAATGCAACACGAGGACTTCCGAGGAGGTCACATCTCCTAGTACTACACTCCCAAACTCGGTTAACTTTAGAGTTCTGATGGGATCCGTTGCATGTGAGTTAGTATGATCACATCTGTTAGCTTATATGGTTTAATGACATATAAAGCCACTTTTCCCTCATGCATTGCCTTCATTGACCCTAATTTTCCTCGTTTACGTCCAATAAAATTAATTTGACCGAATTAAACCATTTACAATGCTTGAAAAGTAAACAAAACACAATGACACAAGTACAAAACAAAAAATTATTATTTTTTTTAAAAAAATGCAACACGGGGACTTCCTAGGAGGTCACCCATCCTAGTACTACACTCCCAAACTCGGTTAACTTCGGAGTTCTGATGGGATCTGTTGCATGTGAGTTGGTATGATCGCATCCGTTAGCTTATATGGTTTAATGGCATATAAAGCCACTTTTCACTCATGTCTTGCCTCCTTCGACCCAAATTTTACTCATATACGTCCCATAAAATTAATTTGACCTAATTAAACCATTAACAATGCTTGAAAAGTAAAAAAATCATGATAATACAATTGCAAACCCCAAAAAAAAAATTAAAAAAAAATGCAACACGAGGACTTCACAGGAGGTCACACATCATAGTACTACTCTCGCCCAAACTCGCTTAACTTCGGAGTTCTGATGGGATACAGTGCATGTGAGTTGGCATGATCGCATCTGTTAGCTTATATGGTTTAATGACATATAAAGCCACTTTTCACTCATGCCTTGCCTTATTCGACGCTAATTTTCCTCATTTACAACCCATAAAATTAATTTGACTGAATTAAGCCATTTACAATACTTGAAAAATAAAAAAATCACAATCATGCATGCGCAAAACCCAAAATTAAAATTTGTTTTTTAAAAAAAATGCAACACGAGTACTTCCTAGGAGGTCACCCTTCATAGTACTACTCTCGCCCAAACTCGCTTTACTTCGGAGTTCTGATGAGATCTATTGCATGTTAGTTGGTATGATCCCATCTATTTGCTTACACGGTTTAATGACATATAAAGCCACTTTTTACTCATGCCTTGCCTCATTCGATGCTAATTTTCCTAATTTACGTCCCTTAAAATTAATTTAACAGAATTAAACCATTTGCAATGTTTGAAAAGTAAAAAAATCACAATAATAAAAGCGCAAAACCTAAATAAGATTTTTTTTTTTAAAAAAAAAGAAATGAATGCAACAAAAGGACTTCCCAAGAGGTCACCCATCTTAGTACTACTCTCTCCCAAACTCACTTAACTTCGGAGTTCTGATGGGATCCGGTGCATGTGAGTTGGTATGATCATATATGTTAGCTTATATGGTTTAATGACATATAAAGCCACTTTTCACTCATGCCTTGCCTCTTTCGACGCTAATTTTCCTCATTTGCGTCCCATAAAATTAATTTGACCAAATTAAAAAATTTACAATGCTTGAAAAGTTCAAAAATCACAATAATACGAGCGCAAAACCCAAATTTTTTTTTTTAAAAAAAAATGCAACACGAGGACTTCCGAAGAGGTCACACATCCTACTACTACTCTCGCCCAAACTCGCTTAACTTCGGTGTTCTGATGGGATCCGGTGCATGTGAGTTGGTATGATCAAATATGTTAGCTTATATGGTTTAATGACATATAAAGCCACTTTTCACTCATGCCTTGCCTCTTTCGACACTAATTTTCCTCATTTGCGTCCCATAAAATTAATTTGACCAAATTAAAAAATTTACAATGCTTGAAAAGTTCAAAAATCACAATAATACGAGCGCAAAACCCAAATTTTTTTTTAAAAAAAAAATGCAACACGAGGACTTCCGAAGAGGTCACACATCCTAGTACTACTCTCGCTCAAACTCGCTTAACTTCGGTGTTCTGATGGGATCCGGTGCATGTGAGTTGGTATGATCGCATTCGTTACTTGATATGGTTTAATGACATATAAAGCCCACATTTCACTCATGCATTTCCTCCATCGACTCTAATTTTCCTCATTTATGTCCCTTAAAATTAATTTTACGGAATTAAACCATTTACAATATTTGAAAAGTAAAAAAAACCACAATAATGCAAATGAATAATCCCAAAATAAAATTTGAAAAAAAAAATCGGCACGAGGACATCCCAAGAGATCACCCATCCTAGTACTACTCTCACATAAACTCGCTTGACTTCGGAGTTCTGATGGGATCTGGTGCATTTGAGTTGATATGATCGCAATTGTTAGCTTATATGGTTTATGGACATATAAAGGCACATTTCACACATCCCTTGCCTCATTCGATGCCAATTTTCCTCATTTAGGTCCCATAAAATAAATTTGACCGAATTAAACCATTTACAATGCTTGAAAAGTAAAAAAATCACAATAATGCATGCGCAAAACCCAAAATTAAAATTTGTTTTTAAAAAAAAATGCAACACGCGTAATTCTTAGGAGGTCACCAATCATAGTACTACTCTCGCCCAAACTCGCTTAACTTCGGAGTTCTGATGGGATCTGTTGCATGTGAGTTGGTATCATCCCATCTGTTTGCTTATGCGGTTTAATGACATATAAAGCCACTTTTCACTCATGCCTTGCCTCCTTCGACGCTAATTTTCCTAATTTACGTCCCTTAAAATTAATTTAACCGAATGAAACCATTTACAATGCTTGAAAAGTAAAAAACTCACAATAATCAAAGCGCAAAACCTCAAAATAAGTTTTTTTTTTTAAAAAAAAAGAAAAGAATGCAACACAAGGACTTCCCAGGAGATCACCCATCCTAGTACTACTTTGGCCCAACCTCACTTAACTTGGGAGTTCTGATGGGATCCGGTGCGTGTGAGTTGTTATGATCGCATCTATTAGCTTATATTGTTGATGGACATATAAAGCCACTTTTCACTAATGCCTTGCCTCCTTCGATGCAAATTTTCCTCGTTTACGTCCCGTAAAATTAATTTGACCAAATTAACCCTTTACAATGCTTGAAAAGTAAAAAAATCACAATAATACACGTGCAAAACCCCAAATTAATTTTTTTTAAAGAAATGAATGCAACACAAGGACTTCCCAAGAGGTCGCCCATCTTAGTACTACTCTCTCCCAAACTCACTTAACTTCGGAGTTCTGATGGGATCCGGTGCATGTGAGTTGGTATGATCGTATATGTTAGCTTATATGGTTTAATGAGATATAAAGCCACTTTTCACTCATGCCTTGCCTCCTTCGACGCTAATTTTCCTCATTTGCGTCCCATAAAATTAATTTGACCAAATTAAACAATTTACAATGCATGAAAAGTACAAAAATCACAATAATACGAGCGCAAACACTTTTTTTAAAAAAAAAATGCAACACGAGGACTTCCGAGGAGGTCACACATCCTAGTACTACTCTCGCCTAAACTCACTTAACTTCGGTGTTCTGATGGGATTTGGTGCATGTGAGTTGGTATGATCGCTTTCGTTACTTGATATGGTTTAATGACATATAAAACCCACTTTTCACTCATGCATTGCCTCCATAGACACTAATTTTCCTCATTTATGTCCCTTAAAATTAATTTTACCGAATTAAACCATTTACAATGTTTGAGAAGTAAAAAAACCACAATAATGCAAACGCATAACCCCAAAATAAAATTTTGTTAAAAAATCAGTACCCGAGGACATCCCAATTGAGTTGATATGATCTCAATTGTTAGCTAATATGGTTTATGGACATATAAAGGCACATTTCACACATGCCTTGCGTCATTCGATGCCAATTGTCCTCATTTAGGTCCCATAAAATTAATTTGACTGAATTAAACCATTTACAATGCTTGAAAAATAAAAAAATAACAATTATGCAAGCACAAAAGACAACATAAAATTATATATAAAAAAAAATGCAACACGAGGACTTCCGAGGAGGTCACCCATCCTAGTAATACTATCGCCCAAACTCGCTAAAATTCGGAGACCTGATGGCATCCAGCGCATGTGAGGTGGTACGATCGCATCCGTTAGCTTATATGATTTAATGACATATAAAGCTACTTTTCACTCATGCCTTGCCTCATTCGACGCTAATTTTCCTCATTTACGTCCCATAAAATTAATTTAACCAAATTAAACAATTTACAATGCTTGAAAATTACAAAAATCACAATAATACGAGCGCAAACACCAAATTTTTTTTTTTTAAAAAAAAATGCAACACGAGGACATCCGAAGAGGTCACACATCCTAGTAATACTCTCGCCCAAACTCGTTTAACTTTGGTGTTCTTATGGGATCCGCTGCATGTGAGTAGATATGATTGCATCTGTTAGCTGATATGGTTTAATCACATATAAAGCCACTTTTCACTCATGCATTGCCTCCATCGACACTAATTTTTCTCATTTACGTCCCATAAAATTAATTTGACTGAATTAAACCATTTACAATGTTTGAAAAGTAAAAAAACCACAATAATGCATGCGCAAAACCCAAAATTAATTTTTTTTTAAATGCAACACGAGGAATTCCTAGAAGGTCACCCATCCAAGTACTACTCTCGCCCAAACTCGCATTAACTTCGGAGTTCTGATGGGATCTGTTGCATGTGAGTTGGTATGATCGCATCCGTTAGCTTATATGGTTTCATGACATATAAAGCTACTTTTCACTCATGTCTTGCGTCCTTCGACGCTAATTTTACTCATTTACGACCCATAAAATTAATTTGACCTAATTAAACCATTTACAATGCTTGAAAAGTAAAAAAATCACAATAATAAAAGCGCATAGCCCCAAAATAAAATTTTAAAAAAAAATGCAACACGAGGACATCCCATGAGATCACCCATCCTAGTACTACTCTCGCCCTAACTCGCTTAACTTCAGAGTTCTGATGGAATCCGATTCTTATGGACATATAAAGGCACTTTTCACACATGTCTTGCCTCATTCGACCCCAATTTTCCTCATTTACGTCCCATAAAATTAATTTGATCGAATTAATCCATTTACAATTCTTGAAATGTAAAAAAATCGCAATAATACAAGCGCAAAACCCTAAAATAAAATTAAAAAAAAAAATAGAATTCAACACAAGGAATTCCTAGGAGGTCTCCCATCCTAGTACTACTTTCGCCCAAACTCGGTCAACTTCGGAGTTCTGATGGGATCCGTTGCATGTGAGTTGGTATGATAGCATCCATTTGCTTATATGGTATAATGACATATAAAGCCACTTTTTACTCATGCCTACCCTCCTTCCACGCTAATTTTCCTAATTTAGGTCCCATAAAATTAATTTGATCAAATTAAACCATTTACAATGCTTGAAAAGTAAGAAAATCAGGATAATAGAAGTGCAAACCCCAAAAATAAAATAAAATAAAATAAAAAGAATGCAACACGAGGACTTCTCAGGAGGTCACACATCATAGTACTACTCTCGCCCAAACTCGCTTAACTTCGGAGTTCTGATGGAATCCAGTGCATGTTAGTTGGTAGGATCGTATCTGTTAGCTTATATGGTTTAATGACATATAAAGCCACTTTTCACTCATGCCTTGCCTCATTCGACGCTAATTTTTCCTCATTTACGTCCCATAAAATTAATTTGACTGGATTAAACCATTTACAATGCTTGAAAAGTAAAAAAGAATGCAACATGAGGACTTCTCAGGAGGTTACACATCATAGTACTACTTTCGCCCAAACTCGCTTAACTTCGGAGTTCGGATGGGATCCGGCGCATGTGAGTGCGTATGATCGCATCCGTTAGCTATATGGTTGATGGACATATAAAGCTACTTTTCACTCATGCCTTGTCTCATTCGACGCTAATTTTCCTCATTTACGTCCCATAAAACTAATTTGACCGAATTAAACCATTAATAATACTTGAAAAGTAAAAAAATCAGAATATTACAATTGCAAAAACCCATCTTACTACTACTCTCTCGCCAAACTTGCTTAACTTCGGAGTTCAGATGGAATCCGTTGCATGTGAGTTGGTATGATCGCATCCGTTAGCTTATACGGTTTAATGACATATAAAGCCACTCTTCACTCATTCCTTGCCTCCTTCGACGCAAATTTTCCTCATTTACGTCCCATAAAATTAATTTGACCGAATTAAACCATTTACAATGCTTGAAAAGTAAAAAAAATCACAACAATACAATCGTAAAACCCCAAGAGGTCACCCATCCTAGTACTACTCTCGCCCAAACTCGCTTAACTTCGGAGTTCTAATGGGATCTGGTGCATATGAGTTGGTATGATCGTATCCGTTAGCTTATATGGTTAATGGACATATAAAGCCACTTTTCACTCATGCCTAGCCTCCTTCGATGCTAATTTTCCTCATTTACGTCCCATAAAATTAATTTGACCGAATTAAACCATTTACAATGCTTGAAAAAGTAAAAAAATCACAATAATACAAGAGTAAAACCCAAAAATTAAATTTCACAAAAAAAAAAAAAAAACAAAAGAAGGCAACACAAGGGACTTCGAAGGAGGTCACCCATCCTAGTACTATTCTCGCCCAAACTCGCTTAACTTCGGAGTTCTTATGGGATCCGGTGCATGTGAGTTGGTATAATCGCATCCGTTAGCTTATATGGTTTGATGGACATATAAAGCAACTTTTCACTCAAGCCTTGCTTGCTTCGACGCTAATAATCCTCATTTACGTCCCATAAAATTAATTTGAACGAATTAAAATCATTTACAATGCGTAGAAAAATAAAAAACTCACAACAATGCAAGCGCAAAACCCAAAATATATATATTTTTTTTAAAAAGGGGCAACACTAGGACTTCCTAGGGAGGTCACCACCATCCTAGTTACTACTCTCGCCCAAACTCGCTTAACTTCGACAGTTCTAATGGGATACGTTGCATGTGAGTTGGTATTGATCGCATTCGTTAGCTTATATGGTTTAATCCGACATATAAAGCCACTTTCACCGATTACCTTCCTCCTTCGACGCTAATTTGCCTGATTTACGTCCCATAAAATTAATTTGATCGAATTAAAACATTTACAGTGCTTGAAAAGAAAAAAAAATTGCAATAATACATGCGCAAAACCCCAAAATAAAATTTAAAATAAAAAAGAAAACACAACCCCGAGGACATCTCAGAAGGTCACCCATCCTAGTACTACTTTCGCCTAAACACACTTAACTTCGTAGTTCTGATGGGATCCGGTGAATGTGAGTTGGTATGGATCGCATCTGTTAGCTTATATGGTCTAATAACATATAAAGTTACTTTTCACTCATGTCTTGCCTCATTCGACGCTAATTTTCCTCACTTACGTCCCATACAATTAATTTGACTGAATTAAACCATTTACAATGCTTGAAAAGGTAAAAAAATCGCAATAATACAAGCGCAAAACCCCAAAATAAAATTTTAAAAAAAATGCAACACGAGGACATCCCATGAGGTCACCTATCCTAGAACTACTCTCGCCCAAACTCGCTTAACTTCGAAGTTCTGATGAGATCCGTTGCATGTGAGTTGGTATGATCGTATCCGTTAGCTTATATGGTTTAATCACATATAAAGCCACTTTTCACTCATTTCTTGCCTCCTTCAAACACTAATTTTCCTCATTTACGTCCCATAAAATTAATTTGACCGAATTAAACCATTTGCAATGCTTGAAAAGTAAAAAAATAACAATTATGCAGAGCACAAAAGACAACATAAAATTATATATACAAAAAAAAAAAAAATGCAACACTGAGGACTTCTCAGGAGGTCACCCATCCTAGTAATACTCTCGCCCAAACTCACTTAAATTCGGAGTTCTGATGGAATCTGGTGCATGTGAGGTGGTATGATCTCATCCATTAGCTTATATGGTTTAATGACATATAAAGCTACTTTTCCTTTCACTCACGCCTTGCCTTCGTCGACGCTAATTTTCCTCATTTATTGCCTTCGTCGACGCTAATTTTCCTCATTTACGTCCCATAAAATTAATTTAACCAAATTAAACAATTTACAATGCTTGAAAATTACAAAAATCACAATAATACGAGCGCAAACCCCAAAAATAAAATAAATAAAAAAAGAATGCAACACGAGGACATCCGAGGAGGTAACACATCCTAGTACTACTCTCGCCCAAACTCGCTTAACTTTGGTGTTCTGATGGGATCCGGTGCATGTGAGTTGATATGATCGCATCCGTTAGCTGATATGGTTTAATGACATATAAAACCACTTTTCACTCATGCATTTCCCCCATCGACAATAAATTTTCTCATTTATGTCAGATAAAATTAATTTGACTGGATTAAACCATTTACAATGTTTGAAAAGTAAAAAAACCACAATAATGCAAGCGTAAAACGCAAAATTAATTTTTTTTTTAAATGCAACACGAGGACTTCCTAGAAGGTCACTCATCCTAGTACTACACTGGGCCAAACTCGCTTAATTTCAGAGTTCTGATGGGATTTGTTGCATGTGAGTTGGTATGATCGCATCCGTTAGCTTATATGTTTTCATGACATATAAAACTACTTTTCACTCATGTCTTGCCTCCTTCGACGCTAATTTTACACATTTACGTCCCATAAAATTAATTTGACCTAATTAAACCATTTACAATGCTTCAAAAGAAAAAAAATCACAATAATAAAAGCGTATAACCCCAAAATAAAATTTAAAAAAATGCAACACGAGGACATCCCAAGAGATCACCCATCCTAGTACTACTTTCGCCCAAACTCGCTTAACTTCGGAGTTCTGATGGAATCCGGTTCTTATGGACATATAAAGGCACAATAATACAAGCGCAAAACCCCAAAATAAAATTAAAAAAAACAGAATCCAACACAAAGAATTCCCAGGAGGTGCCCCATCTTAGTACTACTCTCGCCCAAACTCGCTTAACTTCGGAGGTCTTATGCGATCCGCTGCATGTGAGTTGGTATGATCGCATCCGTGAGCTTATATGGTATAATGACATATAAAGCCACTTTTCACTCATGCCTTGCCTCCTTCGACACTAATTTTCCTAATTTAGGTCCCATAAAATTAATTTGACCAAATTAAACCATTAACAATGCTTGAAACACGATAATACCAGTACAAACCCCAAAAATAAAATTAAAGAAAAAATAATGCAACACGAGGACTTCCTGGGAGGTCACCCATCATAGTACTACTCTCGCCCAAACTCACTTAACTTCAGAGTTCTGATGGGATCCGTTGCATGTGAGTTGGTATGATTGCATCCGTTAGCTTATACGGTTTAATGACATATAAACCCAATTTTCACTCATGCCTTGCCTCCTTCGACGCTTAATTTCCTCATTTACGCCCCATAAAATTTATTTGACCGAAGGATTTCCCAGGATATCACCCATCCTAGTACTACTCTCGCCCAACTTGCTTAACTTCGGAGTTCTGATGGGATCCGGTGCGTGTGAGTTGGTATGATCGCATCCGTTAGCTTATATGGTTGATGGACATAAAATGCCACTTTTCACTCATGCCTTGCCTCCTTCGACGCTAATTTTCCTCATTTACGTCCCATAAAATTAATTTGATCGAATTAAACTATTAATAATACTTGAAAAGTAAAAAAATCAGAATATTACAATCGCAAAAACCCAAAAAAAAAAAAGAATGCCACAGGAGGAAATCCCAAGAGGTCACCCATCCTACTACTACTCTCGCCCAAACTCGCTTAAGTTTGGAGTTCTGATGGGATCCGGTGCATGTGAGATTGTATGATCGCATCTGTTAGCTAAAATTTTTTAATAACATATAAAGCCACTTTTTACTCATGTCTTGCCTCCTTCGGCCCTAATTTTCCTCATTTACGTCCCATAAAATTAATTTAACCGAAATAAACCATTTACAATGCTTGAAAAATAAAAAAATCACAACAATGCAAGCTCAAAACCCAAAATTAAAATTTTTTTAAAAAACAAAATGCAGCACGAGGATTTCCTAGGAGGTCACCCATCCTAGTTCTACTCTCGCGCAAACTCACTTAACTTCGAAGTTCAAATGGGATCCGTTGCATGTTAATTTGTATGATCACATCTGTTAGCTTATATGGTTTAACGACATATAAAGCCACTTTTCACTCATCCTAAAAAAAAAATTGGTATGTTCGCATCCGTTAGCTTATATGGTATGATCGCAAACGCAAACCCTAAATTTTGTTTTTTAAAAAAAATAGAATGCAACACGAGGACTTCTCAAGAGGTCACACATCCTAGAACTACTCTCGCCCAAACTAGCTTAACTTCGGAGTTCTGATAAGATCCGTTGCATGTGAGTTCGGATGATCGCATCCGTTAGCTTATATGGTTTAATGACATATAAAGCCACTTTTCACTCATGCCTTGCCTCCATCGACGCTAATTTTCCTCTTTTACGTCCCATAATATTAGTTTGACTTATAATGCTTGAAATGTAGAAAAAATCACAATAATACAAGCGGAAAACCCCAAAATTAAATTTAAAAAAAAATGCAATACGAGGACATCCCAGGAGTACACCTATCCTAGTACTACTCTCGCCCAAACTCGCTTAACTTCGAACTTCTAATGGGATCTGGTGCATTGTTGGTATGATCGCATCTGTTAGCTTATATGGTTTATGGACATATAAAGCCACTTTTCTCTCATACCTTGCCTCATTCGACGCTAATTTTCCTCATTTACGTCCCATAAAATTAATTCTACCGAATTAAACCATTTACAATCCTTGAATAAGTAAAAAAATCAAAATAATACAAGCCGAAAACCCCAAAATAAAATTATAAAAAAAACTATTCTCGGCCAAAATCGCTTAACTTCGGAGTTCTGATGGGAGCCTGTGCATTTGAGTTGGTATGATCGCATCTGTTAGCTTATATGGTTTAAACTCTTATAAAGCCACTTTTCACTCATGCTTGCCTCATTCGATGCTAATTTTCCTCATTTACGTCCCAAAAAATTAATTTGACCGTATTAAACAGTTTACAATGCTTGAAAAAAAAAATCACAATAATGCAAGCGCAAAACGAAAAATTGATTATTTTTGTTTAAAAAAAAAATACAACACGAGGACTTCATAGGAGGTCACCCATCCTAGTACAACTCTCGACCAAATTCGCTTAACTTCGGAGTTCTAATGTGATCCGTTGCATGTGAGTTGGTATGATCGCACCCGTTAGCTTATATGGTTTAGTGACATATAAAACCACTTTTCACTCATGCATTGCCTCTTTCGACTACGTACCATAAAATTAATTTAACTGAATTAAACCATTTACAACGCTTGAAAAGTAAAAAAATCACAATAATAAAATCTTAAAACCCACAAATAAAATTTTTAAAAAAAAAGGAATGCAACACGAGGATATCACAAGAGGTCACCCATCCTAGTACTACTCTCGCCCAAACTCGCTTAACTTCGGAGTTCTGACGGGATCCGTTGCATGTGAGTTGGTATGATCGCATCTGTTAGCTTATATGGTTTAGTGACATATAAAACCACTTTCACTCATGCATTGCCTCTTTCGACGCTAATTTTCCTCTTTTACGTCCCATAAAATTAATTTAACCGAATTAAACCATTTACAGTGCTTGAAAAGTAAAAAAATCACAACAATACAATCGTAAAACTGCAAAATAATTTTTTTTTTTAAAAAGAATGCAACACGAGGACATCCCAAGAGGTCACCCATCCTAGTACTACTCTCGCCAAAACTCGCTTAACTTCGGAGTTCTGATGGGATCCGGTGCATGTGAGTTGGTATGATCGCATCCGTTAGCTTATATGGAAGATGGACATATAAAGCCACTTTTCACTCATGCCTAGCCTCCTTCGACGCTAATTTTCCTCATTTACGTCCCATAAAATTAATATGACCGAATTAAGCCATTTACAATGCTTGAAAAGTAAAAAAGTCACAATAATACAATCGGAAAACCCCATAATAATTTTTTTTTAAAAAAAAAGAATGCAACACAAGGACTTCACAGGAGGTCACCCATCCTAATACTACTCTCGCCCAAACTCGCTTAGTTTCGGAGTTCTGATGGGATCCGGTGCATGTGAGTTGGTATGATCGCATATGGTAGCTTATATGGTTTAATGACATATAAAGCCACTTTTCACTCATGCTTGCCTCTTTCGTCGCTAATTTTCATCATTTACGTCCCATAAAATTAATTTGACCGAATTAAACCATTTACAATGCTTGTAAAATAAAAAAAATCACAATAACGCAAGCGCAAAACACAAAATTAACTTCTTTTTTTTAAAAAATGCAATACGAGGAATTCCTAGGAGGTCACCCGTTCTAGTACTACTCTCGCCCAATTTCACTTAACTTCTGAGTTCTAATGGGATCCGTTGCATGTGAGTTGGTATGATCACATCCGTTAGCTTATATGGTTTAATGACATATAAAGCCACTTTTCACTCATGCAACACGAGGACATCCCAAGAGTTCACCCATCCTAGTACTTCTCTCGCCCAAACTCGCTTAACTTCGGAGTTCTGATGGGATCCGGTGCATGTGAGTTGGTATGATCGCATCCGTTAGCTTATATTGTTTATGGACATATAAAGCCACATTTAACTCATGCATTGCGTCCTTCGATGGTAATTTTCCTCATTTACGTCCCATAAAATTCATAAAATTAATTTGACCGAATTAAACCATTTACAATGCTTGAAAAGTAAAAAAATCACAATAATACAAGCGCAAAATCCCAAAATAAAATTTTAAAAAAAGCAGAAAAGAATGCAACATAAGGACTTCGAAGGAGGTCACCCATCCTAGTACTATTCTCGCTCAAACTCGCTTAACATCGGAGTTCTGATGGGATCCGGTGCTTGTGAGTTGGTGTGATCGCATCGTTTAACTTATATGGTCGATGGACATATAAAGCCACTTTTCAATCATGCCTTGCCTCCTTCGACGCTAATTTTCCTCATTTATGTCCCATAAAATTAATTTGACCGAATTAAACCATTTACAATCCTTGAAAAGTGAAAAAATCACAATAATACAACCTCAAAACCCCAAAATAAATTATTTTTTTAAAATAAAAGAATGCAACACAAGGACTTCTTAAGAGGTCACCCATCCTACAACCCTCGCCCAAACTCACTTAACTTCGGAGTTCTGATGGGATCAGGTGCATGTGAGTTGGTATGATCGCATCTGTTAGAATATATGGTTTAATGACATATAAATCCACTTTTCACTCATGCCTTGCCTCATTCGACGCTAATATAATTCATTTACGTCCAATAAAATTAATTTTACCGAATTAAACCATTTTGAATGCATAAAATGTAAAAAAATAACAACAATGCAAATGCAAAACCCAAAATTAATTTTTTTTTGAAAAAATGCACACGAGGACTTCCTAGGAGGTCACCCATCCAGTACTACTCTCGCCCAAACTCGCTTAACTTCGAAGTTCTGATGGGATCCGTTGCATGTGAGTTGGTATGATCTCATCTGCTAGCATATATGGTTTAATGACATATAAAGCCACTTTTTACTCATACATTTCCTCCTTCAACGCTAATTTTCCTCATTCACGTCCCATAAGATTAATTTGATTGAATAAAACCATTTAAAATGCTTGAAAAGTAAAAAAAATCACAATAACACAAGCGCAAAACACCAAAATAATTTTTTTTAAAGAATGCAACACGAGGATATCCCAAGAGGTCACCCATCCTATTCCTACTTTCGCCCAAACTCGCTTAACTTCGGAGTTCTGATTGGATCCGGTGCATGTGAGTTGATATGATTGTATCCATTAGCTTATATGGTTTAATGACATATAAAGCCTCTTTTCACTCATGTCATGCCTCCTTCGACGATAATTTTCTTGATTTACGTCCCATAAAATTAATTTGACCGAATTAAACCATTTACAATGCTTGAAAAGTAAAAAAATCACAAAAATACAAAAGCAAAACCCCAAAATAAAAGTTAAAAAAAAAGAATGCAACACGAGGATATCCAAGGAGGTCACCCATCCAATTACTACTTTCGCCCAAACTCGCTTAACTTCGGGGTTCTGATGGGATCCAGTGCATGTGAGTTGGTATGATTGCATCTGTTCGCTTATATAGTTTAATGACATATAAAGCCACTTTTCACTCATATCATGCCTCCTTCGACGCTAATTTTTCACATTACATCCCATAAAATTAATTTGACCGAATTAAACCATTTACAATGCTTGAAAAATAAAAAAATCAGAATAATGCAAGCGCAAAACCAAATTTTTTTTTTTAAATGCAACACGAGGATTTCCTAGGGTGTCACAAATCCTAGTACTACCCTCGCCCAAATTCTCTTAACTTCGGAGTTCTAATGGGATCGGGTGCATGTGAGTTGGTATGATCGCATCTGTTAGCTTATATGGTTTAATGACATTTAAAGCCACTTTTCACTCATGCCTTGCCTGCTTCCACGGTAATTTTCCTCATTTACGTCCCATAAAATTAATTTGACTGAATTAAACCATTTACAATGCTTGAAAAGTAAAAAAAAAATCACAATAATGCAAGCGCAAAACCCAAAATTAAATTTTTATCTTTTTTAAAAAATGCAACATGAGGACTTTCTAGGAGGTGACCCATCATACTACTACTCTCGCCCAAACTCGCTTAACTTCGCTGTTCTGATGGGATCCGTTGCATGTGAGTTGGTATGATCGCATCCGTTAGCTTATCTGGTTTAATGACATATAACGCCAGTGTTCACCCATGCTGTGCCTCCTTCGACGCTAATTTTCCTCATTTACTTGCCAAGAATAAAATTTTTAAAAAAATGAGGAAATCACAATAATGCTTGAAAAGTAAAACTCCGAGGGCATCCCAATTAATACAAGCTCAAAATTAACGTTGCAACACGAGGACATCCCAAGAGGTCACCCATCCTAGTGCTTCTCTCGCCCAAACTCACTTAACTTCGGAGTTCTGATGGGATCCGGTGCATGTGAGTTGGTATGATCGCATCCGTTAGCATATATGTATGGACACATACAGCCACATTTCAATCATGCCTTGCCTTCTTCAACGCTAATTTTCCTCATTAGCGTCCCATAAAATTAATTTGACCAAATTAAACCATTTACAATGCTTGAAAGAAAAAAAATCACAATAATACAAGCGCAAAACCCCAAAATAAATTTTTTTAAAAAAGGAGAAAAGAATGCAAAACAAGGACTTCGAAGGAGGTCACCCATCCTAGTACTACTCTCGCCCAAATTCGCTTAACTTCGGAGTTCTGAAGGGATCCGGTGCATGTGAGTTGGTATGTTCGCATCTGTTAGTTTATATGGTTGATGGACATATAAATCCACTTTTCAATCATGCCTTGCCTCCTTCCACGCTAATTTACCTCCTTTATGTCCCATAAATTTAATTTGACCGAATTAAATCATTTAAAATGATTGAAAAGTAAAAAAATCACAATAATACGGGAGCAAAACCCCAAAACAAAATTTAAAAAAGAAAAGAAAAGAAAAGAATGGAACACAAGGACCTCCCAAGAGGTCACCCATCCTAATACTACACTAGCCCAAACTCACTTAACTTCGGAGTTCTGATGGGATCAGGTGCATGTGAGTTGGTATGATCGCATTTGTTAGAATATATGGTTTAATGACATATAAAACAACTTTTCACTCATGCCTTGCCTCATTCGACACTAATATTCCTCATTTACGTCCAATAAAATTAATTTAACCGAATTAAACCATTTACAATGCTTAAAATGTAAAAAAAATAACAACAATGCAAACGCAAAACCCAAATTTAAATTTTTTTTTAAATGAAACCCGAGACCTTCTTAGGATGTCACCCATCCTAGTACTACTCTAGCCCAAACTCGCTTAAGTTTGATGTTCTGATGGGATCCGTTGCATGTGAGTTGGTATGATCGCATCTGTTAGCTTATATGGTTTAATGACATATAAAGCCATTTTTTACTCATGCCTTTCCTCCTTCAATGCTAATTTTCCTCATTTACGTCTCATAAAATTAATTTGAACGAATTATACCATTTAAAATGCTTGAAAAGTAAAAAAATTGCAATATTACAAGCGCAAAACCCCAAAATAATAATAAAAAAAAAATAGAATGCAACACGAGAATATCCCAGGAGCTCACCCATCCTATTACTACTTTCGCCCAAACTCGCTTAACTTCGGAGTTCTGATGGGATCCGGTACATGTGAGTTGGTATAATCGCATCTGTTAGCTTATATGGTTTAATGACATATAAACCCACTTTTCACTCATGTCATGCCTCTTTCGACGCTAATTTTCCTCACAATAATACAAGCAAAAAACACAAAGATAAAATTAAAAAAAAAAAGAGAATGCAACACGAGGACTTCTCAGAGGGTCACAAATCCTAATATTACTCTCGCCAAAACTCGCTTAATTTCGGAGTTCTGATGGGATCCGGTGCATGTGAGTTGGTATGATCGCATCTGTTAGCTTATATGGTTTAATGACATAAAAAACCACTTTTCCCTCATGCATTGCCTCCTTCGACGCTAATTTTCGTCATTTACTTCCCATAAAATTAATTTGACCGAATTAAACCATTTACAATGCTTGAAAAGTAAAAAAGTCACAATTATCAAAGCGCAAAACCCAAAATTAATTTTAATTTTTAAAAAAAAATGCAACATGAGGACTTCCTAGGAGGTCACCATCCTACTACTACTCTCGCCCAAACTCGCTTAACTTCGGAGTTCTGATGGGATCCGTTGCCTAAGAGTTGGTATGATCGCATATGTTAGCTTATATGGTTTAATGACATATAAAGCCTCTTTTCACTCATGCCTTGTCTCCTTTGACGCTAATTTTCCTTATTTACGTCCCATCGAATTAATTTGACCGAATTAGACCATTTAAAATGCTTGAAAAGTAAAAAAAATCACAATTATTCAAGCGCAAAACACAAAATTATTTTTTTTTTTAAATGCAAATTGAGGACTTCCTAGGTGGTCACCCATTCTAGTACTACTCTCGCCCAAACTCGCTTAACTTCGGAGTTTAGATGGGATCTGTTGCATGTGAGTTGGTATGATTGCATCTGTTAGCTTATATTGTTTAATGACATATAAAGCCAGTGTTCACTCATGCCTTGCCTCCTTCGAAGCTAATTTTCCTCATTTACGTCCCATAAAATTAATTTGACCAAATTAAGCCATGTACAATGCTTGAAAAGTAAAAAAATCACAATAATACAAGCGGAAAACCCCAAAATAATTTTTTTTTAAAAAAAATAACGCAACACAAGGACTTCACAGGAGGTCACTCATCCTAGTACTACTCCCGCCCAAACTCGCTTAACTTCGGACTCCTGATGGGATCCGGTGCATGTGAGTTGGTATGATCGCATCTGTTAGCTTGTATGGTTTAATGACTTATAAAGCCACTTTTCACTCATGCTTGCCTCCTTGGACGCTAATTTTCCTCATTTATGTCCTATAAAATTAATTTGACTGAATTAAACCATTTACAATGATTGAAAAATAAAAAAATCACAATAATGCAAGTGAAAAACAAAAAATTAATTTTTTATTTTTTTAAGAAAAATGCAACACGAGGACTTCCTAGGAGGTAACCCATCCTAGTACTATCGCCCAAACTCACTTAACTTCAAAGTTCTTATTGGATCCGTTCCATGTGTGTTGGTATGATCGCATCTGTTAGCTTATATGGATTAATAACATGTAAAGCCACTTTTCACTCATGCCTGGCCTCCTTCGACGCTAATTTTCCTCATTTACGTCCCACAAAATTAATTTGACCGAATTAAACCATTTATAGTGATTGAAAAAGTGAAAAAATCACAATAATACAAGCGCAAAACCCAAAAATATAATTAAAAAAAATGCAAAACATGGACTTCCTAAGAAGTCACCCACCCTAGTACTACTCTCACCCAAACTCGCTTAACTTCAGAATTCTGATGGGATCCGGTGCATGTGAGTTGGTATGATCGCATCCGTTAGCTTATATGGTTTAATGACATAAAAGCCACTTTTCAGGAGGTCACCCATCCTCGTACTACTCTCGCCCAAACTCGCTTAACTTCTGAGTTGTTCTGGGATCCATTGCATTTGAGTAGGTATGATCGCATCCGTTAGCTTACATGGTTTAATGACATAAAAGCCACTTTTCACTCATGCCTTGCCTCATTCGACGCTAATTTTCCTTACTTACATCCTATAAAATTAATTTGACCGAATTAATCCAATTACAATTCTTGAAAAGTGAAAAAATCACTATAATACAATCGCAAAACCGCAAAATAAATTTTTTTTTAAGAAAAAAGAATGCAACACGAGGATATCCCAAGAGGTCACCCATTCACGTACTTCTCTCGCCCAAACTCGCTAAGCTTCAGAGTTCTGATGGGATCCGGTGCATGTGAGTTGGTATGATCGTATATGTTAGCTTATATGGTTTAATGAGATATAAAGCCACTTTTCACTCATATCATGCCTCCTTCGACGCTAATTTTTCTCATTACATCCCATAAAATTAATTTGACCGAATTAAACCATTTACAATGCTTGAAAAATAAAAAATCACAATAAAGCAAGCGCAAAACCCAAAATTAAAGTTTTTTTTTTAAAAAAAAAAAGCAACACCAGGATTTCCTAGGAGGTCACCCATTCTAGTAGTACTCTCGCCCAAACTAGTTGTTATGGGATCCATTGCATGTGAGTTGGTATGATCACATCCGTTAGCTTACATGGTTTAATGACATAAAAAGCCACTTTTCACTCATGCCTTGCCTCCTTCGACGTTAATTTTCCTTACTTACATCCCATAAAATTAATTTGACCGAATTAATCCATTTACAATTCTTGAAAAGTGAAAAATTCACTATAAAACAATCGCAAAACCGCAAAATAAATTTTTCTTCAGAAAAAAGAATGCAACACGAGGATATCCCAAGAGGTCACCCATTCTAGTACTTCTCTCGCCCAAACTCGCTTAACTTCGGAGTTCTGATGGGATCCGATGCATGTGAGTTTGTGTGATCGCATCCGTTAGCTTATATGGTTTATGGACATATAAATCCACTTTTCACTCATGCCTTACCTCCTTCGACGCTAATTTTCCTCATTTATGTCCCAAAAAATTAATTTGACTGAATTAAACCATTTACAATGCTTGAACAGTAAAAAAAATCACAATAATAGAATCGCAAAACCCCAAAATAAAATTTTAAAAAAAATGTATACAACACGAGGACATCTCAAGGGGTTACCCATCCTAATACTACTCTCGCCCAAACTCGCTTAGCTTCGGAGTTCTGATGAGATCCGGTGCATGTGAGTTGGGATGATTGCATCTGTTAGCTTATATGGTTTAATGACATATAAAGCCAGTGTTCACTCATGCCTTGCCTCCTTCGACGCTAATTTTCCTCATTTACGTCCCATAAAATTAATTTGACCAAATTAAACCATGTACAATGCTTGAAAAGTAAAAAAATCACAATAATTCAAACGGAAAACCCCAAAATAAAATTTTTTAAAAAAAATAACGCAACACAAGGACTTCACAGGAGGTCACTCATCCTAGTATTACTCCCGCCCATACTCGCTTAACTCCGGACTCCTGATGGGATCCGGTGCATGTGAGTTGGTATGATCGCATCTGTTAGCTTGTATGGTTTAATGACTTATAAAGCCACTTTTCACTCATGCTTGCCTCCTTGGACGCTAATTTTCCTCATTTATGTCCTATAAAATTAATTTGACCGAATTAAACCATTTATAATGATTGAAAAATAAAAAAATCACTATAATGCAAGAGAAAAACACAAAATTAATTTTTTATTTTTTCAAGAAAAATACAACACGAGGACTTCCTAGGAGGTCACCCATCCTAGTACTATCGACCAAACTCACTTAACTTCAAAGTTCTTATTGGATCCGTTCCATGTGAGTTGGTATGATCGTATCCGTTAGCTTATATGGTTTAATAACATATAAAGCCACTTTTCACTCATGCCTGGCCTCCTTCGACGCTAATTTTCCTCATTTACGTCCCACAAAATTAATTTGACCGAATTAAACCATTTATAGTGATTGAAAAAGTGAAAAAATCACAATAATACAAGCGCAAAACCCAAAAATATAATTAAAAAAAAAAGAATGCAACACATGGACTTCCCAAGAAGTCACCCACCCTAGTACTACTCTCACCCAAACTCGCTTAACTTCAGAATTCTGATGGGATCCGGTGCATGTGAGTTGGTATAATCGCATCCGTTAGCTTATATGGTTTAATGACATAAAAAGCCACTTTTCAGGAGGTCACCCATCCTGGTACTACTCTCGCCCAAACTCGCTTAACTTCTGAGTTGTTATGGGATCCATTGCATTTGAGTTGGTATGATCGCATCCGTTAGCTTACATGGTTTAATGACATAAAAAGCCACTTTTCACTCATGCCTTGCCTCATTCGACGCTAATTTTCCTTACTTACATCCCATAAAATTAATTTGACCGAATTAATCCAATTACAATTCTTGAAAAGTGAAAAAATCACTATAATACAATCGCAAAACCGCAAAATAATTTTTTTTTAAGAAAAAAGAATGCAACACGAGGATATCCCAAGAGGTCACCCATTCACGTACTTCTCTCGCCCAAACTCGCTAAGCTTCGGAGTTCTGATGGGATCCGGTGCATGTGAGTTGGTATGATCGCATCTGCTAGTTTATATGGTTTAATGACATATAAAGCCACTTTTCACTCATGCTTGCCTTATTCGACACTAATTTTCCTGATTTACGTCCCATAAAATTAATTTGACCGAATTAAACCATTTACAATGCTCAAAAAATAAAAAAATCACAATAATAAAAACGCAAAACCCAAAATTAAAGTTTATTTTTTAAAAAAAGCAACACGAGGATTTCCTAGGAGGTCACCAATTCCAGTACTTCTCTCGCCCAAACTCGCTTAACTTCTGAGTTGTTATGGGATCCATTGCATGTGAGTTGGTATGATCGCATCCGGTAGCTTACATGGTTTAATGACATAAAAAGCCACTTTTCACTCATGCCTTGCCTCCTTCGACGTTAATTTTCCTTACTTACATCCCATAAAATTAATTTGTACGAATTAATCCATTTACAATTCTTGAAAAGTGAAAAATTCACTATAAAACAATCGCAAAACCGCAAAATAAATTTTTCTTTAGAAAAAAGAATGCAACAAGAGGATATCCCAAGAGGTCACCCATTCTAGTACTTCTCTCGCCCAAACTCGCTTAACTTCGGATTTCTGATGGGATCCGATGCATGTGAGTTTGTCTGATCGCATCCGTTAGCTTATATGGTTTATGGACATATAAAGCCACTTTTCACTCATGCCTTACCTCCTTCGACGCTAATTTTCCTCATTTATGTCCCAAAAAATTAATTTGACTGAATTAAACCATTTACAATGCTTGAACAGTAAAAAAAATCACAATAATACAATTGCAAAACCCCAAAATAAAATTTTAAAAAAAATGTATACAACACGAGGACATCCCAAGGGGTTACCCATCCTAGTACTACTCTCGCCCAAACTCGCTTAGCTTCGGAGTTCTGATGGGATCCGGTGCATGTGAGTTAGGATGATCGCATCCGTTAGTTTATATGGTTCATGAACATATAAAGCCACTTTTCACTCTTGCCTTCCCTCATTCGACGCTAATTTTCCTCATTTACGTCCCATAAAATTAATTTGACCGTATTAAATAGTTTACAATGCTTGAAAAGTAAAAATATCACAATAATACAAGCGCAAAACACAAAAATAATATAATAATAAAAAAAGAATGCAACACTAGAACTTCTCAGAAGGTCACACATCCTAGTACTATTCTCGCCCAAACTCGCTTAGCTTCGGAGTTCTGTTGGGATCCGGTGCATGTGAATTAGTATGATCGCATCCGTTAGCTTATATGGTTTAATGATATTTAAAGCCACTTTTCAATCATGCCTTGCCTCCTTCGAAGCTAATTTTCCTCATTTACATTCCATAAAATTAATTTGACCGAATTAAACCATTTACAAAGCTTAAAAAGTAAAAAAATTCACAATTATGCAAGCGCAAAACGCAAAATTAAAATTTTTCCTTAAACAAAAGTGCAACATGAGGACTTGCTAGGAGGTCACCCATCCTACTACTACTCGCGCCCAAGCTCGATTAACTTCGGAGTTCTAATGGGATCCGTTGCATGTGAGTTGGTATGATCGCATCTATTAGCTTATATGGTTTAATGACATATAAAGCCATTTTTCACTCATGCCTTGCGTCCTTCGACGCTAATTTTCCTTATTTACGTCCCATAAAATTGATTTAACCGAGTTAAACCATTTACAATGCTTAAAAAGTAAAAAATCACAATAATACAAGCGCAAAACACACAAATATATATATATTTTTTAAAGAATGCAACACGAGGACTTCTCAGGAGGTCACACATCGTAGTACTACTCTCCCCCAAACTCGCTTAACTTCGGATTCCTGATGGGATCCGATGCATATGAGTTGATATGATCGCATCCGTTAGCTTATATGGTTTAATGACATATATAGCCACTTATCACTCATGTCTTGCCTCGTTCAACGCTAATTTTCCTCATTTACGTCCCATAAAATTAATTTGACCAAATTAAACCATTTACATTGGCTGAAAAGTAAAAAAATCACAACAATACAAGCGCAAAACCATAAAAAATATTTTTTTTAAATGCAACATGAGGACTTCCTAAAAGGTCACCCATCCTAGTACTACTCACGCCCAAACTCGCTTAACTTCAGAGTTCTGATGGGATCCGATGCATGTGAGTTGGTATGATCGCATCCGTTAGCTTGTAGGGTTTAATGACATATAAAACCACTTTTCACTTATGCCTTGCCTCGTTCGACGCTAATTTTCCTCATTTACGTCCCATAAAATTAATTTGACCGAATTAAACCATTTACATTCCATGAAAAGTAAAAAAATCACAACAATACAAGCGCAAAACCCCAAAATAATTTTTTTTTTTAAATGCAACATGAGGACTTGCTAGGAGGTCACCCATTCTAGTAATACTCACGCCCAAACTCACTTAACTTCGGAGTTCTGATGGGATCCGGTGCATGTGAGTTGGTATGATCGCATCTGTTAGCTTGTAGGGTTTAATGACATATAAAACAACTTTTCACTCATGCCTTGCCTCCTTCGACGCTAATTTTCCTCATTTAGGTCACATAAAAATAATTTGACCGAATTAAACCATTTTCAATGCTTGAAAAGTAAAAAAATCACAATTATTCAAATGCAAAAGCCAAAATTAAAATTTTTAAAAAAATACAAATGCAACACGAGGACTTCCTAGGAGGTCATCCATCCTAGTACTACTCTCGCCCAAACTCGTTTAATTTCGAAGTTCTGATGGGATCCGTTGCATGCAAGTTGGTATGATCACATCCGTTAGCTTATGTGGTTTAGTGACTTATAAAGCCTCTTTTCACTCTTGCTTTGTCTACTTTGACGCTAATTTTCCTCATTTACGTCCCTTAAAATTAATTTGACCGAATTAAACCATTTAAAATGCTTGAAAAGGAAAAAAAATCACAATTATGCAAGCGTAAAACCGAAAATTAATTTTTTATTTAAAAAAAAAGCAACATGAGGACTTCCTAGTAGGTCACCCATCCTACTACTATTTTCGCCCAAACTCGCTTATCTTCGGAATTCTTATGGGATCTGTTGCATGTGAGTTGGTGTGATCGCATCCGTTAGCTTATATGGTTTAATGACATATAAAGCCTCTTTTCACCCATGCCTTGTCTCCTTTGATGCTAATTTTCCACATTTACGTCCCATAGAATTAATTTGACAGAATTAAACCATTTGCAATGCTTGAAAAGTAAAAAAATCACAATTATTCACGCGTGAAACCCAAAATTAAATTTTTTTTTTTAAAAAAAAAATGCAACATGACGACTTTCTAGGAGGTCTCCCATTCTGGTACTACTCTCGCTCGAACTCGTTTAACTTCGGAGTTCTGATGGGATCTGTTACACGTGAGTTGGTATGATCGCATCCATTAGCTTATATGGTTTAATGACATATAAAGCCACTTTTCACTCATGCCTTACCCCCTTCGACGCTAATTTTCCTCATTTATGTCTCATAAAATAAATTTGACCGAAATAAACCATTTACAATGCTTGAAAGGTAAAAAAATCACAATAATACAATCGCAAAACCCCAAAATAAATGTTTTTTAAAAAAGAAAGTAACACGAGGAAATCCGAAGCGGTCGGCCATCCTAGTACTGCCCTCGCCCCAAATCTCTTAACTTCGGAGTTCTGATGGGATCCGGTGCGTGTGATTTGGTATGATCTCATCCATTAGCTTATATGGTTTATGGACATATAAAGCCACTTTTCAGTCATGTCTTACCTCGTTCGACGCTAATTTTCCTCATTTACGACCCATAAAATTTATTTGACTGAATTAAACCATTTACAATGCTTGAAAAGTAAAACAATCACATAATACAAGGGCAAAACACAAAAGTAAAATAAAAAAAAGAATGCAACACGAGGACTTCTCAGGAGGTCACACATCCTAGTACTACTCTCGCCCAAACTCGCTTAACTTCGGAGTTCTGATGGGATCCGATGCATGTGAGTTTGTATGATCGCATCCGTTAGCTTGTATGGTTTAATGACATATAAAGCCACTTTTCACTCATGCCTTGCCTTCTTCGACTCTAATTTTCCTCATTTACGTCCCATAAAAATAATTTGACCAAATTAAACCATTTACAATGCTTGAAAAGTAAAAAAATCACAATTATGAAAATGCAACAACCAAAATTAAAATTAAAAAAAAACAAATGCAACACGTGGACTTCCTAGGAGGTCATCAGTCCTAGTACTACTCTCGTCCAAACTCGTTTAACTTCGGAGTTCTGTTGGGATCGGTTGCATGTGAGTTGGTATAATCGCATCTGTTAGCTTATATGGTTTAATGACATATAAAGCCTCTTTTCACTCTTGCCTAGTCTACTTTGACGCTAATTTTCCTCAGTTACGTCCCATAAAATTAATTTGACCGAATTAAACCGTTTAGAATGCTTGAAAAGCAAAAAAATCACAATAATACAAGCACAAAACACAAAAATAATTTTTTTTTTAAAAAAGAATGCAACACGAGGACTTCCCAAGAGGTCACACATCCTAGTACCACTCTCGCCCAAACTTGCTTAACTTCGGAATTCTGATGGGATCCGGTGCATGTGAGTTGGTATGATCGCATCCGTTAGCTTATATGGTTTACTGACATATATAGCCACTTTTCACTCATGCCTTACCTCCTTCGACGTTAATTTTCCTCATTTACATCCCATAAAATTAATTTGACTGAAATAAACCATTTACAATGCTTGAAAATTAAAAAAAAAATCACAATTATGCAAGCGTAAAACCGAAAATTAATTATTATTTTTTTTTAAATGCAACGTGAGGACTTCTTGAGGTCACCCATCCTACTACTACTCTCGCCCAAACTCGCTTAATTTCGGAATTCTGATGGGATCTGTTGCTTGTGAGTTGGTATGATCGCATCCGTTAGTTTATATTGTTTAATGACATATAAAGCCTCTTTTCGCTCATGCCTCGTCTCCTTTGACGCTAATTTTCCTCATTTACGTGCCATTGAATTAATTTGACCGAATTAAACCATATACAATGCATGAAAAGTAAAAAAATCACAATTATTCAATTGCAAAACCCAAAATTAAAATTTTTTAAAAAAAAAAATGCAACATGAGGACTTCCTAGGAGGTCACCCATTCTAGTACTACTCTCGCCTGAACTCGTTTAACTTCGGAGTTCTGATGGCATCCGTTACATGTGAGTTGGTATGATCGCATCCATTAGCTTATATGGTTTAATGACATATAAAGCCACTTTTCAATAATGCCTTACCCCCTTCGACGCTAATTTTATTCAATTATGTCCCATAAAATTAATTTGACCGAAATACACCATTTACAATGCTTGAAAGGTAAAAAAATCACAAAAATACAATCGCAAAACCCCAAAATAATTTTTTTTTTTTAAATAATGCAACACGAGGACATCCGAAGAGGTCAGCCATCCTAGTACTACCCTCGCCCAAACTCGCTTAACTTCGGAGTTCTGATGGGATGCGTTGCGTGTGAGTTGGTATGACGCTAATTTTCAGTCATGTCTTGCCTCGTTCGACGCTAATTTTCCTCATTTACGACCCATAAAATTAATTTGACCGAATTAAACCATTTACAATGCTTGAAAAGTAAAAAAAATCACAATAATACAAGCGCAAAACACAAAAATAAATTTAAAAAAAATAATGCAACACGAGGACTTCTTAGGAGGTCACACATCCTAGTATTACTTTCGCCCAAAAGCGCTAAACTTCGGAGTTCTAGTGGGATCCGATGCATGTGAGTTGGTATGATCGCATCCGTTAGTTTATATGGTTTTAATGACATATAAAGCCACTTTTCACTCATGGCTTACCTCATTCAACGCTAATTTTCCTCATTTACGTCCCAAAAAATTGATTTGACCGAATTAAACCATTTACAATGCTTGAAAAGTAAAAAAATCTCAATAATACAAGCGCAAAACAAAAGAGAATGCAACACGAGGACTTCTCAGGAGGTCACACATCCTAGTACCACTCTCGCACAAACTCGATTAACTTCGGAATTCTGATGGGATCGGGGGCATGTGAGTTGGTATGATCGCATCCGTTAGCTTATATGGTTTAATGACATATATAGCCACTTTTCACTCATTCCCTGCCTGCTTCGACGCTAATTTTCCTCATTTACGTCTTAATTTGACCGAATTAAACCATTTACAATGCTTGAAAAGTAAAAAAATCACAATTATCAAAGCGCCAAACCCAAAATTAATTTTAATTTTTTTTAAAAAAAAATGCAACATGAGGACTTCCTAGGAGGTCACCATCCTACTACTACTCTCGCCCAAACTAGCTTAACTTCGGAGTTCTGATGGGATCCGTTGCCTAAGAGTTGGTATGATCGCGTCTGTTAGCTTATATGGTTTTAATGACATATAAAGCCTCTTTTCACTCATGCCTTGTCTCCTTTGACGCTAATTTTCCTCTTTTACGTCCCATCGAATTAATTTGACGAATTAGACCATTTAAAATGCTTGAAAAGTAAAAAAAAATCACATTTATTCAAGCGCAAAACACAAAATTAATTTTTTTTTTAAATGCAAATTGAGGACTTCCTAGGTGGTCACCCATTCTAGTACTACTCTCGCCCAAACTCGCTTAACTTCGGAGATTAGATGGGATCCGTTGCATGTGAGTTGGTATAATTGCATCTGTTAGCTTATATGGTTTAATGACATATAAAGCCAGTGTTCACTCATGCCTTGCCTCCTTCGACGCTAATTTTCCTCATTTACGTTCCATAAAATTAATTTGACCAAATTAAGCCATGTACAATGCTTAAAAAGTAAAAAAATCACAATAATACAAGCAGAAAACCGCAAAAGATTTATTTTTATTTTTTTAAAATAACGCAACACAAGGACTTCACAGGAGGTCACCTCAACCTTGTACTACTCCCCGCCCAAACTCGCTTAACTTCGGACTCCTGATGCGATCCGGTGCATGTGAGTTGGTATGATCGCATCTGTTAGCTTGTATGGTTTAATGACTTATAAAGCCCCTTTTCACTCATGCTTGCCTCCTTGGACGCTAATTTTCCTCATTTATGTCCTATAAAATTAATTTGACCGAATTAAACCATTTACAATGATTGAAAAATAAAAAAATCACAATAATGCAAGAGAAAAACACAAAATTAATTTTTTATCTTTTTAAGAAAAATGCAACACGAGGACTTCCTAGGAGGTCACCCATCCTAGTACTATCGCCCAAACTCACTTAACTTCAAAGTTCTTATTGGATCCATTCCATGTGAGTTGGTATGATCGCATCCGTTAGCTTATATGGTTTAATAACATATAAAGCCACTTTTCACTCATGCCTTGCCTCGTTCGACGCTAATTTTCCTCATTTACGTCCCACAAAATTAATTTGACCGAATTAAACCATTTACAATGCTTAAAAAGTAAAAAAATCACAATTATGCAAGCGCAAAACACAAAATTAAAATTTTCCTTAAACAAAAGTGCAACACGAGGACTTCTCAGAAGGTCACACATCCTAGTACTACTCTCGCCCAAACTCGCTTAGCTTCGGAGTTCTGTTGGGATCGGGTGCACGTGAGTTAGTATGATCGCATCCGTTAGCTTATATGGTTTAATGGAATTTAAAGCCACTTTTCAATCTTGCCTTGCCTCCTTCGAAGCTATTTTTCCTCATTTACGTCCCATAAAATTAATTTGACCGAATTAAACCATTTACAATGCTTAAAAAGTAAAAAAAAAAAAATCACAATTATGCAAGCGCAAAACACAAAATTAAAATTTTTCCTTAAACAAAAGTGCAACACGAGGACTCCCTAGGGAGGTCACCTATCCTACTACTACTTTCGCCTAAACTTGCTTAACTTCGGAATTCTAATGGGATCCGTTGCATATGAGTTTGTATGATCGCATCCGTTAGCTTATATGGTTTAATGACAAATAAAGCCTCTTTTCACTCATGACTTGTTTCCTTTGATTCTAATTTTCCTCATTTACGTCCTATAGAATTAATTTGACCGAATTGAACCATTTACAATCCTTGAAAAGTAAAAAAAATAACATTTATGCAAGCACAAAACCCAAAATTTAAATTTAAAAAAAAATGCAACATGAGGACTTCCCAGGAGGTCACCCATGCTACTATTACACTCGCCCAAACTCGATTAACTTCGAAGTTCTGATGGGATTCGGTGTAGGTGAGTTGGTATGATCGCATCCGTTAGCTTGTATGGTTTAATGATATATAAAGCCACTTTTCACTCACGCCTTGCCTCCTTCGACGCTAATTTTCCTCATTTACGTCCCATAAAAATAATTTGACCGAATTAAACCATTTACAATGCTTAAAAAGTAAAAAAAAATCCCAATTATGCAAACGCAAAAGCCAAAATTAAAATTAAAAAAAAAACAAATGCAGCACGAGAGCTTCCTAGGAGGTCACCCATCCTATTACTACTCGGGCCACTTTTCACTCATGTCTTGCCTCCTTCGAAGCTAATTTTCCTCATTTACGTCCCATAAAATTGATTTTGACCGAATTAAACCATTTACAATGCTTGAAAAGTAAAAAATCACATTAATACAAGCGCAGAACCCAAAAATAAATTTTTTTAAAAAAAGAATGCAACACGAGGACTTCTCAGGAGGTCACACTTCGGAATTCTGATGGGATCCATTGCATGTGAGTTGGTATGATCACATCCGTTAGCTTATATGGTTTAATGACATATAAAGCCTCTTTTCACTCATGCGTTGTCTACTTTGACGCTAATTTTCCTCATATACATCCCATAAAATTAATTTGACCGAATTAAACCGTTAACAATGCTTGAAAAGTAAAAAAATCGCAATAATACAAGCGGAAAACTCCAAAATAAAATAAAAAAAAAAGATTGCAACACAAGGATTCCCCAGGAGGTCACCCATCCTTGTACTACTCCCGCCCCAAACTTGCATAATTTCGGAGTTCTAATGGGATTTGGTGCATGTGAGTTGGTATGATTGCATCTGTTAGTTTATATGGTTCAATGACATATAAAGCCACTTTTCACTCATGCTTGCCTCCTTTGAGACTAATTTTCCTCATTTACATCCCATAAAATTAATTTGACCGAACTAAACCATTTACAATGGTTGAAAAGTAAAAAATTCACAATAATACAAGCACAGAACCAAAAATAATTTTTTTTAAAAAAAGAATGCAACACGAGGACTTCTTAGGAGGTCACCCATCCTACTACTACTCTCGCCCAAACTCGCTTAACTTCAAAGTTCTGATGGGATCTGTTGCATGTGAGTTGGTATGATCGCATCAGTTAGCTTACATGGTTTAATGACATATAAAGCCACTTTTCACTCATACCTTCCCTCCTTCTACGCTAATTTTCCTTATTTACGTCCCATAAAAATAATTTAACCGAATTAAACCATTTACAATGCTTGAAAAGTAAAAAAATCACAATTATGCAAACGCAAAAGCCCAAAATTAAAATTTTTTTTAAAAAACAAATGCAACACGAGGACTTCCTAGGAGGTCACCCTTCCTATTACTACTCTCGCCCAAACCTCGCTCATCATCGGTGTTCTGATGGGATCCGTTGCATGTGAGTTAGTATGATCGCATCTGTTAGCTTATATGGTTTATGGACATCGAAAACCTCTTTTCGATCATGCCTTGCCTCGTTCGACGCTAATTTTCCTCATTTACGTCCCATATAATTAATTTGACCAAATTAAACCATTTACAATGCTTGAAAAGTAAAACAATCATAATAATAAAAGTGCAAACCCCAAAATAAAAATTTAAAAAAAAAATGCAACATGAGGACTTCCGAGGAGGTCACCCATTCTAGTATTACTCTCGCTCAAACTCGTTTAACTTCGCAGTTCTGATGGGATCCCTTGCATGTGAGTTGGTATGATTGCTTCTGTTAGCTTTTATGGTTTAATGACATATAAAACCACTTTTCCACTCATACATTGCCTCCTTCGATGCTAATTTTCCTCATTTATGTCCCATAAAATTAATTTGACTGAATTAAACCATTTACAATCTTGAAAAATAAAAAAAAATCACAATAATGCAAGCGCAAAATCACAAAATTAAATTTAAAAAGAATTGCAACACGAGGGCTTCTCAGGAGGTCACACATCCTAGTACTACTCTCGCCCAAACTCGCTTAATTTCGGAGTTCTGTTAGGATCCGTTGCATGTGAGTTGGTATGATCGCATCCGTTAGCTTATACTGTTTAATGACATATTAAGCCACTTTGCACTCATGTCTTGCCTCATTCGATGCTAATTTTCCTCATTTACGTCCACTAAAATTAATTTGACCGAATTAAACCATTTACAATGCTTGAAAAGTAAAAAAATCACAATAATACAAGCGCAATACCCCAAAATAAAATTTTAAAAAATAATATGCAACACTAGGACATCACAAGAGGTCACCCATCCGAGTACTACTCTCGCCCAAACTCGCTTAACTTCGGAAGTTCGGATGAGATCCTGTGCATGTGTGTTGGTATGATCGCATCCGTTAGCTTATATGGTTTATGGACATATCAAGCCACTTTTCACTCGTGCCATGCCTCCTCGACGCTAATTTTCCTCATTTACGTCCCATAAAACTAATTTTAAAGAATTAAATCCTCTAGAATGCTTGAAAAGTAAAAAAGTCACAATAATACAATCGTAAAAACCAAAAAAAAAAATTAAAAAAAAAATGCAACACGAGGGCTTTTCAGGAGGTAACACATCCTAGTACTACTCTCGCCCAAACTCGCTTAATTTCGGAGTTCTGATGGGATCCGGTGCTTGTGAGTTGGTATGATCGCATCCGTTAGCTTATATGGTTTAATGACATATTAAGCCACTTTGCACTCATGTCTTGCCTCATTCGACGCTAATTTTCTTCATTTACGTCCACTAAAATTAATTTGACCGAATTAAACTATTTACAATGATTGAAATGTAAAAAAATCACGATAATATAAGCGCAATACCCCAAAATAAAATTTAAAAAATAAAATGCAACACGAGGACATCACAAGAGGTCACCCATCCAAGTACTACTCTCGCCCAAACTCGCTTAACTTCGGAGTTCTGATGAGATCATGTGCATGTGTGTTGGTCTGATCGCATCCGTTAGCTTATATGGTTTATGAACGTATCAAGCCATTTTTCACTTATGCCTTACCTCGTTCGACTCTAATTTTCCTCATTTACGTCCCATAAAATTAATTTGACCAAATTAAAACCATTTACAATGCTTGAAAAGTAAAAGAAAAAAAAATCACAATAATACGAGCGCAGGACCCAAAAATAATTTTTTTAAAAAAACGCAACACGAGGACTTCTCAGGAGGTCACACATCCTAGTAACTACTCTCGCCCAAAATCGCTTAACTTCGAAGTTCTGATGGGATCCGGTGCAGGTGAGTTGGTATGTTCGCATCCGTTAGCTTGTATGGTTTAATGACATATAATGCCACTTTTCACTCGTGCCTTGCCTCCTTCGACGCTAATTTTCCTCATTTACGTCCAATAAAAATAATTTGACCGAATTAAACCATTTATAATGCTTGAAAAGTAAAACAAAAATCACAATTTATGAAAACGCAAAAGCCAAAATTAAACTTTTTTTAAAAAACAAATTCAACACGAGGATTTCATAGGAGGTCACCCATCCTAGTACTGCTCTGGCACAAACTCGCTTAAGTACGGAGTTCTGATGGGATCCGGTGCATGTGATTTGGTATGATCGCATCCGTTAGCTTATATGGTTTATGGACATATAAAGCCACTTTTCACTCATTCCTTGCCTCGTTTGACGCTAGTTTTCCTCATTTACGCCCATAAAATTAATTTGATCGAATAAACCATTTACAATGCCTGAAAAGAAAAAAAAATCTCAATAATAAAAGCGCCTAACCCCAAAATAATTTTTTTTTTTAAAAAAGGCAAACTTGAGGACTTCCGAGGAAGTCACCTATTCTAGTATTACTCTCGCTCAAACTCGTTTAAGTTCCCAGTTTCTGATGGGATCTGTTGCATGTGAGTTGCTATGATCGCATCTGTTAGCTTATATGGTTTAAGGAAATATAAAACCACTTTTCACTAATACCTTGCCTCCTTCGATGTTAATTTTCCTCAATTACGTCCCATAAAATTAATTTGACTGAATTAACTATTTACAATTGCTTGAAAAATAAAAAAAATCACAATAATGCAAGCGTAAAATCCAAAGTAATATTTTAAAAAAAAAAAATACAACACGATGACATCCCAACAGGTCACCCATCCTAGTACTACTCTCGCCCAAACTCGCTTAACTTCGGAGTTCAGATGGGATCCGGTGCATGTGAGTTGGTATGATCGCATCTGTTAGCTTATATGGTTTATGGACATATAAAGCCACTTTTCACTCATGCCTTGCCTCCTTCGACGATAATTTTCGCCATTTACGACCCATAAAATTAATTTGACCGAATTAAAACCATTTACAATGCTTGAAAATTAAAAAAATCACAATAATACAAACACTGAACCCAAAAATAAAATTTAGAAAAAAAAAAATGCAACATGAGGACTTCTTAGGAGGTCACACATCCAAGTTTTACATTCTCGCAAACTCGCTTAACTTCGGAGTTCTGATGGGATCCGGTGCATGTGAGTTGGTATGATCGCATCCGTTAGTTTATATTGTTTAATGACATATAAAGCCACTTTTCACTCATGCCTTGCCTCCTTCAAAGCTAATTTTCTCATTTACGTCCCATAAAGTTAATTTGAGTGAATTAAACAATTTACAATGCTTGAAATAGTAAAAAAATAACAATAATACAATCGCAAAACCACAAAATAAAATTTTAAAAAAAGAAATTAATGCAACAGGAGGACATCCCAAAAGGTCACTCATCCTAGTACTACTCTTGCCCAAACTCGCTTAACTTCGGAGTTCTGATGGGATCCGGGGCCATGTGAGTTGGTATTATCGCATCTGTTAGCTTATATGGTTTATGGACATATAAAGCCACTTTTCACTCATGCCTGGCCTCGTTTGACGCTAGTTTTCCTCATTTACGCCCATAAATTAATTTGATCGAATTAAACCATTTACAATGCCTGAAAAGAAAAAAAATCTCAATAATAAAAGCGCCTAACCCCAAAATAAATTTTTTTTTAAAAAGGCAACTTGAGGACTTCCGAGGAAGTCACCTATTCTAGTATTACTCTCGCTCAAACTCGTTTAAGTTCCCAGTTCTGATGGGATCTGTTGCATATGAGTTGCTATGATCGCATCTGTTAGCTTATATGGTTTAAGGACATATAAAACCTCTTTTCACTAATACCTTGCCTCCTTCGATGTTAATTTTCCTCAATTACATCCCATAAAATTAATTTGACTGAATTAAACTATTTACAATGCTTGAAAAATAAAAATAAAATCACAATAATGCAAGCGTAAAATCCAAAGTAATATTAAAAAAAAAAATACAACACGATGACATCCCAACAGGTCACCCATCCTAGTACTACTCTCGCCCCAAACTCGCTTAACTTCGGAGTTCTGACGGGATCCGTTGCATGTGAGTTGGTATGATCACATCCGTTAGCTTATATGGTTTAATGACATATAAAGCCAGTTTTCACTCATGTCTTGCCTCATTCGACGCTAATTTTCCTCATTTACGTCCCATAAAATTAATTTGACCGAATTAACCCATTTACAATGCTTGAAAAGTAAAAAAATCACAATAATACAATCACAAAATCCCGAAGTAAAATAAAAAAAAATGCAACACGAGCACATCCCAAGAGGTCACCCATCCTAGTAATACTCTCGCCCAAACTAGCTTAACTTCGGAGTTCTAATGGGATCCGGTGCATGTGAGTTGGTATGATCGCATCCGTTAGCTTATATGGTTTATGGACATATAAAGCCACTTTTCACTCGTGCCTTGCCTCCTTCGACGCTAATTTTCCTCATTTACGTCCCATAAAACTAATTTGACAAAATTAAATCCTTTAGAATGCTTGAAAAGTAAAAAAAATCACAATAATACAATCGTAAAAACCAAAAAAAAAAAAAATGCAACACGAGGGCTTTTCTGGAGGTCACACATCCTAGTACTACTCTCGCCAAAACTCGCTTAATTTCGGAGTTCTGATGGGATCCGGTGCTTGTGAGTTGGTATAATCGCATCTGTTAGCTTATATGGTTTAATGACATATTAAACCACTTTGCACTCATGTCTTGCCTCATTCGACTCTAATTTTCCTCATTTACGTCCACTAAAATTAATTTGACCGAATTAAACCATTTACAATGCTTGAAAAGTAAAAAAATCACAATAATACAAGCGCAATACCCCAAAAAAAAATTTAAAAAAATAAAATGCAACACGAGGACATCACAAGAGGTCACCCATCCTAGTACTACTCTCGCCCAAACTCGCTTAACTTCGGAGTTCTGATGAGATCCTGTGCATGTGTGTTGGTATGATCGCATCCGTTAGCTTATATGGTTTATGAACATATCAAGCCATTTTTCACTTATGCCTGACCTCGTTCGACTCTAATTTTCCTCATTTACGTCCCATAAAATTAATTTGACCGAATTAAACCATTTACAATGCTTTAAAAGTAAAAAAATAAAATCACAATAATACAAGCGCAAGACCCAAAAATAATTTTTTTTAAAAAAAACTCAACACGAGGACTTCTCAGGAGGTCACACATCCTAGTACTACTCTTGCCCAAACTCTCTTAACTTCGGCGTTCAGATGGGATCCGGTGCATGTGAGTTGGTATGATCGCATCCGTTAGCTTATATGGTTTATGGACATGTAAAGCCACTTTTTACTCATTCCTTGCCTCCTTCGACGCTAATTTTTCTCATTTACGTCCCATAAAATTAATTTGACTGAATTAAACCATTTACAATGCTTGAAAAGTAAAAAAAAAAAAATCACAATAATACAATCACAAAATCCCAAAGTAAAATTTAAAAAAAAAATGCAACACGAAGACGACCCAAGAGGTCACCATCCACCTAGTACTACTCTCGACCAAACTCGCTTAACTTCGGAGTTGAGATGGGATCCGGTGCATGTGAGTTGGTATGATCGCATCCGTTAGCTTATATGGTTTATGGACATATAAAGCCACTTTTTCACTCGTGCCTTGCCTCCTTCGACGCTAATTTTCCTCATTTACGTCCCATAAAACTTATTTGACAGAATTAAATCCTTTAGAATGCTTGGAAAGTAAAAAAATCACAATAATACAATCGTAAAAACCAAAAAAAAAAATTTAAAAAGAAATGCAACACGAGGTCTTTTCAGGAGGTCACACATCCTAGTACTACTCTCGCCAAACTCGCTTAATTTCGGAGTTCTGATGGGATCCGGTGCTTGTGAGTTGATATGATCGCATCCGTTAGCTTATATGGTTTAATGACATATTAAACCACTTTGCACTCATGTCTTGCCTCATTCGACGCTAATTTTCCTCATTTACGTCCACTAAAATTAATTTGACCGAATTAAACCATTTACAATGCTTGAAAAGTAAAAAAATCACAATAATACAAGCGCAATACCCCAAAATAAAATTTTAAAAAATAAAATGCAACACGAGGACATCACAAGAGGTCACCCATCCTAGTACTACTCTCGCCCAAACTCGCTTAACTTCGGCAGTTCTGATGAAATCCTGTGCATGTGTGTTGGTATGATAGCATCCGTTAGCTTATATGGTTTATGAACATATCAAGCCATTTTTCACTTATGCCTTACCTCGTTCGACTCTAATTTTCCTCATTTACGTCCCATAAAATTAATTTGACCGAATTAAACATTTACAATGCTTGAAAAGTAAAAAAAAAAAATCACAATAATACAAGCGCATGACCCAAAAATAATTTTTTAAAAAAACTCAACACGAGGACTTCTCAGGAGGTCACACATCCTAGTACTACTCTCGCCCAAATCGCTTAACTTCGAAGTTCTGATGGGATCCGGTGCAGGTGAGTTGGTATGTTCGCATCCGTTAGCTTGTATGGTTTAATGACATATAATGCCACTTTTCACTCGTGCCTTGCCTCCTTCGACGCTAATTTTCCTCATTTACGTACCATAAAAATAATTTGACCGAATTAAACCATTTATAATGCTTGAAAAGTAAAAAAAATCACAATTATGAAAACACAAAAGCAAAATTAAAATTTTTTTAAAAAAACAAATTCAACACGTGGACTTCCTAGGAGGTAACCCATCCTAGTACTGCTCTGGCACAAACTCGCGTAAGTACGGAGTTCTGATGGGATCCGGTGCATGTGAGTTGGTATGATCGCATCCGTTAGCTTATATGGTTTATGGACATATAAAGCCACTTTTCACTCATGCCTTGCCTCCTTCGACGATAATTTTCCCCATTTACGTCCCATAAAATTAATTTGACCGAATTAAACCATTTACAATGCTTGAAAATAAAAAAAAAATCACAATAATACAAGCATTGAAGCCAAAATTAAAATTTAGGAAAAAAAGAATGCAACACGAGGACTTCTTAGGAGGTCACACATCCTAGTATTACTTTCTCACTAACTCGCTTAACTTCGGAGTTCTGATGGGATCCGGTGCATGTGAGTTTGTATGATCGCATCCGTTAGTTTATATTGTTTAATGACATATAAAGCCACTTTTCACTCATTCCTTGCCTCCTTCAAAGCTAATTTTCCTCATTTACGTCCCATAAAGTTAATTTGATTGAATTTAACAATTTACAATGCTTGAATAGTAAAAAAATAACAATAATACAATCGCAAAACCACAAATAAAATTTTAAAAAAAGAAATTAATGCAATAGGAGGACATCCCAAGAGGTCACTCATCCTAGTACTACTCTTGCCCAAACTCGCTTAACTTTGGAGTTCTGATGGGATCCGGTGCATGTGAGTTGGTATGATCGCATCCGTTAGCTTATATGGTTTATGGACATATAAAGCCACTTTTCACTCATGCCTTGCCTCATTTGACGCTAATTTTCCTCATTTACGTCCCATAAAATTAATTTGATCGAATTAAACCATTTACAATGCTTGGAAAGAAAAAAAATCTCAATAATAAAAGCGCCTAACCCCAAAATAATTTTTTTTTTTTAAAAGGCAACTTGAGGACTTCCGAGGAAGTCACCTGTTCTAGTATTACTCTCGCTCAACTCGTTAAGTTCCCAGTTCTGATGGGATCTGTTGCATGTGAGTTGGTATGATCGCATCTGTTAGTTTATATGGTTTAAGGACATATAAAACCACTTTTCACTAATACCTTGCCTCCTTCGATGTTAATTTTCCTCAATTACGTCTCATAAAATTAATTTGACTGAATTAAACTATTTACAATGCTTGAAAAATAAAAAAAAATCACAATAATGCAAGCGTAAAATCCAAAGTAATATTTTTTAAAAAAATACAACACGATGACATCCCAAGAGGTCACCCATCCTAGTACTACTCTCGCCCAAACTCGCTTAACTTCGTAGTTCTGACGGGATCCGTTGCATGTGAGTTGGTATGATCACATCCATTAGCTTATATGGTTAATGACATATAAAGCCACTTTTCACTCATGTCTTGCCTCATTCGACGCTAATTTTCCTCATTTACATCCCATAAAATTAATTTAACCAAATTAAACCATTTACAATGCTTGAAAAGTAAAAAAATCACAATAATACAATCACACAATCCCGCAGTAAAATTTAAAAAAAATGCAACACGAGGACATCCCAAGAGGTCACCCATCCTAGTACTACTGTCGCCCAAACTAGCTTAACTTCGGAGTTCTAATGGGATCCGGTGCATGTGAGTTGGTATGATCGCATCCGTTAGCTTATATGGTTTATGGACATATAAAGCCACTTTTCACTCGAGCCTTGCCTCCTTCGACGCTAATTTTCCTCATTTACGTCCCATAAAACTAATTTGACAGAATTAAAATCCTTTAGAATGCTTGAAAAGTAAAAAAATCACAATAATACAATCGTAAAAACCAAAAAAAAAAAAATTAAAAAAAAATACAACACGAGGGCTTTTCAGGATGTCCACACATCCTAGTACTACTCTCGCCCAAACTCGCTTAATTTCGGAGTTCTGATGGGATCCGGTGCTTGTGAGTTGGTATGGTCGCATCTGTTAGCTTATATGGTTTAATGACATATTAAACCACTTTGCACTTATGTCTTGCCTCATTCGACGCTAATTTTCCTCATTTACGTCCACTAAAATTAATTTGACCGAATTAAACCATTTACAATGCTTGAAAAGTAAAAAAATCACAATAATACAAGCGCAATACCCCAAAATAAAATTTAAAAAAATAAAATGCAACACGAGGACATCACAAGAGGTCACCCATCCTAGTACTACTCTCGCCCAAACTCGCTTAACTTCGGAGTTCTGATGAGATCCTGTGCATGTGTGTTGGTATGATCGCATCTGTTAGCTTATATGTTTATGAACATATCAAGCCATTTTTCACTTATGCCTTACCTCGTTCGACTGTAATTTTCCTCATTTACGTCCCATAAAATTAATTTGACCGAATTAAACCATTTACAATTCTTGAAAAGTAAAAAAAAAAAAATCACAATAATACAATCACAAAATCCCAAAGTAAAATTTAAAAAAAAAATGCAACACGAAGACATCCCAAGAGGTCACCCATCCTAGTACTACTCTCGACCAAACTCGCTTAACTTCGGAGTTCAGATGGGATCCGGTGCATGTGAGTTGGTATGATCGCATCCGTTAGTTTATATGGTTTATGGACATATAAAGCCACTTTTTACTCATTCCATGTCTCCTTCGACGCTAATTTTTCTCATTTACGTCCCATAAAATTAATTTGATCGAATTAAACCATTTATAATGCTATTTACGTCCCATAAAATTAATTTGGCTGAATTAAACCATTTATAATGCTTAAAAGTAAAAAAATCACAATAATACTAGCGAAAACCCAAAAATAATATTAAAAAAAGAGAATGCAACACGACGACTTCTCAGGAGGTCACACATCCTAGTACTAGTCTCGCGCAAACTCGCTTAACTTCGAAGTTCTGATGGGACCGGGGCATGTGAGTTGGTATGATCACATCCATTAGATTATATGGTTTAATGACATATAAAGCCTCTTTTCACTAATTCCCTATCTCCTTTGACGCTAATTTTCCTCATTTACGTCCCATAGAATTACTTTGACCGAATTAAAACCATTTACAATGATTGAAAAGTAAAAAAATCACAATTATTCAAGGGCAATACACAAAATTAATTTTTTTTTTAAATGCAACATGAGGACTTCCTAGGAGGTCCCCCATTCTAGTACTACTCTCGCCCGAACTCGTTTAACTTCGGAGTTCTGATGGGATCCGTTGCATGTGAGTTGGTATGATCACATCTGTTAGCTTATATGGTTTAATGACATATAAATCCACTTTTCCTTCATGCCTTATGGTAGGACCTGTCCCAACTGGACTATGATAACCGTGCCGATACTGCTCCTGTCTGACAAGTCAACCGAAGCCCTGAAAGTACCTCTCAGCACCTGTCAGACAAGGGATGACTGGATCGATTTTCTGCTCATGCCTTCGCCTCTCAATTTGCCCGAGTCTCATGCCACGGCCTGGAGAGTCATCAAAACAGGAAAGGTGTGAGTGGACAAAAATAATATCATTTAAAACACATTTATCAAAACACATCATTTACCCTCCAGTTTATCAAACCATGCATGCATAGAATCAACATATGAAAAACATCACCGGCTTTGTAGCAAATCTCATGAAAACGTCCAATCCCGGCTATCAAGCCCAAATGCCATTGAACTCATTTTATAAAACCATTTTATCACATACAATAAAGCATATAACTCGGGAATTACACATCCGGGTCCCTCCGGGAATTACGCATCCGGAGTCCCTCTAGGAATTACACATCTGGAGTCACGTCGGGAATTACACATCCGAAGTCTACCCAGGAATTACACATCTGGGGCATCAAACATCAATACACAATCAAATCAGCTCACCAAATCAACTTCCCGACTCAAAATAAATCTCAAATCCCGGCTTTCGTCCAAAACAATAATTTCAGAGTTTCTCGAAACACGTGCCCGAAACAACTATTAAAATAAGCATTAAATCTAGTAAATAATCATACAAAATCATTGCAATTCAAATCATGACATAAATCATGTAAAACATTTAACTATGCATGCATATCAGTTTATAAAACAAGCGTCCGCTCACACACCGTCCAAACCGCTCGTTTTCCGAGTCGCATGCGTTCCCGAAATTTCCGACAATTTCCACAAATCTCAAATCCTTTCCAAATCAATATTCAGGGTCACTAATGACTTACTTGACATCATACTACTTCCCCATAATTTTCTGGCAACTAAATATTAATTTAAAAACATAACATAAACCTTCAGCCCCTCGAAAAATATCGAAAACGGTGTCTGATTGACTCGAAACCAATGCCAAAATGTTCATTACATTGCACAGAAAAAAAGTCATGTTGACCTCACCTCGAGATAAGCCACCACGCACCCTCACGCGCCGCCGTGAGTGGCTGCGCGTGAAACCCACGCGCCGTGCACAGTGATGCTACAGTGCATCGTCCTTACCCCGACAGCCCTGCAAATGGATCTTTCGACCCGCGACACAACTCGGTTAGATTTCCTTCAATTCGAGCTTGTTTCTTCCAATTCTTTCATTCGATCTCTTATAATACATCTGAATTGAAGTTCTGCATAATTGAATTCACACGATTTACACTAAAAGCCACATATCCCCAAGTCCATACCGTCGAACTCAAAGGTCCAATTCATCCAATTCGACCTCAATTGTCCCTTCTAATTAACTAGAAAGTATCATTAGATTAACAAAAACATAAATCCAACATCAATTTGGGAATTCCTTACCTTCAATTACACGAATTGAATTTGAGTTTTTCAGAATTTCGCAGAGTCTGCTCTTGATGATTTCTTCATCAATTGCCTTCCTTGTTGATTTGGTTCGATCTCGAAATCGTCCGAGAAGACTGATTCTGACCTCAATTCGGTTTGGGTTAAGCTAAAGTGAGAAATGGAATCTCAATTTCTCCAGCACGATTTCGGGTTATCCCACCGGGTTTATGGCTTCCTTTCTGTTCCTTCTCTTTGTTTCCCTCTCGTTTTCCACTCACAATTTCCCTCCTAATCTCCATGTGTCTCTGGTTTTCACACTTGCTCTTGATCCATCAACTTTGGTGAATTTAAATTAAGGGTGGGCGGGTTATTTTTTCCTTGTTAGGCAAATCAAGCCACCAATTGTGCAAGTATGGTGACAAGTGTCACCAAGTGACCAATCCTCACCCAAATTAGCTGAATCAAGCCACTATAAACCGTCCTAATCACTCTGCTGTGGCAAATTACTATTTTTCCCTTACCCTAACAAATGACCAAAATGCCCCTAATGTTCCAAGATTCGTAACCTTCACATCTGAACTCCGATGGTCGCATGCCGCCTGTCTACGGATTCAACGTCCCGAGACCTATCTAATGTACTTCTGGAAAGCCCAAACAAGGTCCCAATCAAAAAGTCAACTTTCGGCCCTTATAACCAGGGGAAAAATCTTCATTTCCTTCAATTTTTCCCAAATTTTCCTTTTTTGAATTTACGGGCCGTTACAACCTCCCCCCCCCCCCCCCCCCCCCTCCTTTTAAGAATTTCGTCCTCTAAATTCAATCACATTATTTATGAACCACACATACAACAGTACAACTGTGCAAACATTATTTACAATACAGTACAAATATACAAAAACATCAATCCACGGGGTGCCACCATTACGCTGAACTCCCCTCGAGTGGTTCATTCGTTTCCTGTTGTTGGAGAGAAAATACCCGAGCAAGTGGGCCTGAAGGTCGACCAGGTCCTCGTGGTGCACCTCTAGTGTTGTCAGTTCCCCACCCACTTGCAGTTCCAGAGGTCGAGGCCGTCCTCGAACCTTGCTCTGTATAACTGCCACTCGGATTACTACCCGTTGGTTGTGTGGACAATTTCTCCGGATGTGTCCAAACTCACCACAAAAATAACAGGCACCCCTACCGAAATGGGTAGATCGGTTATAAGGTCTGACAGTTGATGGTACTGAAGCTCTACTTGACTGGACAGATGCTTGAGGAACTGATGTAGGAACAAAGGAATGTCTTTGTCTACCCCTACTAAAACCTGACCAGACGAGAGCCAGAAAATCGGGGCCAGAACTACCTCTTTTTTGCCGACGTCTCTTGACTCATTGTCTCAGTTTCCTGACCCTCTCGACGTCGTCCAGACCTCAAAGATAGTTCATGTGCCGGTAAACTTGCCTCTACTCGGATATCGGCATCTGATAGATCTCGGAGGGTGCCATATGATCCCACAGTCACAGCGGCTCGAATATCATCTCGTAAACCAAGTTCAAAACGTCTACATTTATCACCTTCTGTGACTACAACCTCGGATCAAAGCGAGCCAGGTCCAGAAATCGTTGTTCATATTCGGCCACTGTCATACCCTCCTGTTGTAATCAAAGGAATTCATTTTCCTTCGCATCATGATATGAACGAGGATAAAACTAGTCCAAAAATCGCTTACAAAATACTCCCCATGTCAACGTATAGGCATCCCATCCAGTTAACTGTAAACCATGCCACCACCGGTATGCATGGCCATCCAAAAGAAAAGTGCTAATAACACCATGTCCTCCGGGGGACATCCCATAATTTCAAAGATCCGCTCCAAACGAGTAATCCAATCATCGGCACCATTTGAGCACGAATCACCACGAAACACAGTGGCTCCTAACCGTTGAGCTCTCTCAATATCCGGCTTTCTCTAACCCTGTCCTTGTCCCTCTTATCTTCAGGCCGTGTATGGGGCGCACGTCTCAGAGCCATAATGTTACAACAAAAATCAATAACCTGGCTCTGATACCAAGTTGACAGGACTTGTCCTAACTGGACTTTGATAACCGCGTCGGTCCTGCTCCCGTCTGACAAGTCAACCGAACCCTTGAAAGTACCTCTTAGAACCTGTCAGACAAGGGATGACTGGATCTATTTCTGCTAATGCCTTTGCCTCTCAATTTGCCCCGAGTCTCGTGCCACCGGTCTGGAGGGTCATCAAAACAGGAAAGGTGTGAGTGGACAAAAATAATATCATTTAAAACACATTTATCAAAACACATCATTTACCCTCCATTTTATCAAACCATGCATGCATAGAATCAACATATGAAAAACATCACCAGCTTTCTAGCCAAATCTCATGAAAACGTCCAATCCCAGCTCTCAAGCCCAAATGACATTGAACTCATTTTATAAAACCATTTTATCACATACAATAAAACATATAACTCGGGAATTACACATTCGAGGATCCTCTGGGAATTACACATCCAGAGTCATCATCCATGCTGGGAATTACACATCCAGCCTTACCGGGAATTACACATCCGGTCCCTCTGGGAATTACGCATCCGGAGTCCCTCCAGGAATTACACATTTGGAGTCACTTCGGGAATTACACATCCGAAGTCTACCCAGAATTACAAATCTGGGGGCATCAAACATCAATACACAATCAAAATCAGCTCACCAAATCAACTTCCCGACTCAAAATCAATCTCAAATCCCGGGCTTTCGTCCAAAACAATAATTTCACAGTTTCTCGAAAAACGTGCCCGAAACACCTATTAAAATAAGCATTAAATCTAGTAAATAATCATACCAAATCATTGCAATTCAAATCATGGCATAAATCATTTAAAAAATTTAACTATGCATGCATATCAGTTTATAAAACAAACGTCCACTCACACACCGTCCAAATCGTTCGTTTTCCGAGTTGCACACGTTTCCGTATATTATGATAATTTCAAAAATCTTGAATCCTGTCCAAATCAGTATTCAGGGTCACTAATGACATACTTGACATGATACTAATTCCCCATAATTTTCCGGGAATTAAATATTAATTTGAAACATAACATAAACCTTCATACCAATGCCAAAATGTTCGTTACATTACACAGAACAAAAGTCATGTTGACTTCACCTCGAGATAAGCCACCACGGGCCCTCATGCGCCGCTGTGAGTGGCTGCATGTGAAACCCACGCGCCGTGCACAGTGATGCTACAGTGCATCGTCCTTACCCGACTGCCCTGATAATGGATCTTTCGACCCGCGACACAACCCGGTTAGATTTCCTTCAATTCGAGCTTGTTTCTTCCAATTCTTTGATTCAATCTCTTATAATACATCTGAATTGAAGTTCTCCATAATTGAATTCACACGATTTACACTAAAAGCCACATATCCCCAAGTCCATACCGTCGAACTCAAAGGTCCAATTCGACCTCAATTGTCCCTTCTAATTAACTAGAAAGTATCATCAGATTAACAGAAACATAAATCCAACATCAAATTGGGAATTACTTACCTTCAATTACACGACTTGAATTTGAGTTTTTCAAAATATCGCAGAGTCTGCTCTTGATGATTTCTTCATCAATTGCCTTCCTTGTTGATTTGGTTCGACTCGAAATCGTCCCAGAAGACTGATTCTGACCTCAATTCGGTTTGGGTTAAGCTAAAACTGAGAAATTGAATCTCAATTTCTCCAGCACAATTTCGGGTTTTCCTCTCGAGTTTATGGCTTCCTTTCTGTTCCTTCTCTCTATTTCCCTCTCGTTTTCCACTCACAATTTCCCTCCAAATCTCCCTGTGTCTCTGGTTTTCACACTTGCTCTTGATCCATCAACTTTGGTGAATTTAAATTAAGGGTGGGCGGGTTGTTTTGTCCTTGTTAAGTAAATCAAGCCACTAATTGTGCAAGTATGGTGACAAGTGTCACCAAGTGACCAATCCTCACCCAAATTAGCTGAATCAGCCACTATAACCGTCCTAATCACTCTGCCGTGGCAAATGACTATTTTGCCCTTACCCTAACAAATGACCAAAATGCCCCTAATGTTCCAAGATTTGTAACTTTCACATCCGAACACCGATGGACGCATGCCACCTGTCTACAGATTCAGCGTCTTGAGACCTATTCAATGGTACTTCCGAAAAAACCAAAAAAGGTCCCGCTCAAAATCTCAACTTTCAGCCCTTATAACGAGGGGCAAAATCATCATTTCCTTCAATTTTTTCCCTAATTTTCCTTTATCGAATTTCCGGGTCATTACACCTTACCACCTTTGACGCTAATTTTCCTCATTTATGTCCCATAAAATTAATTTGACAGAAATAAAGCATTTACAATGCTCGAAAGGTATTAAAATCACAATAATACAACCGAAAACCCCAAAATAAAATTTTTTAGAAAAAAAAAATGCAACATGAGGACATCCCAAATGGTCACCCATTCTAGTACTACTCTTACCCAAACTCGCATAACTTCGGAGTTCTGATGGGATACGGTGCATGTGAGTTGGTATGATCGCATCCGTTAGCTTATATAAATTTATGGACATATAAAGCCACTTTTCACTCATGCCTTGCCTCATTCGACGCTAATTTTCCTCATTTACGACCCATAAAATTAATTTGACCGAATTAAACCATTTACAATGCTTGAAAAGTAAAAAAATCACAATAGTGCAAGCGCAAAAGACAAAAATAAAATTTTAAAAAAAGAATGCAACACGACGATTTCTCAGGATGTCACACATCCTAGTACTACTCTCGCCCAAACTCGCTTAACTTCGGAGTTCTGATGAGATCCGGTGCATGTGAGTTGGTATGATCGCATCTGTTAGGTTATATGGTTTAATGACATATAAAGCCACTTTTCACTCATTCCTTGCCTCCTTCGACGCTAATTTTCCTCATTTACGTCCGATAAAATTAATTTGATTTAATTAAACCATTTACAATGCTTGAAAAGTAAAAAAATCACAATTATGCAAGCGCAAAAGCCAAAATTAATTTTTTTTTTCAAAAACAAATGCAACACGAGGGCTTCCTAAGAGGTCACCCATCTTATTACTACTCTCGCCCAAACTCGCTCAACTTCGGTGTTCTGATGGGATCCGTTGCATGTGAGTTGGTATGATCGCATCCGTTAGCTTATAAGGTTTAATGACATATAAAGCCACTTTTCACCCATGCCTTGCCTCCTTCGATACTAATTTTCCTCATTTACGTCCCATAATATTAATTTGACCGAATTAAACCATTTACAATTCTTGAAAAGTAAAAAAATCACAATAATACAAGCGCAGAACCTAAATATAAAATTAAAAAAAAAAGAATGCAACACCCACTTCTCAGGAGGTCACACATCCTAGTACTACTCTCACCCAAACTCGCTTAACTTCGGAGTTCTGATGAGATCCGGTGCATGTAAGTTGGTATCATCGCATCCGTTAGCTTATATGGGTTAATGACATATAAAGTCACTTTTCACTCATGCCTTGCCTCCTTCGATGCTAATTTTCCTCATTTACATCACATAAAATTACTTTGACCGAATTAAACCATTAACAATGCTTGAAAAGTAAAAAAAAAAATCACAATTATGCAAGTGCAAAACCCAAAATTAATTTTTTTTTAAATGCAACATGAGGACATCCTAGGAGGTCACCCATCCTACTACTACTTTCGCCCAAACTCACTTAACTTCGGAGTTCTGATGGGATCCGGTGCATGTGAGTTGGTATGATCGCAACTATTAGCTTAGAAGGTTTAATGACATATCCACTTTTCACTCATGCCTTGCCTCCTTCGACGCTAATTTTCATCATTTACGTCCCATAAACTTAATTTGACCGAATTAAACCATTTACAATGCTTGAAAAGTGAAAAAATCACAATTATGCAAGCGCAAAACCCAAAATTAATTTTTTTTTTTAAATGCAACAGGAGGACTTCCTAGGAGGTCACCCCATCCTACTACTACTCTCGCCCAAACTCGCTTAACTTCGGAGTTCTGTTAGGATCCGTTGCATGTGAGTTGGTATGATCGCATCCGTTAGCTAATATGGTTTAATGACATATAAAGCCACTTTTCACTCATTACTTGTCTCCTTCGACGCTAATTTTCCTCATTTACGTCCCATAGAGTTAATTTGACCGAATTAAATCATTTATAATGCTTGAAAAATAAAAATCACAATAATGCAAGCGCAACACTTAAAATTAAAATTTAAAAAAAAAAAAAAACAACTTGAGGACTTCCTAGGAGGTCACCCATCCTCTTACTACTCTCGCCCAAACTCGCTTATCTTCGGAGTTCTGATGGGATCCGTTGCTTGTGAGTTGGTATGATATCGCATCTGTTAGCTTATATGGTTTAATTGTAACGACCCGTCCTGGAAATCGGGATTAGATTAGTTGTGAATGATGGATTAGTGACGTTAATTGGTGATTAGTTGGGTGATTTTGAACGGACGGTGCGAAATGACGATTTTGCCCCTGAAATGGGCAAAATGTTGGCTTTTAGTTTGGGCTGTCAACTGGACTTTAACCGATGACCGTGACATAGTTCGGGACGTCACGAGTTCATAGCCAGGTGGCACGTCCGATTCCGACGTCCGAGGAACAAGTTATGACTTTCGAATGTCTAAGGGTATTTTGGTACTTTCGTTAAAAAGGAGCGAATGGTTGACTTTTTGGACGGCAAGCCACTTTCACGTAACTCGAGGACCGTTAGGTAGGTCTCGTTCTCCTAATTACAACGACATGCGGCATGTGTCGATTGGAGGTTGGATTCCTGGATGTGTCTGGATGGCTTTAGAAGCCTCTTCACCGTCTCTTGTTCTTTTTAAAAAATATGGAGGCACGATCAAGGAACAAAACAGAGAGCTCAAGGTGTGTGTTTAAGTGGAAGCAATCAGCGTGAACTTGGGGTTTTTTGGTTGTGAGAGATGTGAGGAAATAGTGAGAAAGAGCAGGGTGGTGCACTCTGTACTGCCGTCGTGGACGGTGGCTTTAACCCTTGAAGAACGGAGACAGACATGGAGGAGTTGTGAACCTTACGCCACCCTCCCCCCCCCCCCCCCCCCCCCCCCCTCAAACTTGACCAGAGAAGGTTGGAATGTGAAGGGAAGTTTAGGGGGAGGTTGCACTGAGTGGGTTGGTGACCACGACAAGGCTCGACAGCGGGGAACGGTGGTGGTAACTGAAGGAAACCGTGAGTGCCCTATTTCCATTCAAATTGGAAATCGATTATTTGATGCATGATGCTCGAATTGAATGTTGGGCTGAGGTTCCTGGCTGTTATAGGAAGTGCGTGAGCCCGGTCTTAAGGCCTAAAATGGAAGGTAAGGACTTATACCCATAACTGAGCCCTGTTTCGATTCAAATGGTAACCCGTGAATCCTGTGTATTGACAAGTTATGAGTGATCAGGTGAGCTTCTAAAGGTGAGGAAGAGGCTATTAGGATTGAAATCATGGCCAATGGTAGCCGGAATCCTGAGAACACAGTGGAGGAAACATCGAATTTTTGAAGGATGATTGGGAGGTAATCTCTAGCTCCAGTTTTCACAAATTAACTATAGGGAATTATTGGAAATGAAGGGACGAACGTACTAGGCTTAAAAGGATTGAAATTGGATTGAAAATGGATGAAAACCGCCCACGCCGGTTCACGGCTGGACTGGATTACAGTGAACTGGACCTGACCGGTTCACCAGAGGTAGGGGATGACACTCTGCTGGCGCGTGAGGCCTACGCGTAGCCCCTTTGGGCGGCTCGTGTGGGCGCGTGGCACACATTTTGAGGAAAATTCCAACATGAATTTTAAAGTATTTGATGTAACAAACATTTTGGCCCTAGTTTCGAGTCAATCGGACATCGTCTCGATAGGTTTCGGGATGTCCGAAGGTTTTAGGCCTCGGTTAAACATAGTTAAAAATACGGGAAAATCAAGGGGCTTTAATATATGCTTTATGAAGTAGCTAGTGACCTCGTTATGGTATTTGGAAAGGTTCGAGAAAGCCGATGATAGTGGATTGGCCGGGAACAGCGTAGGTGCGCGCGTATCGAGCCAGCGGCGAAATGGTCTGTGAGTGGACTTTGCTTTCAAACATGTGATGCATGCATATATGCTTTTATATGTTTTCTTCACTTAATTCTATGATTTTATTTATGATCTTGCTGATTTACAATTTTGCACGATTTTTTAGGCATTTACGGATTTCACGTTTTACGAGTTTTCGAACGATCTTGTGATTTGATCATGGTTTTAATGATTTGATTTTGGGATTTGAAGTACAATTTGATTTCAATGATTTGAAAAGGATTTCAGAAAAAAGATTTCGGGCTTGGAGCTCTATTCACGTGATTGGGATTTCGGATTTGGTTTTCTTGAGACTTGGAAGGGAAAGTCTGGATTTGGGTTCGGGACAGTGGTTCAGGATGCCGGCTTACGAAATCATTGTTGCGGATTCGGATAAGGATTTTCGATGGTTTTCACCATTGCTTGAAAAATGGTTTTGGGTTTAAAGACCCGGAAAAAAGAGAAAAACCCATTGGATCTGGTTTTGAGTTTAAAGACTCGGATTGATTGACGGGGGGGAGGGAAGGGCCCTGGATTGAATATGGTTTGAGTTTAAGACTCCCCCCGAGGCCTGTGATTGTGTTTTGAGTTTAAAGACTCGTTGATATCCCGGGAAGGCCTGGTTATTGCGCATTGTTTTGAGTTTAAAGACTCGGGCGCACTTGAGATCTAGTAAACTTGCATGATTGATATTTTCACTGGTTTTTCACTGGTTTTCTGATTTTTTGGGCAGTGGCTTGGATGATATGGGTTTGATGAGTTTTGGGACTGAGTTCCCGTATGAGCGATTGATTTGTGATTTAAGGCTGAGGCATGGATTTGAATAGCGGATTTGATTCGGGTTTCAAAATGGTTTTCAATGATGGTTTTTGATATGAATGGTCTCATGACTTGACTTGATATAGATGCATTGGTTTTGCGTGAAGGGTAAAAATGTAATTATGTTTTATTGAACTGTTTTTGAACTATACTTTATATTTGTCCACTCACAGTCTTTTGTGTTTTCGATACTCTCCAGGTTGTTGCGGTGAGGGCTGTTGGTCGAGAGACACGGAGACATCAAACCCGCGATCCACAGTAGTTCGGTGCACTCTGGGAAGTCTGGTTACTTCTTAGACGGTTGGGTCGAGAATTCCTTTTCCGACTTACGTGTCACATGGAGGTTGGACGTCAGTTTAGCCTTCGTGTCATGCGTAAGTTAGACGGGAGCAGGATTTAGCCCTTAGTCCTAGTGGATTAGGGGTGGGTCCTGCCAATTGGTATCAGAGCGAGGTTTCGTGTGTTCTACGCGAGGTTTGGTTCCCAGAGTCGTTGGTTCGTCGACTTGGGTGGTGTGATGCTACTGTTGATGTGATGTCTCGACGCGGAACAGCCCGTCAGCAACCTGGACACGATAGTGATAGTACGCTCGTTTGTGGTTAGTTTGTGGCGATTGCTAAGTGCTAGGGTTATGCGTTGCCCGATACGCGATTGGATGTGTTGTTTGCCGGAGTTGGATCAGAAAGGATAGCGTGTTGGACCATAGGGTCGAATGTTTGTTAGTGTGCTTAACTTAGATGGTAGCCGGTGAGCTACAAATGAGTAGGTTGGTCGGCCTGTGGGGCCCAAGAGTAGCCCATTGAGTTAGTGAGATACTTGGGCCAAGGAAGCCGGTTGACAGTGGCATGTTGGGCCGGATGGTGTTTGGATGTTGACTGTATGGAGTTGTGACCGTTTGGTCAGATTGTTCAAGCTTGGACTTGTACAGCTAGGAGTAGCTGAATTCCTTGAGTGGTAGGATTTTGGAACTATTCCCCCCTTAGTGATGGGTACTGGTTGAGGTTGGTGAGTAGAGTTATGCTAAGGAATGGTCTTAGGCAGGTGTGACGACCTGAGTGGTAAGGATGTAGTGAACCAGTGGCAGTGGCGGGTTTGGATAACGCGTATGACGGGGATGAATTGGGGAACCCCGTGGGAGGACTAGAGCTGGATTGTGAGTTCCTTGGAGAGGAACCCAGAGGAAGTGCATAGTGTCGGACACCTGAGTTGGTGGTTGTGGCTTGGGCCGACTTACGACCGGACTGGAGGTGGTGCTGCTAGGTGCAGCCGAGGTAGTAAGTGGTTGGTGGATGACTCTAGATGAGTGTAGTAAGAATGCGGTGTTGGTTGAGCATTTGGTTGCTCAGAGTTGTGGTTGACGAGAGATGTTAGTTCCCCGACCCGAGCATAGATTGAGGATTTTGGCTCAGTAGGAGCGGAGGCTCGGGATTGGTGTGCTGTGACCACTAGATCAGAATGATGGACCACGAGTTGGGATGTTGTAAATAGTCGGATGGGCACATTGAGTCAAGGTTGTTGCTGGCTGTGAGGTGCCGGTGTCTGGTAGGAACCATTAATCGAGCGGGGATATGGGATTTCCATTGGTGGGGTCACGTATCAGGACGAACGGTCAGGATGCCATTGGTTGATTAGAGTAGTGCAGCGGAAGCACGGTGGACCTAGGCTTCGTGTTGGATCGGGCTAGGTTTGAATGGTCAGGGTTGACCGCTCGTGAGGTTGGTACTAGCAGACTTTCCCCCTGGCATGTTGGTATATGTCGGCTGGTGCCGAGGATGACACTGAGTGAGTGGCGACTTCGAGAGTGGTACCTGGGGAGCTCGGAGTCAGTGATTGAGGATTGAGGATGCTGAGAGTTGGTGATTCGTATCCTAGCAGGTTCTTGGAGTGACCTCAGGAAGGATGTGATGCGATCATCAGAAGGAGTGATGATGGGGAGTGGCCTGTGTGGCGAGTGTCGTAGGATTGTGCTAATTTGGATTAAGGCAGGATAACTTGTGATATCCTAGTTGTGAACCATAGAGAGTTTCGTTGGAGGATGACGGAAGGAATTGGAAAAGGAGTGACTGTAACTTATCGAGATAAGGTTATTGAAGAGAACCCACAATCTAGACGTGCGGTATAGAAGACTGATTGGATTTGATATAGTGGTCTGAAACTTAGGCAGTAGGATCCACTTAGGAGTGAGTGGATCAGGATTGGAGTGTTTTGATGTAGGATTGAATATGGTGGATCAGGAAGATAGGAAGACAAGACAGACGTTGGATGTTGGACATACAGATGAGGAGAGTGCTCTGTCTTGTAGGAAGTGGTGCAGGACGTATGTGGTATGTGGTTGAGATTTGTGAGTAGATTTCATATTAGTCGGGAGACCCAAGAGATCGGGATATTTGGAAGGGATTTGAGTTGGTTGTTTTTGGGAGACAGATAGTTCAGACTAAAGGTTGGAGTCACCGTTGGGCTTCAAAGTGAAGCGTGTTTGATCTGTGATGACCCCAGTGCGTTTGGGACGATCTTCCAATGAACAAAAAGATGGTTGAGAAAGATATATGGTGACAGTTGGGCACTGTCAGGACATATTAGATTTGGCAGATGATGGACATCGGGTAGGAGACCCAGGTGTAAGATCAATTGGATTTCCCCCAGTTAGTTACGAAAGTAAGAGATTCGAAATTTCGGGGACAAAATTCTTTAAGGGGGTAGATTGTAACGACCCGTCTCAGAAATCGAGATTAGATTAGTTGTTAATGAATGATTAGTGACGTTAATCAGTGATTAGTTGGACGATTTTGGACGGACGGTGCGAAATGACGATTTTGCCCCAAGAATGGGAAAAATCTTGACTTTTAGTTCGGGGCGGTCAACTGGACTTTAACCGATGACCGTGACGTAGTTCGGGACATCACGAGTTCATAGACAGGTGGCACGTCCGATTCCGACGTCCGAGGAACAAGTTATGACGTTCGGATGTTTAAGGGTATTTTGGTACATTCGTTAAAAAGGAGCGAATGGTTGAATTTTTGGACGACAAGCCACTTTCACGTAACTCGAGGACCATTAGGAAGGTCTCGATCTCCTGATTACAACGACAGGCGGCTTGTGTCGATTGGAGACGGTTAAGTTACGGTTCTAGGAACTGGAGGGGCAAAATGGTAATTTGTGCAGCAAGGGGCATTCTAGACATTTCCTGCATTGGGATTTGTGCCCAATCAGCAATGGACACTTGGCTTGTTTGGGACATATGTCCACCAGGTTTTGGACACCTGGCTGTGTCTGGATGGCTTTAGAAGCCTCTTCACCGTCTCTTGTTCTTTTTAAAAAATATGGAGGCACAATCAAGGAACAAAACAGAGAGCTCAAGGTGTGTGTTTGAGTGGAAGTAATCAGCGTGAACTTGGGTTTGTGTTTGTTGTGACAGATGTGAGGAAATAGTGAGAAAGAGTAGGGTGGTGCACTCTGTACTGTCGTCGTGGATGGTGGCTTTAACCCTTGAAGAACGGAGACAGACATGGAGGAGTTGTGAACCTTACGCCGCCCACTCCCACCCACCTCTCTCAAACTTGACCAGAGAAGGTTGCAATGTGAAGGGAAGTTTAGGGGGAGGTTGCACTGAGTGGGTTGGTGGCCACGGCAAGGCTCGATAGCAGGGAACGGCGGTGGTAATTGAAGGAAATGGACACGACCCATCCCAATCCCCCCGGGATTACCGTGGGATGTGCCATGCTCCCGTCTGACACGAAGTGGCAGACAAGGGATAACCTAATGCCACTGCCCACTCGGGGCTTCCAGAGTGCGCAAGGATCGATGGAGGAGTTATGCGATGTCCCAGTCTCTGCTGCGGTCGCATCCGTGATCAACCTGAAGGGCATTAAAAACAACAAAAGCTGTGAGTTGACGAAAATCATTAAGTTCATAAAACACATTCATAAGAAATTTATGCCCTTCAATAAAAACGTATGCATGCCTCGAAAACCAGTAATCAAAATGTTTACTCAATAAGCCATTAGGGCCTTAGCCCAAAAATTGTAACTCAAAACCAAGTGTGGGAACTCAGCCCAAAACTGTGGAATACCACATCCATAAATACAAAAGCATGTGGGCCACTGCCCAAATCCATAAACATAAATCCAACCGAAAAACCATTTTATAGATTTAATAGTCCATAGTTACCACATTACCATCTCTGGCATCCCAGATGCCTAGCGTCCCATAAGCTTGACGTCCCAGACGTCATATCTCACGGTATAATAATAAGCAACGCGTGCTGCCGGGGTCTCTCCAGGTCAATATCTCTAACATCCCAGATGTCTGACGTCCCAGACGTCTAATCATAGCAATCCAGCTTCTGAGTCACTATACGGTCCGGTAGCTCCGTACAATGACCCCTCGCAGGCAATGCACCGTGACTTCCCCAGTGTCCCAGACACCTGGAAAAGACCATCACATATCCACGTATCAAGATGGAATATGGAAAACAGTTTTATCAAATCATTTCACAACATTTTGATGGGCACTGCCCGAAATCTCCATAAAACATCACAATTCCATTTAGGGTTCCCGACCCGAAATCACATTTATAAAACATAGGGTCCCAGACCCGAAATCACATTTCTGACTCAACTGGGCCTCATGCCCGATTCTGTAAACCACTGAGCCCACGACCCAAATTCATTAATCAACTGGGCCCCTGGCCCGATAATATAACTCAAATGGGTCTCAGCCCGATTTTGTAAACCACTAGGCCCCTGGCCCGATTTCATAAAGCAACTGGGCCCCTCGTCCGATTACGTAACTCAAATGGACTCCAAGTCCGAGGTTTCCAAAACAATTGGGCCTCAAGCCCGAGTTCATCTTTCTAATTTCAAAACCAGTTTATCATATCATTCATGAAACCACAAGCACGTAAAACCACAGTAAAACCGTTAGCCTCGATATACGTGCAATACAGAAAATAGCTCGAAATACGTGCAACATACTCAAAATCAATAATCACAATCACCATCATGGAAATCACGTATATAAAATATATAACACAGTTAAGCATGCATAGGATTTATAAAACTAAAGTCCACTCATAGACCGTCCAACGGTGCGCCTTGATACACGTGCCATAGGCCTTCCCGGGCCACACCACTATTATCGGGACTTCCAAACCTGTCCAAATTACATTAGACGTTTACTAACCTCTTCATTAACCTCTTATCAAAGTCCCGTAATTTTCTCGAATTTTTAACTATTTTTAAACTCGATTTAAAACCTTCGTACGTCCCGAAAAATTTCGAAACGGTGTCCGATTTCCTCGAAACTAGTGCCAAAATGTTCGTTACATCGAATAGATTAAAAATCATGTTGGAACTTTCCCCCAAAATACTCTTCACGCGCCCCCAAAATCATGTGAAACCCACGCGCCAGGTACTGTTCATCGTCTTCCTCAGAACAACCCGGTCTGAACCGGTTCTTCAAATCCGGTCCAGCCCTGAACCGGTGTTCACGGTTTCTGTCCAATCCGACCGGTTTTCGATCCCATTTAATCCCATTAAGTTTTTCCCTTCATTTCTAATTGATTCCAACAATCAAAAGCTTAGCCTTACCCCCCATTTTGAAGAACTGGTCCCTGTTTTCCCTCTCGGTTTTCCTGTGTCCTAGGCCGCCGTTGGCCATGGTTTTCGACCCATTCGATCCCTGGAAACTCAAGGAGCAAAGTTCAATCATCAAAGACGATCAACACACCTTAAAACCAAACATCCCATTTTTGAATTGAAATGGATATTTCACGACATCTTACCCCTCTATCCTCGTCGTGTGTCACCGTGGCCCTTACTGGTCTTCCCTAACCTCCCTGGTCAGCTTCGATGAACACTGATCACCAAGGAATCACGTTTAAAAGGGCTGGTTTCTCACTCGTCTCCCCTCGTCCTCTGTTTTTCAAAAATGCCTCACGGTTTCAGTCACCGTCAGCAACCGCCCACGGCAGTCACACCACCACACTCAACTCAAACTCTCCCCAGCTCTCCCTTGTGTTTGCTCACGGTTCAAAGATCAGAGAGGAAGAATGTTTGATCGATGATGAAGGAGAATGATGAAGGATGATGATTAAAACGGATTAAGGGAGACATATTCCCCAAATTAGGGACTCAATCAAGGGATGAGTGACACTTGTCACTCATCCAAGTGTCCACCAACACTGATCACTATTCAATAGTTTAATAATATTTTAATCGAAACTCGGTTCGTTCGGTAATCGATTTCGCCCCCCGTGACCACAACTTCGTCGTCGAACCTCCGATTTCGGCGTGCTTCCTGTCTACGAATTCGCAATTACTCGCTCTACATAACGGTCCTTGGCCATCATCCATTGGACCTCCCGGGTCAAAAGTCAAAATTTTGCCCCTTTTCAACCAAATTACCAAAACACCCCTCGACTTCCGAACGTCATAACGTCTTCCTCGAATGTCGAAATCGAACGTGCCACCTGTCTATGAACTCGTGACGACCAAAGCTACGTCACGGTCATTGGTCAAAGTTTGTTTGACCGCCCAAATGAAAAGTCAACATTTTACCCACGACCAGGGGCAAAACGGTCATTTTGCATCCTTCGTCCAATTTCGCCCAAATAATCACCGATTACCCTCACTAAACATGATTAGTTACCAATCTAATCCCGGAATTCGGGAAGGGTCGTTACAGAAACCGTGAGTGACCTGTTTCCATTCAAATTGGAAATCGATTATTTGAGGCCTTATGCTCGAATTAGATGTTGGGCTGAGGCTCTTGGCTGTTATAGGAAGTGCGTGAGCCCGGTCTGAAGGCCTGAAATGGAAGGTAAGGACTTATACCCATAACTGAGCCCTGTTTCGATTCAAATGGTAACCCGTGAATCCTGTGTATTGACAAGTTATGAGTGATCAGGTGAGCTTCTAAAGGTGAGGACGAGGCTATTAGGATTGGAATCATGGCCAATGGTGGCCGGAAACCTGAGAACACAGTAGAGGAAACATCGAATTTTTGAAGGATGATTGGGAGGTAATCTCTAGCTCCAGTTTTCACAAATTAACTATAGGGAATTATTGGTAATGAAGGGATGAACGTACTAGGCTTAAAAGGATTGAAATTGGATTGAAAATGGACGAAAACCGCCCACGCCGGTTCACGGCTCGACTGGATTACAATGAACTGGATCGGACCAGTTCACCAGAGGTAGGGGATGACACTATGCTGGCGCGTAAGGCCCACGCGCAGCCCTTTTGGGCGGCGCGTGTGGGCTTGTGGCACACATTTTGAGGAAAATTCCAACACAAATTTTAAAGTATTTGATGTAACGAACATTTTGGCGTTGGTTTCGAGTCAATAGGACATTGTCTCGATAGGTTTCGGGATGTCCGAAGGTTTTAGGCCTCGGTTAAAAATAGTTAAAAATACGGGAAACTCAAGGGGCTTTAGTATAAGCTTTATGAAGTAGTTAGTGACTTCGTTATGGGTTAGGAATAGGTTCGGGAAAGCCGGTGATAGTGGATTGGCCAGGAACGGCGAAGGTGCGCGCGTATCGAGGCGGCAACGAAATGGTCTGTGAGTGGACTTTGCTTTCAAACTTGTGATGCATGCATATATGTTTTTATATTTTTTCTACACGTAATTCTATGATTTGATTTATGATCTTGGTGATTTACAATTTTGCACGGTTTTCGAGGCATTTACAGATTTCACGTTTTACGAGTTTTCGAACGTCTTGTGATTTTATCATGGTTTTAATGATTTGATTTTGGGATTTGAAGTACAATTTGATTTCAATGATTTGAATAGGATTTCGGAAAAGAGATTTTGGGCTTGGAGCTCTATTCACGTGATTGAGATTTCGGATTTGATTTTTTTGAGACTTGGAAGGGAAAGTCTGGATTTCGGTTCAGGACAATGGTTCCGGATGCTGGTTACAGAATCATTGTTGCGGATTCGGATAAGGATTTTCGATGGTTTTCACTGTTGTTTGAAAAATGGTTTTGGGTTTAAAGACCCAGAAAAAGAGAAAAACTCACTGGATCTGGTTTTGAGTTAAAAGACTCGGATTGATTGAAGGGGGGTGTGGGGAAGGCCCTGGAGTGAATATGTTTTGAGTTTAAAGACTCGGTATATGTTTTGAGTTTAAAGACTCGGTGATTGTGATACCCTCCGAGGCCTGTGATTATGTTTTGAGTTTAAAGACTCGTTGATATCCTGGGAAGGCCTGGTTATTGCGCATGGTTTTGAGTTTAAAGACTCGGGCGCACTTGAGATCCAGTAAACTTGTATGATTGATATTTTCACTGGTTTTTCACTAGTTTTCCGATGTTTTGGGCCGTGTCCCGGATGATATGGATTTAATGAGTTTTGGGACTGAGTTCCCGTATGTGAGATTGATTTGTGATTTGTGATTTGAGGCTGAGGCATGGATTTGAATAGCAGATTTGATTCGGGTTTCAAAATGGTTTTCAATGATGGTTTTTGATATGAATGGTCTCATGACTTGACTTGATATGCATGCATTGGTTTTGTGTGGAGGGTAAAAATGTAATTATGTTTTATTGAACTGTTTTTGAACTATACTTTATTTTTGTCCACTCACAGTCTTTTGTGTTTTCGATACCCTCCAGGTTGTTGTGGTGCGGGCTGTTGGTCGAGAGACACAGAGACATCACACCCGTGATCCACAGTAGTTCGGTGCACTCTGAGAAGTCCGGTTACTTTTTAGACGGTTGGATCGAGAATCACTTGTCCGACTTACGTGTCACATGGAGGTTGGACTTAAGTTTAGCCTTTGTGTCATGCATAAGTTAGACGGGAGCAGGATTTAGCCCTTAGTCCTGGGGGATTAGGGGTGGGTCCTGCCATTAATGACATATAAAGCCACTTTTCACTCATGCCTTGCCTCCTTCGACGCTAAATTTCCTCATTTACATAACATAAAACTAATTTAACCGAATTAAAACATTTACAATGCTTGAAAAGTAAAAAAATCACAATAATACAAGCGCAAAACACAAAAATAAAATTATATATATATATAAAAGAATGCAACACGAGGACTTCCTTTGAGGTCAGCCATCCTAGTACTACTCTCGCCCAAACTCGCTTAACTTCGGAGTTCTGATGGGATCTGGTGCATGTGAGTTGGTAGGATCGCATCCGTTAGCTTATCTTGTTTAATCACATATAAAGCCACTTTTCACTAATGCCTTACCTCCTTTGACGCTAATTTTCCTCATTTACATCCGATAACATTAATTTGACCGAATTATACCATTTACAATGCTTGAAAAGAAAAGAAAATGACAATAATACAAGCGCAAAACCCCAAAAAAACAATTTTTTTTAAAATGCAACACGAGTACATCCCAGGAGGTCACTCATCCTAGTACTACTCTCGCCCAAACTCGCTTAACTTCGCAGTTCTGAAGGGATCCGGTGCATGTGAGTTGGTATGATCGCAACCGTTAGCTTATATGGTTTAACGACATATAAAGCCACTTTTCACTCATGCCTTGTCTCCTTCGACGCTAATTTTGTTCATTTACGTCCCATAGAATTAATTTGACCGAATTAAACCATTTACAATGCTTGAAAAGTAAAAGAATCACAATTATGCAAGCGCAAAACCAAATAATTAAATTTTTTTTTTAAAAAAATGCTACATGAGTACTTCCTAGGAGGTCAGCCATTTTAGTACTACTCTCGCCTAAACTCACTTAACTTCGGAGTTCTGATGGGATCCGTTGCATGTGAGTTGGTATGATCGTATCTGTTAGCTTATATAGTTTAATGAAAATTAAAGCCACTTTTCACTCATACCTTTCCTCCTTCGATGCTAATTTTCCTCATTTACGTCACATAAAATTAATTTGACCAAATTAAACCATTTACAATGCTTGAAAAGTAAAAAAATCACAATAATACAAGCGCAAAACACAAAAAACAAATTATAAAAAAAAAATAATGCAATACGAGGACTTCCCTGGAGGTCACCCATCCTAGTACTACTCTCGCCCAAATTGACAAAATTAAACCATTTACAATGCTTGAAAAATAAAAAAATCACAATAATACAAGCGCAAAACTCAAAAATAAAATTATATATAAAAAAAGAATGCAACACGAGGACTTCCCTGGAAGTCACTCATCCTAGTACTACTCTCGCCCAAACTCGCTTCACTTCGGAGTTCTGATGGGATCCGGTGCATGTTAGTTGGTATGATCGCATATGTTAGCTTATATGGTTTAATGACGAATAAAGCCACTTTTCACACATGCCTTGTCTCCTTCGACGCTAATTTTCCTCATTTACTCCCCATAAAATTAATTTGACCAAATAAAACCATTTACAATGCTTTAAAAGTAAAAAAATCACAATAATACAGGCGCAAACCCCAAAAAAAAAATTTAAAAAATGAATGCAACACGAGGACTTCCAGGAGGTCACACATCCTAATACTACTCTCGCCCAAACTCGCTTAACTTCGTAGTTCTGATGGGATCCGTTGCATGTGAATTGGTATGATCGCATCCGTTAGCTTATATAGTTTAGTGACATATAAAGCCATTTTTCACTCATGTCTTGCCTCATTCGACGCTAATTTTCCGCATTTACGTCCCATAAAATTAATTTGACCAAATTAAACCATTTACAACGCTTGAAAAGTATAAAAAATCATAATAAAACAAGCGCAAAACACAAAAATAAAATTATATAAAAAAAGAATGCAACACGAGGACTTCTCAGGAGGTCAACCATCCTAGTACTACTCTCGCTCAAACTCGCTTAACTTCGGAGTTCTGATCAGATCTCAGGAGGTCAACCATCCTAATTTTCCGCATTTACGTCCCATAAAATTAATTTGACCGAATTAAACCATTTACAATGCTTGAAAAGTAAAAAAATGACAATAATACAAGCGCAAAACACAAAACTAAATTTTTTTTAAAAAAAGATTGCAACACGAGGACTTCTTAGGAGGTCACACATCCTAGTACTACTCTTGCCCAAACTCGCTTAACTTCGTAGTTCTGATGGGATCCGGTGCAATATGAGTTGGTATGATCACATCCGTTAGCTTATATGGTTTCATGACATATAAAGCCACTTTTCACTTATGCCTTGCCTCCTTCGACGCTAATTTTCCTCATTTAAGTCCCACAAAATTAATTTGACCGAATTAAACCAATTACAAATCTTGACAAGTAAAAAATGACAATAATACAAGTGCAAAACCCAAAAATAAAATTTAAAAAAAACGAATACAGCACGAGGACTTGCCAGGATGTCACCCATCCTAGTAATACTCTCGCCCAAACTCGATTAACTTCGGCGTTTTGATGGGATCTGTTTCATATGAGATGGTATGATCGCATCCGTTACCTTATATGGTTTAATGACATATAAAGCCACTTTTCACTCATGCCTTGCCCCCTATGACGCTAATTTTCCTCATTTACGTCCCATAAAATTAATTTGACCAAATTAAACCATTTACAATGCTTCAAAAGTAAAAACATTACAATAATACAAGCGCAAAACCCAATAAAAAATTTAAAAAAAAAATGCAACACGAGGACTTCCCAGGAGGTCACACATCCTAGTACTACTCTCGCCCAAACTCGGTTAACTTCGGAGTTCTGATGGGATCCGCTGCATGTGAGCTGGTATGATCGCATCTGTTAGCTTATATGGTTTAATGAAATATAAAGCCACTTTACACTCATGCCTTGCCTCCTTCGTTGCTAATTTTCCTCATTTACGTCCCATAAAATTAATATGACCGAATTAAACAATTTACAATGCTTGAAAAGTAAAAAATGACACTAATACAAGCCCAAAACACAAAAATAAATTTGTTTTAAAAAAAGAATGACACAAGGACTTCCCAGGAGGTCACACATCCTAGTACTACTCTTACCCAAACTCGCTTAACTTCGTAGTTCTGATTTGATCCGGTGCATAAGAGTTGGTATAATCGCATCTGTTAGCTTATCTGGTTTAATGACATACAAAGCCACTTTACACTCATGCCTTACCTCATTCGATGCAAATTTTACTCATTTACATCCCATAAAATTAATTTGACCGAATTAAACCATTTACAATTCTTGAAAAGTAAAAACAATCACAATAATACCAGCGCAAACACCAAAATTTTTTTTTTAAAAATGAATGCAACACGAGTACTTCCCAAGAGGTCACACATCATAGTACTACTCTCGCCAAACTCGGTTAACATCGGAGTTCTAATGGGGTCCGGTGCATGTGAGCTGGTATGATCGCATTCGTTAGCTTATATGGTTTAATGACATGTAAAGCCACTTTACACTCATGGCTTGCCTCATTTGAAGCTAATTTTGTTCATTTACGTCACATAGAATTAATTTGACCGAAATAAACCATTTACAATACTTAAAAAGTAAAAAAAATCACAATAATACAGGCGCAAACCCCAAAAAAAAACTTAAAAAAATGAATGCAACACGAGGACTTCCAGGAGGTCACACATCCTAATACTACTCTCGCCCAAACTCGCTTAACTTCGTAGTTCTGATGGGATCCGTTGCATGTGAATTGGTATGATCGCATCTGTTAGCTTATATAGTTTAGTGACATATAAAGCCATTTTTCACTCATGTCTTGCCTCATTCGACGCTAATTTTCCGCATTTACGTCCCATAAAATTAATTTGACCAAATTAAACCATTTACAACGCTTGAAAAGTAAACAAATCATAATAAAACAAGCGCAAAACACAAAAATAAAATTATATAAAAAAAGAATGCAACACGAGGACTTCTCAGGAGGTCAACCATCCTAGTACTACTCTCGCTCAAACTCGCTTAACTTCGGAGTTCTGATCAGATCTCAGGAGGTCAACCATCCTAATTTTCCGCATTTACGTCCCATAAAATTAATTTGTCCGAATTAAACCATTTACAATGCTTGAAAAGTAAAAAAATGACAATAATACAAGCGCAAAACACAAAACTAATTTTTTTTTAAAAAAATATTGCAACACGAGGACTTCTTAGGAGGTCACACATCCTAGTACTACTCTTGCCCAAACTCGCTTAACTTCGTAGTTCTGATGGGATCCGGTGCAATATGAGTTGGTATGATCACATCCGTTAGCTTATATGGTTTCATGACATATAAAGCAACTTTTCACTTATGCCTTGCCTCCTTCGACGCTAATTTTCCTCATTTAAGTCTCACAAAATTAATTTGACCGAATTAAACCAATTACAAATCTTGAAAAGTAAAAAATGACAATAATACAAGTGCAAAACCCAAAAATAAAATTTTAAAAAAAACGAATACAGCACGAGGAGTTGCCAGGATGTCACCCATCCTAGTAATACTCTCGCCCAAACTCGATTAACTTCGGCGTTTTGATGGGATCTGTTTCATATGAGATGGTATGATCGCATCCGTTACCTTATATGGTTTAATGACATATAAAGCCACTTTTCACTCATGCCTTGTCCCCTTCGACGCTAATTTTCCTCATTTACGTCCCATAAAATTAATTTGACCAAATTAAACCATTTACAATGCTTCAAAAGTAAAAACATTACAATAATACAAGCGCAAAACCCAATAAAAAATTAAAAAAAAAAGAATGCAACACGAGGACTTCCCAGGAGGTCACACATCCTAGTACTACTCTCGCCCAAACTCGGTTAACTTCGGAGTTCTGATGGGATCCGGTGCATGTGAGCTGGTATGATCGCATCTGTTAGCTTATATGGTTTAATGAAATATAAAGCCACTTTACACTCATGCCTTGCCTCCTTCGTTGCTAATTTTCCTCATTTACGTCCCATAATATTAATATGACCGAATTAAACAATTTACAATGCTTGAAAAGTAAAAAATGACACTAATACAAGCCCAAAACACAAAAATAAATTTGTTTTAAAAAAAGAATGACACAAGGACTTCCCAGGAGGTCACACATCCTAGCACTACTCTTACCCAAACTCGCTTAACTTCGTAGTTCTGATTTGATCCGGTGCATAAGAGTTGGTATAATCGCATCTGTTAGCTTATCTGGTTTAATGACATACAAAGCCACTTTACACTCATGCCTTACCTCATTCGATGCTAATTTTACTCATTTACATCCCATAAAATTAATTTGACCGAATTAAACCATTTACAATTCTTGAAAAGTAAAAACAATCACAATAATACTAGCGCAAACACCAAATTTTTTTTTTTTTTTTAAATGAATGCAACACGAGTACTTCCCAAGAGGTCACACATCATAGTACTACTCTCGCCCAAACTCGGTTAACATCGGAGTTCTAATGGGGTCCGGTGCATGTGAGCTGGTATGATCGCATTCGTTAGCTTATATGGTTTAATGACATGTAAAGCCACTTTACACTCATGCCTTGCCTCATTCGAAGCTAATTTTGTTCATTTACGTCACATAGAATTAATTTGACCGAAATAAACCATTTACAATACTTAAAAAGTAAAAAAAATCACAATAATACAAGCGCAAAACCCGAATTTTTTTTAAAAAAAAGTATGCAACACGAGGACTTCCCAGGAGGTCACCCATCCTAGTACTACTCTCGCCCAAACTCGCTTAACTTCGGAGTTCTGATGGGATATATAAAGCCACTTTTCACTCATGCCTTGCCTCCTTCGACGCTAAGTTTCCTCATTTACGTCCCATAAAATTAATTTGACCGAATTAAACCATTTACAATGCTTGAATAGTAAAAAAATCACAATAATTCAAGCGCTAAAACCAAAAAAAAAAATGCAACACGAGGACTTCCTTGGAGGTCACCCATCCTAGTACTACTCTCGCCCAAACTGACCGAATTAAACCATTTACAATGCTTGAAAAGTAAAAAAATCACAAAAATACAAGCGCAAAACAAAAAAACAAAATTATAAAAAAAAATAATGCAACACGAGGACTTCCATGTAGGTCACCCATCCTAGTACTACTCTCGCCCAAACTCGATTAACTTCGGAGTTATGATGGGTTCCGGTGTATGTGAGTTGCTATGATCACATCTGATAGCTTATATGGTTTAATGACATATAAAGCCATTTTTCACTAATGGCTTGCCTCTTTCGTTGCTTATTTTCCTCATTTATGTCCCATAAAATTAATTTGACTGAATTTAACCATTTACAATGCTTGAAAACTAAAAAAATCACAATAATACAAGCGCAAAACCAAAAAATAAATTTTTTTTAAATATAAAGAATGCAGCACGTGGACTTCGTAGGAGGTCACCCATCCTATTACTACTCTCGCCCAAACTCGCTTAACTTCAGAGTTCTGGTGGGATCCGGTGCATGTGATTTGGTATTATCACATCCGTTAGCTTATATGGTACAATGACATATAAAGCCACTTTTCACTCATGTCTTGCCTCCTTCGACGCTAATATTCCTCATTTACGTCCCATAAAATTAACTTACCCGAATTAAACCATCTACAATGCTTGAAAAGTAAAAAAATCACAATAATGAAAGCGCAAAACCCAAAATTAAAATTTTTTTTTTTAAAAAAAAAATGCAACATGAGGGCTTCCTAGGGGGTCACCCATCCTAGTACTACTCTCACCCAAACTCGCTTAACTTCGAAGTTCTGATGGGATCTGTTGCATGTGAGTTGGTATGATCGCTTCCGTTAGCTTATATAGTTTAATGACATATAAAGCCACTTTTCACTTATGCATTGCCTCCTTCGACGCTAATTTTCAACATTTACGTCCCATAAAATTAATTTGACCGGATTAATCCATTTACAATGCTTGAAAAGTAAATAAATCACAATAATACAATCGCAAAACCCCAAAATAAAATTTAAAAAATAGAATGCAACACGAATACATCTCAGGAGGTCACTCATCCTAGTACTACTCTTGCCCAAACTCGCTCAACTTCGGAGTTCTGATCGGATCCGGTTCATGTGAGTTGGTATGATCGCATGTGTTAGCTTATATGGTTTAAAGACATATAAAGCCACTTCAATTTTGCCTCGTGCATTGCCTCCACCTCGATTCATCCTATCCCCAAAATGTTCGTCGCTAATTTTCCTCATTTCCGTCCCATAAAATTAATTTGACCGAATTAAATCTTTTACAATGGTTGAAAAGTAAACAAATCACAATAATACAAGCACAAAACCCAAAAATAAATTTTACAAAAAGAATGCAACGCAGGGATGTCCCAGGAGGTCACCGATCGTAGTACTACTATCGCCCAACCTCGCTTAATTTCGGAATTCTGATTGGATCTGGTGCATGTGAGTTGGTATGATCGCATCCGTTAGCTTATATGATTTAATGACATATAAAGCCACTTTTCCCCATGCCTTGCCTCCACCTCGGGTCATTCTATCCCCAAAAAGTTAGACGCTAATTTTCATCATTTACGTCCCATAAAATTAATTTGACCGAATTAAATCATTTATAATGCTTGAAAAGTAAAAAGATCACAACAATACAAGCGCAAAACCAAAAAATAAATTTTTTTTAAAAAAAGAATGCAACACGAGGACTGTCCCAGGAGGTCACCCATCCTAGTACTCTCCATCTCCTTTCATTCTATCCCCAAAAATTTCGACGCTAATTTTTCTCATTTATGTCCCATAAAATTAATTTGACCAAATTAAATCATTTACAATGCTTGAAAAGTAAGCAAATCACAATAATCCAAGCACAAAACCCAAAAAAAAAATTTAAAAAGAATGCAACATAAGGACTTCCCAGGAGGTCACCCATCCTAGTACTACTCTCGCCCAAACTCGCTTAACTTCAAAGTTCTGATGGGGTCCGGTGCATGTGAGTTGGTATGATCGCATCTGTTAGCTTATTTGGTTTAATGACATATAAAAACACTTTTGCCTCATGCCTTACCTCCATCTCTGTTCATCATATCCCCTAGAAGTTCGACGCTAATTTTCCTCATTTACGTCCCATAAAATTAATTTGACCGAATTAAATCATTTACAATACTTGAAAAGTTTAAAAATCACAAAAATACAAGCGCAAAATGTAACGACCCGTCCCGAATTTCGTGATTAGATTTGTGACTAATCAAGGATTAGTAATGTTAATCGGTGATTAATCAAGCAAAATCAAACGAACGATGCAATATGACCATTTTGCCCCTAGTCGTGGGCAAAATGATGACTTTTGACCCGGGAGGTCCAATGGCCGAGGACGTAAGACCATTACGTAGTTCGGGTCGATACGAATCCGTAGACAGGCGGCACGTCGAAATCGGACGTCGGACGAAAAAGTTATGGTTCACGGAAGTTCGATTTCACTATGCACAAATTACGAGGCGGAGATGATGTGGCAATATCTAATTGGGCAGATATTTAAGTGGGACCCATTTATGAGTGACAAGGTTCACTCATCCCATTGGTCACTTCCCTAAAAAGTGGATCTAACTAATTAAATATTATTATCCTAAATTATTTTCTAATTTAATTTGACCCACTTCACATCTCCACCCTTCATCTATATTCCCTTCTCTCATCCTGGCCGTTCATACCATCCTCAGCCCTCACCCTTCATCTCTGATATTTCCTTCCCACCCGAGCACCCTCTTATTCCCTCTAAAACAAACAACATACAACCTCACCACCATATCCACGTGTTTGTGTGACACTCCTTGAGCATGACTTAGAGAGTGTGAGGCGATAATGAATGAGGCATGATGGTGGTGTTGATGGCGAGGGCCGACACACACGGTGGTCGTGAACTCGCGAGGTAAGCTTACGTTCAAACTTGGATATTTGGGTTTAAATGTTTTGGATCGGTTCTAAGGATTGGTAAATGTTTCCAGTGGTCATATATGTCGTTTGGGATCAAAATCGTGGATGGGGGATGGCTGAGCAGCCTAGGCAGAGGAGGAGGAAAACAGGGGCCGCGAGTTCAATCTTCACAGGTAGTTTCTGGGTCCTTTTATGTGTTTTAAATCCATAGGTTGATTGGAAATGAGTATACAGAGGTTTAGGAATTGAAAGGGGGAATATTGGATCGAGAATGAGTGAGATTGGACACTGAATCGGCCACGACGGTCTGGTCTAGTTCAAAACCAGTGAACTCAGTCGCTGGAGGTTGAAGACGGTGAACAGTGCCAGACGCGTGGGCTCACGCGCAGCCCCTTTGGGGGGCCCGTGGGGGCGCGTGAAGCATCTTTTGGGGTTGACTTCAACATGACTTCTAATCTATTCGATGTAACGAACATTTTGGGACTAGTTTCGTGTTGATCGGACACCGTCTCGATAATATTCGGGACATCCGAAGGTTTAGGATCGAGTTTAAAAACAACTAAAAATTCGAGAAAATTACAGGGCTTCAATGAGAGGTTAATAAGGTAGTTCGTAACCCTCTAGATTTATTTGGACAAGTTTGGGAGTCCCAGTGACAGTGATTAGCCCGGTGAGGCTTACGACACGCAAATCGAGGTGGCAGCTTAGGACGGTCTGTGAGTGGACCTTGATTTCTAAACTGTGATGCTTGCATAAATGTTTCATATGTTTTATGGATATGATTCTATAATGTTGATTTGGATATTAGTTAATTACATGGTTTCACGCATTTCGAGGTGATTTACATGCTTGCACGTAAATCGAGGTTTACGGTTTTGCATTGATTTTCCGTGCTTATAGTTTTGGAAATGATATCATAAAATGGTTTTGGATTTGAAAAGGTAAACTCAGGTTCGAGACCCATTTGTTTTGGAAACCTTCAGACTCGAAGTCCATTTAGTTATGTTCTCGGGCTAGAGGCCCAATTGGTTCGTGAACTGATTTCGGATTTGGAAATGTGGACCGGGCATGAGACCCATTTGATTTACGAACTCTCAGACCTGAAGTCCATTTGATTTAACAAGGCATCGGGTCGGAGGCCCAGTTGGTTTACGTATCGGGTTCGAGGCCCAATTAGTTTGCGTATCGGTCTTGAGGCCCAATTGACTTACGTATCGGGCACGAGGCCTATTTAGTTTATGAAATCGAGAACGAGGCCCATTTGGTTTACGAAATCGAGCACGAGGCCGAGGTTGTTTGTGAATTCGGCCTTAGGGCCCAGTTATGGTTTACGATTGTGATTTCGGGTCGGGGACCCATAAATGGATTAATGGTTCATGACGGTTTATGGGGACCGGCATGAACCCTTGAAAGGTTTTTATGGTTCATGAAGGTTTATGGGGACCGAGCATGAACCCTTGAAAGGTTTTGGGAATGTTTTCAAGTGGTTTTTCGTATACCATCCTTTATATTGTGGATTGTCTCCTCCGGGGAAGGTCATTGGCCTGAGTGGACCCCGGAGTAGTCACGGAGCACTGACTGAGTGGAGTCCCCCACCCACCCGTTGGGTTCCTTACTCTCAGAAAGGCTATGGATTATAACCCCCAAGGAGGCTCGTTGATCTACGGACATTGACCTGGGTGGACCCTGGGGAGACTTGGGATTTGAGACCCCAGGTAGCACGCGCGTAGCTCTAGATATCGTGACAGGATTGGTTATATGATATATATATATATATATGATGAACATGATTTCTTGGTTTTGCGAAATTGTGTTTTATGGATAATAAATGGATTTAGGCTGAGTTCCCACATATGTTTACTATGTTATGCATTTCTGTAAATGGATTTGGGCAGAGGCCCGTATGGATTTGGTTATTGAAACATATGTGGTTTGATAAATGGTTTTACTATGCATGCATGCTTTTTAGTGAAGGGCATAAAGGTCATTTAGGAAATGTGTTTTGCTAAACTTATTACTTTTCGTCCACTCACAGTCATTCTGTTTTCAATGCCCTTCAGTTTGAATACGGTGTGAACTGTAGCAGAGACCGAGACATCACATACCTCCTCCGGATCCTGGAAAGGTTCAAATTTTCCCTGGCCTTACCCTCCGTGTCAGACGGGATCAGGAGCGTCCCTTGTTAATCCCGGGGGAATTGGCACGGGTCCTGACACAAAACCCAAAAATAAAATTTAAAAAAAAAAGAATGCAACACGCTATTCGTGCTCGAAATCTTTTGCACATTTTAGGAGCCGAGACGTCCCGAGGATACCCTATATAGGCCTCCGCGCGAAACCTTTTATTTTGCGGAGCGAAGGAGGTGGGTCGTTCATGGTATTTCTTTTTTTTTTTCATTGCAATATGGAGATGCTGGATGGGCTGAGCTTGAAAGGTTTTAAGTCATGGTCAATCCCTAGATGGGCGAACCAGGAAACAAATGAGCCTTTTAACTCAAGTGTAGGTGTGCCACCAGTAGGAGAAACTACTACTAGACATTATGTAACGACCCGTCCCGAATATCGGGATTTAATAATATTTAATGGTGATTTACTAATCTGGGATTAGTTGGGCGATTTCGGACGAATTGTGCAAAATGAACGTTTTGCCCCTAGGCGTGGGCAAAACGTTGACTTTTAATTCGGATGGTCCAATGGACTTTGACCGATGACCGTGACGTAGTTCGGGACGTCACGAGTTCATAGACAGGTGGCACGTTCGATTCCGACGTTCGTGGTGAAAGTTATGATGTACGGAAGTTCATGGGTGTTTTCGTAATTTGAACGTAATAAGGGGGAAATGTTGACTTTTTGATCAGGAGGTCCGATGGCCGAGGACCAAGGACCGTTAGGAAGGTCTCGATGCCCTGAGTTCGTAGACAGGCGGCACGCATCAATCGGAGTCCGTATGACCGAGTTACGGGTCAAGATGCGTGAGGGGCATTTTGGTAATTTCCTGCACAAGGGCAGAAATGTAATTTCACACGGGACATTGTTCCATTGAACTGGCCGTGTAGTGGATGCTTTGTGTGATCGATCCCTTGATTGTTTATCAATTAAATGGCTGGATTGGGACGGTTTGAGGTGGAATTGCACATGGGGATTGAGTTGGCATCGATTGCACGATATGGGCACTGGGTTTTCTACTATTTTCGGGACAGTGCAGGGGAACATTACACAGTGGAAATTGGACACTTTTGGATGCCTTTAACGGCTGATTGGGATTAAAGGAATGGTGTGTATGTCGAGTGGGTTCCCCTGTGATTGAGAATGGAAGGATTGAGTGAGTTTGGAGTTGGATTTCTCTGAAAAACCCGAAACCGGTTACTCGGAAATTCAAATTCGAACTTCGGTTTTTAGGCCAGCCCAAGCCTAATTGATGGTGGATTGAGCTTCCTGGAACTTCAACGTGTCGAACCAGATCAAATGGGGCAAGCTTTGGGGCTCCTAGGGCCGTGAACGGACAAGGTGGACGGCCGGAAAACTCAAGCTTGAGTTGTGACGACTGAGGTATTTTCGAGTTCAATTAATCATGCTAATTGGTTTGTATTAGTCCTTATTAGCTTCCTATGAAGTTAATTTGACAATGGTTGAGGATTGGAGGAGTTTTGGTGATTGGCCCGTTTTGGGTGATCACGGGTTGATGGCTTGATTAAGGAATGGTTGATGTTGATCGATGTCACAGACCTGAAATTCATTTGTTAATGATTGTTATAGGATCAAGAACGGATTGAATTGATGTAGAATTGAGTGCGATTAAACCGGATCCTATCGCGGGCTTTTCGACCCGTTTACCAGACAAACGGGTGAAGGTGGTGACTGTAGCAGTCACTGTAGCAGGCGCGTGGCTTTCACGCACAGCCACTCACGGCGGCGCGTGACGGCGCGTGGGCAAGAATCTCGAGGTGAGGTCAACATGAATTTTAATCTATTCAATGTAACGAACATTTTGGCGTTGGTTTCGTGTCGATCGGATTCCGTTTCGATATTGTTCGGGATGTCCGAAGGTTTTAAATACAGTTTAAAAATACTTAAAAATTCGGGAAAATTACGGGACTTGAATAGGATGTTAATGATGAGGTTAGTGATCCTCTAATGTGATTTGAACAGGACTGGGAGTCCCGGTGATTGTAGTGTGGCCCGGGAAGGCCTATGGCACGTGTATCGAGGCGCTCGGTTAAACGGTCTGTGAGTGGACATTGGTTTTATAAATTCGATGCATGCATAACTGTTTCATGATTGTTATAATTGTGATTATATGATTTATTTTTGGATATCAGTGAATTTATATGTTTTCACACATTTCGAGGCGATTTACGTGTTTGCACGTGAATCGAGTTTTTCTGGATTTGCACTGATTTCCATAAATATGGATGGATATGATTTCATGAAACGGTTACGGATTTGTTAAAATGAATCGGGCCAGGGGCCCAGTTAATTTGTTAATCGGGCCAGTGGGCCCAATTGAATTATGAAATCGGGCCAGGGGCCCAGTTAACTTATGAATCCGGCCAGTAGCCCAGTTAACTTATGAATCGGGCCAGTAGCCCAGTTGACTTGTATATGTGATTTCGGGTCGGGACCCTAAAATGGAATTGAATAAACTATTTCGGATTTGATTCAACTATTTGGACTTATGACGGTTTTATGGAAATTCGGGGCAGGGCCCTTGTGATATTTTGGAAATGAATATTGAATGTGTTCCATAAAACCATCTCGATATGAGGATATTTATACCCTGGTCTCCTCCAAGTGTCGGGGACACTGGAGAAGTCACGGTGCATTGCCTGCGAGGGCTCATTGTACGGAGCTACCGGACCGATATAGTGATCCAGGAGCAGGATTGCTGGACGTCATGGACGTCAGACATCGGGGATGTCAGAGATATGGACCCGGTGAGACCCCGGCAGCACGCGTTGCTTAATACCGTGAGATATGACGTCTGGAACGTCAAGCGTCTAGGACGCTAGGCATCGGGGATGCCGGAGATGGAAAATTAATAAATGAATATACTGGATTGATGAAATAACTCTTGGATTGACTTTTGGAATTTGAAACTATGCATTGGTTTCCGGGCTAAGGCCCTAATGGTTATTTCTAAATAAATATGGGATTATTGGTTTTGGTGCATGCATATGATTTTACTGAGGGGCATAAATGTCTTATAAATGTTTTTAATAGACCTTGTTTATTTTCGTCCACTCACAGCTTTCTTGTTTTAATGCCTTCAAGGTTGATTCGGATGCGACTGCAACAGAGACTTGAGCATCGCACACCTCCTCCATCGATCCTTACGCACTCTGGAAGCCCGTTTGGGCAAAGGCAATCGGTTATCCCTTTGTCTGACGCCTCTTGTCAGACGGGAGCACGTCACATTCCATTGGTAATCCCGGGGGGATTGGGATGGGTCGTGTCAAGTGGTATCAGAACAGGTTTTGCTCTTTTGTGCGCGATGGACGAGGGTGTGATGTCTCTTTGGGCTGCAGTTCCGTTGTCAACCTGATAGATAGTTTTGGGTTTGTATGGGTGGATTGGGTGTGTTGACCCGATACGCCGTGCATTGACGCGATTCAACCAAGTGGGGTTGTATACGATTAACTGGTAATGCGGGACCGTCGGTTCGGTCATGTGATGATGGATGGGTGTACTATTGGGCACAGCCGGGTTCAGAAAACCCCATTTGAATAATGTTATGGAAATGTGAGAAACTCAGTTGAGTGATGGTCTAGATTATGGACCCTGTGTAGTGTTGGCTAATTGTTCGGGGTGTTGGTGCATCGGAGTTAGCCGATGACCTCGTGGTTGAACCCACGATGGAACCCATGTTGAGTTGACGATTGGATTGGATTGGACGTCTATACGATGTTAGGACCGTGGGGTCGGTCAGGTTGTGGATTTTACTGCAGAAGGCAGTTGGGTTCGGTGGAACCTAGGGTGTGATTTTGGAACCCTAATTTATAATTGATGGACCGAAGGTGAACTTTAAATGAGAACTTGTGCTGCGGCGAGCGGCTGAGGTCATGGATGACCATAGTGGATGAATCAAGTGAGTCTAGTCAAGATTATGGGATTCGATCCACGGATGCGGTTACGAGATATGATGTGGATTTCCGTGTGGATCGAATGGTAGTGTGATGTGTGGATACGGATCTTTGACAACGATGACTGTTGGTCGACAGTTGTGTCGAGATAACTGACTATCGAGGGTAGTTAGTGTGGTTTTAATGCTTGGGGATCAGGGATGTTCAGGGAACGTCCATTATCCTGATGGGCTGATGCCAAAATTGGAGGTACCCATAGTCGTTGGGGTACGAGTGGTGTTACGGGATCGTCGTTCGGAATGAACGGAGATCCAGGGTAACAACTTTGCACATTGTGTGCTAGCACGGATGTTTGTGTGCTAGCACGGATGTTTCGTGTGCTATGTATGGATGTTGGTATGTTGGTACTTTTATGCCAATGCTAGTATGGATGCATGTGTGCTGATACTAGTGTTGATGATGGTGCGTGGGTGCTTGGTACTAAGCGCAGGTGCTGGTGTCAGTAAATGTGATGACGATGAGCCACCAGTTGGGGTGTGACTCTGTCATGATGGACATATGATCGGTATCTGCGACTCAGTGGTGGTTGAGTCTTGGACTGGATGGGATCCAGTGAGGTTGTGTCGTGTTGGGATAAGTCCCAACAGATATATGATGACAAGTGATGAATGGATGTAATGGTATGATTGAAACTTGAGGAATCTAGGGACGATGTTCCCTACATCATGAGAATCAGTGGATTTGGGGAGTTGTTGTCAACTCCGAGATTGGTAAGATTGTTGACCTCTAATATCCTCAGAGGGTGCAAGGAAGTATTGAAATTGGAAAAGTCGGGGAAACCATTCGTGGTATTGTTGCTGGATTTTGTGATTGTGAATCACTTGGAACTTGAAGACTGAACCTGTATGGTCGAGGTGTGAGACGAAGGCTGTATGGTATGCACATCCAGGCAGAGTTGTGGATATTCAGTTCGGAATCGGAGTGGTGTGCATACATGAGTATTGACGGACGTGAGGTCCGAGTAATAAATTGATTTTGGACACGTGGTGGTCCAAGTGAGGTATGGACATGGGCAATCCAGTGGTTGGACCTGACATCTCATTGGGAGCATGTCCGTTTCCAACATGGTTGGAACTCCCGATTCGGGGAGAGTTGTGATTGAGAGACGAGAGGGGTGCTCGTTTCCGCATAGGTGATTGGTATTCCGAAGTCATTGGGGTCGACTTCCTATTTCTTGCCGTGGCAGATGATGATTGTTGCTACCAGTACGTTGAGCGTGTATTGGTAGGTGGACCCATGTTTGGCTTGGGATCATTGGACACAAGAAGTTTTGTATGATTTTGGATTTGGTGGTGATATGCGTGGTCATCTTTCCACCAAGGGAAATTTGGCGAATGATTCAATGAGGGTGTAAGACCCTACGATCAGCTTTCAGATGGATTGTTAGCTGTGTGGGCATGTGTGGATCCTAGGTGGATCTGATTTGTGATGTTCTCGACTTTGGACGATGTGACGATCTAGGATCGTGGTGTTACTTGTCGGATGACGTAGCGATGGATCTGGGTTGTGATCGTGATGATCCAGACTGGGTGGAGAGTTTATCACTCTTACCTTGATATGTGAGTCGTAAATGACGGGACTGAACTTCTTTTCGGAGTGAGTCCATATGGTTTGTGACTTGGTTGAGTAGGTTTCCGATGTGGTCGGATTTTTGTCAACCTTTGACGTGTGGATGTTGGGATTGGCTTCCCTATAAAGTCAATCGAGTGTTTTGGACAGGCAACCGATAGATTCGGTTATGTTACGTCTTGATGGACGTAAACGAGATTTTGGGTTTTAGAATCGAATTTCTGGGTGACGATTCAGGATTCGATTGCGAAGCTCGAAAATGGATTACTGGATTTGGGTACGGAATGATTATTCCAATGCTAGCTTACGGAGTAATGATTTCGGATTCGGATTTGGAAATGGATTAAAAATGTGATGTCTGGATTCGGATTCGGGACTTCTTACGAAATTACGGATTCGGATTCGGAATTGAAACTAGATGAGGGGTGGAGTTCGATTTGTCTCATGATGGTTTGGGCAAATGTACTCCATTATTGGAACGTGTTTGGCTATGACCTGGGTGGTTATAGGTAGATTGATGGATTGAGGTGCGTACAGGATACGTTGTACGAGGATTGATACTGGTTAGGCTGAATGGTGCCTAATGGCGGTACATGGGATGTACCAGTGGTGTGTGTTTAAACGTGTTGGTAATCGGCTTGGTTCCGATATCATTTGTTTGGTTGTGCTGTGGACTGGCCATTGGATACTGTGCGCTGTGCAGAGTGATTTTGTCGGGTTCAGTGACTAAAAGAGCAGGTGCTCTTAGCCATGGTTGGCTAGTGGAACCCTAGTATTGAGATGTGTGATCACTGCTGGGCTGGTATTCAATGTGTTCCAGTTACACCACTTGATTGTGTAAGTTGATGGTATACGTACACTCAGGATGAGTGAATTGGTGGTCTGAGTAACCACGAGTAGCCTTGTGTGACTTGATCACACCATGATGTCCCAGCGTTTTGGTTCGCTAACGGAGTCGGCAATTATGGACATGGAGAGTATTTTGTGTCGCAGGATTGGGCTTGCCCTGCGAATTGAGATCATGTGGTTGATCTTGCGCTGCATCGAGAGTGATGTAGTACGTGGTGTTGTCACTGACTGGCTGATGGTTGGAGCCTTACCTGGGTGGTAAGGTTTTGTGATGACAGTTTGACTGATGGTGTCAGCATGGACTGACAAATGAGATTTGGTGACTCCCAATGGGAGCAAATGTAAGGATATATTGACAATGGAAGGGAACCATCTAGCTGAAGGAGTCAGCTTAATGGTTGAGCGATCTTATCGCGGATCAGGTAATCATTTCCACTCGCGGTGGTCGAGTGTTGTTGCTATTGTGACGTATGACTGTGTTGGGATGTCTGGGTACAAACGAGGCTGGTGTTGTCCCAGTATGTGGGTGTACAAGTGTACACAGATGTGTGATCGAATTGATTTCCACGAGGTGTTTGTGGAATAAGGTTGTTGGTAATTTCGAGGACGAAATTCTTTAAGGAGGGAAGGTTGTAACGACCCGTCCCGAATATCGGGATTTAATAATATTTAATGGTGATTTACTAATCTGGGATTAGTTGGGCGATTTCGGACGAATTGTGCAAAATGACCGTTTTGCCCCTAGGCGTGGGCAAAACGTTGACTTCTAATTCGGATGGTCCAATGGACTTTGACCGATGACCGTGACGTAGTTCGGGACGTCACGAGTTCATAGACAGGTGGCACGTTCGATTCCGACGTTCGTGGTGAAAGTTATGATGTACGGAAGTTCATGGGCGTTTTCGTAATTTGAACGTAATAAGGGGGAAATGTTGACTTTTTGATCGGGAGGTCCGATGGCCGAGGACCGAGGACCGTTAGGAAGGTCTCGATACCCTGAGTTCGTAGACAGGCGGCACGCATCAATCGGAGTCCGTATGACCAAGTTACGGGTCAGGATGCGTGAGGGGCATTTTGGTAATTTCCTGCACAAGGGAAGAAATGTAATTTCACACGGGACACTGTTCCATTGAACTGGCCGTGTAGTGGATGCTTTGTGCGATCGATCCCTTGATTGTTTATCAATTAAATGGCTGGATTGGGACGGTTTGAGGTGGAATTGCACATGGGGATTGAGTTGGCATCGATTGCACGATATGGGCACTGGGTTTTCTACTGTTTTCGGGACAGTGCAGGGGAACATTACACAGTGGAAATTGGACACTTTTGGATGCCTTTAACGGCTGATTGGGATTAAAGGAATGGTGTGTATGTCGAGTGGGTTCCCCTGTGATTGAGAATGGAAGGATTGAGTGAGTTTGGAGTTGGATTTCTCTGAAAATCCCGAAACCGGTTACTGGGAAATTCAAATTCGAACTTCGGTTTTTAGGCTAGCCCAAGCCTAATTGATTGTGGATTGAGCTTCCTGGAACTTCAACGTGTCGAACCAGATCAAATGGGGCAAGCTTTGGGGCTCCTAGTGCCGTGAACGGACGAGGTGGACGGCCGGAAAACTCAAGCTTGAGTTGTGACGATTGAGGTAGTTTCGAGTTCAATTAATCATGCTAATTGGTTTGTATTAGTCCTTATTAGCTTCTTGTGAAGTTAATTTGACAATGGTTGAGGATTGGAGGAGTTTTGGTGATTGACCCGTTTTGGGTGATCACGGGTTGATGGCTTGATTAAGGAATGGTTGATGTTGATCGATGTCACAGACCTGAAATTCATTTGTTAATGATTGTTATAGGATCAAGAACGGATTGAATTGATGTCGAATTGAGTGAGATTAAACCGGATCCTATCGCGGGCTTTCCGACCCGTTTACCAGACAAACGGGTGAAAGTGGTGACTGTAGCAGTCACTGTAGCAGGCGCGTGGCTTTCACGCGCAGCCACTCACGGCGGCGTGTGACGGCGTGTGGGCACGAATCTCGAGGTGAGGTCAACATGACTTTTAATCTATTCAATGTAACGAACATTTTGGCGTTGGTTTCGTGTCGATCGGATTCCGTTTCGATATTGTTCGGGATGTCCGAAGGTTTTAAATCCAACTTAAAAATTCGGAAAAATTACGGGACTTGAATAGGATGTTAATGATGAGGTTAGTGATCCTCTAATGTGATTTGAACAGGATTGGGAGTCCCGGTGATTGTGGTGTGGCCCGGGAAGGCCTATGGCATGCGTATCGAGGCGCTCGGTTAAACGGTCTGTGAGTGGACATTGGTTTTATAAATTCAATGCATGCATAACTGTTTCATGATTGTTATAATTGTGATTATATGATTTATTTTGGATATCAGTGAATTTATATGTTTTCACGCATTTCGAGGCGATTTACGTGTTTGCACGTGAATCGAGTTTTTCTGAATTTGCACTGATTTCCATAAATATGGATGGATATGATTTCATGAAACGGTTACGGATTTGTTAAAATGAATCGGGTCAGGGGCCCAGTTAATTTGTTAATCGGGCCAGGGGCCCAATTGAATTATGAAATCGGGCCAGGGGCCCAGTTAACTTATGAATCCGGCCAGTAGCCCAGTTAACTTATGAATCGGGCCAGTAGCCCAGTTGACTTGTATATGTGATTTCGGGTCGGGGACCCTAAAATGGAATTGAATAAACTATTTCGGATTTGATTCAACTATTTGGACTTATGACGGTTTTATGGAAATTCGGGGCAGGGCCCTTGTGATATTTTGGAAATGAATAATTGAATGTGTTCCATAAAACCATCTCGATATGAGGATATTTATATCCTGGTCTCCTCCAAGTGTCGGGGACACTGGAGAAGTCACGGTGCATTGCCTGCGAGGGCTCATTGTACGGAGCTACCGGACCGTATAGTGATCCAGGAGCAGGATTGCTGGACGTCATGGACGTCAAACATCGGGGATGTCAGAGATATGGACCCGGTGAGACCCCGGGCAGCACGCGTTGCTTAATACCGTGAGATATGACGTCTGGAACGTCAAGCGTCTAGGACGCTAGGCATCGGGGATGCCGGAGATGGAAAATTAATAAATGAATATACTGGATTGATGAAATAACTCTTGGATTGACTTTTGGAATTTGAAACTATGCATTGGTTTCCGGGCTAAGGCCCTAATGGTTATTTCTAAATAAATATGGGATTATTGGTTTTGGTGCATGCATATGATTTTACTGAGGGGCATAAATGTCTTATAAATGTTTTTAATAGACTTGTTTATTTTCGTCCACTCGCAGCTTTTGTTTTTAATGCCCTTCAGGTTGATTCCGGATGCGACTGCAGCAGAGACTTGAGCATCGCACACCTCCTCTATCGATCCTTACGCACTCTGGAAGCCCGTTTGGGCAAAGGCAATCGGTTATCCCTTGTCTGACGCCTCTTGTCAGACGGGAGCACGTCACATTCCATGGTAATCCCGGGGGGATTGGGATGGGTCGTGTCACATTATGATTGGGTTCCGTTTTCGGCCCGAAACTTTCCTTCTAATCAGTGCGATTGCAAGGCGAGTGGACAAGAAATCCCTGCCCTGTTTTTTTCTATACATTTTTCAAGGAACTAAAATATTTTCTTTCTAGCGATGAGGTGTTAGTTGCTATAATGCTCTGTAGCAATGCTTTTTGGAATGATATTGCAATCTTTGGCCTTACCTAGTTTAGTGCGCTTCTTAAGCTGTTGGGAGTGTATGTCTGTCTCACTTTTCTTTCTTTGTAACACATTATTTTGTCAGGCGATGTTGCTTTCAGGATAGTAGACTATATAAACAGTGTCAGACAGAGAGCTATGCGAGATGTTCTTGAAGATGATTTACAAGAAGAGAGTAAGGTTTATGTATCTGTCATAAACCCTAACATGTTGAATGTTGGTAAAAAGCGGGCCATGGAGAGAGATAAAATTTCTGCTGTGAACTTTGACTTTGGTTGGATTAGATTTTCTCCTTGTACATTAGAGAAAGTTTTTTCTTATAATGGTATAATCATGTATTGAAATTTATAGGTATTGGAGAAAACAAATCGCTTCTATGGGTGGAGGGAGATGCAGAAGCCTTGACTTTTGGAGATAATACAATGGATGGTTATACAATTACATTTGGGATTAGGAATGTTACGCACATAGAGAAAGTCCTTTCGAAAGCTTATAGGTAAGTTCAAACCGTAGTTGGCTAACAGATTTTAATGGAGAATTATCGTCCTATTGGTTTTAAGGCATGCTCCTAGATGTATTATATGGTCAACAATAGAAGGTTTCTCTTATTTTTGGATTGATAACTCTAGTGATACTGCGTCAGTAGTTTAATTCTCCATCCTTGTGGCTGCTTTTTTGGAAATTTGGTTGTCTTAATTGGTCATTCTCATACTGGGCTTCTAAGATTGGAAGGAAGGATTATGAGCCACTGTGATTGCTGCCTCCCTGTTTCTATGGGAACATCCTTTTAGATTTTCTATTCCTTGGCTTTGCCATAAAGAAGAATACAGATTTGAGATGATTTCCACTGCTTGATATGCATGTGTAACCTTATAAAAAATGAAAAATAAAATTAGATGGAGTTGCTAAAATAATACATCTGAAGAGCCAAATCTAGAGCTATTGTACGTGAAACTAACCAGATAAAAGCATGAGATACATTTTTTATTGGTGCGGGGCCAACCCCATGGGCCATCTTGCTTTTTGTGTGCACATGCATTTGTAAATGAACTAACTATGAAAGTATGAAGCTAATATGGCGAGCGTACATTACTTAGGGGCCGAAGAATGAGATGAAACTTTGTTAAAGAACTTGAAGAAATAAAACTAGACTTATATGACCGACTTATGCATTTTCTTATGTGGCAAAACCTGTGAAACAATCTCCTACTAGGGCATTTCTATAGCAGATCTACCTAAAAGTTTTCTAAATTCGTGATATTGTTCTTATGCTAATCATTGGCTTTGCTGGTCTTTTTTATGAGGGTATCAAAGTAGTTTAACAAATTAATACTTGTGGTGTTCTGCTTTCAGAAAATTGAAAATTAAATAAAAATATACTTATGCGTGCCCTTTTAATGATTTTGTTCATAGGGTGCTAAAGCGCGGAGGAAGGTTCATGTGCCTTGAACTGAGCCATGTAGACGTTTCAATCTTCAAAGAATTGTACGTAATCTTTGCTTTAGTTTGGTTAAATTAGGACTGGACAATCCACTTGTTTACTCATGTCAGGATCTCATTTCAGTTATCAATGTTATTGTCACCCTCAGTATGGTCACCCTCGCTATCCTAGTACAAGCAATATCAGTCTCATGATCGGTCACATAGTTCCCTCTCTCTCTCTCTCTCTCTCTCGACGTCTTTAGAAAATGATTTTCACAGAACTTTATCCTGCTGTTGCAAAAGTTTGACAGTTCAACTGCTTTCTCGAAATGCTATATTGAAATTCCTCATTTCAGAAAAGAAAAGGAAATGCTATCTGAAGTTAGGGTTAATGGATTTTTCTCTGTTCTTACGAGCACCATATGCAAATAAGAAATTCCCGAGAATGTTCATTTGCACGAATACGTATGCACACAGGCCTGAGCATTTCTGTAAGATTTGATATTCACAGAAGATTTGTTGTTCTCTACTGTAATGAACAATATACTACGTTCCATTGCTCAATCTTTTACTTTAGAGATTTCACCCAGTTTGTCCCCCTGTAGGTGGGACCACATCTTCGATCGTTTTGGGCAGGCATTGGATGACATGTTTTAGGGGAAGAGGGTCACTGATGTAACGACCTGGACATTCGAGGGAAATAAAACTTGGAAAATTAAACAAAATTGACGATTTTTCCCTTAAGAGGTCAAAAGTGGACTTTTAACTTGGGTATTTGTTGGACATTCGGAAAGGAACATTATGAAGGTCTCAGATTTCTAATTCGGTAGACAGGCAGTATGTTGAAATTGAAGGTCAAATGAGTTTGGTATAGGTCAAAGTTGACTAAAGGCAATACGGTAATTTTGGAACAAGGGCAAATTGGTAATCTTACATATGGGATATTTTGATGGTGACATTGATCTAGAAATCTCTAGTCTTTTCTCCTCCTCACCTTTCCACTGACATGGACATTCTATATATGTGGGTTGCTTGTTTGACTTGGCCAAACTCGCATAACTTTGCAGTTCTGATGGGATTCGGTGCATGTGGGTTGGTATAATCGCGTCTGTTAGCTTATGAGGTTTATTAACATATAAAGCCCTTCTTAGCTCATGATTTGCCGCCATCGCTCGCCCCTGTCTCCTTTCATCACGTACGCAAATTGTTTGATTCTAATTTTCACTTTTCATGTCTCCTAAAAAATAGTTTAAATTATTATGATTAAATTAAATAATTTAGAATGCTTTTTACAATAAAAATAAATAAAAATACACACTTATCCCGAAATTAAAAAGAATGCAACAAAAGGACTTCCCAAGAGGTCACCCATCCTAGTACTACTCTCGGCCAAATTCGCTTAACTTCGGAGTTCTGATGAGATCCTGTGCATGTGTGTTGGTATGATCGCTACCACCACATGCCCCCACAACTTTGTGGTTTAAAGAAAACGAAGTGCAAAAGTTTGGGCACGGAGAGCAGGAGCGTAATAGCCACCAAAGAGTTGGAGCATGTACTAGAGATAGAGTCTAAGCCTGAACTAGAGCCTGACTGGAGGTTAAGAAAGGAGGCAGGAGAGTGTGCAGAGTTTCAAAAAACGATGAGTTGTGAAGACGTGCATTCTTAGTTGCTTTTGCTTTGTTATGCCAATGATTGTATTTGCATTTCTTGTAGTCAATAATTGGTTTGAGAAATCGATATGTGATTAGCCAACCATCCTTCAAATAAATGTAAATAGTACTTATGAAGAATTTTGAGATCTCATCGTCTAGTCTCTTTGCAAAATTCTACTATGCGCTTTGATAGAGTCCAAACTAACACATGCATTAGATGCCCTCGTTGTAGCCATGGGTGTACAACTTTGGGTTTTAGCTAACTTGGCGTTCGTTTTGGTATTGCCTTCAAGGAAGGGCTTTTGCTTCTTATTAGAAGGCTTGAAGTGCTCCAAAGAGGAAGACTTTAAGTGCTTCCTGGTGGAAGGTTTTGAGTGCTTCCTGGTGGAAGGCTTTGAGCGCTTCCAGGTGCAAGGCTTTGAATGCGTAGGTTGAGAGGCATTGCATGGCGAAAGCATGGGTCCTTTGCAGGGCAAAGTCTTGGTCGCTTCGCATGGCGAAGTCTTGGTTGTTTCGTATGGCGAAGGCTAAGGTGTTGCGCATGGCGAAGGTTTAGGTGCTTCGCATGGCGAAGGTTTAGATGCTTCGCAAGGCAAAGGCTTGAATGCCCTGCATAGCGAAGGCTTAGGTCCTTTTCAAGGTGAAGGCTTGGGTGCTTCGCAAGGCGAATGCTTGGATGCTTCGTAGGGCGAAGGCTTGGATGCTTCACAGGGTGAAGACTTAGATGCTTCGCAGGGCAAAGACTTAGATGCTTCGAAGGGCGAAGACTTAGATGCTTCGAAGGGCGAAGGCTTAGATGCTTCACAGGGCGAAGGCTTAGGTATTTCGCATTGCGAAGGTCTGGTTGCTTTGATGACGAATGCTTTTGGCGCTAGAGGGTATAAGCTTTGAAAATTGTACATGATGAACAAATTGGTTTGTATGAATTTAGAACAATTTTTCAATCTTATTGATAATTTGAATGCATGGTACTTGAATTTAGAAGACAACTTGAAAAGAAAACTTGAAGCCTTATATACTTCTACGTCTCTCTAATTTTGACATGCAGATAGTTTATGCGGATCACCTTTGTTGCAGGTTCCTTTGGTCATTTGTCAGCTTGTCGATCTGTGGCCTTCCCTTTGACATACTCGGTGCAATGTCCTTCCTTGATGAGATTCCAAAGATATCTCTCGAAGGATATGCATTTCCCGATGTTATGCCCATAGAACTCATGGTAGGCACACTACTTTGTCTTATCGGCTTTCTCTTGATTGCCTTTGACCAGCTCTGGCTTCATGAACCATGGTTTTCCTTGATCTCATTATGAATCTGGTGGACTGGCATTGAGAACTGCATATTAGGCTTTCCAATGGTTGAGTCGTTGCGAGTTTGGCTCGCCTTGCGTTTCTTGAACCCCCCATTGGAAAGTTTGCCACTAGTATCCCATTTGCGTGATGATGAAGGTTTGGAGTCTTGCTCACTCGTCTCGACATGATCTTTCTCATGTGCAACACTTTTTTCATCCTCCCAACATGCATGACGCTCTACTAGAGAGAGTATCTTGGTGAGACTTCGTACGTTGTCCTTGAAAATATCTCCTTAGAGCTGGTTGTCCCGGGGAAGCCCTTACTTGAATGTCATTGCCGCAACAAGGTCGTTACAACAGACAATTCGAGACTTCTCCTCGCAAAATCACTGTATGTATTGCCGCAGAGTCTCTTTTGCTCTTTTTCAGACAGAGAAAAAATGGTCATCATTCACCTCGATTGTTTGAAGTTGTGCGTACTCCTTCACAAATGCTAGAGCCAACTCTTCAAAAGACGCAATCGACCTTCGGGGGAGATGATTGAACCAAGTCATGGCTTGGGCTTGAAGAGAAGCTTGAAAAACTTTGCACATGAGTGCATCGTTATGTCTCTGGGGGACCATGACTCCACGGTAGTAATCGATGTGGTTTACTAGGTCGGAAGCTCATTTGAATGGAGTGAAGTTCAGCGTTGCGAACCTTTGAGGGAAGGGCTCCTTCTCAATATCTCTTTGCAAAAGGCGTGGATAGCTGAATCTAGTGACGTAGATCGTCCTCTAGATCACCATCTCGTTGAACACGAAGGTGCCGATCCAACATCCTTTGGACATCATTAGCTTGCAACGCACTTCGTTGAAGTGGAGAGTCATTATGAGCCGATCGTCGGAAACCTCCTCGAGCCTCTACCCTTGACCTTTGGGGTCGTGTAGGGGAATAAGCTTCATCCTCCCCCTCACTGCCATGGGCAGATTATCTTGGAGTTTTATGCGGAGTTTGGCGCTGCCCCCTGCTCCTATGTAAGCGCTCCACCCCTGAAGTCGCCCTGATCCTACTTTCGAGCCGCTCATGTACCGATGGCCTTGGGCGTTGTGGCCTCTTTGCTCGACGAGTATGGCTTTCTTCACCAGAGTCGCTTAGTGAAGTGTCACGTGACATTGTTTGGCATCAGACCTTTTCTTTCCCCAGAAGTCTTGGAACACTCTCTTGCCCTCCACACTAAGTGGGATGTCTCTCTGGTTCCCGGGCTGTTCTTTCTGCCAGGAGTCGCTGCAAGAGCTTTGACTGGAGTTGAACTTGGCTGCTCAACCTTTCAACTTGCTACGCCAAGTTGTCCTGGGGAGGTGGGTGGTGACTCCTTCCTGAGATGTCGTGGCGCCCATCCAAGAAGTCCAGCAAATCCAAGCTTGTTGTGGGCTGACCTTGCCTTGATATTCCTCCCGTCAACCGCTCGCCTGCTTGCTACAAGGTTAGTTCCTTCCCCTAGCACATGTACTTGGTTTGTTGGAGATGGGAATTCTCTGAAGCTGAAGGTCGGCATCCTTCCTTGCTTCTCCATGGGCGCTTGTAATGAACCGTCTCGAATTAGCGGGATTAATTAAGAATTATTGACGAATTAGAGATGCTAATTGGGGATTAGCCGAGGATTAAAGGACGTTCAGGGCGAAATTATGATTTTTCCCCTGAACGATGGCGAAAAGTTGACAAGCGGCACGTCGAATTTGGACGTTCGACGGGAAAGTTACGATTCATGGAACTTCGAAGGAACTATTTATGGTGGCACATTTTACGAGGCAATTGGACTTTTGTCCTATTGTGGGCCCCAAATAATTTTTTTTTGGCCCAATGGATGAGTGATAAGTGTCACTCATCTACTGCCCACAAACACACATACATGCACCAAACCCCCTCCCCTGTTTCATCCTCCCTAACCCGAAAACCTTCCCATTTTGTACAAACCATACACACCCATACCCATCCCCATATTATCACCCTTCTCGGGGCTTGACAGAAGAGGATGAAGGACTGGGTTGACAAAGGGACTACACACCTGGGGGACGTCGGAGACCACGACAAAGAAGGTAACCCGAGAAACCCATTTTCATTGTTCGAATTCAAAAATTGGGTTGGGACATTGGTGGCTGTCTTTGTGGTTTGGGAAGTGTCTGTTGGGTTGGTAGGGAGGCCTAGAGAAGGTTTTGAACGACGGGGAAGGGCTGAACAACCCTAAGTGCAAACGGGAATTTGGACCGTGATGAGGTGTTTTGGAACGGATAGGTTTTAGGTGGTTTTCATGGTTTTTAATCGAAGGAATGATATGATGTCAGGACCCACCCCGGTTTCACCCCGAAACCCGAGGTAAATCCCGCTCCCGTCTGACTCCCCGTCACAACACTCAAGTAAAACTCACTCTAACCCAGTCAGACGCAGGAGTAATTACAAAATATCCCAAGCTTATCGTTTACAGAGCATAGCACTAAATTACAAGGAAAATAAAAACTGATAAAGTACGCGCACACAGAAGCCTTTAAACTCTTCTAGGACCCCTCATGTCACTTCTATGCCTCGGACATTGCCTCGACGTCAAGACCCCGCGCTAGCTCCACAACCTGGAGGGCAATTTAAAACAGAAAATGTGAGTGGACCAGAAAGTACAAAAAGTTCAAAACCACTTTATATGAGAACCGAGTTTTAACCCTCCGTTTTGAAACCACATGCATAACCAACAGTTATGAACACCGTTATAAAATAATCATTATAAAACATCATAAGAAACAGAAACACTGTAAAATATCATAAGAAACCATAACACGAGCATCAGAAACCGTATCAAATCCTCATTTCCCGATCGAACCTGCTGGACCTATCCGAGTCTTTAAACTCCCGAGTCTTTAAACTCAATCCAGGCCTTAATAATATCCGAGTCTTTAAACTCCCGAGTCTTTAAACTCAAAGGCCTACGGGGGAAAATCAATATATCCGAGTCTTTAAACTCCCGAGTCTTTAAACTCAATCCGGGTCTTTAAACCCAATCCGGCCGGTCCCCCGTCACATATATCCGGGTCTTTAAACCCAATAACCAGATCCAGCAAATCCAATCCCAAAACCATTTGAAAACCATTTACCAAATCCTCATCCAAACCCGAATCCGAAATCACTGGTCCGAAGCCCTTCCGGCGTTCAGAACCGTCATTCCGAACCCAAATCCGGAAAAATATCCATTTTCATACCAAAACCACATGTAATCACAATTCATATTTCATAACCCATTTATCATTATCAGAAAACCTTTATAGGTGAAAATCCCCAAATGTGTCATCAAAATCCGAAAACCAGCATTTTCTCGAAAAACGTGCAAAATCTCGAACATGTCTCGAAAACCATCATAACATATACAATGAACATAGTGTCTTAAGGAAAACCATCAAAAACGTATATAAAAACAGTTATGCATGATCGAGTTTAAGGAAAGGGTCCACTCACAGTACTGAGCCCTACTCGCGTCCCGAACGTCCAGCCCGTTCCTCGGCTTCCTCGGGAGATCCCGATCCTGTCAAACACCGTCAACTTACGTCACTAATACGTCTACAAACACTCACCTAAATTCCCTAAAAAAAATCCCCGAATCGAAAACCGAAAACCCGGGACCCTAAACATTCTCCCTCGCAGAACTACACTCAAACGACTTCCGATTGACTCGAAACCAACTCCATTGAACTCAACACAACTCCTAGACCAAAAGTCAAGTTGATCGTTTCTCCATACGCCGCCGCACGCGCCCCCACGCGCCGCCCAAAGTGGCTGCGCGTGGCCCTCACGCGCCTAGCTACAGTACCATCATCATCCTCCCGCACTGTGCTGAACCGGCCGCCGTGGCTTGGACCGGCGAGAAGCGTTCTCCGCCGTCCGGCCACCATTGCACTCCCTTTCTTCTCCTGCAGCTTCGTCCAGACACCACGAATCCATTCCCCTCACTCTCCTGGTTCGATTCGACTCCCAGCTTCACGACTGAAGCTTGAACCAGACGGCCCTCAGACCCCTGTTTCACGATCCGGCTACTCCGGTCACCTCCCGTCACGGTGGCAACACCAGACGATCCCTAAGGCTTCACTGAACCTAGACCACACCTCCTTTACCTTCGACTCAGCCCCAAACTCGTCGACTTTGAGTTCGAAGCTCACGGCTGAAACAGAGCAACAGAGCACCCCTCTGCGACTGAGCTCCGCCGTGGACACCCCCGTCACGGCGACCACCACAAATCATTCCTAGGACCTCCCTGAACATAACCCTGACCTCCAATCACTTCGACTCTAAGCCTAGACTCAGGACTTTCAAATTGAATTTCCACGGGAAAACAGAGCACAGGAATCTCACCTTCGATTGCAGCTCCGCCGTGCCGCCGTGCACGATTGCACCGCCAAATCACGACCGCCAGCTCCGCCCTGCCTCACTGTCACTCTCACAACTCGCTAATCACTCACCCTTGCACCCAGATCGATCAATTCTCCTCAATTCTCACACTCTGTTTCTCTGTGTTTGTCGAAGAACAAACACGGGTATGCACGGTTCCACCCAAATAATTGGGCTGTGAACACACAGGATTCCACCAGAACCCTCTAGCCCTTTGCCATGTGTCACCATCCCTTCAATCTTTATCCCATCTGCTTAAACCCCAGCCGTCCATTCCTTTCTCTCTGCACAAATCCCCATAAACCCAAAAAGACTAAAATACCCTTCTGTTTAACATATTTTTACGGTTTTACCGAAACTTCCTAGACCCGTAACTCTCGCCTCGTAAGTCCGATGAACACGTGCCGCCTGTCGTTGAATTCAGGACGACGAGATCTACCCAACCATGCTAGGTCAACCTACCAAAACCCGATTATACAAAAAGTCAACTTTTCCCCCTATTTTACCAAAATTACGATAATACCCTCGACCTTCCGAACATCACAACTTCCTCCTCGGATGTCGGAATCAAACATACCACATGTCTACGGGTTCATGACGTCCTAAATTACGTCCTGGTCCCTGGTCAATACCCAATTGACCACCCGAAATAAAAGTCAACATTTTTGCCCGAATCAGGGGCAAACTCGTCATTCTCCACTAGTGACCCCATCGGGACCAACTAACCCCTGCTTAACCTTACTAATCACACCTTAATCACTCTACTAATCCCAATTCTCGGGACGGGTTGTTACAATCTACCCACCTAAAAAGAATTTCGACCCCGAAATTCCACAGCTAGTTCCTAACACCTAGGGTCTCCTACCCGGTAAGGAACAACCTCTCCTAGGTTCCCTGTCTATCATCTCCACCTTGGGTATTTCACTCCATCCCCCAACTACTGTTACCACAGCCAACCCTAGCTATGTAACAACTGCATGGTGTACGCAAGGGAAACTCTATGAACAGAAAACAAAGGTATTATAAAATACCTCATTTCACAGTACCCGACAGAAGTCATAGAGTACATCCTCGTATACAACCACCCTACCTGCCCGAACCAACTCGACTACTAACCCAAACAATCGTCCACCCATCTCCCTCGGCTACTATTCCGGCCACGGTCGGAGTAACTCCACAAAATCCTAGAGGCAAACTCTAGCTTGTGGGTTCTCTCCTTCCATAGTCTCCGATCGATCAGTTATAGTCACTCCTTTCCTCTACTTCCCGTCAACCTGCTACGGAACTTACTGTACACTCCAAGTCCTCTAGGAAAACTCCTAGACTCTACCCCGAAATCCAACAACCAAACCAACAGAACAACCAAAAGTGAAACAAGTACCTGTCCCCACATCTGGTATCGACTGATCCTCCTGCTGAGTCATCGAGAACACCCGGGCCTGAGATCCTGACGCTCTACCACGTCCCCTCGAACTACTCGTGGCTGTGCCACCACCTCCTCTAGTGCCCGCTGTCCCTGACGCTGTACTCTGTCCGGACTCCACTACTCCTCTGCCTACACCACCTTCCTGTGGCAACAGTGGACACTCACGTCGGAAATGACCTCGCTCCCCGCAGTAGAAACACACATTCCAGCCTGGTCCACTGCTCGGTCTCCCCGTAGACGCTACCGACGTCGCACTCGCTTGCGGAGTCGGCGGTGCTCGGTACCCCTGAAATCCTGAACTCTGGGCACTGCCAGGCCTACCAAAACGATCATCGCCCGACGAGGACGATCCACCGAAGTTACCTCTTTTCGGTGTCCGCTGGCTCGAAGCTCCAGGAATCGATGGTTCCCAGTGTCGCACCGGCAAACTAGCCTCAACTCGCACCGCAGCATCCGACAAGTCTCGGAGGGTAGCAAAAGATCCAGCCGTCACTACGGCTCGAATCTCACCGCGCAAACCCAGCTCAAACCTTCGGCACTTCTCGGCTTCAGTGGCCACAAAAGCAGGAGCAAACCGAGACAACATCTGGAACTTCCGTTCATACTCTGCCACTGTCATATTCCCTTGCTGGAGATGCAAAAACTCTGCCTCCTTGGCATCCCGGAAAGAACGAGGATAATACTGCTCCAGAAACCGTTCCCTGAACGTCTCCCAGGTCACACTATGGACATCCCAACCGGACAACTCAAGAGTATACCACCACTCATAAGCTGCACCATCTAGTAAAAAGGTAGCCAACAACACTCGCTCCTCCGGCGGACAATGCATCACCGCAAAAATCCGCACAAGTCGGGTAATCCACCTCTGGGCTTCCTCAGGATCAGCCCCACCACTAAACGTAGTAGCCCCGAGCCGCTGGGCTCGCTCAATCGTAGTACTCTCAGTCTCTCTGGCTACTTCTTCAGGTTGTGGAGAGGGTCTACGTCTCGGAGGCATCGTCAACCGCACACTGAAAGAGGCATAGAAGTAGTTAAGCAACTAAAACACAACCTCACAAACCGACAGACCCAACGACTCGACAAACCTATGCTCTGATACCAATTGTCAGGACCCACCCCGGTTTCACCCCGAAACCCGAGGTAAATCCCGCTCCCGTCTGACTCCCCGTCACAACACTCAAGTAAAACTCACTCTAACCCAGTCAGACGCAGGAGTAATTACAAAATATCCCAAGCTTATCGTTTACAGAGCATAGCACTAAATTACAAGGAAAATAAAAACTGATAAAGTACGCGCACACAGAAGCCTTTAAACTCTTCTAGGACCCCTCATGTCACTTCTATGCCTCGGACATTGCCTCGACGTCAAGACCCCGCGCTAGCTCCACAACCTGGAGGGCAATTTAAAACAGAAAATGTGAGTGGACCAGAAAGTACAAAAAGTTCAAAACCACTTTATATGAGAACCGAGTTTTAACCCTCCGTTTTGAAACCACATGCATAACCAACAGTTATGAACACCGTTATAAAATAATCATTATAAAACATCATAAGAAACAGAAACACTGTAAAATATCATAAGAAACCATAACACGAGCATCAGAAACCGTATCAAATCCTCATTTCTCGATCGAACCTGCTGGACCTATCCGAGTCTTTAAACTCCCGAGTCTTTAAACTCAATCCAGGCCTTAATAATATCCGAGTCTTTAAACTCCCGAGTCTTTAAACTCAAAGGCCTACGGGGGAAAATCAATATATCCGAGTCTTTAAACTCCCGAGTCTTTAAACTCAATCCGGGTCTTTAAACCCAATCCGGCCGGTCCCCCGTCACATATATCCGGGTCTTTAAACCCAATAACCAGATCCAGCAAATCCAATCCCAAAACCATTTGAAAACCATTTACCAAATCCTCATCCAAACCCGAATCCGAAATCACTGGTCCGAAGCCCTTCCGGCGTTCAGAACCGTCATTCCGAACCCAAATCCGGAATAATATCCATTTTCATACCAAAACCACATGTAATCACAATTCATATTTCATAACCCATTTATCATTATCAGAAAACCTTTATAGGTGAAAATCCCCAAATGTGTCATCAAAATCCGAAAACCAGCATTTTCTCGAAAAACGTGCAAAATCTCGAACATGTCTCGAAAACCATCATAACATATACAATGAACATAGTGTCTTAAGGAAAACCATCAAAAACGTATATAAAAACAGTTATGCATGATCGAGTTTAAGGAAAGGGTCCACTCACAGTACTGAGCCCTACTCGCGTCCCGAACGTCCAGCCCGTTCCTCGGCTTCCTCGGGAGATCCCGATCCTGTCAAACACCGTCAACTTACGTCACTAATACGTCTACAAACACTCACCTAAATTCCCTAAAAAAAATCCCCGAATCGAAAACCGAAAACCCGGGACCCTAAACATTCTCCCTCGCAGAACTACACTCAAACGACTTCCGATTGACTCGAAACCAACTCCATTGAACTCAACACAACTCCTAGACCAAAAGTCAAGTTGATCGTTTCTCCATACGCCGCCGCACGCGCCCCCACGCGCCGCCCAAAGTGGCTGCGCGTGGCCCTCACGCGCCTAGCTACAGTACCATCATCATCCTCCCGCACTGTGCTGAACCGGCCGCCGTGGCTTGGACCGGCGAGAAGCGTTCTCCGCCGTCCGGCCACCATTGCACTCCCTTTCTTCTCCTGCAGCTTCGTCCAGACACCACGAATCCATTCCCCTCACTCTCCTGGTTCGATTCGACTCCCAGCTTCACGACTGAAGCTTGAACCAGACGGCCCTCAGACCCCTGTTTCACGATCCGGCTACTCCGGTCACCTCCCGTCACGGTGGCAACACCAGACGATCCCTAAGGCTTCACTGAACCTAGACCACACCTCCTTTACCTTCGACTCAGCCCCAAACTCGTCGACTTTGAGTTCGAAGCTCACGGCTGAAACAGAGCAACAGAGCACCCCTCTGCGACTGAGCTCCGCCGTGGACACCCCCGTCACGGCGACCACCACAAATCATTCCTAGGACCTCCCTGAACATAACCCTGACCTCCAATCACTTCGACTCTAAGCCTAGACTCAGGACTTTCAAATTGAATTTCCACGGGAAAACAGAGCACAGGAATCTCACCTTCGATTGCAGCTCCGCCGTGCCGCCGTGCACGATTGCACCGCCAAATCACGACCGCCAGCTCCGCCCTGCCTCACTGTCACTCTCACAACTCGCTAATCACTCACCCTTGCACCCAGATCGATCAATTCTCCTCAATTCTCACACTCTGTTTCTCTGTGTTTGTCGAAGAACAAACACGGGTATGCACGGTTCCACCCAAATAATTGGGCTGTGAACACACAGGATTCCACCAGAACCCTCTAGCCCTTTGCCATGTGTCACCATCCCTTCAATCTTTATCCCATCTGCTTAAACCCCAGCCGTCCATTCCTTTCTCTCTGCACAAATCCCCATAAACCCAAAAAGACTAAAATACCCTTCTGTTTAACATATTTTTACGGTTTTACCGAAACTTCCTAGACCCGTAACTCTCGCCTCGTAAGTCCGATGAACACGTGCCGCCTGTCGTTGAATTCAGGACGACGAGATCTACCCAACCATGCTAGGTCAACCTACCAAAACCCGATTATACAAAAAGTCAACTTTTCCCCCTATTTTACCAAAATTACGATAATACCCTCGACCTTCCGAACATCACAACTTCCTCCTCGGATGTCGGAATCAAACATACCACATGTCTACGGGTTCATGACGTCCTAAATTACGTCCTGGTCCCTGGTCAATACCCAATTGACCACCCGAAATAAAAGTCAACATTTTTGCCCGAATCAGGGGCAAACTCGTCATTCTCCACTAGTGACCCCATCGGGACCAACTAACCCCTGCTTAACCTTACTAATCACACCTTAATCACTCTACTAATCCCAATTCTCGGGACGGGTTGTTACAATCTACCCACCTAAAAAGAATTTCGACCCCGAAATTCCACAGCTAGTTCCTAACACCTAGGGTCTCCTACCCGGTAAGGAACAACCTCTCCTAGGTTCCCTGTCTATCATCTCCACCTTGGGTATTTCACTCCATCCCCCAACTACTGTTACCACAGCCAACCCTAGCTATGTAACAACTGCATGGTGTACGCAAGGGAAACTCTATGAACAGAAAACAAAGGTATTATAAAATACCTCATTTCACAGTACCCGACAGAAGTCATAGAGTACATCCTCGTATACAACCACCCTACCTGCCCGAACCAACTCGACTACTAACCCAAACAATCGTCCACCCATCTCCCTCGGCTACTATTCCGGCCACGGTCGGAGTAACTCCACAAAATCCTAGAGGCAAACTCTAGCTTGTGGGTTCTCTCCTTCCATAGTCTCCGATCGATCAGTTATAGTCACTCCTTTCCTCTACTTCCCGTCAACCTGCTACGGAACTTACTGTACACTCCAAGTCCTCTAGGAAAACTCCTAGACTCTACCCCGAAATCCAACAACCAAACCAACAGAACAACCAAAAGTGAAACAAGTACCTGTCCCCACATCTGGTATCGACTGATCCTCCTGCTGAGTCATCGAGAACACCCGGGCCTGAGATCCTGACGCTCTACCACGTCCCCTCGAACTACTCGTGGCTGTGCCACCACCTCCTCTAGTGCCCGCTGTCCCTGACGCTGTACTCTGTCCGGACTCCACTACTCCTCTGCCTACACCACCTTCCTGTGGCAACAGTGGACACTCACGTCGGAAATGACCTCGCTCCCCGCAGTAGAAACACACATTCCAGCCTGGTCCACTGCTCGGTCTCCCCGTAGACGCTACCGACGTCGCACTCGCTTGCGGAGTCGGCGGTGCTCGGTACCCCTGAAATCCTGAACTCTGGGCACTGCCAGGCCTACCAAAACGATCATCGCCCGACGAGGACGATCCACCGAAGTTACCTCTTTTCGGTGTCCGCTGGCTCGAAGCTCCAGGAATCGATGGTTCCCAGTGTCGCACCGGCAAACTAGCCTCAACTCGCACCGCAGCATCCGACAAGTCTCGGAGGGTAGCAAAAGATCCAGCCGTCACTACGGCTCGAATCTCACCGCGCAAACCCAGCTCAAACCTTCGGCACTTCTCGGCTTCAGTGGCCACAAAAGCAGGAGCAAACCGAGACAACATCTGGAACTTCCGTTCATACTCTGCCACTGTCATATTCCCTTGCTGGAGATGCAAAAACTCTGCCTCCTTGGCATCCCGGAAAGAACGAGGATAATACTGCTCCAGAAACCGTTCCCTGAACGTCTCCCAGGTCACACTATGGACATCCCAACCGGACAACTCAAGAGTATACCACCACTCATAAGCTGCACCATCTAGTAAAAAGGTAGCCAACAACACTCGCTCCTCCGGCGGACAATGCATCACCGCAAAAATCCGCTCAAGTCGGGTAATCCACCTCTGGGCTTCCTCAGGATCAGCCCCACCACTAAACGTAGTAGCCCCGAGCCGCTGGGCTCGCTCAATCGTAGTACTCTCAGTCTCTCTGGCTACTTCTTCAGGTTGTGGAGAGGGTCTACGTCTCGGAGGCATCGTCAACCGCACACTGAAAGAGGCATAGAAGTAGTTAAGCAACTAAAACACAACCTCACAAACCGACAGACCCAACGACTCGACAAACCTATGCTCTGATACCAATTGTCAGGACCCACCCCGGTTTCACCCCGAAACCCGAGGTAAATCCCGCTCCCGTCTGACTCCCCGTCACAACACTCAAGTAAAACTCACTCTAACCCAGTCAGACGCAGGAGTAATTACAAAATATCCCAAGCTTATCGTTTACAGAGCATAGCACTAAATTACAAGGAAAATAAAAACTGATAAAGTACGCGCACACAGAAGCCTTTAAACTCTTCTAGGACCCCTCATGTCACTTCTATGCCTCGGACATTGCCTCGACGTCAAGACCCCGCGCTAGCTCCACAACCTGGAGGGCAATTTAAAACAGAAAATGTGAGTGGACCAGAAAGTACAAAAAGTTCAAAACCACTTTATATGAGAACCGAGTTTTAACCCTCCGTTTTGAAACCACATGCATAACCAACAGTTATGAACACCGTTATAAAATAATCATTATAAAACATCATAAGAAACAGAAACACTGTAAAATATCATAAGAAACCATAACACGAGCATCAGAAACCGTATCAAATCCTCATTTCCCGATCGAACCTGCTGAACCTATCCGAGTCTTTAAACTCCCGAGTCTTTAAACTCAATCCAGGCCTTAATAATATCCGAGTCTTTAAACTCCCGAGTCTTTAAACTCAAAGGCCTACGGGGGAAAATCAATATATCCGAGTCTTTAAACTCCCGAGTCTTTAAACTCAATCCGGGTCTTTAAACCCAATCCGGCCGGTCCCCCGTCACATATATCCGGGTCTTTAAACCCAATAACCAGATCCAGCAAATCCAATCCCAAAACCATTTGAAAACCATTTACCAAATCCTCATCCAAACCCGAATCCGAAATCACTGGTCCGAAGCCCTTCCGGCGTTCAGAACCGTCATTCCGAACCCAAATCCGGAAAAATATCCATTTTCATACCAAAACCACATGTAATCACAATTCATATTTCATAACCCATTTATCATTATCAGAAAACCTTTATAGGTGAAAATCCCCAAATGTGTCATCAAAATCCGAAAACCAGCATTTTCTCGAAAAACGTGCAAAATCTCGAACATGTCTCGAAAACCATCATAACATATACAATGAACATAGTGTCTTAAGGAAAACCATCAAAAACGTATATAAAAACAGTTATGCATGATCGAGTTTAAGGAAAGGGTCCACTCACAGTACTGAGCCCTACTCGCGTCCCGAACGTCCAGCCCGTTCCTCGGCTTCCTCGGGAGATCCCGATCCTGTCAAACACCGTCAACTTACGTCACTAATACGTCTACAAACACTCACCTAAATTCCCTAAAAAAAATCCCCGAATCGAAAACCGAAAACCCGGGACCCTAAACATTCTCCCTCGCAGAACTACACTCAAACGACTTCCGATTGACTCGAAACCAACTCCATTGAACTCAACACAACTCCTAGACCAAAAGTCAAGTTGATCGTTTCTCCATACGCCGCCGCACGCGCCCCCACGCGCCGCCCAAAGTGGCTGCGCGTGGCCCTCACGCGCCTAGCTACAGTACCATCATCATCCTCCCGCACTGTGCTGAACCGGCCGCCGTGGCTTGGACCGGCGAGAAGCGTTCTCCGCCGTCCGGCCACCATTGCACTCCCTTTCTTCTCCTGCAGCTTCGTCCAGACACCACGAATCCATTCCCCTCACTCTCCTGGTTCGATTCGACTCCCAGCTTCACGACTGAAGCTTGAACCAGACGGCCCTCAGACCCCTGTTTCACGATCCGGCTACTCCGGTCACCTCCCGTCACGGTGGCAACACCAGACGATCCCTAAGGCTTCACTGAACCTAGACCACACCTCCTTTACCTTCGACTCAGCCCCAAACTCGTCGACTTTGAGTTCGAAGCTCACGGCTGAAACAGAGCAACAGAGCACCCCTCTGCGACTGAGCTCCGCCGTGGACACCCCCGTCACGGCGACCACCACAAATCATTCCTAGGACCTCCCTGAACATAACCCTGACCTCCAATCACTTCGACTCTAAGCCTAGACTCAGGACTTTCAAATTGAATTTCCACGGGAAAACAGAGCACAGGAATCTCACCTTCGATTGCAGCTCCGCCGTGCCGCCGTGCACGATTGCACCGCCAAATCACGACCGCCAGCTCCGCCCTGCCTCACTGTCACTCTCACAACTCGCTAATCACTCACCCTTGCACCCAGATCGATCAATTCTCCTCAATTCTCACACTCTGTTTCTCTGTGTTTGTCGAAGAACAAACACGGGTATGCACGGTTCCACCCAAATAATTGGGCTGTGAACACACAGGATTCCACCAGAACCCTCTAGCCCTTTGCCATGTGTCACCATCCCTTCAATCTTTATCCCATCTGCTTAAACCCCAGCCGTCCATTCCTTTCTCTCTGCACAAATCCCCATAAACCCAAAAAGACTAAAATACCCTTCTGTTTAACATATTTTTACGGTTTTACCGAAACTTCCTAGACCCGTAACTCTCGCCTCGTAAGTCCGATGAACACGTGCCGCCTGTCGTTGAATTCAGGACGACGAGATCTACCCAACCATGCTAGGTCAACCTACCAAAACCCGATTATACAAAAAGTCAACTTTTCCCCCTATTTTACCAAAATTACGATAATACCCTCGACCTTCCGAACATCACAATTTCCTCCTCGGATGTCAGAATCAAACATACCACATGTCTACGGGTTCATGACGTCCTAAATTACGTCCTGGTCCCTGGTCAATACCCAATTGACCACCCGAAATAAAAGTCAACATTTTTGCCCGAATCAGGGGCAAACTCGTTATTCTCCACTAGTGACCCCATCGGGACCAACTAACCCCTGCTTAACCTTACTAATCACACCTTAATCACTCTACTAATCCCAATTCTCGGGACGGGTTGTTACATATGAAATGAAGAAACATAGAGAATGGAATTGAAAGGGGAAGAAACAGACCGAAAATGAGGGAGGAATGTACTGGACCGGTTCCGCTGTTCTGGTCGGATCGGATTTACAGGTAGACCGGTCGGACCCGGTTTGCTAAAAGGCAGGGATAGGTACTGTGCAGGGTTCGTGAGCCACACACGTAGCCCCATTGGGCGGTGCGTAGGGGCGCGTGAAGCCTTTCCTGGGGGTGGTTCCAACATGTGAAATCATCTATTCGATGTTACAAACATTTTGGGACTGGTTTCGAGTCGATCAGACATCGTTTCGATATAGTTCGGGACGTCAGAAGGTTTAGGATCGACTTTAAAAATAGTTAAAAATTTGGGAAAATTACGGGGCTTTTATGAGGGGTTATTTAAGTAGTTAGTAACCCTCTATTACGATTTGGATAGGTTCGGGAACCCAGGAGATGACGATTGGCCCCGAAAAGGCGTATGGCACGCGTATCAAGGCGCGACTTTGGACAGTCTGTGAGTGGACCTTTCCTTCTAAAATGATGCATGCATAAATGTTTTATACGTGTTTTAGAACATGTTTTGTGATGCCATGAATGCATTTGTTTGTGATAGTTTAGTCTTTACGTATTTGCACGTATTTCGAGGTTTTTGGTTTCATACGGTGCTTATACGTGCTAAGTTTTCCATAATAGTCGATGAAATGATTTTAGATTTAAAAATATGGAATTGGGCATGAGACCCATTTGATTTACAAACCATTGGACTTAGAGTCCATTTGATTAGATGAGAAATCGGGCTGAAGGCCCATTTAAGTTATATGATTGAGCCGAGGGCCCCGTTGGTTTACGAATCTGGGCTTAAGGCCCAGTTGGTTGTAATATCGAGCTTGAGGCCCCATTGATTGTAAGATCGGGCTTCAGGCCCCGTTGATTGTAAGATCAGGCTTGAGGCCTCGTTGATTGTAAAATCGGGCTTGAGGCCCCGTTGATTTATGGTATCGGGCTCGAGGCCCCATTAGTCTTGATATCGGGCATAAGACCCAGTTGATTGTGAAATCGGGCTTAATTCCCAATTGTGGTTTACGAAATGAGAATTCGGGTTAAGACCCCATTGAAATGAAAATTTGGGCTAGAGACCCGGTGTGATTTGGATTTGAACCGGATTCGAGGAATCCTATTGAAAGGTTCGGGTATGAGACCCTGTTGAACCATGATTTTAAAGAAAGTATTTTGAAAATGTATATACCCTCCATATGAGTTGATTGGTCTCCTTTAGACGTCGACCTGGAGAGTCACGATCCACTACCCGGAATGAGTGATCCCTATAGGGAGCCCATTACAGGAGTGGGAGATACAATATGGTCTTGGACTGGGTCCGGAGACAGCCATCTAGATGTTATAGATCCTGGATGTTGGACAGAGCCTCCCAGATGTAGCATTCCTGGGGGTAGATTGGGAGTGAGACTCCGTGACAGGACCCGCCCCGATCCCACAGGGACGACAAGGGGACGTGCCCTACTCCCGTCTGACACCCAAAATAACATACCAATTTTAACCTCAAACGTTCAAATTAATAAATAACCAAAATAAAGTTATACATCAAATCCGAATTTAACAGATGTCAGACAAGGGATGAAAACCAAATTACAAATTGCGAGCACGACTCTAAAATAATTCTGTCGGTCAAACCACCCGACAGGGGTTCAAATACGCAGAAGTAGATCTATGCCTCAGCCTCAGGATCCTCCTCTACCTCAATAGCACAGCCTGGAGGGGTTACCAAAACATTAAGGGTGAGTGGCCGAAACTCAAGTTTATAAAACCGTTTAATAAGTAAAACATATAATTTACCCCTCCGTTTTCCAAACATGCATGCATCAGAATTTAAAACCATAAATCATATAATATGAATCATAAGGCATGTAATAAAACTATAAACATAATTTTAACCACTGCACTATACACTCCAATTCCTGACATCCCCGATGTCTCACGTCCCTAACGTCCAATAAGGTCACAGTCTCAAGCCTACGCGTGCCACTCGGGGTCTCAATCCCGAATCCAATCCCCGAACCCTGTCCGGGTACGGCATCTCAAATGCCTAGCGTCCTAGACACTCGACGTCCCTGACGTCAAATTATAGCAATCCTGCTCCTGAGTCATTTTACGGTCCGGTTCCTCCGTAGAATGACCCCTCGCAGGCAATGCGCCGTGACCGCTCTGGGGTATCACATCCGGAGGAGACAGTATCATAAGAATGGATCTATACAGTGCAGTACCAAATACATTTTATCGATATCCACATGCAAAACATATATATATATTGATGAAATCCAAAACCAATCTTTAAGTTTCACCAAAACGGGTCTCAAACCCAAATACCGTGAAACGTGCCATAATCATAATTTCAATATCATCAAAACCGTTTCTTGATTCCAGCATATGAATATAAGTAAATCAGAAAACATTTAAGCATGCAAGGGTTTAATGAAATCGGGCCCACTCACAGTACAATCCTGCCGAAAAAACCGAACGTATACCCTCGTTCTGGTACCATTGTACAATCCTTGTCATGTCCAAAGTATACGTAAAGGTCAATATAAGCCCCTAACATACAACCATGAAACCCTAGACTGAAACCGGACCGGAAAAGTCGCCCGAATACGCTTCCCGAGGCAATAAACCTCATTTTGACCAACTTAACGATCTCCGATCGACCCGAAACCACCGAAATTAGATCCGGATCGTCGAAACCTAAAGAATAGTGGTGGTCCCACCAAAAATACTATTCACACGCGCCCACGCGCGCTGGTCAATGCTCTGGTCAATGCAGGAACAGTCACTGCTGACGTCAACATGACGTCATCTGACAACTATCAGGTTTGACGTGTCAGACTCTGACAGGTGCCACGTGTCAACACATGATTGGTCCACATCACTGATATGTCAGGCCACGTGTCAGCACAGCACTGGTCCACGTCACTGACATGTCAGTGACAGGTGGCAGCCCCTGATTGGGCCACGTCACTGACATGTCAGTGCTGACTGTGCACTGACATGTGACACGTGTCGGCTGAAGAGTGGTCCACGTCACCTGACAGGTCTGACAGGGTGCCACGTCATCACCACTGTCCTCTCGACGGGTCACCCGTTTCTCTGAAACTGGGTCGTTCAGACCCGCGAGATGACCCGGTCCCCAATCCTTCAATTCTCAACCATTTTAGTTCTGGTTTGTTCCTATGTGACCGTCTCAATCCCAGAAAGGGTTCTAACTATTTAAAATCATCAAACAAAGACTGGATCGAAGGCTTACCTCGATGAACAGAACTCGGTCCTCCCGTCGCCGTTTATCTTCTGTGCAGGTCACCTCAGGTCACGAAATCGAGCCCTAGAGGTTCCTATCAGTCCAGGGAATTGATTAGGGTCAAAAGGAATCGAAAATACACGTTGGAAATCAAGCTTCCATCTCTGAGTTTTCCAAAACAGTTTCGGGTTTAGGGACCACCTACCTCGCCGCCGTCTGCCGCCGTGACCACCACCGTCACTTAGCCTCACCAGTTCAGTCCAGCCACACACGAACACAGAGAATGGGTGATGAGCTGGGGTGCTGTTCGAAATGGATCGTGTGTGCATTTCGGGTAGGAAAATATATAGAATGGAGGGAATCTGATAAAACAAAATGGACGGTCCAGATTAAATCTAGGAAATGAGATCAAGGGTTCAGATTAGATCTGGAGTACTTTAGATGGATGGCTGAGATTAAAAAGTGGTTTTAATCCTATTTAATCACTTAGTGGAGTTTGATCCAATCTATCCAATGAATGAGTGACACTTGTCACTCATCTAGGTGTCCTCCAATCACAATATCAGAATAAAATAATCGACACGAAAACCGAGACGCAAAACCTCCCGATTTCACGTTTCTTACCATAACTTCCTCGTACGAAGTCCGATTTCGGCGTGCCGCCTGTCTACGGACTCAGGGCATCGAGACCTACCTAACGGTCTTTGAGTCATGTGAAAATTAGTTGCCAAACGAAAAGTCAACATTTTCGCCCCCATCATCCAAATTACGGTAATGCCCCTGAACTTCCGATAGTCATAACTTTTTCCCTGATCATCTGAATTGGATGTGCCACCTGTCTATGGGCTCGTGACGTCCCGAACTACGTCACTGTCATTGGTCAAAGTCCGTTTGACTCACCAATCAAAAAGTCAACAATTTGGCAATACAATTCACAGGGATAAAAACGTCAATTCATGCAATAATTTACAATATTAAAATCCTCAAATTTCCGGGGTGTTACACTCTGAGTCGTACGCATACTTATATTGATGAATCGTGACAGATATCAGAGATTTGTTCCCTAGGGGCTGTGTGCCCCGAATTGGCATATGCGATGTCGAGGACGTGTTATATATATATATATATATGTATGATTTTTTACGGAAAGTGGCTTCCGATGGAGACCCCATGTGGTATGTTTTGGATATGGTTTTGGGCTGAGTTCTCATGTACTTGATTTACGGTTTTTGGGCCAAGGCCCTAATGGTTTTGTGAATGTTTTGATAAATGGTTTTTGAATGCATGCATGCTTTTCAGTGAAGGGCATAAAGGTCTTTGTGGGATAATATTTTTAATAACTGTTGTTTTGTCCCCTCACGACTTTTGATGTTTTGAATTCTCTTCAGGTTGATCGCGGATGCGAGCTGTAGCTGAGACCGAGACATCACTCTCCTCTTCCAGATCCTGGCGCTCTATGAAGCCCCGAGTGGGCTAATGTCGGAATTTTCCCTGGTATGACACTTCGTGTCAGACGGGATCAGACACGCCTCACATTAATCCCGGGGGATTTGGGGCGAGTCGTGACAGCGCTTCTATGGACACTCGACGGGGTCGAGTTGGGCGTTCCTCTGGAGTCTCAATTCGAGCTTCATTTCTTGTCTGGGTAGTTGAGGCAGAAACACCTTCTCCAGCTGAACGAACAGATCATCGAACCCTGACCATGCTTGATCAGCGAATCTTGAATGGAAATTTGTCGAACGATGAACACGTTCAAGATCTTCGAATCAACGTTATGAACGATGAACGAACGATGAACAATTGTGAGAGCTTCTTCTTGAATATCTTCAAGCTCTCAATGAAAGCACCAATTGTTGAAGTAGAATTCGTCCTTTAAACTCAAAATACTCAAGGATCCCTACAAACAAGCAAACAGTAAGCTATCGTTCATTCAATGATCGAGACCCGGGGGGTGTTCGACCAAGAACGCTCCAATGCTTAAGTCAGCTTCGAAAGAGAAATCTCAAGAGCTTAAGTAGCGTTGAACAGAATTACCTTGAAAATGAAATGAGCTCCGCTATTTATAGTAAATCCTTGGGAGTCTCGGAGCGTTCTGATTGGTCGGTTGATTTTTTAATTAATAAATAATATATTATTAATTAAATATATTATTTAATAATTATAATAATTGCTCATTACGATAATAATGATAATTATTGTGATTTAATATCAATATTTAATTATCCGTTATTAAGAATAATGACAATTAACTCTCGATGAGAATATTAATATTACGGAGACTTTTAACCCGATTAAATAACGTATTTAGCTGGTAAATAGATTATTTAATGTGTGGGTGTCTACAAGTCATTTGTATTATTGCCAGGTGGAATTTGGTAATTTTAGGAATTATAGGTCACGTGTCAGCTCCACAAATTTTCAGTGTTTTATGGTTCCACAAATACCCTGGTCAATTAGAAGAGTGCTATTTCAACTCCGACTTTTGAGTAGATCATGTTGAACCTCCGTAGTAAGGTTATGATTGTGTTTGGGGTTGATTGGTTGACCAACTTTATGTTTGTGTGCTGGTACCTTTGAATTTGGAGGAATAAAATAGTCTTAGAGGCAAGCTTTGTGTTCCCAAGGAACGTGAAGTAATTCTTATTGTTTGAGACTAGCGAATAGCTTCAGGCCAACTTCTGCTCTGATACCAAGCTGAGTCTTCATGTGGTTTTACTAAACTAGGCTAGGTTTATTGAGGGGGTTTGGAAGGTTAATATAGATGGCAGGCAGTCATCTTCATGATAATGCGTGGGAATGCTTCACTGGCGCTTGCTTGAGCCAACCAACCTGCAATTCTATCGAAACAAAAAACATATATTACCTGCCCAAAGTTCTTTGAGCTGTCCTTTCTCCCTCCTCATAGTAGCAATCAGACCTCATTCCTTCTTGATCTAAACAGGAAACGGCTCTCTTTAAATAAGAAGAAAAACCCCCCAAAACATTTAAAATATAATTAATTTTGTTTTAAATGAAATTAATTATCATTATTAGGGGGTTTGTCCCATGGGTCTATTATTCCGTTTGATTTAAATTAAAGACAGCGAAGCAAAAACAATAATCAATGCACTCTTCGATTTTACAAAAAAAAATACAGTTCTTTAATAGAAATAAAGTAAGGGAAAATTGTTGTTATGGTCCCTGGATTTCACACTAATATTAGTTATAGTCTCTGAACTTCATTATTAGTAGCAAAAGTCGCTAAATATGCCCAAATGTGCAATAATCATCTCCCTTTAAAATTATTAACTTTTTATGTTAAAAATAAGAATAAAATGATTGTTTCAAATATATATATATATATATATATATATTGTCACTAAAGGGGAAAAGCACCATTAGTGGCGAATTTTTCGAATCAATAGTGTCACCAAAACATCTTAATTTCGACGATGTTCATCAGACAATTTGTCAGTAAAAATGAAGAAAAAATGCATAACATTCAAATTTTTTCTAGAATAAAATTCTATTTTTTTTCCTTTTCAAATTTCAAATTATTAAATTTATGGCCTCGAAAATTCCAAAATATCCATGATTTGGTATTTGTGGGAAGAAAAAAGAAAGAGGAAGAATGTAACGACCCATCCCGGATGTCGGGATTAGATTAGTTCTTAATGAAGGATTAGTGAGATTAATTGATGATTAGTGGAGTGATTGCGGACGGACGGTGCGAAATTGCCCTTGGAATGGGCAAACTATTGAATTTTGACTCGGGCGATCAAACGGACTTTGGCCGATGACTGTGACGTAATTCGGGACGTCACGAGTCGGTAGACAGGTGGCACGTCCGATTCTGACAATCGAGGAAGATTTATGATGTTCGGAAGTATAGGAGCATTATGGTAATTTCCCATGAAAGGGCATTTTGGTCATTTGTATCCTAAGGGACAAATTTGTCCTTTTGCTAGTGTTGATGAATCATCAATACATGACTCATTTAGTTCCTTAAGTGACACATGCCACCTGGCAAAGACTAATTAGTGGCAAGTAGATGTGTGAATAGTGGGAGATGAATTAATAACTGCATGAGTAGGCAGAGAAAAATAGAGGCATGGAACACCACTCTTGATCGATCCGTTGGATACAGAGGAAGAGCAGTCCAATTGAGAAGAATTGAGACAGGCAGAACAGAGAATTAGACGAGGGAGTGAGGTGAAACCATGAAAGAAAAACCGAAACCCAAAACCCATGAAATTCGAATTGATCAAAAATGGAACTTGGAATTGTAGGCCACCAACGCTACAATTGACCTTGGATTAAGCTTCTTGAGTTCAATTCAAGTCGAACCCAATCCAAAACGAAGGAAATCGATGATGTTTTGGCCAAGAACGGAACCCTCAAGCCTCTCGACTTTTCGAGATTGAGTTCGAGTGATTGGAAGGATCAAATGATGAAATTGGCCTTGGAAACCAGATCAGAAGGATCCCACAAAGCTTCTTGTTGAATCAATTGCAAGAAAAGAGATAGAATTGAGGAAATTCGATATATGAACAGTACTCGGGTGTCCTTCGAAAAGTCGAGTTCGAATTGAAGGATTGAGGTAAGTTCTCAAGTAATTGTGATTACAGAACCATAATTAGACTCATAACAATGCTATTGGGTGAATCAAATGAAGAAATTGATGAAAAATTGTCTGAGAACTGAACGGGTCGTGTCGCGGGTCGAAGAACCCAATTGCAGGGAAATCGGGTGAGGACGGTGCACTGTAGCAATCACTGTGCAGGCGCGTGGGTTTCACGCGCAGCCGCTTGCAGCGGCGGGGGAAGGCGTATGGAAGGTGATTTGGACAGGTTTGAAAAGTCCGGTGATAGTGGATTAGCCGGGAATAGCGTATTGCACACGTATCGAGGCGACATCGCAGATGGTCTGTGAGAGGACTTTACTTTCTAAATTATGATGCATGCATCAATGTTTTATATGTTTTTTATATGTGATTTCTATGTTTATGCTTATTTGTATGATTTGAAAATGGTTTTGTGTAATGACCCGTCCTGGATTTTGGTATTAAATCAGTGATTAATGACGGATTAGTGAAGTTAATCGGCGATTATTTGGGTGATTTTGGACGGATGATGCAAATGACGATTTTGCCCCAAAAATGGACGAAATGTTGACTTTTAATTTGGACGGTCAAATGGACTTTCACCGATGACTGTGACATAGTTCGGGACGCCACGAGTCCATAGACAGGCGACACGTCTAATTTCGACGTTTGAGGAAGAAGTTATGGGTCTCGGAAGTTGAGGGGTATTTTGGTAATTTAGCCTCAAGGGCATTTTGGTCACTTGGTTGCCTAGGGATCTGTGCCTAGTGATAATTGGACACTTGGCTATCTTAGGAATTATGCCCAATGGATGTGGGACACTTGTCCCCTCTCTAGATGTCTGTGGAACCTTTTTAACCACCTCAGACGACTTTAAACGGGGGTGAGAAGTGTTTTAAGCATGGTTGCACAAGTTTGGGAAAAACAGATAAACAGTGTGTCGTGTGTGTGTGACTGAGTGAAACCTAGAGTGAGTCGTGGTGTGTAAGAGTGGGAAAACAGAGAGACTAAGAGGAGGAAAGACGTAAGTCGAAGAAGTGAAGAACCGTGAAACTAAAAACGTTCAAATCATTGTGAACTTGTCTGTTGGTGGTGATCACTAAGTAAAAGGAGACCAGGACGACGTGAGGATTGCGGTGGAGGCCACGACGGAGGGCTAGAGGGAAGGTAAGCCATTTTCGATACCCTGTTTTCTCTGTTTTTGTACAGAGCTAGGACCTTGAGTTTTGTGGGTTAATGAATGGCTGGGTTGCTCATTAGAGCTTCTGGGGACTGAGACGAGGCCAGAAAACAAGGAACCGTGGCCGTAGGACGTCGTGGTGGCCGGGAATAGAGAAGAACAACTTCTGGGTTTTTTTTTCGAATTTGGGAGGTAAGAAACGAACATTCATTTCATGTTTTAATTAGCGGAAAAAATCATAACCAAAGGGATGAAGAGAATGGTGGAAAAAGGAGTGAAAATGGTTGAGAAATGGATGAAAACCGCCCTCGCTGGTTCGGTTGGACCGAGTTGGTCTGAATCGGTCTATCGCGAGGTTAACGATGATGAACAGTGCGGCGCGTGAGGGCGTGTGGCACTATTTTTTAGGATGTTTTCAACATGAATTTTTATCGTATCGATGTGAAGAACATTTTGGGACTGGTTTCGAGTCGATCGGACATCGTTTCGATATGATTCGGGATATCTGAAGGTTTAGGATCAAGTTTAAAAATAGTTAAAAATTCGAAAAAAATTACGGCGATTTAGTAGAAAAATATTGAAGTAGTTAGTGACCTTAAAATGTGATTTGGACAGGTTCGGGAAGTCCGGTAATAGTGAATTAGCCGGGAACGGCGTATTGCACACGTATCGAGGCAGCAACAGGAATGGTCTATGAGTAGACTTTGCTTTCTAAATTATGATTCATGCATAAATGTTCTCTATGTTTTCTATATGTGATTTATATTTTTATGATTATGATCTTTATGATTTCTGTTTTGCACGTATTTCGAGATATTTTACGTATTTGCACGTTTTACGATATTCTGTCTTATGTTGTGATTTGAGATTATTTCGATGATTTGGTTTTGGGATTTGAATTATGATTTGAATTCAAGGATTTATAAATGGATTTCGGAAAGTGACTTCGGGCATGAGGCCCAGTTTCTAATGATTTCGGATTTCAGTTTTCATGTGATTTCTGGATTTAAAATTTCAAATGATGAATTCGGATTTGGTTTTGGAATTTGGATTTCGATAGATTTCTGGATTTTCTATGATTTTCACTTGGTTTTGGGTTTAAAGACCCGTTGCTATGGCTGGATCTGGTTTTGGGTTTAAATACCCGGTTGATTGATGACGGGGGATGGCCCTTGATTGATATGTTTTAAGTTTAAAGATTCGGATATGTTTTGAGTTTAAAGACTCGGTTATTGTGATATCCCCTGAGGCCTGTTGATTGTGTTTTGAGTTTAAAGACTCGTTGATATCCCGGGAAGGCCTGATATATGTGTTTTGAGTTTAAAGACTCGGTGATATGAGATCCAGCAGATTGATTGACTTATGATTTACTATCGATTTTCCCATGGTTTTCAGATGTTTTGGGCGGTGGCCCGGATTAATTGGATTTGTGGATTTTGGGCTGAGTTCCCATACTTTGCATTTAATTTATGGTTTTGGGCTAAGGCCCGAGGTTTGAGAAAAAGAAATGATTTCAGTTTTCATAAATGGTTTTTATTACCTTGGAAATACAATGGTTTTCTTATGCTGAAAATGAACTGGTTTTCGAATGCATTCATTGGTTTTACGTGGAGGGTATAACTGTCTTTACTTGTAAATGCTTTCTGAACTTATTGTTGATTTTTGTCCATTCACAGTCTTTTATGTTTTTCGATACCCTCCAAGCTGATGCGGTGCGGGCTGTTGTTAGTGAGACGGAGATATCACACACGTGATCCATAGTGATGCTGCGAACTCTGGTTAACTCAAGTTGGTTTTTGGTACATTGACCTGGGTATCCCTTGTCTGGCTTATGCGTTCCATGGAGGTTAGACAAGTGTTTAGTCTTCGTGTCGCACTTGGGTTAGACAGGAGCATGACTTATCCCTTAATCCCGGGGGATTGGGGGTGGATCGTGTCATTTTGGGTTTAAAGACCTGTTGCTGTTGCTGGATCTGGTTTTGGGTTTAAAGACCCGGTTGATTGATGACGGGGGAGGGCCTTTGATTGATATGTTTTGAGTTTAAGGACTGGTGAGTTTAAAGACTCGGTTATTGTGATATCCCCCGAGTCCTATTGTTTGTGTTTTGAGTTTAAAGACTCGTTGATATCCCAGGAAGGCCTAATATATATGTATTTTGAGTTTAAAGACTCGGTGCTATGAGATCTAGCAGATTGATTGACTTGTAGTTTACTGTTGGTTTTCAAATGGATTTCAGATGTTTTGGGCTGTGGTCTGGATGATTTGGATTTTGTGGATTTTTGGGATGAGTTCTCGTCTTTTGATTTTGATTTATGATTTTGGGCTGAGGCTCGAGGATTGATAAAGGAAATTATTTCTGGTTTTCATAAACGGTTTTTAGTATCTTGGAAAGGAAATGGTTTTCGAATGCATGCATTGGTTTTACGTGGAGGGTATAAATATCTTTTCTTATAAAATGTTTGATGAACTTATTATTTGTTTTTGTCCACTCACAGTCTTTTATGTTTTGGTGTTGCGGTACGAGCTTTTGTTAGTGAGACGAAAACATCACACATGAGATCCACAGGGATTCTATTCTCTCTGGGACATCGGATGGTGTTTTTGGACGATGTTGACCTGGGTATCCCTTATTTGGCTTGTGTGTTCCACGGGGGTTAAATGGGTGTTTAGCCTTCGTGTCGCATGCAGGTTAGACGAGAGTATGACTTATCCCTTAATCCAGGGGGATTGGAAGTGGGTCGTGTCAAAGAAGATGAACAAAATTTATTTGATTTTCACTTTCTATTTGAGCTTTTGATTTTTTTTTCATTTACGTAGAAAAACAAAAGTTTAAAAAATATACTTTAAAAGACCGTCTTACCCTTATTTTTAACAATTTAAAATTAACAATTTTAACGGAGGGACACTTACTGCACATTTTGGCATAGTTCCGGGATATGTACTACTAATAATGAATTTCAAGGATTATAGCTAATATTAGTGTAAAATTCAGAGACTATAACTAACATTATCCCAATAAAATAAAGTTAGAAGTAAAGAAAAAATGTGTAACATTAAAAATTTTTCCAGAATATTTTTTTCCCAAAATTCTAGATTTTTTTTTCTTTTTTTAATTTATGGCCTCGAAAATTCCAAAATATCCATGATTTGATGTTTGTGGGAAGAAAGAGGAAAAGGAAAAAGAAGACAAACAAAATTTTACAAAACAAAATTTATATGATTTTTACTTCTTTTTTTTCATTTACATAGAAAAACAAAAGTTTAAAAAAATATACTTTAAAATACCGTCTTACCCTTATTTTTTTCAATAAAAAGTTAACAATTTTAAAGGAGGGAGAATTACTGTACATTTTGGCATAGTTCAAGGAATGTGTACTACTAATAATGAATTTCAGGGATTATAGCTAATATTAGTGTAAAATTCAGAGACTATAGCTAACATTATCCCAATAAAATAAAGTTAAAAGTGAAGAAAAAATGCATAACATTCAAATCTTTTCCAGAATATTTTTTTTTTCCAAAATTTCTAGATTTTTTTTAAAAACTTTTTAATTTCTTCAATTATTAAATTTATGGCCTCGAAAATTCTAAAATATCCATGATTTGGTGTTTGTGGGAAGAAAGAGGAAGAGACCGTCTTATCCTTATTTTTAACAATAAAAAATTAACAATTTTAACCAATGAACAATTACTGTAAATTTTGGCCTAATTCAGGGATATCACAATGTGGAAATAGCCCGAACCATACATATCTTTGCAAAAATTAATCAACTTTCATTTAATGATTTCTATTGGAATATCACACTCACAATTGCAGAGGGCTATTAGAAACTATCTAAGCATCATGATATGACATGTGTCTACACTTCAAAGGTTTACCTAACCTTAAATATTCTATACAAATTGATCTCAATGCGGTCTAATTAAAACCCAAAGCTGTACTCTTGATTACCAACTGCCTTTCTCCATTGAAAGCCCTAATTTTTTTTCCTCCTTAAAATATATCCGACCCCTGACCCCCTCTGGAAGTACTTATTCTCTCATTGGAGTTTTAAGAATTTGAGATAGTCATATACTTCCCACGTATATTATATATATGTATTAATTAGTATCTGTTGTAGGTATATATTTTGCACATGAAGTCTTGCAAACCTTTAAGTACCCGAAAACGGTAAAGATGGTGATGTTAAGTTAGATACAAGAAGTGGAACATTTTTACGGCAAGGTTAATATTTCCTTCTCTTTTGCTCTTTCTTCACTTCCCCGTCTATTATTTAAATTTTCAATATCATCCATACTTGAGGAACAAGATTGGTTTTCTCAGTCAATTTATCTGATTTTTTTTTTGTTTTTATTTTTCTTCTGCTAATTACTCTCTTTTGGATTACTTAGAATTTCATTCACTAAATGTGTTGTACCAACCTAAACTATGCATGCTTAGATACATGTTCTCTTGCGATGGATAAAAAGAAGGATTGATAGCTTAGGCCTACTGTTTACACCCCGAAAAAATTCCATTGGGTAAAAGTCAATGGCTCAAAGGAATTAAAGGCTCAAATTAAATAATAATCCACCCCAAGCACCCACTTGGAACGTAAAGAAGAAGGCACGAACGGTTCTGACACACAAAGAATTTGAAGGCAAAGGGGAATTTCCAACATAATAAACGGCAGCGTGGGACCTCTGGGGGGGACCAACTTGACAACTTGATCAAGGCTCCTCACTGCCTATAAAAGGAGTAGGAACCAACTTCTCAAAGGACCAAAAATTAATTAATCAGTCTCAGTAAATTGATCTCTATCAATTTCTGAACACATGAACCCTTAACCAGGTTTCATGGTTTGACAAAGGCTGGCTCTTGTGGCAAAAATTGCTTCTTTCGTTGTATGAAATCAAGATGCAGTTTCTCTTTTTGTCTCTTCGAGACATTTATGCAAACGCCTAACTTTTTTTCTTACCTGCTCCAGTAGTTTCGTCATAATGGTTAGCTTCATCATGCACTAACATTCTTTCTGACTAAATATTGTTATAAGGGTTAACCTCATTCCGACTACCAATTCATGGATAGTCATTGGGGCTTGCAAAGATTAACCTTCTTTCTAACTAAACATTTCCATAAAAGTTAATTATCCCGACTAACTGGTTCATGCAGTGGCAGGCCGAGCAAGGGGCAAGGAGGGTCACTTGACCCTTCGGCCAACAGAAAACTCTTCAGGTGGAGATGGCTTGACCCCTGTCTTCTGCTCAGCATCTTGGCCTGGGTTGCCTACCAGGTGTTCGACGGAATGCCTCTATGAAGATAAGCATTGGAGAAGAAAACGTTCGGTTTTTTTGTTTTGTCTTTGGCCTCACTCAAATGGTGTCGTTTTAATTAAGTGAATTTTTTTAGTGGTCGTTTTGATGTAGTGAAAAAAAAAAAATACAAAACAAAACCTTATTCGAATCGCATACGTGAAGAACGTTTCTTTAGATTTGGGGACCGTCAGAGGTAGGCCTAGGCATATTGTTCCGAAAAACCGAAACCGTCACGTTCCGTATCATAACAAACCGAAAAAAAAAAACAAATAGTAAACCGAATGGATGATTGGTACGGTACCGAAACCGTGCCGGTTCTAGTGTTAGAGAATACCGTACCGAATCGGAACCGAACCGGTTTAAATTTGTTAATTAATTAAATAATTAAATTAAATATAAAAATAAAAATAAAAACTGTAAAAATAAAAATAATTAAACAAGTAAAAACTTAGTTAACTTCATCAGTTCATCACTTTCTCCTCTTCTGCGTAGCCGCTGCACACAAAAGAGAATGAAGAAAAACTAAAAACCCGCCGCCCATCTCTCCGTACGCCTCCGATAAAAAAATCTTTCTTGTTCCTTGCCCATCTCTCCGTCGCCTCCCATCGCTCCTCACTGCTGCTCTCTCTCTCTGTTGGCCTCTCCTTGATGGCTGAGGTAATACAACTTCATCTGCTTATTAAATTGTGAAATGGAAATTTTAAACATCACAATCTTTCTATCATTGTGTTACACAAGAAAAATCTGATCTTGACTATGAAACAAATAAGGTACCATAAAAGAGGAAAGCAACGTGGTATATAATGCTATTGCGATTTTTTTTTTTCCGTTCATTTTCTACTATTTATTTATATGTGGCACGTTATTCTTATTTATTGTTTGATTTTGATTTCCACATTCAACCACCAGTCCTCGTCTGAATGTTTTAGTGGAAGTCCCTCCCGCTTAAATAGTAACATTATCATTTAATATTAGGTTGTGGGTTGCTGACGATGAGGATGACTATGATAATGGTTTCTAACTTTCAACTATTACCATTATTATACGATAAACGACCAACAACTTAGAAATGAGTTGTGCTAAGAACATAAATCGTCGGTCGGCATAGATCCAACAATGAATGGAGGATCTACTCCCACCAACGGCCTCAACTTAGTTTTTTCTTTAGAAAGTAGTTATTTTTACTTACCTGCGAGAATTGCATCAGCCATTATTCACCACTGACATTTTGCTTGGTATAGATAGCGTATATCGATTAATGCTGTGATTATAATATTTACACATGAAAGAAAAGAACATGCATTTATTTAAATCCAAGATTAGCATCCTTCCTTGTCTATTAGCTGGAAGAGACCCTACCATGCACTAATTATTGATGAGTGGAAGCTGTGCTTGATTCATGTTTATATTGCTCAGTGGGTTACCAGAGAGCTTGGATTTAGAAAAATAGGATGGTAATCATCACTTCGGTGGAAACGTTGTATAATGTATATCATGATTTGCATTGAATTTGGCTTAATTTTTTGATAGAAACCGTACCGAACACAATTAGTACGGTACCAATTTTATATTTTGAAAAACTGTACCATACCGAACTCGCCTAAAATTATTTAGTACGGTTCCAATATTACCTCTATACCAAACCATACCGAAGTATGCCCAGGACTAGTCAGAGGCGACCATGGGACTTGACAGAAGCATAGATAGCTTGCGATTTCGTCTCTCTCCCACCACCAACAGTGTTGTCGGCCGTCGCACTAAGTCGTCGAAATCAACAGAGAGAGATGTGAAGACAATACAGGTCGGTGGTTTCTTCCATTAAATCAAAGTATATTTATTCCTAACTGCTAAATTCATAATCCTAGATGGCTAAATCTAATTCTCTTTGATTAATTGATATAATTTTAATTTTTTATATGAATTTTTTTGAACTCTGAGTTATATGATAAAGATAATATTGTATGAGTTTTATTTTGATTAAAATTTGATAATTGAATAGTGAATATAATTGGATAATTTATCCTTGGGCAATTGGGCGTTTGGGATTGGTTAGGCCAGTTATTTTAGAGAATTGGCCTTATCAGCTATTAGGGAGGGGAGTGAGTACTAGCCTACACCAGGTAATTGCTCAAGCGGTTGCTTTGACGATATCCGTGTTTCTCTGCGTCTCTTGCCCTCAATCTCACTCTCAGCCTCTGGAGGGGTTTGTGGCTTTTCTATTTGATTTTCTATTAGAAATAGAATCCTATCAATAGTAACAAAGTTTGAAGTTTTGTACGAATGATTTATCCAATCCAAGTGGTCGGCCATGCGTGATTAAGATAGATATTTACCCTTTTAATTAAAGTATATTGTCCATTCCAAATTATCCAATCCAATCAAGTTTTGTACCAATTGGCCTTAGGATATTTAAATTTAAATTAAAAATAGATATAAGATTTGATTTGGTTGGCTATACTTGTTATTGAAGCTATAGGGGTTTGTTTAAATTTTTCCTAGCCCATCAGAATACTCTCAACTAATTTTTTAGCTGGTCACACTTGCATGTGTACACATATTTTGATGTTTTATATGTTGACCCCCTCGACTAAAAATTCTGGGTCCGCCACAGGGTTTATGGAAAGTCATCCCAACTATCGATTCACGGAAAGTCATCTTGACTACCGATTTACGGATAGTCATTTTGACTTCCAACTCATGGCCAATCATTGAGGTATTCAAACCACCTTTTCGAAGTTTCACCCTTACCTTTTAGCGCTCTGTCATCTTATGGCGTGATTTTTGACTGATATTCATTTCACTTGATGATTTCAAGAATTTCCATCTAGATACGAACTTGAATGCAAAGTAAATAATTTACTTTTATGTACTTGTAATTTCAACTTTTGCTCAGTCCAATTCCAGTACTTTTACAGTCCAATATTTGAACTTTTATTTCCATCTTAATACAAACCAAATTTTCTTAAGTAGCAATTAGTACTCAGGATACACTATCCAAATGTGGTTCATGACCATCTAAGTCGGGATACCATCTTTGAGCATTGGTCTGAATACTTTAATTCCAACTTGAGGGAACCCGTGACTTCTGACCACTTGACTACTGAAATAATAACGTCGCCAACCTAAATATCATAGCAAGTAACTAAACTTGGACTACACTGGAAAGAAAACCATTAAAATCCTTGAAAAAAGTATTGAAAAGAACAGTGCATACTAATCTTGGCTGCTTGCCTCACGATCCTTTTATCAGAAGAAATGTTCTTGGGCTGAAAACAGAAACCATCTACACTGTCTAGTAGCTGCATCTACTAGTGACATGCTTGGACCCACACCCAAGTTAAAGGCCTACTAGCTTCCTGATCTACCCTTTTAGGGAATGACCATAGTTAAAGGCTCATTGCCCTCACCCATCTAGCATCATTTACATCACATCACCTACAAAGAGTGACCCTACAAGTGGTCCACTCCATCACTCCGCAGACTCGGTTCCACGTGAAGATCCGACAATAGGTCCACTTGACTCCTAAAATGAAAAAACCTTTTGGGCAGGAACATCTACTGTTATTAGAATTTTTGGCCAATCGAACTGCATAATCTACATTTAGATTTTGATTTTAAGAGTTGAAATATGCTCAATTACTTGCTTATTTATGTAGTCCAATGTGTTGTTATTGGCACTACCAAAAAAAAGGTCTTCCTGCATTATCATAACACAATTTTTCGACAAGTAAAAATTAACCACCTAATTAAGTGAGTTTGGAATTTCATCTCAAAGACCTTGGTGGTGTTAGGTGTTAAACTATTTATTATACGTAGTATTTAGTTCTCAAAAATTTCAACGTGGGATTGCTATTCTTCAATATACAATATTTTACATATTTCCTTAGACATCGAAAACTTTTAGCCAATTCATTATTCAGATTTCCAAAAATTAAGACCTTTATAATGATAACAACATGTGGTTGACATACTGCAGGTATATAAGCTGTTGCGTGCTAATTATGCTAATTCACCTGAACGATCTACCATACATGTTAAGCTTAGAACTTAAAACACACATTTACATGTTATAAATACGTATTAGGAAATTGTTTTAGTACGCAGCTAACACTGGCACTAGGAGTGACAGAGAGAAGGTTCGTTTGCGGCTGAGAAGGACATAAGGGCAAATAATGGGAAAATGTTGAAGCAGAGGTCACAAAAACACCCCAAAAAATTCGACTACGTCAAGTTCAAATTCTCAACTTTCAAGCTTTTCAGGGATTTCTTAAATTCAATCACCAAACATATCTAGTTATTTTATTTCTTGAGGTGTGTCATAAGAGTTGTCTTCTTTCCGACTAACCAGTTCATGGACTTTCAGTTGAAATTCGCTGAAGATTAACCTTATTTATGACCATTCGGTTCTATAAGGGTTGATATTATCGACTACAGGCTCACGGAAAGTCGTCCTGACTACTGGCTCACGGACAGTATTCAACCATCGTTTCACGGAATTCCATCTCAACTACTGGTTACACGGAAGGTCATCTTGACTGATAACTCATGGCTGGTCGCTAAGGGAATCAAACCTCCTTTTCGACGTTTTGCCGTTGCATTTTAGTGGTCTGCCATCCCATGGTAGGATTTATGACTGATATTCATTTCAATTGATGATTTTTGGAATTTCTTGCTTGATACGGGCTTGAAATGGTAAAAGAAATAATTTACTTTTTTGTACTTGTAATTTCAGTTGTTATTCAATTCCAGTACTTTTACATTTCTGTATTTGTACTTCCATTTCCATTTCAATACAAATAAGATTTTCTTAAGTAGTAATTGGTATAGCGGGATATACCATCTAAACGTGGTTCACGACTTACCAAGTCGGGATACCATCTTTGTGCATTGATCTGAATACTTCGATTCTGACTTGAGAGGACCTAGGATCATTGTCTATTTAACTGCTGAAATAACAACAATGCAAACTTGAATATTATGGTGAAATAAACTTCTGACTTGGGCATCACTAGAAAGAAAATATTTCAAGTCCTTGAAAAAGACATAGAAAAACACAGCACATGAGAATTTTTGTCCACCTACCTCACAATCGCATTGATCAGCAGAAAAGTTCTTGGGCCAAAAATGGAACCCATTTACACTGTCGATTAACAGTCTTCTATTAGTGGCACGTCTACACCTGAGTTGAAAGGTCTATTTAAGGCCCATCACAATTAGCCCAATCCAGCATCTCTACACCATTCACCTCAAAAGAGATACCCACGAGTGGTCTGCGTCTCTCACTCTGCAGACCAAGTTCCACGCGGAGGTCCAGCAAGTGTTGCCTCAGGACATTCAACTCCTAAAACGAGAAAAAAAATTTGGGCAGGAACAAGGTGCAAGTAATAATGAATATATCTCCTCGGGAAAGATGGGACAAGCTCTTTGTTTCTATCATCCCTATGTAAACAGGAAAGTCCATAGCCAAGTCTGCGTAAGCATCAGTGCACAACAGATGTTGTCAATAGCAAAGTTACCTGGTTCGGTCGAATGAGCACCGACCCGCGATCCGGAACACCCGACTCCAAACGGGGTACGGTTCCGATCCAGATCGTCAAATTGAACGACCCGGATATTCAAGATGATTTGAGGTTGAAGATGACTTGTTGTAATCTGGTTTTTGTGTTTGAATGATCCACAAAATCAAATTTTTTCTCGCTGCCAAATTTGGTGCCCACAGCCCATATACTCGCCCACCCGATTATGTATACCCTAACGTACCGGGATCCATTTAACTTGTCGTACCCCGTACTCGATTCCAATTTTCGTACCGGACCGACCCGCGAATCAGGTAACATTGGTCAATAGCAGAGGAAGCTAAGAGTTCTTGAGGAGGAGAAAGCTGAGTTTTTGAAAAAATTTGAAGCTCTTGAAGAGGAACTAAGGCAGAAGAATAAGAACAGTAGACGTCCTTGTATGCCACCGCTACGTGTCTGCTGTTTCGTTTTCGTTTCAATTGTTCTAATGGTTCTATGATTTAGATGTTTAGTTCAGTTTGCTGGACAAAGACAAGGTACTAATAGAAGAAGGATGTGAGAGTAAGGGGGGATCCATGTCACTGGAGAGTGGAGAGATAGCTTGCGAAAGTTGAAGCTCGCCATGAACAACTTGCAAGGAAACTCAACGTTGTTGATTAATGGAATGAAGTGGCCTTCAAGAATATAGTATTTCTGGTTTGCTACAAATATATAGATCACATTTTAGACCCTACTAGCTAGTGAACCCATGTGATGCTGCGGTATATTTCAACTGTGTCCTCTACCTAAAAACAATTAGTATGAGTACGATTCATAATCAACATCAATATCATTGCTCTGTGCATACAATTACACAGTATAAAAATAACTACATTATCAAAGATGCATAAAACGAAAACCATTATAGAATAAGAAGAATTAAATAGACAATTAGCATAACATGTATTAGTCATTGCTCCAAAATAACTACATTGTCTCCATTAATAGTGTTACAAAACAATAGGCGCTCCTTCCCTGTCTAATTAAAAAAAATTCTAAAAAACATGGACTTATGACCACTGTTGAGAAAATATAGTCAATGCCTCTATTGACTACTGATGTTCACTCCCTCTACTTGCTTTCTTCACTCATCTTTCTCATTTGGCTTGCTAGAAGAAAATGTAGGTTGATTGAATGGGTTGGTAACTTAGTAAGAAAATACTGTCATGAATGAAGATTATTCATGGGCTTATTAATTCAAATTCAGAAGAGGGTAGACAATCAAATATCTATAGCTAATTGAAAGGCACAATTAAGCAAAAAAATGTGAAATAAAGTTTTTAATCCATTTCGACACCCAATGGAATGTACAGAAATGGCTATAACAGAGTTTCTGTTATTCGTATTAACAGCTACTCTAAGAGGAATGTTTTTATGCGGTGCTAACGATTTAATAACTATCTTTGTAGCTCCAGAATGTTTCAGATTATGCTCCTACCTATTATCTAGATATACCAAGAAAGATGTACGGTCTAATGAGGCTACTATGAAGTATTTACTTATGGGTGGGGCAACATAGATGAACAACAAATATAACTGGAAGAAATACATAAAAAGTGATGTATCAACAAACAGCGAACATTCATGCAATGAAAAACACAAACCATCTATGCATGAACAATACTAAAGAGGCAAAGAGTGAACTAAACTATTGATGAAGAAAAGCTTTCTCAAGATTGAGACTTAATGTTTTCGCTACACGCACCAACTGTAAACCTCTAGAAGCACTATGAATTGTAGAATACTACAAAACTGCTCCACCTAAAGGAAAAAGAGAGCACTATTTCAAGTTTAATCACTGTATGTATACACCTTTAGTTAAATTGAAACATGATCCAATTTGAGTAGGAAGAAAAGTCATTTTGAAAGCTTCTTTTTCATTTTAGTAGGAAGAAAAGTGAAACTAAACTCTTCAGTAAGAATCTTAATGATTTTAACATCACAAATTGGTTCAAATTGGTACCATGCATAATTTCTGAAAAGTTGGACAAAGCTAAATTACTTGCAATAAGTGATAATCATTTCCAACACCAGGCCGCAATGACCTAGAGATATAACAATTTTATATGACATTTGAAATATGTAACTGATGTTTTGCCAATCTAGCTACATCCTTATTAATTTATTCTAAGCCAAATATTCTAACAAATGGGAAACAACTTTTGTGCACTTTATGAATAAAAGAAACCAATACAATCTATCTGGATTTAAACTAATATGAACATCATAAATGCCCGAAATTAGGGAGAAAATAGTTTATCCGCCAAAATATCTTCAAGCCTAATATACATCCTTATTCTTCTTCTACCCTTCCTCTATTCCTGCATAAAAAATTTAAGAGAAACAAACCCAGAATTTGAACAAACAAACTCATCAACATATTGGAAGATCAACCCACAAACTCAAAAATAACGTGACCAATCCAATATAAACTCTTCAATGGGACAGTTTTCATGTATTTCCTTCATTTGTTTGACATATCGTTCCCTTCAACTCACTTGTTTCATCAAAATTCTATTCCTATATGTAGAAAGGATAGTAGAAAAATCAATGATTTTTATAGAAAACTGAATAGAGAAATGAAGAAAATATTCAATGATCTCAATAAAATAAAAACCTCAATGATTTCTTTGCTTCAATGCATATTGGACAACTCCAATGATTTTTTTAGAAGGATAAAATTTTCAATTCAATCAATAAAAAGAACAATAATTGTCATCAAATACAAAAGAAATTTTGATGCATAGATACTGCTTTCTGACATTGATGAAAATTAGAGGAAATCAAGACTGTTTTGACTATCAAAAATCTCAAGCACTTCCTCTTCTTTGCATATTCATATAGGGTCCTTTGAATTATGGGATTGAAAGCAATTTTCATAGTAAGAGTAGAATTGAAAGAAAATTAATACCATACTCAATTCAATCCAACAATCAATTAATACCACATTAGAATGCAACTCACACACACAATAAGAGCGGATTGAAACTAAATTGAAGACGAAATTTATACAGATTTGAAAAAAAAAATCGGAAGTAACACTAACAAAGCAACATTAGGGTTCCCCTATCAAAGGTGGACCACATTAAAGCTGCAAGCATAAAAAAAATCTACAATCTCATTAACTATTAGTCCTTTCTTTTAGTAGAAAGGCTCCATTTTTAAAAGAGCTCATTCACAAAACCAGAAGGAAAGAAAACTATTAGCTTAAAATGCTCCATTCTTAATATATCTAGTAAAACATATAGAGATTCAAAGCGATCAAAAATATGAAAGAATGATTGTGTCTAAATTAAGTTTAAATGTAATCCTTAAATTGAGAAACAAACAGATTATTTCCAATGTTAACTGAGAAACAAACAGATTGTTTCCAATGTTAACCCTACAACCAATTATATAGAAAATAATAGGTTTATAAAACAATTGTCTTTTAATTCAGCTAAATTCATTCATTTCAGTTATTATCAAGCTACATAAATGCATTATAATTAGCTCATTTTAGTAAACCATGTAAGAATAACTAAAGATTGAACTTCACCTCTAAGAGCACCAAAATTAACCATTCCCATTGAATGAAAATACTTTTTTCAATTACACACATACCATTGCATAAACGGTTTAATCGGCATGAACTAAAAATAAACTTGAATTCATTATGTAAGAGCAGAAGATCAAAATCAATGTTTAGGGCTAACATCCAAGTTTAACTCAGATACAATTAGTCTACATAATGTATGAAATTGGAAATGCAAGTTTGGAGAGTATGTAATCAAGTATACAAAAGTAGCAACTTATTAATATGCAAAGAGGTCAAAAATAAAAGAATTAGTTTCTAAGTGAGCTTTCACATTCACAGAAGCCTGCGTCCACTAAAAATTGGCAAGGGACTCAAATTGTCAATGATCACATCAGGTACCTTGTCAGGACCCATGTAAGACCCGTGTCCTGGAGGGAACGGTGAACAATCCTACATTCCTGCGAGGGGGGAATAGTCTGGGAAGGGAATGGTGGTGTGCCTTAAAGGTGTAGGCACACACCTATCTAGCATGAGGCCTTTTGGGAGCTCAGTGGCTTTGGGGGGGATTGGAACCCCAAAGTTAAGCGAGTTGAGGCTGGTGCAATTCCAGATGGATGACCCCCGGGGAAGTTGCACCGTGAGATCCCGAAAACAAAACTGTGAGGGCGAGGCCCAAAGCGGACAATATCGTGCTAGATGAATCGGGACCTGACAGAAAAGGGTCAGGTCTAGACAACCCACCCCGGTTTCACCCCGAAAACCGAGGTAAATCCTGCTCCCGTCTGACACCCCGACACGCAACTAAAGTAAACTCACGAAAAACCACCAAAACACATGCCAGACGCAGGAGAAAATTTAAACATCCCGAAGTCAAAGTTTTACAGAGCATAGTACCAAATACAAAAGAAAGAAAATCGGTAACTAGATACACGCACACGGAAAATTTAAAACACTTCGGGGTCGCTCTCGTAACTTCTATGCCTCCGACGCTGCCTCGACGCCGAAACCCCGCTCTAGCTCCACGACCTGGGGGGCAATTCAAAACCAGAAAAGTGTGAGTGGACCATAAATAAGAAAAGAATTTCCGAAAACCATTTCATAATAAAACCAGGGTTTTAGCCCTCCGTTTTGAAACCACATGCATAACCCAGTTATTTAAAAAAAGTATAAATCACATAAAGATCATCATAAAAACATTTACAGAATCATTATAAAAACAGTTATAGAAATCATATCATAAGCATCATTAAACCGTATCATAAAACATAAGTCTCCACCAATCATTATCCGATCAAACCTGCTGGACCTATCCGAGTCTTTAAACTCCCGAGTCTTTAAACTCAATCCAGACCTCAATAATATCCGAGTCTTTAAACTCCCGAGTCTTTAAACTCAATAGGCCTACGGGGGAAATATCAATATATCCGAGTCTTTAAACTCAACCCGGGTCTTTGAACCCAATCCGGGCTCGTCCCCCGTCAAATATAATCCGGGTCTTTAAACCCAATCACCAGATCCAGAAAATCCAATCCAAACCGTTTGAAAACCATTTCGAAATCCATATCCAAACCCGAATCCGAAATCACTGGTCTGATGCCCTTCCGACATCCCGAACCGTCATTCCGAACCCAAATCCGGAAATCCACTTTTCAACCTTAAAACCAAATCTCGATTTCCGAAATCCGATTCTAAAACCGAAAACCTTGAACATCGAAATCATGTTCCAAAATCCCTTTATAATCATTGAAAACCCTTATCGTTTGAAATTCCAAAATCATGGCATCATTATAAGAAATCAAACCTTCCTCGTAAAAAGTGCTGAAAACCGTACTTCCTCGAAAAACGTGCAAGTAAGGAAAACCAATTTAACATATTCAACAATCATGATATCACATATAAAACCATAAAACAATTATAGAAAAACAGTTATGCATGCTCGAGTTTAGAGAAGGGGTCCACTCACAGTACCAAGCCCTCAATCGCGTCCAGAACGTCCCGTACGTTCCTCAGCTTCCTCGGGCAACCCTAATCCTGTCACAAGTCACCAAAGTACGTCACTAACACGTCTACCAAGACTCTCCTAATTTTTCCCAAAAATCCCCGGGTCCTAAACGTAACGAAGCGGAACCCTAAACCGTCAACCTCGCAGAACTAACCTCAAACGACGTCCGAACAACCCGAAACCAAACCCATTAGACTCGTCACAACACCTAGACCAAAAACCATGTTAACAACTTCCTCAAGAACCACCGCACGCGCCCCCACGCACCGCCCAAAGTGGTTGCGCATGGTCCTCACGCGCCAGCTACAGTGTCACCAGCAACCTCTGGTCAACCCGGTTCGAACCGACCTCTGCAACTCGAACCGGTGAGAACGGTTCTCCGCCGTCCGTCTACCATTTCCCTTCCTTTTTCTACCCCTAGCTTCGTCCTCTACCCAGTAATCCAGTCCACCATCCCAAACACTTCAACACGACCTCTCAACCAACGTCTCAAGCTCGAAATCAAAACCACCCGTACCCCTGTTTTTCAATTCGGTCACCCGCACACTTCCCCTTCACGGCTTCGATACCAAAACGTTCCTAAGGACCTAAGAAGTCTACTAGGAACAACCAGAACCCTCGACTTGTACTCAAAACCCACGACTCAACGTTTGAACCCAGACTGAAAAACAGAGAACGTCGTGTATTCTCCGTCGTTCCGGACTCCGTCGTGCACTCCCCCGTCACGGCTGCACAACCAGAAGATACCTAGGACCCTACTGAGTCCCCTAGACCTCACTGGACTCCTCGATTCAACCCCAAAAGCCACGACTTGGCGTCTGAACCTAGACTGAAAAACAGAGCACTTACACGGGGAGAAGGAATTACCTGCCGTCGAGCGCCGCCGTGCTCACCGCCGCACTCCCTGAAGTCCACAGAGTCGTCCTTGTTCCCTGTCGAGTCCAATTACACCACACACAGCCACACCACCACCACGATCTCCCAACCTTATCACTGTCTCCCTCTCAATCTCTGGTCACTCCTCACTCATCAATTCACACAAACACACACACAATCGTCGTCCAATTCTCCCAACTCTCTCCCTCTGTTTCTGTTCTTCAAACACCCACGAACACAGCCCAAATAATTGGGACCGTGCACACGCCTAGAATCCTCTAGTCAAGCCCCACGTGTCACCATCTTCCATCTCCTCTCCCAAGTGGCTCAATCTCAGCCCTCCATTTGTCCTTCTCTGTTGCACAAATCCCAAAGTGCAAAAGACCAAAATACCCTTCTTTTAAACCAAAATTACGATTTTGCCATTACCTTTCTAGACCCGTAACTCACACATCCTAACTCCGATGAACACGTGCCGCCTGTCGTTGAACTCAGGACGACAAGATCTACCTAACGGTCCTAGGTCAACGTTTCCAAACCCGATCGTACAAAAAGTCAACTTTTCCCCCTAGTTTAGCCAAATTACGGTTATGCCCTCAACCTTCCGAACATCATAACTTCCTCCTCGGATGTCGGAATCGGGCGTGCCACCTGTCTACGGATTCGTGACGCCCTAAAGTACGTCCTGGTCATCGGTCAAAACTCAATTGAACCCCCGAACTAAAAGTCAACTTTTTGCCCGAACTAGGGGCAAAATCGTCATTCTAGGCTAACGACCTTATCGGGACCAACTAACCCCCGATTAAACTCACTAATCTCATCTTAAACACTTCCTTAACTCCAGTTCCCGGGAGGGGTCGTTACATACCTCACACTTCATAGTAACAGACGAAAGAATAGGACGAAAACTAAGCTAAACTCTTGGAAAACATAATTAAACCATTGTGTTCAGTGAAATGAAAATATGAAGCTAAACATTAGTGTAAATGAACCACTGTGATCGATTATATCAGACTGCACACTTCATCAAATTCACTCCCACATTTATGAAGATTGATATTATTCTCTGCTTATTAAGTAATCAATAAATTAAGAATGGATTTGATTTGATTTAATTAAGATGATCCTTCCTCTAACAATGAACATGAACACTAACCCCAACAATTGGAACTTAAAGCTATGGAGAAAATGTAGGAAACAATAGAAGCATGATCGAAGAGTTTTTATTTTCTTTCAATAGGTGAGTGTCACAAACCCAACCCAACAATTTCATCCTTAATCCTTCCAACAAATGAATATGCAAATTTTACAATCAGCCCACAAAATCCATCTAAATAACCCAACTCAATCATCAATTAAATAAACCCAATATTAAACAAATGCATAAACAAAACCTTACTGCAAATTTGTCGACTTCTTCTTCTGCGAAATTCATACACCAGAGGAGGGTACTCCACTTCTTAAGGAAGGGGGAAAGGATTACGTGAAGTTGTGATGGAAGCAAAAGAGTGTTGAATTCAAAAGTTACATGGGCTGAAGGAGCGGAGGTCGCATAAAGAAGAAAATTGCAGATTTGAGCAACGAAATTGTCGACAGAGCGCAAACGAATTTGAAAAGCAATTTGATGCTGCAAGAGCAAATCGTTGCTACGATGGATGTTAGGCTTGAAGGTTTGTTGGCGTGCGGAAGAAAGAGAAGAAGAAGAATAAGGAAATCGCAAGAGAAGATTGAAACGGAATACACAGACGTTTCTCGAAGAAGCAAGTGGAGCTGATATCGGAAAACATGGAGATGGGTGGGTAAAATCGCAAGACAGGAGAGAGAGAGAGAGAGGGTAAAATTGGGGATTTTGATGAATAAACAGTGTTTTGGATGAAAACACGATACATGAACAGTGATTTCGACTGCTTGGGCTTTAGCATAGATATAAATTACATGGTAATATGGTTCGCAATGTGATCCATAAATATATAAATTTATTTGTATGATCAGTTTTTATAAATTCAGAAGGAGGAAATAAAAGAAGGGAATTAAGAAATTTTGTTTTCTGATAGTTTTATTGTAATTTACAAGTTACCCCTTTTTTTTTTTTTTTTTGAGTGCCGGACATTGTGATTCTTCATTTTGAAGTGTGATTCAGTTCAATTCTATTGTTTTTTCATCACATTTTAAGGAGAAAAATTTTAAGTTTATACAATTAAGTTTAATTCGATTTATTCATGCTAAGACTTCTGTCGTTAATCTGCTACCTATGATTGTAGAATTAAATAGAAGCATTTGTAAATAATTAGTCAAGCAACTAGCAAATAACAAGGCAGCACGGAGGTGCTCCTCCAACTAATTTTAGCCTTATATTTAAATTTTGGTAGGAAAGTTTGGCCAAGCAAAAACCAAGAGCATGCTTTCTGTCGACAGAGAAAACATTGATGATTGAAAGGCAAAGGAAACATTTGTAATTTTCCATAAGAAAGTTTGCAAGTTTACATTAGTGAGAGAAATGAAGAGAACACTTACATGACCCGAAACTTTCGTGAAACCCAAGCTGGTACAAAGATAAGACGATGGCCATTCTGCTCCTATTTTATATTATTCTTAAGAAAAAAATCTGTCCACCGTGGCATTAGGAAATGTCAATTAAGCCCGTTTTACATCAAATAAATTCATTCAAATGTTATTACTCATCATTATCTTGCATTTACCCCCTAACTCTCATTCCTAAATTTATCTTCCCCAATAACAATTGTATGCTTCTACATCTGAAAATCTGGGAATTTCCGATGTCACACAAATCTGCTACTTATTTTTCTTGCCTATGCTATGTAGAGACCGATAAGGGGGAAAGGAAAACAAAGACCACTTAAAAATAAATAAATCATGAGGAAGATTTTATTTACGTAAGAATAATGGATCATGAGTGCCATTTGCTATTCTAATTATACAACGCATTTTTGTTTTCCATATATAATCAGAAAAACATCGGAGCGCATCTAATGAAACACTACACAAAAAAGGACCACAGAAGCTTCCCATTCATCTTCATCCTAAGGAATAACCACTGCCTCCCCTTTCCACCATTTCAGTCATTCTATTCAGGTTTTTATTCTTTTTGTTTTTCCCCTTTCCTATCAAGAGTTATTTTTACAGTATGGAGTATGCTCGAATCACCTCAACAATTGGCGCTCGACAAAGTGGGCATTTCCCTCCGCCACGGACCAACTCGTTGGCACATTTGGAACAAGTGCACATGTGACCACATCTGCACCAAAACGGAAAAATGGAAAGGGAAACCCAAAGAACAGTATATTATAAGATATGAGATGGTAATCACACTGTTAAGTTCAAAGATAGTTACTGAAAATGAATCTGTCACAGTTATAAGCACTGCATACCTGTACAAGAGAGAATTGATCTGACTATCACAACAAACACAACAAGTCCCTTTTCTCACATGGCCCCATTTTGAGCCATCCTCTGATGTCCCAGCACCCAACCCTACAATGTTTATTTGCATTTTTCATATCAATCATCAAAAATCAATATTGAAAACCAATCTAAAAGATTAGCTTCAATGGAAGCAGAGGCTGTGTTTAAATGCAAATACACAGAATAATTTTCAGAAACCAGCATTGAAACTGAAACCAACCTTTTTCACCAGATGAACGATTCAAAGCTGCCGAGACTTCCTGTCTAACAGAACGTTGCAACTCCAACTGCATATCCATGCAGGCCTCCAGCATCCTCTGCATGTGGCTCATGCCTTGCTGAAGTCTCGCCATGTCTGCTCTCAGATCATTAATCATCTCCCACTCCTGCTCCGTGCCACAATCCACATTCAGAGATAGGAAAGGAGGGAAAGGATACTAAAAACTAGGCACATCACAGAATGTAGATGTAGAATAGAGACTAAAAGGGCACAGTACACTCCATACAGGCCTTGGCATTATACTCTTGAAAACTATTACACAAATAATTTTCTTATACGTAGAAAGAAATCTTAATGGAAGTCAACGATGAATGGCCATTAAATATCAAATCAGACGACAACCTTCCAAATAAATTCTGAAGTAATAGGCATTATACCATTTCTAAATATTGTAGTTACCATAAGACAATTAAAGATAAAAATTAGTGAAACAACATCATGATATTTAATCCTACAGGTGATATAATATTAAGGTCCCAATTCCTAATGACCAGAAAAATGAATTAAAGGTAGAAATAGAATTCTTGTTTCTAACTTAAACTAAATGTATAGAACTAGAAATAGAATTCCTCAATTATAGTTATATATTATATATATTGATGGAACCATATTATATATAATGTACAGAGATATAGAATATATAGATCAATATAACAAAATCAATATTCATTAGAAAATATCTATTCAATGGTAAGCACTTTTTTCAATATGCTAAAGATGTTTAGTATTATATATTTAATAGAAAACATTATTTTTTATATTTATTATATTCATAATATGTTTTTTTTTCCGTAATATGCGTAGCATAGTTTAAGACCTCAAAAGCATAATGATACAATAATGGCATGTCAGTTAAGCCACACCTTTTAAGAAAAATATCAGAAAGCCTGAAAAAAGTGCATTTAAATAATAAAAACAATATGCCATCTGATATCAAGTGCCAAAAAAGTTTGACAAGAAAGGCTCACTATTTCTGAACGTTGCATGCTATGACGAGACCAGCCAGTGTGATGTAAGTCCTGATGCCATAATGGCTGTGGTGGGGGCACTGGTGGAGAGGGTAGAACAAGTGAAGGTCTGTTGATGGCATCATGTTGATCTTCATTCTGCTCATCCCTCTGTTGCTCCTGATCCTGCTCTGGTGAAGCTGGAGTGGACGTTGGCAAGTTTCTATGCAAATCCCAATCGATGGGAGCACCACTTTGCCTTTCAACATAAGACTGTATTAGTTGATCCAGACTTTCACGGAATCCACTGCGAAGAAGATTAGAAACACTTCTCCTGCAAAATCAAAAACCATAACCATCATAAAAATAACCTATTCTTAAATATATGTTGCTTTCACAGCATACAATTCCTCTATAATTGATCCAATACCTGCTCAGAAGTTCCCTGAGCTCCATACTGTACACGTTATCATCATCTGGTGGATGAAATCTATTCAATCTTCTAATAGGAATGGATCGGCGATTTCTCACAGGACCAGAATGCCCTTCGGCCCAACTTCCAACAGCTTCCCGAGAACCATTCTCATGCCAAGTCCCCTGGGCTTCCTGTTGATGATCTGTTTCTGCATCAACATTTCTGGGAGTCTCCTGAGGCCAATTATTGACTGAATTTTCGGGCCAATTTTCAGTTGTATCTTCAGCATTACTCTCTCTCCATTCATTAAACTGACCGAAGGTTGTCTGCTGCCAGTTTCGTGTCTCATCTTCAGAAATTGGCTCCTGCCAATTGCCTCCTTGATTAGCAGTTTCTTGCCAATCAAGACGCTCGGCAGCTGTGTTGCTTTCCAAGCTCCCCACTTGTTCAGGAAACTGATTGATGTCAGTTCCCTCACTTCCCGGCTGCAATTGCTCATGATTCTCCAGTTGGACATCCTGTGAAGCATTTGTTTGACTGGGTTCACTTCTAGCATCAATGATATTACTGTTAGTGGTAGAATCAGTATGGCTTCCAACTTGACCACGAACAATAGTTTCTAATCTGGAGCGGAACCCTTCCCTGACAAGTAAACAGATTTGTCATTATGTTAAGAACATAAATTCTCTTTTTTATTTACCCATAAAAACTCATCTGAAACTTCAGTGGATATTATTACAGCATTAAATCCAAATAATAAAGGAAGCCAGAGTAAATATGTAAATCAAACAAGCACATTCTATTAATTCTAGATTGTTTTATCATCCCAACCATAGCATAGGCACCGATTATAGTACGTAATATTTACTGCACATTTATTCATCTAATTATACAAATACATAAATGTCAAATACATAAATGTGATCACAAAATAAATTCTCTAACCTCAGCCAAAGCTTCAAACCGATTGAAAACGTAATTTTTTCTAGTACAGCCTTAGAATAATCAATAGATTTCCTTCGAAAAATAAACATACATCTCGAAAAAAAAAAAAAGTTTATGATTCTAAAATGGATGACTTGTTCCTATCTTTTGTTTTTCTAGGTAGATGCATTGCAAAAGACAGACCCACGAAAATTATAAACAAAAGGATAAAGTGAAATAATGATTTTAAGTGAAAGAAAAGAAAGAAAGTGATGAGACAATCAAGAAAACATAAGAAGTATGGTATAACTAAAACCATCACCTACCTTAAACCAGATACGGTGTGCCGCTGTCTCAACTGAACTAATTCACCAGCAGCCATAGAAGGTGGTCTTTCTTCTTCAACAGGTCTTTCGTTTCGCAAGAATCTACCTCTGAGTAATGACTGCAAGCATTTAATTTTATTAGGAGCCAGATCATGGCCATATATGCAAGAAATTTGACCTCTACATTATCATCATACAGGGGAACTTCAGGAGCAAGACAGGGAAAAAAAATGCGCAATTCAATTAAAGTAGGACAAAACAATGTAGCTTCTAACATGCATATTTAGTCACAATATAGGCCATTGTAATCAGAGTAGGCATATATGGGAAACCTTATGAATATGCATGAATTTTAAAAGGGGGAGAATATTAAAGACTATTATGACATACATAGGAGCCAACTAGTAACTTCTCTTCCCATATTGACATAACATAATCATTCACCTAAGATAACTTAGGGTCTGAGTAATTGTATTTTGTGCAGGTTGTAGAGAAATTAATTTGGACAAAACAAGTGAAGATAATGATGAAGATGCAGGCGGAAATAACAACCAAAAATTATATATTTGTGAAAAGGCAAAGATGATGATATCTGCTGAAACAAAATCAAAATATAGCAAAAAGGGAGAAGAAACAAAAAAACCCCAATGGCTAAAAGCTCTGGATCTGTGGCTCATGCTTACTTATCCACTAAACATATTACGAACATTTAATCTGCTACTCACATAACAATCACTGTACTCAAATATTTTGATATTCTAAAGAATCTAGACACATTGCATAGTTAATTAAAGCTTTACGTAGTACTTCACAAATTTTATAAGGCTACAATTGTAGAATTCTCATTCATTGCTGAAGACAGTATTAAGAATTCACTACACACCCCGCGTGAGCAAATTGATTTATGTTTAAAACAGAAATAAAAGAAAAACCATCTTGAGACAACTGACCTGAATGCGGTTACGATGAGCGAAATCAGAAACAGCCCGATGCTCCACCAAAGACTGGAGCTCCCTTTGTCTTTCCCTTTCAATCCTCAAAAGCAAATCAATTACAGCTTGTCTTCCACGCAACCTCAACACGTCCCTGCGAACATGCTCCGGTTGCCCTTCCTCATGGTCAGCAACTGACACATCAGGAGCTCTGTCACTAACAGTCGTGACTTGACCTTCCCTCCGGCCCCCGCGTGCTCCTCTTTGCTGACTTGCCATTTGCACCCACTCACGAACAATTCTTACCCTTTCACGTTCTGTCTCACCAAGCCATTCCGCTCTAGGACCATTATTTCTCTGAGAAACATTGGATGGATGATCACTAATGCCAGTTTCCATCCATCCACGTACAACCTGCCTCACCCTCTCCCTCTCAACTTCGCCAAGATCAGGAGATTGCTCCCTACTAGACACATCATTTGCACCACGTTCATGTTGTGCACCCACCTGATCATGTGACCAAGTCCCATACTCATTCTCACTCTCACTCGCATCCACCAAACTACCCTGATTTTCACTCCCCCGACTATCAGACAAATTTGCGGTCGACTCATTAGTATTAGACTCAACACTCCTCTGCTGCCTCAATCTTTCCCTCACCCTTTCACGCGCTCTATTCAACAAATGCTCATCCTCTAACTCCCTCCACATTTGCAAAATCGCTGATGCCTGAGTGCTTGGCCGCTCCACAGCCCCCTGCCGCCTTGAAGTAGGGGACTGCGACTCCCTCAAGAAAGAGGAATCAAGCATTGAAACGGTATGCAGCCCTGCCAGTGCCATCAGCTCAGACTCACGATTCCTCCTTTCAATTGTAGTTATCATTTCTTGTGCCTGCCGTGCAGCCCAACGGCTCAAAATCCGCGAGTGGTGACGCCTTGCAGCAGATGACTCTGCTAAATCATCACCCGCTAAATCCAACCTTCGTCTCCTCCGCACAAGCTGCTCACCCTCGTCATCATCATCAGGATTACGAGGAGAACTACATGATGCAAATGACATACATTCATCCAAGTGACCACGCATGAATTCCTCAAATCCACGCTCAAAATCAGCGCAGGCATCAGCGGATTCTGGCTTCTGTTGTAGCGGCTCAAAATCCGTCATTACTAGCCTATCAAATCCCACACTAGGACACCAAGCACCAACCTTTTCCCAAGTTAAATTATTCAATTCCCACAACCCACCTCAACCTTAACACTCCTTTTCCAAGCCCAAAAGTCAAAATAAACATAATAAATTAATTAAAAAAAAGTTTCAGCTAAACCAACATTCACAATCTATATCAATTACAGAACTAATCCCAAATTGATACCCAAAATCATCAAATTACGAAATCGACGAAACAGTGAGCAGTAACCTAATCAAAATCCAAATTCATTCATAGGTTGTAAACGCACCCCCTAATAACAAAATTGCAAATGAAAATCGAGAATTAGATGATTCCAAGAAGAGAAAAACGAGAAATTTGGCGGCCAAATAAATCGGATTAAGGGCATTTGAGGAAATGTCGGAAATTTCGATTGGTGCGAAGAAGACGTACCTCTGAAGCTTGAATGCCTATTTTCTAATCTCAGTGGTTGTGTGTGAGAAAGAGGGACAGAGAGAGAGATTCGTCTGTAACGATTCAGGCAAATGCGAGTGAAAGAGAGAATTGTTGAAGACGCAGAGAACGAAAAAAAAAAACGATGGAGAGAGATCAGAGAAGAGAATGATAAAGAATTTATAAATTAACATTTCAGAGACATAAATGAGAGAGAGAGAGAGAGCGAGAGCGATACAAAAGGGCAGAAAGAGAGAGAGAAGAGCGGCGGTCTATTAGGTGATGCCACGTACGTCTTCGGATTCTCATTTTAATTTCATTTTCATTTTTATGTGGGTCATCGGTATTTTCCACGTCACGTCATAAATTACAAAATTATGTGGTGATATTTTACTTGGCAATTTAGCTCAGTTTTTTCGATAATTTAGCTTTACTTTCCCATTTGTTTTCTCAATAATGTTTTGGTGCCCTTAATTCTATACGAACAATATATCCTTCCCGCTTTAATAAAAACCTTTTTGTTTCACTTTTGTTTATTTGTACGACTTAATTTGACAAGATTATACGAATTGAAAAATCTGATTTCGTAAATCATCATTGAAATTCTAGTGCAGATCGGTCAGACATACATGTATATCAATCAAATTAACAATATCAGTACAATTGAGATCTTCATAATAAATCGTCTATTTATGATATTATGTTAAAACTTGAGTTAGAGGAGCTAATAGTAGGTTCATGAATGGATTGAATTCGTTTTGGATCTAAATCTAGTTATAGTCGAATTATTAAATTTGAATTGTATTCTAAATCATCGAAATAAACTCGTCAATCCATATGCATAAAGTATCAGATTTCAGACCATTCAAAGTATATTTGATTTGATTAATACATAGAAGAAAATCAACATTTCATTAGTAACTACGTTCTTTTTCTTAAATATAGTACCTACTATTTGTTTCAAATTTCGATACTTTTCTATTGATAACAATTTGCTAGGATGTGTTACACATATTATAGAGACTTGAGTATCGGTATATAGGAATAAGTATGAGTGTCGAATCAAGAACTTCCACTAGTTGATTTAATTCTTGAATTGAATGGGATTTGACCATTAATTGTTTTAGCGTTGGATCTGCTTATTTTGTTTTATTTTGTTTATTCCTTTTATGCTAGTAAACATGGGAAACTCGAGTATGGGAATGAGTCTTTCTTCTCATCCCCTTCACATGATTAGGAAACATATTTCATATGTACTCTCAATGCATAAAAAACTCAAATTACTCCCCAAGTCCCGATCACTTCACCACTACCTCCACCTCTCAAATTGCTTCCACAGCCACCTCCACCTCCACCTCCACCTCCACTACAACCTCAACCATATTTTTGACTAGTACCACTATATCTTCCACCACTATCCCAATTGTGTCATTTAAAAGATTTCTTCAAAATATCAAAACATAATTAATTTGAGAAAATCGAAATGCCTTCTACTATTCTGAAAATGATCCTTAAAGGTATTTTGTTCAAAATGAAACGTGCACTTGGTATATGTTGGAATTAGCCAGGAAATAAATGAGGCCCTTGTCTCGCTCCCACACTCATCGGACGTTGCGTTATGGTGTCCTTGTACGCTGAGCCGCCTTGTTTTCCAACGTTGATCTCCATTATTAGTGCCTGGTCCAAATTGGTGGTTTGTAATGGTGTGGGGAGGAAGGCAGTGAAGAATGTAGCTTTACAAGCTGATCAATTGCCATGTTGATGCAGAACTTGGGGAACAAACATTTTTTTTTATCTACTTAATTAATTAATAGCCCTGGACAATTCAGGCCTAATTTATTTATTTTTTTTCTACATAAACAAACAAACAAACATCACTCTAATTGAAATTAATTAACCTAATTATACAACTTTGCTCACATCATTGATCTGACAAGTATCTAAGTATACAAAAGACTTCCAAGAGTAGTCATATTTTATTACTTGACTAATAAGGCAAATGTTATGTATATGTTTAACTTATCCGCCATGTGGTTTCGCCCGGGGTAAAGAACTTAAGAAACTTACATAAAGTGCATACCCGCAAAAAGTCAAGCAACTGAAAGATCTTAAGATAGTGTTACCTACATACATGTATGAATAAAAAACAATCGATGATTTTAGTACAAATAAAAAAAAAATTACAGCAAATGGCCAATTAATTGATATCATGATTGTTGAGCTGATCTTTATATGATGTTGTTCCTGTCCAAAATATTTTTCTCGTTTTAGGAGCCGAATGTCCCAAGACAACCCTTGATGAACCTCCGTGAGGAACCTTGTCTACGGAATGAGGGAGGCAGACCACTTGTGGGGATCTCTTTTGTTGTGAGTGGTGAGGTGTAGAGATGCTAGATTGGGCTGAGTGTGATGGGCCTTCAACTACGGTCTATCCCTAGATAGGCAGACCAAGAAGCAAACAGGGCTTTCAACTCAGGTGCAGGGATGCCACTAGTAAAAGCTGCTATGGTCAGTGTAAATGGGTCCTTTTTCGGCACAATAACCTTTCTTCTTATCAAAGTGATTGTGAGGCAGGCGGACAAGAAATCTCATGTGCTGTTATTTTCTATGCATTTTTCAAGGAATTAAAATATTTCCTTCTAGTGATGCCCAAGTCAAAAATTTATTTCGACATGATATTCAAGTTGACGATGTTGTTATTTCAGTAATTAAATAAACAGTAGTCCCATGTTCTTTCAAGTTGAAATTGAAGTATTCAGACCAATGCACAAAGATGGTATCCCGACTTGGTAAGTTTGAAACATACTTGGATGGTGTATCCCGATGTATCAATTACTACTTAAGAAAATTTAGTTTGTATTGAAATGAAAGTACAAGTACAAAAATGTAAAATTACTAGAATTGAATAACTGAAATTACAAGTACAAAAAGTAAATTATTTCTTTCGTATTTCAAGCCCGTAACAAGCAAGAAATTCTTAAAATCATCAACTAAAATGAATATCAACCGGAAATTATGCTATGAGATGGCAGACCACTCAATTGCGACGGCAAGACATCGAAAATGAGGTTTGAGTTCCTTAGTGACCAACGATGAATTGGCAGTCAGGATAATCTTCTGTATGATCGGTAGTCGGGATGGCTTTCCGTGAAAACAGTGGTCGAGGACTGTCAATGAACCAGTAGTTGGGATGACTTTCTGTGAGTCGGTAGTCAAAAATATCAACCCTTATGACACTGAATAGTTAGAAATAAGGTTAACGACACTGAATGGTTAGAAATAAGGTTAATCTTCCATGAACCTCAGTCGAAAGCCCATGAACTGGCCAATCGGAAAAAGGGCATCTCTTATGACACTTGATCGATCAGAAAGAAGATTTGTGTAGGGAAATGAAGCCAAACATTATGGCATTGCTGCTGCTACGGTCAAAAAGACGGTTAGACAATTGTATAAATGCCTCGAAGAGGTGAGAAGAGAAGATGCATCTTGATTTCCTAGGTTGAAAAATGTAGTTTTTACCACAAGGGCCAACTGTTTTAAACCATGAAACATTGGTTAAAGGCCTTAATAGGTTCAGATTTGATGGAGATCAATTTGCTGAGTTTGATTGATTTATGGTGGGTCGTTCTCTATTTATAGACAGTGAAAGAGCTCTCAACTTGCTGAATTGGGTCCTGAGCAGGTCCCACTTTGCTATTTTTCCCTTTGGGATAGCCCTTCTCTACCTCCATTTTCTTTGTGTTATGTCACCACTGCCCATGTTTTCTTCCTCTCCACGCTCAAAACTGCTTGGCTGGGCTTGTGTTTGTCTTGAGCCTTTAAGTTCCATGCGCCATATTCTTGGGCCCAGAGGGGACTTTTTTTGAGTGTAAATATTGCCACCTGAAATTAAAATGATTTAGTTATAAAGCATTTTAAATTCACATGATCACGTCTTTTGCCCCATCTCTTCACTCCACTTGTACCTTTGGCCGTTCCAACTACAGTCTCCCATAGCTCTGTCTTTCTTACTGTGAATTCATTGCCTTCTCCCATTTCTGGAAAAATCATGACGTCCAAGCTTACCCCTCAACGACAAAGATAAGGATGGTTCTCCTAATTCCTCTATCTCGTTACTCACCGTCATGACTCCCTAGGTCTATAGTCTGGGCTTTGAACCCCATTCAAGTGCTTCTTGTGACATTTTAGAATTCCTCGAAGATGATGGTGAAGTCATCTATGTTCCCAGTCTCATGACTGATTCAGATCGTCGCTTAGCTCTTAGTCCCTACTATAAGGGCTCTCCTTAGAAAGAGCAATAACTCTCAGCCTTCACTTAAGAAACTTCCAAGCTCCTCCCATATATCAATGGAGGTCATCTGGGTCATCTGAACCTTGCACGTCCTTGGAAATAGCAGGTTAAAAGAATGCAACAAATGTACCCAGAAGAGCTATGGAGCAAAAGTATATATCATTTGGTAAGTCTTTCCACTTTTTCCATTACTCTTGACTTTGGTCTTCTGCGCTCCACACCATGCCTCTAGAACAATAGTACAAACGCGTTCGATTTTTGAGTTAGACCTATAACATCGACCCTTCTGGATATGGCTATTCTATTTGGGCGGTCCCCATCGAGGGATGTGGCTAACTTTACTTTTTCTTTTTCGTCCAACTCGAATGAGGATCATGGCCTTCCGATCATCAGGTTGCCTCCAGACGTTCCCTCAATGCTTCTTCTTTCCCAATTTTTATCTATCAAAATCCCATGGATTTAATATCGGATCAAATCATCAGGTCTTGTCAGATTGTTGAAGACAATGTTGAGGATATTCGATATTTGCAAAATGAAGTGTTTTTTTGGCCAGAAAGACAGACTGAAGGTTATGCATGAGAACTCTCATTCTTTAGCATCAACCAATCAATACGTGTTGCATCTCGAATTAAAAAGCAGCATGGAAAAGGTGTCTCTCCAGCGACTGCAAGATGACCTTGCTGCTCTGAAGATTAGGATTGCAAAAGCTTAAAAACATGCTTGAGGATCGAGATTAACCCATCAAAACCATCCTAGAAATTTCTTATCAAAACGGTGACGATGATGGATATGTTTCTTAGGCGGTTGGTCTACCTCTTTCCCTTAGTTGGGCTAGAGAAGATCATGCTTCTTGTTGAGTCCTGCTTGTTGTTGATTCATCATGACTCTACTTTCCTATGTATTTTACTTTCTGATTTCCATGTATCCAGAATATCAAGTACTTATGTTTTTTTTATGAAGATGTCATTTTGGAACTCCATCTCTAGCAATCATTTTTATAAATCTGTTCCCTTTAGGTCTGTGCTGCATGTAGGATTTATTGGTTGTGGAAGTCTAGCATTAGGCAAGACCTCTCCCATTCTACGGGAAAGACGAACACTAGTTGTAACGACCCGTCCCGAATTTTGGACTTAGATTAGTGATGAATTTGAGGATTAGAGCGACTAATCAAGGATTAGTCGATAAATATCGGACGGACGGTGTGAAATGACCGTTTTGCCCCTAAAATCGGGCAAAATGTTGACTTTTGACTTGGACAGTCAACTGGACTTTGACGGATGATTGTAATATATATCAGGACGTTACGAGTCCGTAGATAGACGACACGTCAAAATCGGACGTTCAACTAGAAAGTTACGGGTCTAGAACATTTTACGATACTATTCATGCAAACCGAGGAAATCGACATGTGGCAGGATTTGATTTGGGAAATATCTAGGGAGGACCCACCAGAAGAGTGGCAAGTGTCACCCATCTGATTGGCCCAGAACCCAATATTTTGGGTTTATCTTTATCTCATCAGCCATCTTCTCCATTTTTCCCCAAACCCGTGGAGACCTCCTAACCCGTACACCGCAACCCACACCAAGCACCTACAATCTTCATCTGATGCCCCTGGTGTGTGAATGAAAAAGAGAGAGTGGGAGGAGACGATCGTTATGGTAGCCACAGCGGGGATCGCGACAGCGAGGTAAGGAAACAGAAACTCGAAGCCCTGTTTTGTTCAAATGCAGGAGGACCAAGGATTGTTAAGTAGATAGGGATGTCACAAATCCGTAGACAAGTGGCACGTCAAAATCGGACGTTTGACGGGAAAATTACGGGTCACAGAAGAGAAACGGCATTATTCATGCATACCGAGAAAATTGGACAAATGGCAGTTTTGGATTGGGCTGAAATCTAAGGGGGGTACTTGATGAGTGATAAATGTCACCCATCTAGTTGGACCAAACCCCAATTGTTTGGGATATTATTTCATTCATCTTCTTCTTTGTTTGTTCACACCCAAAACCCACATAACCCACCCCTACCACCACCTTCAACTGAGACCAGAGAGAGAGAAAGAGTGACTGTGATGAGTGAGACACTAGAGATGACGTGGGAGGCAGTAGGATCGTCGTGGATGGCGGAGGAAAACCCAGAACCCAAGTAACCCGCAAAACCCGTTTTGGTTTAAATTTGGATTTTGGATTATGAACGTTTGGGGTTGTTCTTAACGCTTGGGTTGTGTTTATTGGGCCCATACGAATTCCTAGGGATCAAAAAGAAAGAGGAAGGACGGTTGGGCAGCTTAGGCATGAAGCTTGAAGTTGGTCGTGCAGGTTCATGATCGAACGGGTAAATTGTTGCCTGTTTTTCATGATTTTGAGGTTATAGGATTGTTTCTGGGGGGGTAGACGAGGCTAGGGGTCCAAAAATGGTGGGAAATGGTGGTCGGAGGAGTGAAAACCAGTCGGGTCAGATCGCGGGTCTAGTTGACCCGGTTTTAAGTGTCTGTGTCGTCCCGTCGAGAGGTAGACAATGATGATGTCATCATCATGTCATAGGTGTCAGGCCACGTGGCTAATCAAGGGCTACTACATGGCAGCTGTCAGGTCCAGTCAGCACTAACAGGTGTCAGACATGTGGACCAATTAGGTGCTGACATGTGGCACTGTCAAACCTGTCAGACTGACGTTAGCATGACGTCAGTTGTTGACTTTGACCATTGACGTCAATGTTAACTTTGACTAGCGTTGACCAGTGTTAGCCAGGAATTTTGACTCGCGCGTAAGGGCACATGGGCACAAATTTTGAGGTGGGACTGGTCTTGTTCGAAAGGTTTTGATAATCTGAATCCAATGGTAGTGGTTTCAAGTCGATTGAGATCGTTAGATTGGTCAAATTGAGGTTTTTAGCCTAGGGATGTGTGTCTGAGACAAGTTGATTTTTCTGAGAGTTTTGAGGGTTGTTGATTATCACTTTTCTAGGTTGGTGTGACCTTTAAGTGTGTTTTGGATAGGTCTGGACGATCCAGAGAGTTCAGTATAGCCCTGAGTGGCTTACGGCGCAGCTTGCAAGCACGCAGCTTGGACGGTCTGTGAGTGGACACTTGCTTTCTAAATATGATGCATGCATAACTGTTTTATATGTTTTATATACATGTTTTGAGATGTGTTGAGTGCATATGATTGTGGTGTTTTGGTATTTTCGTATAACTGTGGTTTTACACGTATTTCGAGAATTATGCTTTATGTGGTACCTTGAGTTTAGGCCAGATTTTATACATGCTTATGGTTTTAAATTAGGTGAACATTAAAATGATTTCAAATTTGGAAATATTATTCCGAGCTTGAGGCTCAGTTGGTTATGATGCATGAGTCTTAGTTGTGGTTTATGAAATGACATTTCAGACTGTCCCTATTGGATATGGATTTGGGCTAAGCCCCTATGAGATTTGGATTTGAATTCGGATTGGATCGGATTCTTTGAATACTGAGTTTATGGGAATGGTTTATGGAAGTTATACTTCGGGATGAGACCCTGTTGGAATGTTTATAAATTGGATTTATGGTATAACGGTTTTAGGATGGTTTTCCACTGGTTTGATTTCAGTTTTTAAATATACCATCCTTATGAGTGGTTGTCTCCTCAAGACATCCCGTAGTATCCTAGAGTAGTTACGAAACATTACTTGAGAGAGTCTGTTCTACGAAGTGGCTCAAGATCAGGATTGCTATGGATCAATATACCCCGGGCAGTGATCCGGGGGGAGGTATACCATTATGGTACTGCCTCGAACACTAGTGGACCTAGGGGAACCCTCGGACTTGAGACGCCGAGTAGAATGCATAGCTTTGGAACCGTGACAATATTGATTAGACATCTGGGATGCCAAGGATTGGTTAAACTGTATTTTACTTATTTGGGAAGAGACCCCATGTGTTTTGGTTTTGGGCTAAGGCCTCACTCTATTTCATTGTGTGTTGAATTGAAAATCCATATGATTTGATTTAAATGAAGTGGTTGTTATAACTGATTTTCTGATGCATGCATTCTTTTTAGTGAAAGGTATAAATTTCTTTTCGTGAAATATTTTTCTAAACTGTTTATTTTCGTCCACTCATAGTTTTTCATGTTTTAATACCCTTCAGGTTGATCTCGAATACAAGTGGTAGCAGAGACAGAGACATCACATGCTGCCACAGATCCTAGCGCACTCTAATTGCCTCGAGAGGTTTAGGTGTATCCTGGATCTGGCACAGGGTGTCAAACGGGAATATGGCATATCCCGCGTTAATTCAGGGGGGACTGAGATGGGTCGTGTCATCTACCCCCATAGAGGCCTTAGGTTTGGAGGCCAACGCGATGTTTCCTTGATTAATCAATCTCTAGATTATATCCTTGAACTGAGCACAGTTGGCCATGCCATGATGTAATGACACATGCCATTTGCAGAATTGCCTACCCTTGAGGTCTTCTTATTTGGGCAACTCATGCTTGGGTCTGGTTTGATCACCTTTACCCTTACCGGCTCATAATAGATTTCTCCAGCTTTGGTAAGGTTAAAAAAGTAAAAGCCAAACAATGGTGTCTTGTTTGCGAATAGGGCGTCACTTAGCATGACTAGTTTTTGCTCCCGAGCAGGTTTAACTAATGACTTAAGGGTCACTGGTCCATTCTCTGGAATCTGGATCTGGGTTATGGCTACTTTCAGCTCCTACTCTTCCTCTAAAGTTTTTTATTCTTCATTGAGCTCGTGATGTTCCAGTTGATGCATAGGGATCTTGTTCTTGTAAAATGGTGAAACTTTGGAATTGTGCCTTTGTCGTTGTTCTTCTTCTAACAGCGTTTCAAACTTGGTCGATGATTAACAGGACCCATCCCGATCCCCCTAGGACCACCAGGGATGTGCCCTGCTCCCGTCTAACAATAACTCTAAAATACCGAAATTACCCTTAACAGGCTTAAAGTTTTTCGAATTAAATAAATAAAGTCAAACATACAAGTTTAGAGTTCAACACTGTCAGACCAAGGATAGTACAAATACAAATTACGAGCACAAATGTCAGGTTACAAAACGGTACTCAACCTACCCAACAGGGTGTACAAGTGTGCAACAACGAAATCCATGCCTCGGACTCCGGGTCCTCCTCCTCTACCTCGGTTGCCTGGACTGGAGGGGTCAATAATAATAAAGAGTAAGTGGGCCGAAAATAAACAATGTTTCCAAAACCAGTTTAATAATATAATAATCATAAGGTTTTACCCCTCCGTTTTCAAACTTGCATGCATTGAGTCAAAACATAGGTAATCGTAATAGTATCAAAAATCATATAATCATATATAACCGAATAGGGAAAACAATCATAATAATAGTGCATTGTAAAACCCAACCCCGAATAGGTTTTACCACTCGGGGTCTCAATCTCGGGTCTCCCCAGGGCCTACTGAGGTCAATGGCCCGTAGGTCAATGACCCTCCCTGTGGTATCATCCATAACTGCACTCCTGATCGTGAGCTACCCCTCAGGTCAACCCCTCTCAGGCAATGCCCGTTACTACTCCAGGATACTACGAGATATCCGGAGGAGACAGTAATCATAAGGTAGGTTTACATAGTGCAATACTATTCAAATTCCACAAAAATCGCTGATTGACTCCCAAAAACAGATTCATATATATATATATATATATCCAGACGGGTCTCAGGCCCAAAATACCATAATGTGTATAAAGCATCATCATATAATACCAAGAATCGTCCAATTTCAATCGTAAAGTAAAACAGTAAAAACAGTTATGCATGCAATCATTTTGAAATCAAAACCCAACTCACACACGGTCCTCGCTGATCAAAGAACCTCATAAACCTGTCCAGACACATCCAAAGGTCACTAATGGGCTCTACAAGTTCAAACATAAAACCCTAGAACAGTACCAGCTCGAGAAAGCCGCCCAAACACTCTTCTCGAGGCATTAAACCCAATTTATGACCAACTTAACGATCTCCGATCGATACCAAACCACCACCATTCGATTCGTATCATCGAAACATTGAAAATGGTGACGATCCCACTCAAAACTCACCCTTATGCGCTCCCACACGCGGGTCAATTGAAAGCCAACGGTTAACGCCTGTTGACGTCATCATGACGTCACTACTGACGTCAGCATGACATCACGACTGACGTCATCTGACAGTTGTCAGGTCTGACATGTGTCACTCTCTGATAGGTCCACGTGTCAACAGGCGATTGGTCCACGTCACTACCGCTTGTCAGACTCTGACAGTGCCACATGTCAGCTGTTGGTTGGTCCACGTCACTGACATGTCAGTGACACGTGGTAGCCATTGATTGGGCCACATTACTGACATGTCAGTGTACAGTCAGCACGGACATGTGACATGTGTCACATCCCTACTGGCCCACGTGTCTGACAATCTGCTAGGGGGAGGCCGTCAGCTGATGACGTCATCGTCCCTATCCTCTCGACTGGTCTATTATTCGGGTCGCACAGACCCAAGACCCGACTCGGTTCTAAAATCCTGGTTTCTCAACCATTTTTTATGCCATTTCTTCCTATGCACTCTTCTCAACCTAACTAAGAGGTCTACAAGATCAAAACTAGGAAAAACAAACTAGAAGCTACCTGAAGTTTGATGAACCGTGAGCTTGAAGTTCTAGTCCTACTACCAGTCAAACTAGGCCACCAAAACTCCTCCAACCAAGTCCAATGAACTCGTCCTGGTCCTTAGAACCACACCCACACAATGAAAACGAGTTTTACACGTTAAACACCAAAGTTCCAAAATGGGTTTAAACGGGGCTTTCGGGTTTTCGATTTTCTCACATCTCCGTTGTAGCTCCCCCGTGATCAGCCTCATCGTCACGTCGTCTTTGTCTCTCTTCACGCTCAGCTGGTCACAGTGGCTAATGAAGGTAGGGTGGTCAGGTTATGGTGTTTGTGTGTAATGGTGGTTCATGGGTTAGAGGAAAATGAAAGATGATGAAGATGATCGAATGGGAGGAAGAGAGATGTGAGGAAAATGAATTAAATAACAAGGGCCAATCAAACAAGGATCCAGAAAATAGGGAAACCCTACTAATGGGATGAGTGACACTTGTCACTCATCCAAGGGCCCATATTAATTTAATCAACCAATCAGAATTAAGGGTTAATTTCAAATCTCAATAACGTAAAATAAACCGATTTCGAGTCTATGACCATATCTTTTTCGTCCAACGTCCGATCTCGATGTGTCACCTGTCTATGGACTCGTGACGTCCCGATCTACGTCACAGTCATAGGTTAAAGTCCAAAAATAATCCCGGTTCAAAAGTCAACTTTTTCTCCACCAAGGACAAAATGGTCATTTTTCATTAATTAATAGAAATTAGAATACAATAAAATAATGTTCGAGTCGTTACAATGATACCACTATTTCATGGAGATCAGAAAATGTAGTATCATCAAACTTCTTCTTGAGGGAAAACCTCAGAGCTTGTTTTGCGATAGCTAGCATATGGGCATTGTTAATGGGGAACTTGCATTTCATCTTTATCTTTTTGAACCTTGCAATGAAGTTCTCTGTCGTTTCATTGTCACCCTGCATGAGGGCCATTAAGTAACTGATAGTGGCTTCAGGCTTGATCCTGTAAAATTCCTCATGGAACTCGGCCACCATTTGCCCCCAAGTGTGGATGGAAGCGTCTGGCATCGAAATGTACCAAGAGAAAGCATCCCTAGATAGGGAGCTATGGAATAGCTGTAACTTGAGAGGTAGAGATTATCTTCAATAGCCATACATTGGGATGAGAACCTCCCGATGTGTTCTAAGGATGACATGTTGTCATCTTCATTAAAGAGTGTAAATGCTAGCTGCTTGAAATTCCTGGGGAAAAGGATGTCCTGGCTTATATAAGCTAAATAGTACTTTCTATAGGTCGGGACATTAATTCTCTAAAGAGGTACTGGTTCACCAGTTATCAGTTGCCTTAGCTCGTTCATTTCATTCATAAAGGTTTGATGCTCTGTAGCTCGAGATGGTCTTCTATCATAGATAAACTCTTCATCTGATCCTGCCTCACCGGGGTCAGATTTTCTCCAGCTTTTTAGTATGTTTCTGTTCTTTGGTGGGATCAAATGTTTGATTTCTCCCCAGCCATTGGATGGCTGGTTCCTAGAAAAAAAGCTAGAGTCCAAGATCGGAAACTCTTGTTGAGCTTTACTTGTTTTCAGGATCTCAAAACCCGTTTTTCCTGAGAAAGTTGGTATCTAAAACAGGGGCTCCAAGAGTGATGCTCCTAACTCCAGCTAGATTTTACCTTTGTCTAGAAAGCTCTTGAACCTGGCGATTCAAAGCTTCAATTTGAAAACTGATAAGAGTTAGGATTTCCTTGAAGAACTGCACGAGCTCCTCCTTAGCCATATCCTGGCTAATGCCCTCATCTTGAGTTCCATCATGTCGGGGCTTCATGTCAGGTTGTGTGGAAGGTATCTCAAGAGATGTCTCTTGAGGAGAATTCTTTACAAACCTCCTTTTAGCGCCATGGCGTCACTGAGTAGACCTAGGCTTGGGCATGCGCTGCAAAGAATCCCATCGGGCGTGCCAAATTATGTTCCTGCCCAAAATGTTTTTCTTACTTTCGGAGCCGAATGTCCCTAGGCAACCCTTGCTGGACCTCTGCGCAGAACCTTGTCTACAGAGTGAGGGAGACGAACCACTCGTGGGGATATCTTTTGATGTGAATGGTGAGGTATAGAGATGCTAGATTGGGTTGAGTGTGATGGACCTTCAGTTATTGTCGATCCCTAGATGGGTAGACCAGGAAGCAAACAGACCTTTCAACGCAGGTGCAAGCGTGCCACTAGTAAAAGTTGCTGCTAGACAAAGTAAATGGGTTTTGTTTTCTGCCCAAGAACTCTTCTTCTGATCAAAGAGATTGGAAAGAAAGCGGACAAGAAATCTCCTACGCTGTTCTTTTGTATTTTATGCTCCTGCCCAAAATATTTTTTTTTTTGCTTTTGGAGCCAAATGTCCCTAGGCAACCCTTGCTGGACCTTTGTGTAAAACCTTGTCTGCGGAGCGAGGGAGGTGGACCACTCGTGGGGATCTCTTTTGCTGTGAATGGTGAGGTATAGAGATGCTAGATTGGGCTGAGGGTGATGGGCCTTCAATTATTGTTGATCCCTAGAAGGGCAGACCAGAAAACAAATAGGCCTTTCAACTCAGGTGCAAGCGTGCCACTAGTAAAAGCTGCTACTGGAGAAAGTAAATGGGTTTTGTTTTCGGCCCAAGAACTTTTCTTCTGATCAAAGAGATTGTGAAGAAAGCGGACAAGAAATCTCCTACGCTATTCTTTTTTTTTTCAAGGACTTAAAATATTTTCCTTCCAGTGATGCCCAAGTCAGAAGTTTATTTCGCCATGATATTCAAGTTAGAGACATTTTTATTTCATCAGCTAAATGGATATTGGTCCCAGGTTCTCTCAAGTTGAAATCGAAGTATTCGGACCATTGCACAAAGATGGTACCCTGACTTGGTAAGTCGTGAACCACGTTTGGATGGTGTATCTCGATGTACCAAATATTATTTTAAAAAATCTAGTTTGTATTGAAATAGAAATAGAAGTATGAGTACAAAAATGTAAAAAAAAAAACTTGAATTGAATAATACTTGAAATTACAATTACAAAAAAGTAAATGATTTCATGCACATGTCAAGCCCGTAACAAGCAATAAATTCCATAAATTATCAACTGAAATGAATATCAGTCGGAAGTGATGCCATGAGATGGAAGAGCACTCAAATGTGATGACAAGACATCGAAAAGAGGTTTGCGTTCTTCAGTGACCAGCCATGAATTGGCAGTCCGGATAACCTTCCATGTGACCGGCAGTCGTGATGGCTTTCCGTGAAAACGGTGATCGAGGAACGTCAGTGAGCCGATAGTCGGGATGACTTTATGTGAGTCAGTAATCGATATTATCAACCCTTATGACATTAAACGATCAGAAAAAAGGTTAATCTTACGTGAACTTGAAAGTTCATGAACTGGTTAGTCAGAAAAAGGCAACCCTTAAGACACTTGATTAGTCAGAAATAAGGTTTGTGCATGGAAATGAAGCCAACCATTATGACATTGCTACTGAGCGGTTAGAAAGAAAGTTAGGTAGTTGCATAAATGCCTCGAAGGGGTGAGAAGATATGCTGCATCTTAATTTCCTAGGTTGAAAAAGGCGGTTTTTGTCACAAAGGCCTTCTATTTTAAATCATGAAACCTTGGTTAAAAGTATTCAAAAGTTCAGAAATTGATGGAGATCCTTTTGCTGAGTTTGATAGGTTGATTTTCGGTTCTTTAAGAAACTGGGCCGTTCTCTATTTATAGGCAGTGAAGGAACTCTTAAATTGCTGAATTGGGTCCCCGAGGGTCCTACTTTGCCCTTCTTTCTGTTGGGATACTCCCCCTCTGCCTCCATTTTCTATGCATTATGTCAGCACCGTCCACACTTTCTTCCTCTCCACGCTTAAAGTTGCTTGGGCTGGGCTTGTGTTTGTCTTGGGCCTTTAGTTTCTGTGAGTCATTGTCTTGGGCCCAGAGGGGATTTTTTCCGATGTAAACAGATATTTTAATAAATCAACCATTCCGATAATCACATTTAAATAAGGAATATTTAGTAATCAATTATATACGTAGAAAATGAACATGTTCATCCTGAGAAGCATCTAAGTATTGTTATGTTTTGAATTGAAATTAAGTTTGATTGACCATTTTTTTTTTGTTTATTGCATACTCTAATTTTATGTATCATCAATTCCTTTCAATACTTTCTAATGATAAACATAAGACTCATTTTCTTATAATTTTTTTAATTGCCAATGCAACTGCGTACTTTAAATTTTCTATAACCACCCTAAATTTAGATGGTTTGGATTTGAATATCATATAAGGAAGAAATAACCCATACTAGCAACTAGCAAAGTAAATATAATCAAACTGCACATGAGATCTCGTTCAATCATGTATAATGATCCATCGATCGATTTGTTACTTTATATAGATTCCTACCATGAATATATGTGTTATGTCCAAAAAGTCTTTATGACAACAGGCCCGAGGCCGCTTTTGATGAGCCTTTGCGTGAAACCTAGTTGTAGATTGAAGGAGCAGGCTTCATGTGGGTCTCTTAATGATGTGTTGTGTGTTTGGATGGTTTAAAATCAATGGACTTAAGGGCTTTCAAGCCACAGTCTTTCCCTAGACCGGTTGATTAGGAAGTAAATAGGCCTTAATTGCCTTCAAAATAGGCTTTCCACTAGAAGAGATTGCTATTAGAAAGTTGAAGATAAGTAACATTTTTCTCTCAATACTTTTCTAATAATAAAGTGATTATGAGGCAAACGGGAAAATGATGTCTTCTTTTTCATGTATCCAAGGACTTTTAATTAATTTTCTTTTCAATCTAGTCTAATTTCATGTGATTTCCATGATGTTTAGATTAGCAACTTGTTATTTAGCAGGTTAACAGCTAGATATGTGAGTTCTCTTATGTTAGGATGATAGTATTGGACCAAAACACATAGATCATTTACGAACTAGGCAACCATGAAACACACCAGTTGGTGTATCCGGAATACTTATCTGTCTTCAAAGGAATCTGGTTATATTGTAACAAGAGGAAAGTACAAATAACTGTAGAGTAAATGCATTAATATCGAAATGTAGGAAGTACATTACAAGTGTTGAAAGAAAATTAGTTTTTTCGCAATCTTGCCTTGAGCAGACAGGATATTTTAAAAATCATCAACTCAATGAACAACAGTCAGAATCATGCAATAGGTTGACATAGTATTCAGGAGATGTCAGAACGCTGAGGGTTAAGTGTTTGGATGCTTCAAAGAATGCTTTGAGTAGCAGTCGGGATGAGGTTGGTGTTCTTAGTTTCATAATTGAGAGAAGCTTGAGAGGAGAACTGAATCTTGATCCCAGATCGAAAGAAACAGATTATGTCTAAAGAGGCGCGCCTTTAAAACAAAGAAACTTTTGAGGGTTTGCACTAATTTTGAAATTGATTGAGTTTGATCAATTTTCTTGTTTGGTTGATTGATTGGTTGTCCTTTGATAAGAATAATTCTTCTCCATTTAACAACAGTGAGGTGCTAATCTGGACTGCCATGTAAACTTTGGCGGATCCAAGCTGCAATAAGCATGTCGAAAACATCCCCTTTGCCTCATTAACTTTTTGCGCGTATCAGAACTGACTTCCCCTTCTCTACGTTTTCACTTTTGAGCGTTCCAAGTGGGCATTATTGGGCTGAGATTCGTGAGTTGGGCATTTAATTTCTTTGGCCATTTGATTTAGCCTAAAACAGGATTATTTTTGGGTGAAAACAATATGCACAAATTTTATTGATTCCTATTGATCCGAGGTGAGTTTCATCTATGCATGTGAAACATGTTGTTAGTAACAGTGTACAAATAGCAATACTTTTCTAAGAACTTGAAATTTGAGACCTTAATAAGGTCATATTTGGTGAGGACGGTTGAATTGGATATGTTATATATAACTCGTCCAAATTTTATGTTTGTAAGAGGATTAAATGAGATTAGGTATAAAAATAAGCTTACGTTTTGTAATCTTACTATCTATTTTGATAAGATTGGATTCTATTAGTTTTTTTTATATATAACCCCTCTAACCCTCTTCAGTAAAAACTTACATCTATAAAATAATAAATATGATAAATTATTCAATCAAATCCAATACAATCTCACTCACAAAATAAACCCTAACTATGAGGGTCCGAGGTAAACTTTCTACATACAACTCGGCAATGCTGCCTTGAATAGCAAACAAATTAGATAATTTAACATAATAATATTTTATGGCTTTTCTGTTGAAGCATAATTAGTAATTCACATATTTTTTTGGACATATTTAACCGTTTAAAACTTTTTCCAACACAGTAACTACATATCTTTGAGCTAAACTTCAAAATTGCGAGGAGCCACTAGTCAAAATCTGACTATCAAGAGATAAAATATATTTTTTTTTTTTCCAAATCCTATTGTCTCTACCTCTTTACCTACAATGATTCGATCTTTCTAAAATATAATGAAATTGACTAAAGTATAATTGGAGTAGTATTAAGAAAATGACTAATTATATATTAATAAATTTTGCAATATCTTGAGGTCTAATTTAATTAAAATTTTAAAAGCATTACTGGAGAGAAAAGATAGGAGCTCAGATAGCTTCTTGTGATTGGAAAATAAGATTCACCAACTTTGCTTTTTGTTGAAGTCAAGAAAGTAGGGAAACTGCCATAATTGATTTCTCGTGCAGTTTAGAATTAGTAATTAAGCTGCTACCCATAGTCACAGGCTCTCTTTTGTGTCAAGAGAAGTGATGATATTGGAGCTAGGTACTTAATTAGTTTACTGCCATGCCTAGCAGCAACAAAATATTGAAATGACAAAATTATTTTGTAGTGGACCCTTTGATTGAAGCTTTGAATTTGCCCGATGATGACTTTTCAAGGAGATTGAAAAGCAATTGACATCTCATCACACCATTAAGTACCCACTATTTCTGTGATATAGATTTTAGCACTCATATGATATATATATATATATAGGACCAAATTATTCCCACTACTTCTGCGATATAATTTTTAGTCACAGGCTCCTTACTATGTTATATTATATTGATTATTTTAATTAGTTAAATTATATGTTTATATCATAATATATAGATTATCTGTCTATATTATTAGATTGTCTATCAAACAAACTGATAAATATTTGGTGCTCAACCAGATTGAATTTTGACTATATTATACTAACTAAATTATATTATACTAGTTGTTAAAAAATAAACATTTATCATAAATATTAATTATTTATTACATTAATTAATTATTATTAATATTATTATTTTAATTAATAACTATGTATTTTATTATTATGAATTTTTATTATTATTACTACTACTACAACATTTTTCCAAGATTTCTAGTCATCTAACTAATTATTATGGATAATTTCGAAAGTATTATTTAACCAGATATAAATCGTATGAAGGTACACAACCATATTAAATTATACTGTGACTAATTAATAAGAGTTGTACCAAACATCGGTTTCGTATTATATTATCATATCCAGTTCCTTATACAGCGTACCAAACATAGCGTATAAGTGGTTTAAAAGGATTCTTGGACTCTCTTCTCTTCAAGCTAATTTTTGAGAAAATTCACCTATTGAACTCTTAATAATTGGTATCAGAGTCTAATTTTACCACGCAACTGGGCCCAACACTACAAAAGGGGCAATCTATAGACTAGATTGAGGTGGTCGGTATTTATATATAGGCATAATATCGAGCTACCAATTACTAAAATCGCCTCAAGGAAGGAAAGTGCCACTACCGAGTTAGTATCGATAAACCGAGCTAACGAGGATGTTGGGTATATTCTCGTTTGTCTCACTTATTCATTGATAGATTTTTTTCATATTGAATTTATTATAATCTTGTTTGGGGCATTCGTTCTGTTCTTTGTGGTTTTTTTTTTTTTTTTGCCTTTGATCATTTTTGTATTTTGCTCGTTCATTCTTGAATTGGAATTTTCTCTATAATCTATTCACATCAATTTGGTCAATTAAGTGCTTCATCTTGTTTAATCATGATTTCGGTATTTTGTCAATTGAATTGAAATTTTTCCAAACAGCTCTTTTTGAATTTAATCTCTTCTATTTTGCTTTAATTAGCCATTATTTTCAACATATTTTTTTTTATTGATGTTCATGGTCTCAAATTGAGCATGGAAATATTCTCGTTGTCCATTTCGATGGACGATTCTTGTTTGAACTTTACCATAATGGATCTACTCGTACCCTGTTTGATTCTCCTTAATTTATATCCTTGTCCTCATTTTAATTTGTTTTAATCTATTCCATTTTGCTTCAATTAGCCATTATTTTCAACATATTTTTTTTAATTGATGTGCATGGTCTCAAATTGAGCATGAAAATATTCTCGTTGTCCATTTCGATGGACGATTCTTGTTTGAACTTTACCATAATGAATCTACTTTTACCCTATTTGATTCTCCTTTATATCCTTGTCCTCATTTTATTTTGTTTTTGCTTTTCTGTAATCATGTTCCTTCTCTAGTCTGTTCTGTATTTTAATTCAGCGTTCCTTTTGGTTCATATTTTGTATGAATTATCATACCTCCTTTGTTAATTAGCAAGTCAGGGTTGGTTTCAACATATTGAGAATTATCTTTGCTTTTTTATTTTATTTTTTTTTTGTGTTTCACCAGATTTTGCCCGGTCTTCCTTGGCCTAAGTCTTATTTGTGCTTTGTGTGCACGTAGGTTTGTCGGCTTAATTATGTTTACTTTTCATTTTATTCCACCAATTTACTAGCCTTAGATTTACCTCAATTCTCTTTTCTTTATTTTTCAATTAACTTTATTCAAATTTTGTTTATCTTTTTATCTGCTTTGATTGTGGAGTGCTTGTGTCCTCATTTGATTTCTTCGTTGGAAATGTTTTAGTTGGTTATTCTACGATGAGACTCAACTTTAACAAAGATTTGGGGTTTTTTGTTTTGTTTTTGCTTTGTTTTTTTTTTTTTTTGTTCGTTTTGTTTTTTATTTTTTTCTATTTTTTTTCTGAATTTTTTCGTCCAACTGTGTTCTCCTTTTAAACGGTTTAATGTAGCTTTCCGTTCATCTGCCTTTCATTAAATCAATAAGTCAACCTCTTGTACCAGGTACTAGTATTTCATCTCTTTATTTTGCTGCACCGCAATTACATGCTTCATCACTCTCAACGGCACGATCATCTCCAACCTTCATATTTTCTCTTGTGAGAGCTGCACTCTTTTTTTTTTCTACTAGGTTTTTATCCTAAGAGATTTTTCTCATTAAGGTTTTCTTACAAGGTAGCACCTCAAGTTTTATCATTCTTCTCACTTGAGGACAAATGTATTGCTAGTATGGTACCTAGCGAGTAGTCGGTACTTTTATTGTAATTTTATACACTGTGAATTATTTCAGGTCGCAAATTTTTTTGATTGTGTTATTGTTCTTGGCGATCACATTTTGGGTTCATGATAGATTACTCGCATATCCATTTTATTATTTCTAGATATTACAATGAAACATCTCTTCCATATAAAAAAAAAAATGAATATATGGATATGTTCTTCAAAACGCTCAATACTTGTCGGTTATGTGGTTAGTTTAAAAGTTTCATACTAGACAAAATTTTAATAATTTATTTTAGAATTATTATTTAAATTTTATTTAAAAGCTCAATTTTTTAAATAATATTTGTGGTTTGGATCCAACGCTACTTGAGGACTGGAGGGTATTTTCAAACTAATTATAATATATATTTGTATAAATATTAGGGCAATTAACTCATAGGTCCTTACTAGTATATACGTTTATTCAAAATTTTGCATATAGAAAAATTAAATTTATAGGTCTTTTGACTAGTCAAATGACTATACAATTTAAAATAGACCATAATTCTTATATAAATTATAACTAATGTCATCCAATTATAAACTAATCCAATAACAATCTAAAAAGTACTTACTAAAATTTATCATGATTTCAACATTACTTTTTTTTTTAATTTTTTTTTATAAAATTATATTGAGGATTATGAAAACATTTCTCCTATTTATATATTTTTTTTCACTTACTCATTTTAAAAGTAATATGAATATCTAATCTATCCTAAAGTAAGATAATTAAAAGTAATAATTTTTCAAAAATACTTTTAAATTTAAAAATTCTTTATCTTCCGATATTAAATAATTTGGTTAATTTCGTATAATTTAGAGTTTAATTCTTGAATTTTGTATTTAAGAATTAAACCTTATGTCGTACGAGTTTCCACAGCCATCTCAACCCCTCCTAAAAAAAAATATATATCTTATCGTTGAACCCCAGAAAATACGGATTTTATTTTTTATTTTATAGAAAAATTCAGTTGTAACTATATATAATATATATATATAATATTTATTATATGCATAATATAATAAAGGGCCCAAGAGACTAAAGAAATCAAATACTAAAGGGTACATGGAACAAAAATGACAAAAAAAGACAATATTATTTTTAATTGTTTAAATGAATTCTCAATAATTCACTTATTCTCTTTATTTAGATATAAAAGGGTAGATGTGAAATTTATTAATTATAAATTATGTTTAGAGACTTTTAAATAAAAAAAATTTGAAGTAAGATTTTATTTTGTTTAATATACAAAAATTAAAAATTTTAAATAAAAATAAAAATTATTAAGAATATATTAATGATTTACTCTAAATATTATTATATAATATATTGAATATTCTTTCTAGCTTTAGTCTGACTATTTGTCATCTCAATTATAATTTGACTGATGTGGATAAGAATGGATCAATAGAATATAATAATTATATCTGTGAATTTCATTTCGCACCGGAAACTATTTTAGGAGAAGTTCGAATCCATTGGATATTGAATATAATAATGAGAAAGAACTCACCCGTATATAATTATATATGTAGCATTTGGCTTCCATCAATCATTCCATTGACCATTAATCTCCCACCACCCCAAGTCCCCAACCATTCCATTGACCATTGAATAGGGAAACCCTGAGTGGAATTGAACTCTAGTAGGCTGGGTGGGCTACCAACAGCAAAGCCTAACAGACTGACAATTTTATTGCTAAATCAAGAACTATATGATATATATATATATGCTAAATATGACCTGGGCTACATTTAAGACTGTCCTATTCAATGGTCGGCCTCCAATTACTTACAGTTTAGATTTAGTTATTGAATTTTGTGTAAAAATTCAAGATTTAAATTATAAATATATTAAACGCTAAACTCTAAATCATAATCACCATCGTTCCTACCTAAACACCCACCACCACTCCTCCCTCTCCCCCCATTAAAACCTTATTTACATTTCCGTTAAATCTCAAACAACATAAGTTTCATTATTATTTCAAAAAAAATTATTTATAAATATATAAGTTTAATAATAAAAATATTTTAAATTTAATTACAAAATAGGAGATTAAATTCTAATTATATATTATATAAGAAAATGACAATAAATATGTAAGACTAAACATAATAAAAAAATAATAGAAGGACTTTATAATTAAAAAATGATCATATTTTAATTTTTAAATAAAATATAATCTTATCAAATATTAATTAGCAGTTTATTCTTAATAATATGTGTATATATATTTGATTGCGCGGACGCATGGTGGCAAGAAGAATATATGTTACGAAAGAATAGAATATATGTTACGAAAGAAGGCACGTGCATCTGTTTCTGCATGGCGACACATCGAGTTCCTTCCATGTATGTACCTCCAAAGTCATCCTCAATTATCTGAAACCCCCCATGCATTTATGCTTTTCGCGTACCTTACCAATAAGTAAATAACTTACTAAAATAAAAATAACAATAATAAGGTGCGCATAAGAAAATATTGATCCTAAAATGCTAATAAAAACTAGTTCATCATGGCCCAAACGTTTACATTATAATCAATGAAAAACTTCAAAATTTTCTTGTATGTCTATAATAATGCAAGTTGATAGTTGTTAAAATCCTATAAATATGGAAATTGTAATTAACTTGATGCTATTTACCCTATCTTTTAACCTAGTGAGCATGCATGCTGTTGGGGCCTTGGATTTGCTCTATCGACCAAGCATGTGTAGAATTTAGAATGGTAGAGCAAAATTGTACGGTTGATCTTCTTGTTCAATTCACTACAAGAAAGAAGTTTTTATCTGATGAAAATTAGTCTTGGAGTAACATTACGAACTCGTCGGGTAACATAAAACTTGACGAGCAACTGTCGGGCAGCAAGCCATCGAGCCGTCGTTTCGGGCCAGATGTTTTAACGACATATTAATGTTAATCGTCGAGTAATAACAATTTCACTCGAAGCAACGTTCGTCGGTTTACATTCAGTGGGCAACACTTGGTCAACAGACAATTCCCGACAAAAAAATCACGTTTGCAGGGCCACATTTTGTTCGGTGGACATTCACCGAAGTAAATTATTCATCGGGTTACAGTAATTTATACATTGGTTAACACCTTGAACATTAATGAAAACCTTTCGGTGGATATCCACCGAATCAAGGTGTTCATCGGGTATTATATATATATTCGCCAGGCATAATTTAATTTTTTAATTTAATTTTTTTTATATTATTTAATTACTGAAATAATTACTAAATCTGAAAAATATGAAAATTAAATAAAATTCAAATTTGGAATTAGGAAATATATAGTTATAAATTAAACTATTGTTTTAAACATATTTACAACAAAATATAAAATATAAACGACTACAAGTGGGGCTGGTCGGGGTGGTGAGGCTGGTCAGACGAGCCAAGCTACTAGGACAGAGCAAGTTGTTGCTTATGTGGTTGAGGAACTCACATGTGTCGAAAGACCATCACAAACTGAGCCCTGATCTCAGCATTTTGGGCCTCAAGTCGCTCGTTTTGGGACCTCAGCTCGACAGTCTCGGTCCGAAGTTCAGTATAATTGCACCTCAGCTCCAAGCACTCCTCGAGATTTACGCCTCTAGAAGACGCATCAGAGCCAGTCGAGATGTCTTGCTCCAGCCCTTTGCTGGCACCTCGAACGATCTTCCCGGGGCATTGACCCAGCTGTCGCTCGAAGATCGCCCTCAAGCTCTCTAGATCTAGCAGCTGTTGCTCCAAAGGAGAGTCTGGCTGCTGCTGGGTCAACTCATCTTGGGTCTGCTGGACGTCTTCCAGCATTCCCGCCTACAAAATTAGAACACATTTATTAATTTTTTAAAAATAATAAATAAATAATTAAATATAACTATTTAAACTTACGTGAATCACATCAGCTTGCAGGTTCCTCCGACTAGCATATACTTGTCTCCAAGCATCCACCTCTAGGAACAGTGACTCAGCATTGCACCGATCCTCATGCCTAGCAGCTAATAGATGTGACCCTCTGTGGTGGTTCAGTGTCTTCTTTCATCGATTTCGCCTGTTAGCCTCCGTTTTTTCCTGTTCATTAATAAATTTAATTAAATTCGGTAATTAAAAAATACAATTAAAAAATTAAACAAGTTAAGAAAGTGAGTTTATGATGTAATCGGGAGTCACGAAGTGCGCATAGATCCATTCCCACCCAACTTTCCGAGCACCGTCCAGCTTCTGCCTAGGGTTGGAAAGAGCTTCTGCATGGTAGTCTAGCTTTTCCACCAATCATGGAGCTCGTACTTCCACTCGGCGTATTGCAGCTGTCAATAATGCCTCATGTATTTCATGAGGGTCGCATTCTCATTATCATACTGAAAATTGACCTACAGTAAATTACTAAAATTAAGTAAAATCATTGAAAAAATATTTTGAAATTACTTACAGAAAAGGCTCCCCAACAGAGGGCGAGGTGCTCCGAGGATTGCTTCCGGAAGGTATTGCCCATTATGAGGCAATGGGTGCGAAGAATGGCATCCATGTCATGCACCATCAAACTATGGATCTTAACCGACAAATCTGTTGGGATGACCTCCCCTGATTGATCCCCCGCACTTTGATAACCCTCCCTACAAATTTGGTAAACATTAGTAATAAAAATTCTCAAAAAACTAATTAAAAATATTTTAAATAAAATTAATCACCAACTCATCCTTAGGGATCGTTCCAGTTAGATTTGGTTCGTCCTCATCGAACCTGCTCCTCTAGAGGCTTGGGATCAGTACGATGTTGCCCCCGTTTCCTCGAATGTTGCCAACGAGTAGACCTGGTGCCATGTTGTACATGCTCCTCAATGGGGAAGGTCGAGACTGGCGGGACTTCCGCTATGGTAGATGCTGGTGGAGGGGTTGAAGTCGGGACTGGCTTGTCACGTTCCAGTGTCAACCCAACATCCACCATCGACGTGTTCGGCACCAATAAACTCGCGACATTCGCCAGTTCCTGAATCGAAGTGCGAGGTCTAGACCATGAAGTAATCAGCGTGGGTATCGACATCTACAAAAAAATAATCAATAATAAAAACAAATAAAAAATAATCAATAATCATAAAAAATAAATAAAAAATTAATGATCAATAAAAATAATTAATAATAATCAGTAATCAATAATAATAATAAATAAATAAATAATAATAATCAATAATAATAAAAAAATAATCAATAATCAGTATTAATAAAAAGTAATCAATAATCAATATTAATAAAAAGTAATCAATAATCAATAAAAATAATTAATAATAATAAAAAACAATCAATAATAATTAATAATTAATAATTACTAATATTCAATAACAATAAATAAATCCACAAATATTCAACCAAAATATGATCCACAATAACTAATTAAAAAAATCAGCCATATGTATATATAATAACTAATAAAAATTTATAAAACTAATAAACAATATAAAAAATATATATAAAAAAATATAAACAATAACAAATCAATAAATCCATGATATTCAATGATAAATCTAACTAAGAATCCAACAAAAAATTAAGAACAAATAATCCATGAAATTCAAAACCAAAATTCTAACAAAAAATCAACAATAAATTCATATGCATTGAGAGAGTGAGAGAGTGAGAGAGAGAGAGTAAGAGATAGAGAAATAAATTACAGTGGTTCTGAAGAAAGGATTGTGCGATGGTTGACGGCGGCGACGAGGTGCGGCGGCTGTGGCGACGAGCTAGCTGCTGCAGGTTGGATGAGGAGAGGGCCGAGAGAGGGCTGAGAGAGGGCTGATAGGGCTGAGAAGGGCTGAGGCTTGTCTGGTTGTAGAGAGGAGAGGGACTGTGTCTGAAAATCAAAGAAGAAGAAATTGGAAGAAGAAGAATTCTCTATCTAATTTTAAACGTTCGGTGGCCTTTGCCTAACGAACCTTCATCGGGTAACATTGGCGGTAAAATTAAAGCGACAACATAGAAGCATAAGAGTTTGGTAGTTCTCGCGTTACCCGACGAAGGTTCGTCGGGTAAAATTGGGCGATAAATTCAATTTTTGCTAAAATTTGATATTATTGCCCAAATTTTAGGGAAAATTTTGGGCGGGTAACTTAGTGATGTTACCCGACGATAAATTGTTTAGCACGACGAACATTTTACTAGCATTCATGATAGGTACACTCTCAACAATATTTTTCATAAAGATTTAACTTGTTACCTGACGAATCTTTGAGGCATATTCGTTGCGTTACATACTATGCTTGCTGAATAGTCTTGAAACATTCATCGGGTAACATTGTAAACAAATGCAATAAATGCATTTCCAATTTCCGACCGTTCATTTTGTACCTTTAAGTGCCTTCAATCCACCATACGAAACTCTTTATGTTTCGGGGAGTTTAAGTCGTCTGATTGTTATAGAACGTTTTGTACCCGTCGATCCGTTACGTACCGTTACCTACACTCAATAATTCGAAATTTTATAACTTTTTTGCATAGATGATCTACGAGTATGTTCAATACATGTGGACGGTTGGATTGGTTGAACTATCGAAATAAATTATTTAAATTTGTAAAAACACTATTTTCATCAAACACTATGAAGCTTTTCAAGAAAAGTTCAAAGGTATTTGTATAATATTACTTGATTGAGTTTTGAACGATTAACATTCCATAATCTGACCATTCATTTTGAGCCGTTAAGTGCCTGAAATCCGCCTGTAAAATTTCATGATGTTTTGAGAAGATTAAGTTGTCCGATCGTGATAGAACGTTTTGTAATAGTCGATCCGCTGTGCACCGTTACCTACGCTCGGGGATTCGAAATCTTCCAATTTTTTGCATAGACGATCTATGAGTATGTATAATACATGTGGATAGTTGAATAAGTTTAATTATCAAAATAAACTCATCAAAATAGCATTTTGTTTGAAACTTTAGTAAAATCCTTACCCAACGAATACTTTTGCAATATTCATCGAGTAAATAGGTTCAAAGAAGAGCCACCGAACTATTTTATCCTAAATCCTAAACCCTAAAATATTATTTAATTTTACCCGACGAATAGCCTGAAAAAATTCGTCGGATAATAGATTCGGAGAAGAGCCACCGAACTATTATACCCTAAACCATAAACCCTAAATTACTATTTAATTTTACCCGACGAATTTTCTTGTAAATATTCGTCCGGTAAAGATTTCAGAGAAGGGCCACCGAATTATTTTACGCTAAATCCTAAATTATTATTTAATTTTACCCGATGAAGGGTCTTAAAACATCAAATGATATTGCACTAGGCCAGCTAGCTTTGCCTCCTCTGACAGATGTATTAGAAGGTGCACCATTATATAAAAAAATGATGGTGGATATCTTTCCTCTAGCCTACACATGATGTAGAAAATATCCTCATTTATTGTTTCGAGGCCCATATTTACCAACGATCTGACACATAATATTTGAAAGAATTGAGACAAATAAACTAGCGTCTCAACAACACCAGACTCCAAGTACGACCGAATGCTAATTGGCTCATGAACCATTGTAGCAAAACATGATAGTCATGACTTTTCATACCAAATAAAGTGCCACTGTCGATACTAACATTTTGGATATATTTTCGGCATACCCATCGAGAAATTTTACACCTTGCAACCACTTTAGGAATTTATTATTATTTTCTAGGGTAAATGTATAATTTGGATGAGTCATGACGTATTTGTCATTGAGGACTTTCAACCACAAATTAAGGCGAATCCCCATTTCTTATATACCTAGCCTAGTCTTTTTTGTGTCTTTTGACGTGCCTTCAATGGGTAAAATAGTTCACACAACACTCTCATTAACATCATTTCGATGTGCATAGAATCTGTGATGTGTCTGATTTTCAATTTCGACCAATTTGGCAACCGAAAGAATATGCTTTTTTTTCGTCCAATTATCCTGTTCAGGAGGTTTCTTTTCTCGTGTGACTTAGTCATGTATACTGTTCAATTTAGACAATATTTCATCACCGGACCTTTCTCGGGGCCGAGCCTGTAACTCTGATTTCCTATCAAATGAGTCTGATTACGTACGCCATCCGTGATCCCGGGGAAAAAACCTTATTAAACCTAAGTAGCATATCTTTGATGCATGCCAAAAGGACGTTGTGTCTAGACTATATGTAGGACACGCAAGATAACCCTTAGTGCTTCACCCTGCCAACATGCCGTAAGCTGGAAAATCATTAACTGTTCACATTATTGCTGCGCGTAGAGTGAACATTTTCCACGACCTGGTCCATCTAACACAATATTGTCCGCTTTGGGCTCAGCCCTCACGATTTTGTTTTTGGGAGCTCACATGCAACTTCCCAATAGGTCACCCATCATGAGATTGCACTAGTCTCAACTCACGAACTTTGGAGTTCCTAAGGAATCCAAAGCAGTGAGCTCCCAAAAGGCGTTGTGTTAGATAGATACGTGCCCACACATATAAGACACTTCACATTTCCCTCCTCGAGCGATATGGGATTATTCAATGATCTTGCCTTTCCAAGCTCACGGGTCTTGCTCACCGTTGTTGCTTTCAAGACCGGGTCTTACAACATTTTCCCACTAAACTTGTCGTACGTTCGTACACCATTTTCGTACAGGTCTACGAGCTCATCTATTAATAGCCGAAAATAAATATTGATGGAATTACTTGGGGATTTAGGACCTGGTATCAAAGTACTGAGGATTGTGAACTTTTTCTTTATGCATCTCCAAGGAGTTAAGTTATACGGAACCATAACCATTGGCCATGTACTATACAGCTTTGCAAAACTCCCAAAGGGATTAAAACCATTAGTAGCAAGCCCTAATCTCACATTTCTTTGCTCTGCAGCGAAATCAGAATACATCTTATCGAATTCCTTCCAACCCTCTGCATCAGCCAAGTGCCTCAATGTATCATCATCAATGCGATCATCTTTGTGCCACCTCATATCCCGCATTGTGTGAGACGACATGTAGAATCATTGTAGCCTTGGTTTTAGTGGAAATCACGCAGCACCTTATTCTGAATCTTATTTTTTCGAAACCTAGGCTCATTACACGAGCATATTGTTTTCTTCGGGTAACATGGACAATTTTAGCGCGCGAAGTTTTTTTCTTCACGCCATTAGGTAACCCGACTGTGTTATATTGTATTCCACTATATAGTGATAGTTTATCATATTACATTTCAATTTATCTAATTTGTTTTGTACATATATATATATAATAATTTGAATCATTCATTTTCTAAATCATAATTTTATTTTTATTTACGTAAAAATCAACAAGATTCGAGTTTAGCCATAAATTTGTATAGATCAAATTAATGAATAGTTTTATAACAATTATAATCATCATGATGAACTGTGATAATATGAATTGAGTAACTGATTTCCATTTCATTTTTTTTTAGTAATTAATCTTAAAATGATGATTTGAGAGTTGAGTAGTTTCGATTTTAATCAATCTATTTATATAAAAAAAATTAGATAAATCAAAACGGTGGTACGAAAAGATACCACCATGATAAAATGCAAATATTTTATTTTATTTATATAAAAAGATGAAAATATGTATTTTTTTTTCTATCCGTTCACCTGCTTGTTTTTATTTAATTATTCATTTTATTTTAATTTACTTAAATTAACATTTAAAATAAATAAATGAATGGATAAATTTTATTTTAATTTTTTAACAATTAGAATAAATCATAGAATGAATAAAGAAAAAATGGGAGTGTAAAATCACCAAGTTGCGTCTCACCCCTTTTCATCTTTGTGAAAGCAATAAAAATACAAACGAGGTGGTGACAAAGAGCCTTTTCGATTGTGGGGGCGTTGAGTGTTGACCATCAATAATACAGCTCGCCAGTCGTCAGGTAGAGAGGGGACGGGACAAGGGAAAAAATGTGAGTGATTTTAAGTTAGTTGATGTGGAGTGATTTAGGCCCCATTCAATTATTAACTGAATAAGTAAGTATGATGCGAAAATATGTATTAATGAAGATGTATATAAATATAATTTTTAATAACAAAAAAAGCTCGTAACATATTGGACTTGCTTAATGAGAAAATATTACAAAAGGTATAGAGTATAGTGTAATTTCTTTTTTACTCGAGAGTACAATATTGTCATTAAAAGTGTGTTTGAACGAAAATGTTTTAGTTTAATGAGAATTTGCAAATTTTATAATTTTCAATTCCGTATTTACAATTTTTTATTTATAAATTCTAATATTTGGATATTAATTTTAAAAATCATGGAAATTATAATTTTAATTGTTTCAACTCATCATTTGAAAAATTCTGTCCCTTGAGACAGATTTTCAACTCATCATTTGAGATTCTCAAATCCACCAATATTTTCCTCTGAAAATTTACCAAATTCTGATTCAGTTTCTCAAACGAATGAAAATTGATTTTCTGCTAACCAAGTGCTCTCCTTGCATCAAATGACCTGTTTATTTTTTGAAGTTAAACACACCCCAAGATTTTGCAACTGCTTTCAACCTAATTGAAAAAATTTCAAAAAAAGGTATATGTATGTGCTACCGTGCAATCATCATTTTATTAGGACCATATTTTATTTGATTTATGAATTGAGTATATAGCTAGGCTTTTGGGAGAGGGGACGACAATCTTTTCTCGTGTTGAGCATGCATGTTTCATCAACTAAGTAGTTCTTGTTTTGGTCCATATTGCATAACTGTGATCTTAATTATGTTAACCAAATCTTCTACACAAAAGGACTCCATGGACAAATGTAATGAGAACATTTCAAAGTTTCAAGAAATCTAAGTTAAACTAGTTAAAGTGAAGAATTTTAAAGTACTAAAGGATGTTAAAATGAGCATAGCAATGGAACTGGACAAGGAATTTCTAAAATAACATCTATCAAGGTGTTATACTTACAAATTTCATATAAATATTTTACATATCTAATTATTTGAAATCCCTTGGTACTTTAATGTTCTTCATTGTTAACTATTTTAGTCCTAAATTTCTTAAAATTTTGAAAGTCCTCGTCCAAACATAACCTAAAAGTTTAGGTAGAACGTTTTCAACTACTTTTTAATTAATATATTCAAACTTGCAGCATTAGATCTATATAAAACTCCAACTCCAAATATATGTTCCTATGCTCCTATGAGATTTGTATCTAATGAGATCTGTCCTTTTCATTTGGTGGTTCAAATGAAAAGGACATTGTTTTTTTAAAGTAAGGTCTCGAATTCGAACCTTGTGAATGAAGTAGCCAACATTAGGAAAAACTCCCCTTGTATCGGGGCCCTACGCGACTTGAGAGTTATGTTCTCGCCTACGCGCGAAGGATACCATGGTTTTCACAAAAAACAATTGATTGATACCATTCATATTGGACAATCTCCAACTTGATTAAAAAAAAAAACATAACAAGCTGGCAATAAATCACGGAAACACATACAATTAAAAGATGGAAAATGTGGCAACTTTGCAAGGAATTTCGATCTCCAGACATCCCATATTGTATTAGGTAAGCAAATGAGTGTACAAAGCCGTAATACAAGGACAATTATTTGTATGTGTCCATGAACAAATGGACAAAGGCATCGGAATGGTGAAAACAGTGCAAGGTTATATTAGGTAAGTTGTCTCAATTACTCCTATCATCATATCTAGGGTTTCAGCAAGCCTCCATCCCCAAGAAGCCAGAAAATCATTTCCTCCTTCACACTTTGGTGCCTTGGAGTTATCTAGGGCTCTTGCTCTTGCTCTTCCATGGAGAATCAATTGGTCAGAATTGGTGGCTTCTTTGGGAAACGAAATCACAATCCCACAAGGGTTGTTGGGATTTTCACAGTTGTAGCTGTGGGAAGGAATATTGATGGATTTAGAATCCAAGGTTTTGGATAGAGATTTTGGCGTTGAAAATGAAAACAACCGTATATATTTCACTTGGTGTTTGCCGCTGTCTACTTCTGTTCAAGGGAATAATACATGCCATCTCTGTTATTACACAAAAATCAAAACACTAAAAAAATTTAAAACAACTAACTTCTTCGATCTGTCTTCAGGATTCTTCTTTCTTGTTTTCAAGTGGGTGGAAGCATATGATCATTGTAGAGAATGGGCTCTTGCGATTTCGTGTAGGAACGCAATAACCTCGTCAAAAAATAGGTTAACGAGATAAAACTATACATCACACATTCATACAATATATACATATATATATATATATGATGATGTACTCAAATCAGGTTAAATAGACTTTTCTTTCTTCCCAAAATATTAAAGAAAATGATTTTTTTTTTGGATTGAATAAATAATATAGATTATGATTGGAAAATAAATTAAAGAAAATGAATTATACACATTGATTATTGATTATTTCCATTTCACTCATATTAAGTAATATAAACTAAGAAATAAAATAAATAAGGACATTCTCTTTTAAATAGAATATTTCTTTGCGCCTTTCTTCAATCACTTGTAGACTTTAGTGGGCTTTTTTTTTTTTATTTGAGTTAGACTTGGGCTTAAGTGGCCATGCAAACTAATTCTCGCTTCAAGATATCTCTAAATATTTTTAATTTAAGTTTAATTATATCCATTGATATATAATTAACAGTGTGTGGTATAGTTCAGTTGATTTTTGTGTTGATTTGTATATAATTAATTTTAAGTTCAAACTTCGAGACATATTAAATAAATAATTTCTGAAAATTTCCTCTTCCCCAATAATAAAAAAAAGTCAGAAACAAAGTCGAGGAAACTAAAAAAGTAGAAAAGTAGAAAGAGATTAGAAAACATTAAGGCTGGTATGCATTGAGAGAAAGATAGATGAGGGAGAAGCATCATCTCTAATTCTCCCTCATCTCTAATAGATGATATGAATTTTTTTTTATTATTTTTTTTGTTAGAATGAGTTTCTTTAAATTATGTATCATTCTAACAAGAATATTACGTATTTGTTTTAATAAAAAAACTTGTATATATTAATACTCTAGTGAAAGTTTTGCCAATCCATAATTGCTCAAGTGTGGTCTCGTTGTTTTGCATCCGTGGCATAGTATGGCTGGAGTTGGACCTTGTCTTTAGACTCTAGGGGCTGCCCTAGAGGTAGGTATTAGTTTGTACTTTGTACTCTATAGTGCATGTTCTGTGTTTCTTTCATCGTAAGAGGGCAAGAATGTTATTTATGGATTTTTAGAGTTAAATTGACACGACCCACCTCAGAAAATACCTCAAAAATTGTATTCGGTCCTGCTAATGTCTAACAGCCGAATCGAAGTTCCAAAAGTATCCTAGAACTTAACTTTGAAACCAAAAACCTATCAGACAAGGAATAAAACCAACAACCACCGCTCCCCAGGGGTCACCGCCCACACCACCCACTGACCCTAGAAGCGTGGCAAACCCGGTTTGACAACCCCGACCTCAATCGTGACCCACGTAAATACTTTAACTCAACATCCAATAACTCCCTCGGCTAACAGCCGTGATGTAAGACATGTGAGTTTGGGAAGTAAAATCGATGAGCAAGACCCGTGAGCTTGGAAAGTAAGACTGGTGAGCAAGACTCGTGAGTTTGGGAAAGTAAAACCGACGAGCAATCCCACATTGCTCAGTGAGAGAAAGGTGAAGTGTCTTATATGTGTGTGCATGAATCTTCCTAGAATGAGACCTTTTGGGAGCTCACTAATTTTGGGTTTGGTTGGAACTCCAAAATTAAGCGAGATTGGGCTGGAGAAATCTTAAGATGGGTGACCTATTGTGAAGTTGTGCGTGAATTCCTAGAAACAAAACCGTGAGGCATGGCTCAGAGTGGACGATTTCGTGTTAGGGGAGACGAATTTTGAAACATGACCAACTGGTAACTCATCAGCTCCACTGCCTTTGATTGAATCCCCTAACCGAAACCTCGACTCGCACAGAGTCCCATTTTGGTACCCCCAACTCGCCTAGAGATCCAACCTATAATCTTGATGCATCTAGAGTCCTAATTCGTTATTCTAACTCGTCTAGGGTGTACCTCGAAAACTACCCCATAAAGTCTGACCTGGTGATAGTTTATACTCATTCAAGAGTATTTGAGTCAAAATACACCAACTAGTGTCCAACCACCCTAACCAAGGAACCACTAAGTTCATTAAACCTTAGACATACCCCATCACTTAGACTCCTCTCAACCTTTGGTCCAAAACCCACCCCGTATAGCGTGACCAATCTATAATTTTCCCCAAAAGAGCTCCAAACAACCTCGAAAGGCTCTGAAACCACCAAAAACGGATCCAAAAGGTCAAAAACATTGGTTAACACTGCTTCGTGGCCTTCTTATGCACCCTACGCTCGACTATAGTGTCCACATGAAAGTCTACGCGAGGCTACAATGCCACACGTGCACTGACTTAGCGTTGACATGACACTAAAAACCTAACACCACCTACCACATGGCGCTAATGTGGCACCTGACAACTTAACACCCTTAACACATGTCTCTGTCACCCTCTACCACATGGCGCTAACGTGACACCTGACAACCTGAAACCATTAACACGTGTCCTTATCACCCCTGCCACATGGCGCTAACGTGGATGTTGATGTCATCACGACGTCAAGCTAACGTCCTTTGGTTACGTCATCATCATGACATCATGGTGACATCACCACCCTACTAGAGAAGACGACTAGCATCACCGTCTAGTTCGTCGGAGACTGGTCGGAAATCACCATTTCCAACTGACCTTCAAATTTTTCCAAAAACCTCAAATTTCCACCATTTTTTGCAATCCATACATGGATCTTGGTCTACTCGATGAGTGGAATCCAAAACTGAGCTTAGAAGTAAGAAAGTTTGATCGAAAAACAGCTATGAACATCCCGTCCACCTTCCCGTCGACAACCCACCATATCTAGCCATCGTCCCACTTTCAAATTGCCATCATTCAACTCGCACGACCACGAGGAAGCCAGCCCCGGCCTTAGATTCAACTAATTCGACCCCAAAATGAGTCACCCACAAAGAGGGTGTACAATGACCGCATGGAAAGAGAGAAAAAATGAGAGACCCAACTTGGCCAATCCTATGAGGAGAGAGAAACTCCACCCTTTTATACTTTGGACTCTTCCCAAAATTACCATTATGCCCCTACTATTTCAGATCCATAACTTCCATTCACGAACTCCGATTTCCGCGTGCCTCTTATCCACGAACTCGTGAGCTTAAGACCTATGCATTGGTCCAAGGGAAAAGTCCAAAAGTTTTTTTCGAAAAAAAGCTGACCAACGAATCCCTCCAAAGTCAAGGGCAAATCGTTTCTAAAAAATGACCCTAATTTATGGTCCGGGTCGTTACAATTTACCTCGTTAAAGAAATTTCATCCCCAAATTTGACATATGCAGGTCAAAATGCAAACGCCTGCAATTCTCTGAGTTTCCCTATGCCATTATTGACATGATTCCAGATTACAGGCCAACTCGAACGGTGTTAGGGTACAGTGTGAGTGGGCAAAATCAGTTATAAAATTATAAATGCATAAAACGAGTAATAAATAACTGGATTTCAAAACAAGATTATCATGTACCATGGGGCCTATGAAAAACCATACAATGCATAACAAACACATGTGGCCCACATTTCCTTGAAATCACCGGTTATAAAACCATTTTGAAAACCTCTGGACACAATCATAAACATAGTCAAACCTCAAGCCATGTTGGTATAACTAGATAATCCCCCCGTACTACGCGCAACCAATCACAAATTCTACGGAGTCTAGCCTTGTCGGAACGTGTGGAGTCCAACTCCAACAATGTCCGAGTCTGTCCCTGGGAATCTTCAGAGTCATCCCTTGTCGGAACGTGTAGAGTCCAACTCTATCTATGTCTGAGTCCCATAGCTCGTACTACGCATAGACACCATAGAATTTGTAGAGTCCAACTACATCAGAATGTATGGAGTCCTAGTTCATATCCGGGATCCCTCGGAGTCCAACTACAAAATAGAAATCCAATTGCATGAGGATGACTATACTAGGAAAAACAGTTCTTGAAACCAAGCAAAACTTTGTTTCCATAAATATGTGACTTAAAACCAACTCAAAACATTCAATCTCGGGCCTAAACCTAAACACTGTTTCCCCAAAATACGTAAAACCTGTGTCTAGAAAATCGTTTTCCTGAAAAATTATTCCAAATCCCGATAATCATCGCATAAAAATAATCATCCCAAATCAATTTTCAAAAACCAAAGTGATTCAAAAATAACTATAGAATAACCAAATTATTTGTATGCACACAAAATCCATAAAAACATAGTACACTCACGGTACACCCAAAATTCACACTCCGAGGTGTGCCAACCAATGGAATTCTCGAACCAAAGTCACCTGGTTCACTCTGATACCAAATTGATAGGACCCACCTCAAAAATAGTACCTAGTCCTACTCCCGTCTGTAACTCAAAGAAAAGTTCCAAAATTATCTTAGAACTTGGCTCCGAAACAAAACCGTCAGATAAGGGATAAAACCAACAACAGTCGCTCCCCAAGCGATCACCGCCCACACCACCCACTGACCCTAGAAGTGAGGGAAAACTGTTGATAACCTCGATCTCAGTTGTGGCCCACGACAATACATTAACTCAACAACTGATAACTCCCTCGACTAATAACTGCGACTAATCGGTAACTCATCAGCTTCATTGCCTTCGCTTGAGTCTCCTTACCGAAACCCCAACTCACATCAGAGTCCCCTTTTGGTACACCGATTCGCCTGGAGACCCAACCTATAATCCCGACTCATCTAGAGTCCTAATCTGTTATTCCAACTTGTCTAGAGTGTATCTCAAAAATTACCCCAGAAAGTTTGACCTGGTGATAATTTATACTCATTTCGGAGTATCGTGAGTCAAAATACACCAACTAGTGTCCAACTATCTTAACCAAGGAACCACTAAGTTCACAGAACCCTAGACATACCGTCACTTAGACTCCTCTCGACCTTTGGTCCAAAACCCACCTCGTACAATGTGACCAATCTGGAATTTTCCCAAAAGAGGCTAAATGACAGGACCCGTCCCAAATGGACTTTGATAACCGTGCTCGGTCCTTCTCCTTTCTGTCAAGTCAACCTGATGTTCTGAAAACACCTTCAGCACTTGCCATACAAGGGATAGTCGCAATGATTTCCACTCATGCCTCCACCTCTCGATCAGCCCCGATCTTCGTGCCACGACCTGGATGGTCATAAAAACATAAAAGGTGTGAGTGGACAAAAAAATATTGTTTGAAAATAAATTTCAAAATGAACTCTTTATCGTCCAGTTATAAAACATGCATGCATAGAGTAGAATATGAACAACCAGATTTCAAATCATATCAGATAGAAAACAATGGGACCCACAATTCATCAAAAGTTTGTGGCCCACCTTTCTCGAAATTTATTTGATCAAATCATATAAAACATATGGACACAACCATCAACATTAAACCAGTCATAATGACCGTCAACAACAGTACTAGTCACCAGTACTCAAATATCAATCATAATGATCAAACAACACTACTCACAAGTGCATAAACATCATTCACAAGATCACAATATCAGAACTACTCACAAGTACATAATCATCACATAATCAAATGTCACATCAGCCCTACACGTAGGCAACCAACAAGCCATATTCTCGGGATTAGACCCATCTGGGCTCAACCTTCGGGATCAGCCACATCTGAGCGAATACCAAATCCCCAGGATCAGACGCATCCAAGTGGTATATCCAGGCCCAGTCGCATCCAACAAGCCGGCTTACCATGAAAACAACTCACAAAGCCAACCACTAGGCTTGTATAAAAATCATTGACTCAAAACCAACTCAAACCATTTCCAACAGGGTCTTAAGTAAGAAATACCATTTTCATGCAAATCCATAATATCACATCCGAAAATCATTAAGTAATTCTTGACTCATAATCCATGTCAAAACACCATTTTCAAACCCAGACCTAGCCCAAAACATAGTTTTCACCATTCTCGTAAATTGTGTCCACAAAACGATAATTAAATCCATAAACTCACTAAATAATCATATCAAATCATCAATCCAATTATTGCAACTCAAATCATGCAATAAATCATGGAAACATTTACTATGCATGCATAACGATTTATAAAACAAACATCCACTCACACACCGTCCATGTGGTTCGTTTCCGAGCTGTACACTCCTTCGTAATTCCATGAATCACCGATCCTGTCAAAAACCACCACTATAGGTCATTATCATCCCCAAATAACCTCACAATACTATCCCCTAATTTTTTGGGATTTAAATACGTATTAAAAAAGTAAACATAACACTTCGGACCCTCAAAACTATATCGAAATGGTGTCCGATCGACTCGAAATAAGTGCCAAACTATTCGTTACATCGATTACATTCAAAGTCATGTTGACTGTACCTCGAGAATACTACCCATGGGCCTGCTACAGTGACATGCACTATTCATCATCTTCACCCATTTTCTTGCAAAACGGGTCTTTCGGCACGCGTCTCGACCCGGTCCAATTTCATCCAATTTTGCACTATTTTGTACGTTTGAAGTATCCATTAGCATCTAATCAATGCCAATTAAATATCCATAACCTTAATTACATGAACCCTTACCTCAAACTGTTCAATTCCAAATCAAACTTCGAAATGGGTCACGACTCTGTTATGGGTTCAATTGACGTCAAATTAAGTTGTTTTCTCCATTCTAATTAACCAGAAACCATCTGAGGATTCTTCTAAACTTGAATTCAAACTCAATTTCATGATTTATCACCTTCAATCACTAGACTTAGAATTCGAAATTCCAAGGAAGTCGCATTCTCTGTTTTAGGGACAAACCTCATCAATTCCCTTCAATTTTTGAACGATTTGACTTGTTGGGATCCCAGAAAGCCTAATCCAAGCTTCGCTTTAACAATCAAGGTCTAAAACTCGATTTCGAAATCTCAATTTTCTAAATTGTGGGTTTCGGGTTGTCGGGTTTGTTCTGAACTTTTTTTTCTCGTTTTTCTTTCTAATTCTTTATTCCTTCCTCAATTCTCAGCACCTCTCTATTCTCTGTTGTTTCAAGTAGGTAGTGTGATGATAAACTAGTTTTCAGTTTGGGTTTGATTTTTTCCAACGTTCTCTATTTTCCAATTCCCTTCAACCCCAAATTCGAATAAAACATGAATTCAATACATAGCATACGCATAACCCCCCACGTGGTGCCAGCAATCCGTTTCTCATGGTGACACATGTCACCAATGTGTGAAAATCATGACTCACCAAAATCCAGCAAAAGACCAAACTTCCCCTTAAGGTACAAATGACCAAAATACCCTTAGGCTTTAAATTACGAAAATTCCCCTAACCTTCTTAGACCCATAACTTTCACATCCGATCTCCGATTGTGGCGTGCCGTCTGTCTATAAACTTCGAACTCCGAGACCTACACAACAGTCCATACGAGAAGTCCAAATAGCATTCCGGTCAAAAAGTTAACTTTTGACCACAATAATTACAGCGGCAAAAACATCATTTTACTATTCAAATTCTTAAAATTTCATTTTTCGAATTTCCGAGTCGTCACACTAAAACAACCCTAAAAGGCCCTGAAACCACCAAAAATAGATCTGAAAGGCCAAAAAACTAGGGGAACGCGTTTTTATGGGTAGTGGTAAGGTCCCACGCACTTCCATAGTCTAGCGGAAAGACGATGGCCTTCCCCCGTGACCCCATGCGCGACTAGAGTGCCCGGCCGAGTGTCCACGCGCGGCTACAGTGGCACACGAGAGTTGACTTTGCGCTGACGTGGTACTAACTGACATGACTCATCCCAATCCCCCTGGGATTAACGCGGGATGACCCTGCTCCCGTCTCACACGAAGTGTAAGACAAGGCATACTTCTGACCTTTGCCCTCTCGGGCCATCAGAGTATGCCAGGATCCAGAGGAGGTATGTGATATCTCGGTCTCTACTACAGTCCGCATCGTATCCAACCTGAAGGGTATTAAAAACAGAAAGACTGTGAGTGGACAAAAAGTAATAAGTTTCGTAAAAAAATTTAGAAAGACCTTTATACCCTTCACTAAAAAGCATGCATGCATAGTAAAACTATTTATCCAATAATATAGGTTTAATGTCAGGACCCGTCCCAAATATCGCCACGATACCCGGGACGAACCCTGCTCCCGTCTGACAATCACACCTAAAGTACCAAGATAATCTCCAAACAACAATAAGCATAACTATCAGACGAAGGAGTAAATATATGCAACTGTAAGTCAGGGTACAGTTCTACAAAATGGACACAAAATCCTACTATGCTAGTGTGGCAACGGACGAACGTCGTAAGCTCTATGCCTCGATATCTGCCTCAACGTTCACCCCAGCGCTATCACCACGACTTGGAGGGAAAATTTAAAACCAAAAGATGTGAGTGGACTAAAAGAAAATGAAAGTTTGAAAACCGTTTATTATTAAATCAAAGCTAAGAAACTAGAACACTTTGTTCCCTCCGTTTTGAAATCACATGCCTAACTCAGTGAGTAAACTAATTATAAACCCAGAAACATCATAAGAAACAGAAACACTATAAAATATCATAAGAAACAGATACACTATAAAAACACCATTTTCTGATCAAATCTGCTGGGTCTATCCGAGTCTTTAAACTCAACCAGGCCTTAAATGTAATCCGAGTCTTTAAACTCCCGAGTCTTTAAACTCAATAGGCCTATGGGGGTAATATCATAAATATCAGAGTCTTTAAACTCCAGAGTCTTTAAACTCAATCCGGGCCCGTCCCCCGTCAAATCAGTATCCGGGTCTTTAAACCCATATCCAGATCCAGCAAATCCAATCCAAATTCAATATAAAACCATTTCCAAATCCATAACCAAACTCGAATTCGAAATCCCCGGTTCGAAGCCCTTCCGGCGTTCAGAACCGACATTCCGAACCCAAATCCGGAGATCTACTTTTATACCCAAAACTCACGTTAAATCACAAATTATGTTTCACAATCCATTTATCATCTTCGGAAAACACTTATAGATTAAAATCCTCAAATATGGCATCAGAATCCGAAAACCAGCTTTTCTCGAAAAACGTGCAAAATCACGAAAATGTCTCGAATCACGTGCAGTTAGGCATGCTCGGGTTTAAAGAAAGAGTCCACTCACAAATCAGAACGAGTCAATCGCGCTCCGTGCGCTCCTCGACCGTCTCGGGTGCCTCCCGTCCTGTCAATATGCACCAAATAGAGTCACAAACACATCAAGGATACTAACCCTAATTTCCCCAATTTTTTGGGAATTTACTAATATTTTAATCCTAGACCCTAAACCGTCCGGATTCCCGAACCATCCCGTAACTTTGTCCGATCAACTCGAAAATTATACCATTGGATTCCTTAGAACATTTAGAACTAAAACCATGTTGAAAACTTGGCCGGATTCCTCCCCACGCGCCTCCACGCGCCGCCCAAAGTGGCTGCGCGTGGGCCTCACGCGCCTGCTACAGTGCCACCGTCTTCCTCGATCGAACCCGGTTCGCACCAGGCTGCAACTCAGACCGGCGAGATCCATTCTCCGCCGTCCGGCCACCGTTTCCCCTCCTATCTTCACCTACAGCTTCGTCCAGTCTCAAAGAACTTATCCCCCTCACTCTCTTGGTTCGACTCGACCCTCAGCTTCAAGACTGAAGCTCGAAAGAAAACACAGACAAACCTCTGTTTTCCTTCCCGGCCGCCCAGTTCTTCCCCCTTCATGGTGGCGATCCCAACCTCTTCCTAAGACCTCACTAAGTCACACCCAACTCACAGAAACCTTCGATTCACCCCCGAAGTCCACGACTTCCCGTTTGAGCTCACGGCCAAAACAGAGTACAGAGTACTCGCCGTCGTCTGAACTCCGCCGTGTACTCCCCCGTCACGGCGACCGTCTTAAACTACTCCTAGGGCCTCCCTAAACATCACTGCACTCACCAATCCCCTCGATTCTCATCCTACCTTCACGACTTTCAAAATGAAATTGACGTGAAAAACAGAGGAATAGTACTCACCTCTCAATTCCGTCTCTGCCGTGCGCACCGCCGCGTGCCACGGTGTTCGTTGGGTCCCCTGCAACCTCCTACGGCTCCCACTGCCTTGGTTTGAGCCACCACACGGCGTAGCCACCACCACAGTCTCACGGCCTACCTGTTTTCCCAGAACTTCGCCGCACCACCACCGTGCCGCCGTGCACAATTTCTCCACCAAAACACGATCAATAGCTCAAACACTTCTCTCTGTCACTCTCACAAATCACTCTTCACTCCCCCTTGCACTGAGTCGATCAATCTCTCCCAATCTCTCACCCTCTGTTTCTCTGCGTTCAAAGGCAAAGCACGGTTGATTTTGTGCAAAGTGTGGCCGTGCACACTTTAGTAGCCCCTGGAACCATCCATCCCCTTGCACGTGTCCATCATCCATAGGTCAGCACAAAATATCCCTGCCACTTGCCCCTATCTGATTGGGCTGAGGGAAAAGACCAAAATGCCCCTCATGCACAAATTACCATTTTACCCTCACACTTTCCAGACCCGTAAATATTTCATCCGACGTCCGATGACAGCGTGCCGCCTGTCGTTGTACTCAGGACGTCGAGACCTATCCAACGGTCCTTGGTCTACGTGAAAATCATAAGTCCTCCAAAAAGTCAACATTTTCCTCATTTACTCAAAATTACGGTAACGCCCCAATCTTCCGAACGTCATAACTTTTTCTCCGATTGTCCGAATCGAGCCTGCCACCTGTCTACGGACTCGTGACGTCCTAAACTACGTCACGGTCAGGGGTCAACGGTCATCCAATCGGTAATTCAAAAAGTCAACTTTTAGCCTACTATTCACAAGGGCAAAATTGTCCTTTATATACAAAAATCTTATAAAATTTCATGTTTACCCTTCCCGACGGTACGAGTTGTTACATTTAAACAACCATCATTAGGGTCTCAGCCCCAATTTCCGTAAATACAAGTCACACGAGATCCTGCCCTAAACCATTTACAGAAAACCATAACATAGTAAACATATGTGGGATTTCAGCCCAAATCCATTATCATCATAAAACACAATTTCCCAAACCAATTGAAATCATGTTTATCCATTATATTTCATATCACCGAACCTGTCACGGTATATAGAGCTACACGTGTTCTAACCGGGGTCTGAAACCCAAGTCTCTCTAGGGTCCACCCAGGTCAATGTCCGTAGATCAATGACCCTCCCTGAAGGTAACGAACCATGCCCATCCTGAGAGTAAGGAACCCAACTAGGGGGTGACTCCACTCAGTCAGTGTTCCGAGACTACTCCGGGGTCCACCCAGGCCAACGACCCTCCCCGGAGGAGACAATCATATATAAAGGATGGCATATGAAAAACGTTTTGAAATCATTCTTAAACCTTTCAAGGATTCATGCCCGGCCCCCACAAGCCATCATGAACCATAAAATCCTTTCAAGGGTTCATGCTGGTTCCCATAAACTGTCATGAACCATAAAAACCATTTGTGACACAAAGCTAGGCCCTAGGCCCGAATCCACATAAAAACTGGTCCTCTGGTCCAAATTGTAAAGCAACTGGGCCGCGTGCCCGATTTAGTAAACTAAATGGACCCCGTGCCCGATTTAGTAAACTAAATGGGCCCCGTGCCCGATATCGTAAACCAACTGGGCCTTCGGTCCGATGCCTTGTTAAATCGAATGGACCTCAAGTTCGAGAGTTCGTAATTCAAATGGGTTTCGAACCCGAGTTTACCTTTTTAAATCCAAAACCATAAGTATGGAAAATTAGTGTAAAACTGGAAAACCTCAATTTACGTGCAAGCACGTAAATCGCCTCATAAAGCGTGAAACCATATAATTCACAATCATCCAAATCATCATCATATAATCACATTCATAATCCATATAAAACATTTATGCATGCATCACAGTTTAGAAATCAAGGTCCACTCACAGACCGTCCGAAGCTGCGTTTCGATACGCGTGCCATAAGCGTCTCCCAGGTCAATCGTCGCCTCCGGGATTCCCAAACCTATCCAAATTGTAATAGAAGGTTACTAACTACATAATTAACCTCCCATTGAAGCCCCGTAATTTTTCCAAATTTTTTACTGTTTTAAATCCCGAACCTAAAACTTCTGATGCCCTGAACACTATCAAGACGGTGTCCGATCGATACGAAACTAGTCCCAAAATGTTCATTATATGGAATAGAAGATTTCACGTGTTGAACACTTCCCCAAATTAGGGGCCACGCGCCCGCACGCGCCCCAAGAAGGTGCTGCACACTGTTCATCGTCTCCTACAATGAGCTAAACCGGTTTTCTGGTTCTTGGACTGGTCTGGACCGGCGTGACCGGTTTGAAGGTTTTCCTCCCCTATTCGGTCCGATTCAAGCCCTAATTAATCCTATAATTTCTATTTCTTCATTCCCTATCCATTCCAATTAACAAACCTAACTAAAACCGCATAAAATCCCACGGTTCAACTTGAACCTCACGGTCCTATTTTTCCCAGCCATTCTCACGGCCTCCTCCGCCATGAACCACCATCCAAATCAACATACTAACTTCCTAATATCCTAACAAACTCATCCTAATCATTCAAAAGCAACCATAATGAGGAAATCGAATTAAAAATGGAAATTGGGCAAACTGAGTTACCTCCTCGGGTTTGTGGCTCCAACGTCCACGGCTGCATGCCCTTGGCCGTCCAGCAACCCTCTCTCCGTCTTCAGTCTCTCACTGTCTCAACTCAGTTTGGATCAAATGGAAGGGAATGGTTTGGGTTGCACAGAGGAGAGGAATGGTGAGATCGGGTTTGAGTTTGAAATGAAGATGAATGATCGATGCACGGGGAAGGAAGATGCATGAAGGAAAAAAGATGGCTTGTGGATGGGTAACACTTGTCACTCATCCATTGGGTAGGAACTAAATATCTGGGCCCACTAGAATCCAAAAGTTAACTCGTTTTGTAATTCGTGCAATAGTACCCTTGAACTTTCGTGAACCGTAACTTCGTTGTCGAACGTCCGAATTCGACGTGCCGCCTGCCTACGGATTCATATCTTCTGGATCTACGTAACGATCCTCGGCCCTCGGCCATCGGACATCCTAGTCCAAAAGTCAACATTTTACCCTTTTAAACCAAAATTACCAAAATGCCTTTAGGCTTCCGAACGTCATAACTTTTTCCTCGAATGTCGGAATTGAACGTGCCACCTGTCTATGAACTCGTGATGTCACGAACTACGTCACGGTCATTAGTCAAAGTCCGTTTGACCACCGGAATGAAAAGTCAACATTTTACCCACGCCTAGGGGCAAAACAGTCATTTTGTTCGTCCGATTTCGTTTAACTAATCACCGATTAACCTCACTAATCGTGATTAGTCACCAATCTAATCCCAGAATTCGGGACGGGTCGTTACAACCTTCCCTCCTTAATTAATTTCGTCCTTGAAATTCCAACCGACCTAATTCCAACCGTTCTTCCCTTCTTAATTAGTTCCATTATCGGAATTCCAACTATCCTGATTCCACATCCACCTCGTGGAAATAATTTGATCTCACGACACGTGTACACTCGTACACCAACTAACCAGAACAAAACTCGTTTGCACCCAGACGTACCACTAATACTCACGTCGTATCGACTACGTTCGACCATGTCAGTATCAGAGCAGCCCGAGTATCAGAGCAGCCCGAGTATCAGAGCAGCCCGACACCACTTGTCAGTATCAGAGCAGCCCGAGTATCCTATGAGCTAACCACTTGTCAGATCTACCCTTTTGCTGACACAAACAACTCGACGGTTCCCTAGCTCAACCACCAATTTATCTTGATATATAGTCTCACTGGGAGTCATCAAATCTCACTAATCGATCCACGTTGACACATCCGACAAACTGTCACCGCTTGACAGTCGCCAGTCGAAAACTGACACTATACCCACTTGTGGTTACACTAACCACCAACTTACTCAACTCGAGTTTACATTTACTAATATTTCATTCGACCTGTGTGTAACTAGACCCATCAGAAATACCATGACCCAATGCACAGTATCTAATTTCTAGTTCACGACCTCAACTAATCCAATGGTATCGGAACTAAGCCGACTACCAGCACGCTCACCAACGTATCACTAGTATAACCTATATACCGTCACCAGGCATGGTAAGTCTGCCCGGTATCGTACCTCGAACAACGTACAAGCTACATACATCCATCTACCAACCTACTACAACAACGACAACCACAACAATAACACGACCACCTAGGTCGTAACCAAACACGTTTCAATTTTGGAGTCCATCTGTCCAATCCAGTACCAGACAGATCAAAACTCCGACCTATTATCCATTTCCAAATCCGAATCCGAAATCATCATTTCGTAAGCTAGCATTTGGAATGACCATTCCGAACCCAAATCCATAAATCCAGTTTCAAGTTCCAAAATCGAATCTTGAATCGTCATCCTGAAATTCGATTCCAAAACCTGAAATCTCGTTCACGTCTACCGAGATGTACCAAAATCGAACCTATCGGTTACCTGCTCAATCGATTACACATTACATTTGATTGACTTCATAGGGAAGCCAATCCCAATATCCGCACATCTAAGGTTGACAAAATCTTACCTCGTCGGACACTTACTTGGGCGTAATATATCGTACGAGATTTACCTCGAAAAGAAGTTCAGTCCCAACATGCTCAACTCAAACATCCCAGTAAGAGTGATAAACTCTTCACCTATCTGGATTATCAAGATCACAATCCAGATCCATCACTACGTCAACCGACTATAGACGTCACGATCAAGATCTTCACGACACTCTATATCCTCAACACCATGATCTTGATCCACCTAGGATCCACACAAACTCACTCAGCTGACAATCCGCCTGGGATCTGATCATAGGGTCTTACACCCTCAACGAATCTTCATACTGACACATCGCTCGTTGACCAATTCCCACATCTAAACAGATCAGTCAACGACGAGACACGTCGAGACTGTGGGTTCTCTCCAATCACCTCGTATCGATCCTTGTCATTCCACCTAGGAAAAACCAAGGATGATCCAATACGATGACATCAACAAAGTCCATCCTACGTGAATGCAACTAAAACTCCTTGCATTCACCGTGCCACGTAACCCAACATCATCTACCACCAAGTAGAAAATGAGAATCTCAGTCACCTAACTTCGAGATACTCAACTCCTCCTGATGACCCAAGACAAATCCCGGGTTCACCAACCAATACACGACCAATGTACTGGTGACACAACCATCATCTACTGTCATATGCCATCATCTACCATTATATGCAACATATGCCATGGCAGAACCTGAGAAGTCACCCAAAATGACTTCGAAATACCCAATACCAATGCGGAAAACTCGCACTCCTCTTGTCACCTTAATCTCAAACTCTCTTGATTCCGAAGCTCCAACCATAACAGAATCACGTTTAATGGTTTCTAGTCCTGAGCTAGAAGTCATTCTCAGACCTTTCCGTCCAACTCCATAACTATGATAATAACCCATTCTATTTCTCACAATCAAAGTCCTCCTCAAACAAGCCTACCTGAAACGCAGGAGGTATGGTCAACCGTAGTCAACCATAACCAATCAGAAATGGATTCTCAAGTCCTCAGCTCATCCGATCACCATCCACGTGTTCGAGACCAGTCTAACTCACTACCAAGTTCGCCTATCGGTTTACACCGTTTATGCAAATCCAAAAGGATATCAAGTCATCCTATCCTGATGTATCACTCGACTGAAGGGTCATAACAGACTCCTGCTGTGATCTGCAATCAAATCTCTGCATACCACCATATCAGACCAATCCTGGCCAACTCTAACCAACTGGTCGCTAATCCCCATGACAGATCGAGTCTGACCAACCGGTCACTAATTCCCCCATGACAGGTCGAGTACTGTCAATGGAGTCACATCACGACTCGTGACTCACCGTAACCACAATCAACGGCACCAGCACCAGCGCTAGTACCAGCACACAGGCATCCACATTAGTACCAGCACGCTAGCACCAGCATCAGCACAAATTGTGCGAATTAGACAACTCTAGATCTCCGCTCATACCGAGCGACGACCCCGAACCTTTACTCGAATTGGAGAAACTCTGCCTCCCTCGTACCCAATAACTCTGGGTACAGTCACCCTAACAACTCATACGAGAAAAGGAAACGTCCCCCGAATGTCCCCGATTCCCAACAACCATAACTACGACCACTCTCGGTAGTAGAGCCTGCCACAGACTCGTGCAGACCTAACCACCAGACATCACGAGCGAGACTCCGTATCCAACGGAATCAATCGCACGTACACCTACTTCGTATCCCCACTCCGGGATTTCATCGACAAGTACCAACCCTGGTAACCTGTCCAACTAACCTCTAATCAGTCGTAACTCGACTCGACCATGTCGTGGGGCCATCAGAGTACGCCAGGATCCGGAGGAGGTATGTGATATCTCGGTCTCTACTACAGTCCGCATCGTATCCAACCTGAAGGGTATTAAAAGTAGAAAGACTATGAGTGGACAAAAAGTAATAAGTTTCGTAAAAACATTTAGAAAGACCTTTATACCCTTCACTAAAAAGCATGCATGCATAGTAAAACCATTTATCCAATAACATATGTTTAAACAACCATCATTAGGGTCTCAGCCCCAATTTCCATAAATACAAATCACACGGGCTCCTGCCCAACACCATTTACAGAAAACTATAACATAGTAAACATATGTGGGATCTCATCCCAAATCCATTATCATCATAAAACACAATTTCCCAAACCAATTGAAATCATGTTTATCCATTATATTTCATATCACCGAACCTGTCACGGTATATAGAGCTACACGTGTGCTAACCGGGGTCTCAAACCCAAGTCTCTCCAGGGTCCACCCAGGTCAATGTCCGTAGATCAATGACCCTCCCTGAGGTAACGAACCATTCCCATCCTGAGAGTAAGGAACCCAACTGGGGGGCGATTCACTCAGTCAGTGCTTCGTGACTACTCCGGGGTCCACCCTGGCCAACGACCGTCCTTGGAGGAGACAATCATATATAAATGATGGCATATGAAAAAACTTTTGAAATCATTCTTAAACCTTTCAAGGATTCATGCCCGGCCCCCATAAGCCATCATGAACCATAAAATCCTTTCAAGGGTTCATGCCGGTTCCCATAAACTGTCATGAACCATAAAAACCATTTGTGACACATAGCTGGGCCCCAGGCCCGAATCCACATACAAACTGGACCTCCGGTCTGAATTGTAAACCAAATGGACCCCGTGCCCGATTTAGTAAACTAAATGGACCCCGTGCCCGATTTAGTAAACTAAATGGGCCCCGTGCCCAATATCGTAAACCAATTGGGCCTCCGGCCCGATGCCTTGTTAAATCAAATGGACCTCAAGTCCGAGAGTTCGTAATTCAAATGGGTTTCGAACTCGAGTTTACCTTTTTAAATCCAAAACCATAAGTACGAAAAATCAGTGTAAAACTAGAAAACCTCGATTTACGTGCAAGCACGTAAATCGCCTCGTAAAGCGTGAAACCATATAATTCACAATCATCCAAATCATCAGCATATAATCACATTCATAATCCATATAAAACATTTATGCATGCATCACAGTTTAGAAATCAAGTTCCACTCATAGACCGTCCGAAGCCGCGTCTTGATACGCGTGCCATAAGCGTCTCCCGGGTCAATAGTAGCCTCCGGGATTCCCAAACCTATCCAAATCATAATAGAAGGTTACTAACTACTTAATTAACCTCTCATTGAAGCCCCGTAATTTTTCCAAATTTTTAACTATTTTAAATCTCGAACCTAAACCTTCCGATGCCCCGAACACTATCAAGATGGTATCCGATCAACATGAAACTAGTCCCAAAATGTTCGTTATATCGAATAGAAGATTTCATATGTTGAACACTTCCCCAAATTAGGGGCCAGCGCCCGTATGCGCCCTAAGAAGGTGCTGCACACTGTTCATCGTCTCCTACGTGAACCACCCTCCGCCGTGAACCACCCTCCAAATCAACATACTAACTTCCTAATATCCTAACAAACTCATCCTAATCATTCAAAAGCAACCATAATGAGGAAATCGAATGAAAAATGGAAATTGGGCAAACCGAGTTACCTCCTCGGGTTTGTGGCTCCACCGTCCACGGCGGCGTGCCCTTGGCCGTCTAGCAACCCCCTCTCCGTCCTCAGTCTCTCACTGTCTCAACTCAGTTTGGATCAAATGAAGGGAATGGTTTGGGTTGCACAGAGGAGAGGAATGGTGAGATCGGGTTTGAGTTTGAAATGAAGATGAATGATCGATGCACGGGGAAGGAAGATGCATGAAGGAAAAGAGATGGCCAGTGGATGGGTGACACTTCTCACTCATCCATTGGGCAGGAACTAAATATCTGGGGCCCACTAGAATCCAAAAGTTAACTCGTTATGTAATTCGTGCAATAGTACCCTTGAACTCTTGTGAACCGTAACTTCGCCGTCGAACGTCCGAATTCGACGTGCCGCCTGCCTACGGATTCGTATATTCCGGTTCTACGTCACGGTCCTCGGCCCTTGGACATCGAACATCCTAGTCCAAAAGTCAAAATTTTACCCTTTTAAACCAAAATTACCAAAATGCCCTTAGGCTTCCGAACGTCATAACTTTTTCCTCGAATGTCGGAATTGAACGTGCCACCTGTCTATGAACTCGTGATGTCACGAACTACGTCACGGTCATTAGTCAAAGTCCGTTTGACCACCGGAATGAAAAGTCAACATTTTACCCACACCTAGGGGCAAAACAGTCATTTTGTTCGTCCGATTTCGCTTAACTAATCACCGATTAACCTCACTAATCGTGATTAGTCACCAATCTAATCCCAGAATTCGGGACGGGTCGTTACACTAACAACCTTGCACCCCCCCCTTCCACGTGTCGCTGACGTGGAACTAATAACTTGACATGCCTACCACGTGGTGCTGACATGGTAGCCACGTGTCCCCGACAAGTCTACCATGTGGTGTCACTACTCGACCTTCTCCAGCAGAATATTATCTGCTTTAGGCTCAGTCCTCAAGGTTTTGTTCTCGGGAGCTCACGTGCAACTTCCCAATGGGTCACCTCTCCTGAGATTGCACCAACCTCTACTCGCTTAACTTTGGAGTTCCCCAGGAATCCAAAGCCAGTGAGCTCCCAAAAGGCCTTATGTTGGATAGATGTACGCCCACACATATAAGGCGTATCTCGTAGATATCCCCCGACGATGTGGGATTGCTCACTATTCTTATAAGGCATGGGTCCTCACACGTGGTGTTGATGTGGCACCTGAAAACTTAACACCCTTCACACATGTCCATGTCACCCCCTGCCACATGGCATTGATATGCCATCTAACAACCTGATACCCCCAACACGTGTCCATGTCTCCCCCTATCATGTGGCGCTAACGTGGTAGCTGACGTCATCGTGACATCATGTTGACGTCACCTACTTATGTCATCATGATGTCATGTTGATGTCACCTACCCCACCGGAGAAGACGACCAATGCCACCATCTGGTTTGCTGGAGACTGGTTGAAAACCACCATTTCAGGCTGACCTCCAAACTTTTCCAGAAACCTCAAATCTTCACCATTTTTCCTAGTCCATACATGGATCTTGTCCTACTCAACGAAAGGAATCCAAAATTAAGCTCAGGAAAAAGAAACCATACGTGGTTTGGTCGGAAAACGGTCGTGAACATCTGGTCACTTTCTCATCAACAATCCACTGCATCCAACCATCGTCCCACTCTCAAATTGCCACCATTCAACTAGCACGGGCACGAGGAAGCCATCCCTAGCCTCGGATTCATCTAATTTGACCCAAAAAGTGGTCATCCATGAAAAGGGTGTACGATGATCACCCAAAAAAAGAGATGAAGGGAGAGACCTAAACTGGCCAATCAAGTGAGGAGATCAAAACCCCACCCTTTTATACCATGTACTTTCCCCAAGATTATCATTATGCCCCTATCGTTTCGGACCCATAACCTCGGTTCACGAACTTCAATATCCACGTGCCTTCTATCTATGAACTCGTGAGCTCGAGTCCTATGCATTTGTTCAAGGGAAACATCTATGTTTCCGAGAAAAACTTAATCAACGAATCCCTCCAAATTCAAGGCAAAATCGTCTTTTTCTACGTAAATTTCTTAAATAGACCTTAATTTCTGATCCAGGTCCTTACACAAATTGATAAACATTTCTACATGCATTAATCTCAACGATGCATTTGAATTATGAGATGAAATGTGTTACATATTATTTGATTGTATTTTAAAGAATTGTGGGTAATGCTCAAATTGGGCCACAATGATAGTGACTTTATCAAATTTTAAAAATAGGTTGAGATTCATGCTAAATCTCGAATGAATCTTAAACAATAGTCAACATAAATTATAAGTATAACGAACTCTCTAAAAAATGTATAATAATGTGACTCGGTATACACAAGTTTGATCAACTTTAAGCTAATTTATGCTCTATTACATCTTTCAAGCCTCCTGGTTCTATAGTACGCCTTACAGAGAAAACAACGTTGACATGTGGGATTGGCATGGTCGTAACCTTACTCCCATGGACATCCCTTGGGTCTATCTAGGAGATTTTAATGAATATTTATGGGCTCATGAGAAATTAGGAGGCAGTCCAGACTGAATCAATAAATGAAGATTTTTTCAGGAATTCATGGATAATACCAATTTAATTGATTTGGGTTTCCAGGGGCAGCAATTCACCTGGAGGGGTATGAGAGATGAAAATGTTTTAGTACATGAAAGATTAGACAGGGCTCTTAACTCCAATTGGCAAGTCTGCTAGCCTTCGTGTGATCTTTCTCATCTTCCTGCTATGGGTTCGGACCATTGCCCAATTTTAATTGATATGGCCCCTAGTATTAGAAAGGGCAAGAAATCTTTTAAGTTTGAAGCCTACTGGGTGAAGGAAGATGATTGCAAGGATATAGTTGCGAGGAGTTGGAGTAGGATGATTACTACTAATAGAGGGATTTGGGATGGTAAACTATCTGCGTATAAAAATGTCACGACCCGACCCTCTTCCGTCAGGTTCCGATTCATCTAGCACGATATTGTCCGCTTTGGGCCTCCTTGCCCTTGCCCTCACGGTTTTGTTTTCGGGAGCTCACGGTGCAACTTCCCAGGGGGTCACCCATCTGGAATTGCACCAGCCTCAACTCGCTTAACTTTGGGGTTCCAATCCCCCCCAAAGCCACTGAGCTCCCAAAAGGCCTCATGCTAGATAGGTGTGTGCCTACACCTTTAAGGCACACCACTATTCCCTTCCCAGACCATTCCCCCTCGCAAGAATGTGGGATTGTTCACCGTTCCCTCCAAGACACGGGTATCTGGCTCTGATACCAAATTGACACGACCCGACCCTCTTCTGTCAGGTCCCGATTCATCTAGCACGATATTGTCCGCTTTGGACCTCCCTGCCCTTGCCCTCACGGTTTTGTTTTCGGGAGCTCACGGTGCAACTTCCTAGGGGGTTACCCATCTGGAATTGCATCAGCCTCAACTCGCTTAACTTTGGGGTTCCAATCCCCCCCAAAGCCACTGAGCTCCCAAAAGGCCTCATGCTAGATAGGTGTGTGCCTACACCTTTAAGGCACACCACCATTCCCTTCCCAGACCATTCCCCCTCGCAGGAATGTGGGATTGTTCACCGTTCCCTCCAGGACACGGGTCTTACAAAAAAATCCCTGGCTGATTGGAGTAAGATAAAGTTCTCAAAAAATCGTCTTTGAATTGAATCCCTTACCAATGATCTCGAGGTAGTTCAAATGGACAGGGAAGACAACTGCAGTCTAATGGACCTTATTAAAGTTGAACTCAGTAGGTTGTGGACTATTGAGGAGAAGTACTGGTATCAAAGATCTAGAGTAAAATGGCTTTTATCTGGCGATGCCAACACAGTATTCTTCCATCACTCTACAATACAAAGGCGGCGCCAAAAACTTATTCCTAAAATTAAGAAGCCTAATGAAAGCTCAACTGAGTGTAATCGGGAGGTCAGGAAAATGGTCGACTCCCACTTCAAGGAGCTTTTCATTAGCTCTGGTCCTAGGGATTGGGGGGAGATTCTAAACTTTGTTGCTACTATTGTCGCGCCCCACATGAATGAGAGTTTAACTGCTGAAGTTAAGGTGGAGGAAGTTAAGATTGGTGCATTCCAAATGGGAACGCTCAAGGCACCAGTCCCTAATGGCTTTTCTGGAATTTTCTATCAAAGCTACTGGGATAAAATTAAGAATGATTTAATGACCCTTGTTCGTGATTTCATTTCTGGGAATTTTCCAATTCACAAGCTCAACACCACCAATCTGGCCCTTGTTCCAAAGGTACCAAATCCTGAGGTAGTTTCCCAATTCAAACCTATTGCTCTTTGCAACTTCTCCTATAAAGTAATATCTAAGGTCCTTTCAAACTAGTTGAAACCCTTTGTTACTGTGTTAATCACTCCACAACAAAGCACCTTCATCTCCGGCTGACAAATCCAAGACAATATTTGAATTGCCTATGAGGCATTCCATGCCTTGAAGCTCAGAAAGACTACAAAGAAGTTTGAATTGGGGATGAAACTTGACATGTACAAAGCCTACAATAGAATTGAATGGGATTTTCTTGAAGCGGTTATGCTAAGAATGGGGTTTGCAGTTCAGTGGGTGAATTTGGTTATGGAAGTGTGAAATCGATGAAACTTGTTGTGGTCATTACTGGCCAGCCGGGAAGTAATTTTTCCCCTTCCAGAGGGCTCCGACAAGCTGATCCTATATCCCCTTACCTCTTCATTTTAGTATGTGATGTTTTATTAGCAATCCTTAATCATCTTGTTGACCGCGGATTACTGGAAGGAATAAAATTCAATGATGAAGAACCAGCCCTATCTCATCTTTTCTTTATTGACGACACCCTTCTATTCATGAAAGCCACTAGCAATAGTTATAGGGTCTTCAAGAAACTTCTTGATGCCTACTGCCTTGCATCTGGTCAGTTGGTTAACTGCCACAAGTCCAACTTATTTTGTAGCCCCAATACACCTCTTGACCTCCGTTCGAATATTGGTAACATCCTTGGTGTGCGGTTAGCTGACGATCCTGGCTTGTATATGGGATTACCAACATTGTAGGGAAGATCTAAGAAGGAACCTTTAGTCTTTATTAAAGAAAGGATTCTGAGGAAAGTCCATGGCTAAAAACAGAGTTTATTATCTAAAGTCGAAAAGGAAATACATATAAAAGTTTGGCACATGCTACACCAACCTACCCCATGTTTGTCTTTCGATTTCCCAAATCTATTTGTAAAGATGTGGATGCAATGCTTGCAAATTTTTGGTGGGGACAGAATAATGATCGCAACAAGTTAGATTGGATAAGCTAGAGAGAGTTGGGTCTCCCTAAGGCTCAAGGTGGGATGGGCTTTCGAAACTTGGAAGACTTTAATGTTGCTCTCCTAGTAAAACATTATTGGAGGCTGATTTGTGAGCCAAACTTCTTATGGGAAAAATGATGAAGAGCAGGTATTATTCTAATTAGTGATTTCTGAAGACGAAGTGAGGCTCTCGTGCTTCGTGGGCTTGGAATAGTATCTTGGATGGGCGTGATGTAATTTCAAAGGGGGGTGAGATGGCAGGTTGGGGATGGCACTTGCATCAAGTTCTGCTATGATAATTGGGTTCTTGGATTACCTGCATTCCAACCAAGGCTTTTGGCTCCTGTTGGGGCAACTCTTGAGGATGTTGTTGCTAGGTATATTGATTCAGACAATGAAACTTGGAATTTGAAAGGTCTGGAGGATGTTCTCCCTGTGTGAAAGTTGCTATGATTAATGCCATTCTAGTGGGCCACTACCAGGGGGCTGACATGCTAATTTGGCCAGCTGCTAAAGATGGGAGTTACTCGGTTAAATATGGTTATCACTGGCTGAGATCGCGTGCTCCTGGACATGTAAACGATCGTCTATCCTCCTCAAATATAACCCCGGGGGAGACTTGGAAGAGGATATGGAAGATCAAGACTCTTCCAAAAGTTAGGAGTTTTATGTGGAAGATCATCAAAGGGTGTGTTCCTACCAAGGCTAATCTCTTATGACGCCACTTGGGATCATCCCTTCTTTTTCCTATCTGCTCTGCTGCTCTTGAAGCTGTGGAACACCTTCTTCTACAATGTAGGGGAGCTAGATGTATTTGGTTTGGGATTGCATTGGGCCTTGATGTATGTCACTCTACCATCACCTCTTTTGAATGTTGGCATACATGTGCCCTCTCAAACGGCCCTGCCACAGGTGCTGGTTCTGGGCTTGTTCTTGCTCAAATAGTTGCTTTATTTTGGATAGTTTGGAAGGAGAGATGTCGAGTAATGTTTGAAGGAGGGGCATTCAAACCAAGAAAGGCAATTGAAGAAGGCCGTTTATTATGTCAGGATTTATGGGCTGCTACTGACCACTGTTCTATCTTAATCTCTGAAAACTAACATGTGGATGTGATTGCTCAACCTTTGGAACCGCCTGCTAATCAGTTTCTCAAAATAAATTATGATGCCTCTTGGCTTCCTAGCATGAGGAGGGCTGGCCTTGGTGTGGTAGTTCATAACTCAAATTGTGATTTTGTGGCGGGATGTTGCTCTGAACGCCATGCTGGGTCTGCAATCGAGGCAGAAGCTTGGGATATTCTTGGATGAGTGAATTTGGCAGTCTCTGAAGGCTATCAAGATATTATACTTGAGTATGATTTTAAGGAACTCATTAATAAAGTTCGGGGTGATATTCGGTGTGATAGATGAGAAATTTATCCAATCTTATCTCGAGTAAAGGTAGCCTTCACTCAATTTCATTCGGTGGACTATGTCTGGGCTCAAAGATCTTCTAATATGGCAGTTGATGCCTTAGCTTCATGGGCACAAAGATTGATGCTCAGGGAGGTTTGGATTGGTCCCCCCCTATCATCCTTAGTGCACTTTCTCTCTCGTGATGGATTACATTGCCCTCCGATGGATGTATTCACTACCACAGTTGCGGTTTAAGTTTCTAGCTACTGTTTTTTCTGCTTTTCTTTCTGTTTTTCTATTTCTGCTCTACTGAGCATTGATTAAAAAAAAGCTCTATTACATTTGGTATGATTACTTTGAACAAATTTAAGCTCCCCGAATTGCTAAGAGCCCTAGCACTCTGCATCACAAAAAGAAGTGAAGTAGCGCCAATGTAAGAAAATGCGAATAGGAGACTTAGAAGAAAGGATTCCCGAGCTTCGCAATGGGATGGAGAATATCCGAACTATTAGCAGCACACTCCACACTCAGAAATTAACCTTCCAAGACCATAACAATCATCTATCATAACAAGTCATGCAAACCTAAGAGCACCTCGACTAGAGCTCCGCATGCACCCAAGGGTTAAAAAACATCTCTTCGGCACCTCTAGAAATTCTACCCCAACTATGACCCCAACTCTAAGGCCCCATAAGCGTCAAATAGCCAGCCAATAGAGACAATCACAGCTGAATTAGCTACCTAATTGGGCAAAAAATGATGCATGACATACCATAGCCTAACCAACGGAATATACAACAATAAAAGCCAAGGCCCTGGTAGACGATCTGAAGAGTCCTAATTCAAATGACTTAACAAGGAGGCTCAAAAAACTCATGAATGGAGAGCTGATAAATGTATGGGATCACCTCAGCAAAGTGAAGGCGGGGTGATCCTTCTTGAAGTAGAAATCATATTCGCCATGAAAAGTCTTCACAATCCCTACAAACAGTAAACTATCAGCTATCGTTACCTCGATCGATTACTCGGAGAATTTTTCGACCAAAAACACTCCAATGCTTAAGTTAGCTTTGAGAGAGGAAAAGAAAATATTTCGAAACGAAGAAACGAGTTTCTCTGAGAATGAAATGAGCACTGCTATTTACAAGGAAACCTTTCGAGTCTCGGAGTGTTCTGATTGGTCGACTGAATTTGTAATTACTAAATAACATAGTTTTAATAAAAGTTATTATTTAATGATTAAAATAATGGCTCATTATAATGATAATTATAATAATTTAATATTAATAATAATTGTTCATTATTAAGAATAATGACAATTAATTTTCGGGGAGAATATTAATATCTTTGAGGTTTTAAGCAGATTAAATAATATATTTAGTTAAAAATATATTATTTAATGTGTGGGTGTTTCTGAGCCGTTAATGTCATTACCAAAGGTAAATTGGACATTTTGAGAATTATGGGTCACGTGCTAGCTTCACAATTTTCAGGTGATTTTGGGATCTACAATCTTGAAGAAGATATTCAGCCCTACACCGATGACCTCCTCACAGATGAAACCATTGGGGACCCCAAGACACTGAATATTTCTTCCTACAGTGGCTCGACTGACCCCTTCGATCATCTGGACAACTTCAAGTATGCGATGAAAGGTCGGGTTGCCAACGAGCTCAACCATTGTTGCATGTGACAAGTTTCTTTACTTTCCAACTATATGTAAAATGGTGTCACGTTTTGTTTGTGATAGCCTGACTTTCATTGGCTAAGCTCACTTGGTGTAGGCAGTGGGGCTATGTCATGGTAGGTGATTGTGTGCTACTCAAAGATGAAAATATCGATATCGACGGATATATTGCTAGTCAAATTTATGGATATCTCGCCATAAATATCGATATCGATATCGTTTACCGTCAAAAAAAATGATAGAAATTCGATCTAAAACTTGGAAATTTGGAATGAAATTTTGGGAAAAACTTAAGTACCCAATGATGGTTATATAAGACTAATAAAAACTATAAAATGACTATGATATAATAAATATATGATGAATAATATGATACAATAGAGTTCTGCTGATGACTAATAATATAAAAATTTAAACATAAACATAAATTGAAGTGAATTACTATAATTGAATGTTAATATAATTAAAAACATAATAATAAGCATAAAAAAATTTGAATGGAAGAAGAATTATAAAATGATTAAATATATGTAAAATTGAAAAAAAAAAATTATGAAAAAAAAGAGTTAATCTTTGTTCAAAAATTGGAAAGGATTGATATATTTAAAATTGAAAAAAAATGACAAATATAGTTGAAAGATAATAAGGAAAAAAAGGAAAAAAAAAAAAATTTAACACCCCAGGCACCTAGGGTCGAACCCTAGTTGCTTGGGCGTTAATAAAGGGTAAGCACAACCCACAACCAACTGAGCTAAACAAGCTCAATTCAAAATTTAAGTAGCCCACTAATATATAAAGCATACTAACTAACTTAAAACAGTCATCCCCTACCTCGCGCGGGTCTGTAATTCGGGTTTTTTGACTCGTGCGGCATGACCTGACTGGAACTCTATCGTTTTTCGTCCGATTTTCATGCAATTTGGCCCTATCTCGATCGTTTTAATGAAATAAGGAGATCAATGGGCTTAAAATAAGGGAAAATGTCGATATTTTTCTCAATTTCTTTTCCCCCCTCTTAGCAGCCTCCGGCCAATTTTGACAATATATCGTCGATATATCGATCCTATCGGTCGATATTTCAATTCATAGTACTACTTCATGCGTCATATATAGCTTTCGATCGTCTTGGGCATGATCTTGGGGCAAAATTTGTGAGCGTGGGCAGGCAATGCGTGCTTCTGGTGAGCCCTAAAGTTCTCGTGAGCTCTAAAGTTTATCTTTAGCGAATCCCAACCGGATCTTTTCAAATATTGTTTGTTGGATTCGGCTACGCTACGACAACTATCAACATGCATATCAACAATTAAGTGTTAGAACTCTACTTATTAAAAATCCCACTAAATCAATAATATAAAGTGTTCACTTTTAAAGAAAAAAAAATGAAAAATGTAAAAGTTAAAAGGAAAGATGAAAACTAAAAATCCATTGACCCCAGAAAAAGGTAAAACCGAAAAACAGTATCGCGTAGTGGTAATTGGTACAAAGACTGATACTCTCACATCTTTTTTCGGAGTGACAAATAAAATAAAAATTTTAAGTTGCGTCTGGAGGCATGATTAAAAAATGTCACATGCATTACCTTCCTCTCATACTTATTTCAACTAAACAGCCTTAGTAAACATGTACCTTATTATCCAATGGAGCCAAACCACTATCAATGATTGAAATATTGATATCGACGAATATATCGCTAGTCAAATTTACGAAAATATCGATATCGATATCGATATCATTTACGGTAAAAAAAAATGACGGAAATTCGGTTTTAAAGTTAGAAATTTAGAATGAAATTTTGGGAAAAACTTAAGTACCCAATAATGGTTATATTTGACTAATAAAAATGATAAAATAACTTTGCTATAATAAATATATGATGAATAATACGATAGAATAAAGTTCTGCTGATGACTAATAATATAAAATTTTAAACATAAACATAAATTGAAGTGAATTATTATAATTGAATGTTAATATAGTTAAAACATAAAAATAAGCATATAATAATGGAGTTTACATTTACATAGTAATTTAGAAAATCGGGGAATTTTTATTTACATAATAATTTTAAAAAATGGACATTAATTAGTGAAAATTAGAAGTAAAACGAATTCTTATTAATCGTATGCTCATCTCATATTTTTTCTAAAATCCATTAATACTCAAATTAACCATTCAAATAAGTTTCTTCAATTCAACATAATTTACTTGAATTGAATTCAACAAAATTTACTTGAATTGAGTTCAACATAATTTGTTTCAAATTAACCATCTCTACTCTACAAAATCCTACCATTCAATATAATTTGCTTAAAAAATTCATTAATATTTAAATGAACCTTATATTTATATTCACATTTTTTATATCAAATACTAATTTAAATATAAAACATATTATATTAGATATTTAGAATATACTCATATAATATCCAATTAACTTGAAAGTTGTACCAATAAACTCAGAAAAAAAATAAAAAATATTTCATGTTGGACGGACGACCATCGTACGCCGCACGCGTCGGTGATAGCGTCTTCATGTGGTGGCCACGCGCCTGCACAGTAGTCGTCATCAACCTCGAGTTGGGTTTGCTATTCGGGTTTCGGACCCAGTTGCATGACCCAACTGGTTTAATGTCATTTTACATCCGATTTTCACCCAATTTAGGCCTATCTCGATCGTTTTACCTAAATAATGAAATCTATATCCTTAAAACAAAAAAAAAGATCGAAATTTCATGAGATACCCCAACCGGCCAATTTTGACGATATATCGGCCCTATCAGTCGATATTTCAATCCATGACCACTATACATTACCCAAGAGATTGGTAATAGAATCTAGGGCAACAGATGGAAAATCCATTTCTTTATATATTCACTGGATTTTTTTTTACTCCTTGAACAAACCCAGCTGCACCAACCACAAATAATAAAAATGAAGTGTGTACACCAACAGACCATTCTCACTGCGTTTATCAAACACAATGGCTCAATACAAGAAGCCAATACAACTCACAATCATCTGCAGTTTTATAGTTCACCGGTTCCAAGAGGCTGCCTTGATCTATCACCAGAAGCCCAGGCTTGATAATCCCTCACAAGCTGCACTAACCACGATATTAAAAATGCATCAGCCATCCCAACATTGCAGCATATGTAGCAAAGAAAAACTTGAGACATGAACTTTTCAGGGATATATAGTAAACATTGAGCCTTCAAACATCCCCGAAACGCTTACTGTCAACTCTTACTATTTTCCATTCTACTGATGCAAATTTATCCTGTAAGTAATGAGAAACTCAAACCTAAAGAGGGAACCGGAAGAGTGTGTCAACCACCAGAGACCATTGAGAACAAATTCATATATGTTTATGAGTCATATGTTTTACACAAGCTACCGTCTAAAAATATTCCTTATTGAATTTTATTCACTATATTTACAGAATATTCGACCTCTTTACTCATGTCCCTTAATCCCACCAACAAAGTTATAGCAAATTCTTCCTCTTTACTCACTCCTTTTATCAATTATACTCATCTTTCACATCTTATATGGCTCAATGGGAATAGGATTCAATGCAAAAATGAAATTTGATTCAAATATTCTGTAATGAAAAGAACAATGCACAGAAACAATTTGTGGTCATAGCCAATGCCCAGTAGATGACAAGAAGGTACAATTCCCCCTTCCATCCATAGTCCAATTATAATTAGAACACTTAACTAGGGATATTTTTAGTCAAATCAAAGGCCACCAATCTTTATTAGAACATACATGGAGGGATATCTTTTAGTTAAATCAAAAGCCATCAGTCTTTGGCTTACAACAATTCGAGTTTCTTTATCATGAACTGTATTACTAAGTGGAAAAATTATAAAAAAGATACATGCAGTGACTTATGAGAGAACAAATAACGGATAAAATGTAGATCTCCAACACTTGGAATAAGCAGAAACGTAATACAGTTCACTCGTGAACAAACAGAAAAGCTTTAAATGAATTCCAATTTATGTACCTAATAAGGAGTTTTCAAGAGAGTATTATTTTCTTTCAAGTCAAAAAAAGAAGAAATGATATACCTCAGAGGACAGGGTTATATTTGTTAAAAGAATCAATAGAAGCGAAAACCCAGAGAAGAACAACTCTAAAACAGGTAGAAAGATATTTCCACTGACCTGTGACATAAAGCGTGGAAGCATAATTCTTAGTATTTGTTCAAGGACTTGGGTCCCAGATGATTCAATAGTTTGTGCAGGGATTGCACTAAATGCAAAAGGAATCTCAATGCTGACCTAAATTTCAGAAAACAATCCATTTATAGTTTAGGGACATGGTAAATATAAATTTACATATCTGTGCAACAATAAAAAGAAAGGTTATCTTGCAATCAACACCTCAATGATGGTATCTGAAATGAGTTGTTGTAGTGAGGTGTTGCTTTGGTCACTAGCACACGATATTCGGTTCACCATAAAAGCTGCATTCCCATACCAAATCATAAATCAAAGGACTCCTGAAAAAACAGGCATAAATCAAATGACTCAACATAATGAATGCCTTCTCTAATAAAATAGAAACTCTGGATATTAATTTTTCGCACTGTTAGGAATGAGATAAAATTCAGTTGCATACTACCGCCATCCACCTTCTCTACTATCTCTACAAAGACTGCAGGAACCATTCCGTAGATTGCATACACATGTAACTGGTGCAAATGAAATATTTCTAACAGATAAACCAAAAATGAAAGATTGGTTCATTCGCAAATCTGTGAAGGGGTAAGGACTTGTACAAATACATCGACATGCTTAAACTTCAAAGCATCCACTCCAGAGTTGATTAATTTCCTTCCAGTTCGATTATGATAAAGATTATCTTTCATGCATGACCTACCAAAGCTTCCTAAAAGAAATAGATAGGGTTGCACATGGGTTGTGGCTCTTGACAATTACTTGGGAGCTGATCAGTAAACACATCGCTGAGCTCAATCAGTCATCTAAGTGAGCCAAGTTTGAGCCTAACTAGATAAGCTAAAACGGCCAAGCTCAAGCTTCACTATGCTCAGTTTGTTAGACCCACAAGAAATAATGTTTGGCCTAAATAATTCTACCATTCCATGCTCAAGCCAAATTCTTTCATAAAGAGTTCACAAAATTGTTTAGTTTCAAAAGTGGAATTGAAGAATGCTTTGTAAGAGGAACACATCTCTTTCACCCAAAGTTTCAGTTTAGGCCTCCGTTGTTTTTTTTTTCTTCAAGGCAGCCCATCACCTATAATGACTTCTTGACTACTAGTAAATACTTGTTTCCATATTTACATTCGAATGTGCCTCAACCAATCCAAATTTGGGGATTACACGCCAGTTTGAGTGTGCTAGGTGTCTTATGATCCCTATATTGGGCTTTTCCAAGCCAAGAAGCACAGTAAGTTCTACTTCATGGTCTTGTCAGTACCTAGTATAATTCAGCTCTATCTTTGTTGTGGATTTACCCAGCAGAGCTCATAAAACCACTCAGTTCATTTACACCCTTACTGAATAGAAGAATTTTGTGCCTCATGAGACCATAAATTAGTTAAATTTAGAATTTCCTCAGCTTCTTGCTGAACAACCATTCGAAATCAAACAAGTAAAAACATATTCTTGTTTATGAAGATCAATGATGGACAAATTTTTTTACAACCCAAAGTAGAGTGCACCAAAATGTCTAGAGTCCTCAAATATAGCTTGCAATGCTAAACTAGCATAAAGTTATAGCAATTTCCCCAAACCATTTTCTATCATTATGCATCCTCTACCCTTGTCATAAAAATTAAGTAAATAGAAACGAACTAACCATCAAACTTGTCATTCTGTGCAACCGCAATGGGCGAACCATCAAGCTGCACAAATAAAGCAGAAATCATAAATGAAAGGGCAAATTATAATATCCAAAAATTTTCAAACAATAAAATAATGAGAGAGTTACAAAAGCATAAGCACAGACCTTGCAGGACAAGAGCTTAATGCAGCAGCCATTCGGCTGCTCTTCGACTCTAACAAGAAGAACAGGACAAACCTCAAAAGCAAAAAACTTGAACCTATACACATAGCACCGGAATGTATTCTCATCCACTCTCTCTATCCTCTCTGCATCCAAAACAGAGTACTGGCTCGCCGGTAAACTCATGTACTCACCTGAAAACCCCAGAAAAAGAAGAAAAAAATACTGAAATTTCCAAAAATAAAAAAGACTGAAATTTTGAAATTAAGCATGAATCCTAATTATCATTCTAACATTACTTAGAGGCCGCTGGAGCTGCGGAACGGAGACGGACTCGGTTCGGCGAGCGACGAAGCGCGCCTTCGGTGTGGAATCGGCCGAAATCCGAAACGAGGGTATCGGGAAAGCGAAAAGCACATGCTTGAGTTTGAGTCTCGGAGACGTCCCGGTCCTGTGGTTTTTGTACGGACACGAAATTGAACCAAATTTTATAGGAAATGAGCTCACTGCCATCTTTTTTCCCTTTTTTTTTTAAACAAGTAAAAAATAGTTAAACTTTATGCCGAAACGTAGGAAAAAAGATATAGGAAGGATTTGAATTTGGGAGGTTTGCTGCTGGTGCGTGTGAGATGACAGAACCAGAGGAAGAAGAATCAGTTGGATAAAGGATAAGAGAATAAGACAAATCGTCGATTTCGATTATATGTCACAAAATTTAACTGGCTTTCATCGGTGTTTACTACAATTTTACGAGAGAAAAAGAAATTCTAAATGTTTATATCCGAAAAAATCCTTTGAATTATGGCCTAAGGGATTAAAGGTGTAACGACCCGGAAATTTGAAAAAAAAAATTTGGAAAATTTGAAGGAAATGACGATTTTACCCCAAGTTATAAGGGCCAAAAGTTTTGACTTTTTAATCGGGACCTTGTATGGACTTTTTGTAAGGACCGTTGTGTAGGTCTCGAGACGGTGAATCCGTAGACAGGCGGTACGCGGAAATCGGAGTTTGGATGAAAAAGTTACGGGGCTGAGAAAGTGAAGGGCAATTTGGTAATTTTGCAAAGGAAGGGTAAATTGGTAAATTGGCGCAGTGTTGGATTACTCAGCCAATTGGGTGAGTCATATCGGCCCTTGAGTGATATCTGTCACTGTAAGAATGTGGGTTAGTGGCAATGAAAGTTGGTGGCAGTGGACTGAGTTCAAAATGGGTGTGTTTGTGTGAAAACAGAGCATTATTTATGCTCTACCTGAAGCAGCCAAAAGCTCTCCATGTTCGATTAATTGAGGGTGATTGAGAGAGTATGCGGGCGAGAGAATAAGGGGATGAAAAGAAGGAAGGAAAAACTGAAACGCATGGAACCCGAAAACCAAACCTCCATTACCTTTCAATTTCGGGTTTTTCAAGTCAGACTCCATTTGATCAAATTGACCTTGGATTAAGGTTATTGAGCTTAAGGCGATTCGAACCCGATTAAAAACGAAGAGAATTGATGTTGTTTTGGCCATGAACGCAGTACCTCAATCCCTCGAAAATCCGAGATTGAGCTCGAGTTATGGGAGGCATTGAATGATGAAATTAAAGTTATAAGATTGTTTAGAATTATGCTACAATGCTTCTGAGTGAATCAATTGCAAGAAAACAACTGGAATTGATCGAGATTGAAGGATGAACAATGCTCACCTGTTCTTCGATATTTTGAATTCAAATTCGACTGGATTGAGGTAAGTTCTAATGTAATTAAGGTTACAGAACCATAATTAGATGCATAACGATGCTATTGGCTGAATCAATTGAAGAAATAGAGTTGAATTGGGCACGATTGAACCGGGTTGCACCGCAGGACCTGTTAGCAGGGAATCGGGCAAGGACGATGAACAGTGATCCCTGTATCAGGCACGTGATTCCCACGCGCAGTCACTTGCAGCGGCGCGTGAGGGCGCGTGGGCACGATTCCCGAGGTGAGGTCAACATGACTTTTGTTCCATCTAATGTAACGAACATTCTGGCATTAGTTTCGAGGAAATTGGATATCGTTTCGATAGCGTTCAGTGTAATTAAATCCCGGAAAAATTGGGGAAAATTATATGAGGTATATTGAAGTGTTAGTGACCCTTAATAATGATTTTGGACAGGAATGGTGATTTCTGGAATTTACGGAAAAACGTGCAGCTCGGAAAGCGAGCGATATCGACGGTGTATGAGTGGACTTTTGTTTTCAACCATAATGCATGCATATATATTTTAAATGCTTTATTATATGATTTGAAATGATTTGGCATGATTAATGTTTCGATATGATGATTTTTGGATTTTGGAAATATTATATTATTTTATATTGTTTTGGGCATGATTTTCGAGAAAATTGTGAAATTGCTGTTTTGGGTGAAGGCCCGAGATTTGAGATTGGTTTTGACTCGGATCATGAGTCAGGGATTGATTTGATGGATTTGTAATGCTTTTTGGATATATTTGATGGATTTATGTGAAAATGGCAACTGAGGTTACGGTTGCACGGATTTGCGGGAAAATGATATTTTTGGGCTTGAGATCCAATTGGATAGTGCTTTTGACTCGGATTTAGAGTCACATGTGAATATGATTAAATTGATTGTTTCGATTTATCCAATGAATTCTGGACACTTTTTTATGATGGATTTGTGGAACTTGCTCTATGAAAGTTATGTTTCGGGCATAGACCCTATTGAAATATTTTTGACTTGATTTGAGACATAAATGGTTTTCAAATGAGATTACTGGATTTGGTGACTGTTCCAGATATACCATCCTCTGTGATTTGATAGTCTCCTCTAGACGTCGTAGATCCTGGAGTAGTCACGATCCACTGCATAGAGATGAGTAGCTCCGAGGGAGGCTCAATCTCAGGAGTGTGAGATTATGATGATATCCCCCAGACGTCGTAGATCCTGGAGATGATATCACCCTAGACGTCGTAGATCCTGGGGATGTACTCGGATGTGAGACTCCCGAGTTTGCACACGTTACATTGATATCGTGACAGTTACTTGGATATTGAGATTGGATATTGAGGATTGGTTATATTTGTTATATTTGTGATTTATTGATATTTGTGTCCAGATACTTTATATCATGAACTGACTTGATGAACACGAGTTTCAGAGAAAATGTGGACCATGGGAAAACATGCTTTGATTTTATCGGTCCATTGTTCAAACTTGATTGATTTCACGCTATTACTCATATTTTATGATATGCATGCATGTTTGTGAAACTAGAGGGTAAGATTGATTTTCCTCAAATGTATTTATAAATGTTTATTTTTGTCCACTCACACATTTTCTGTTTTATTGACCCTCCAGGTCGTAGTGCGATGATCGAGACTGATCGGGAGGTGGAGGCATGAATGGGCACATGTGTGTTTATCCCTTGTTTGGCAAATGCTGAAGGTAAATTCGTAACTTCAGTTGACTTGTCAAACGGGAGCAGAACCGGGCACAATTATCAAAGTCCTTCGGGGACGGGTCCTGTCAAAAGGCCTGAATTGTAAAAGACGAGTTTAAAATGACAGGACCCTCTTCGGAATTCCCCTTAATTCCTGTAAAATACCCTGTTCCAGCTCGATTCTTATGAAAGGTCATACTCCCGTCTGGAAAAAACACACTCAAATTACCAAATTACGCTTAGTCTGAACATAAATTACATACCACTTATCATACAAGAAATAAACCCCGAGTCAAGCACAAACGTAAGTCGCATAGAATATCTATCTAGAATAAGCACGAATGAAAATAACAACCAGAACATACTCTTGTTATCGAGTACGCAAACATGCGGAAATGCCTCAGTCTTAACATAGTCCACATCCCGAGATCAAACTAGAGGGTGTCAAAACCAATAAAATTTTGAGTGGATAAAAAAAAAGTTTTGGAAAAATATTTTTCGAAATCAACCTTTAACCCTTAGTTTTAGAAAACCATGCATGCATAAACATATGAAATTACAGAAATGCCCATAGCCCACATTTCCCTGAAAACCCCGGTTGTAAATTGTTTTTGAAAACCCCTGGACACATCACTAATCAATAAATACCAAACTTGGTCCCATTGGTCCAACTAAGCGCTAGTCCAACTAGCCATAAAGTCAAACCCCATCATGCTGGTCCAACCAGTTGCTAGTCCAACTAGCATTCTCTCTGTACTACTGGTAGACACTACGAATTATGCGGAGTTTAGCTCTGTCGGCATGTGTCGAGTCCAAATTTGACCACATCCGAATTTGTGGGAATCCTCGGAGTCCAACTCCGGATATAGCGATCCAATTGCATGAGAATGATATACCAAAAAACAGTTTACTAAAATACCTTTTGACCCGGGCACCAGCCAAAAATAGTTTACATTCCCGAGCACCAGCCCAAAACATTTAACTCCTGGGAAATAGCCCAAAATCTGGTTTCCAAAACCATCAGTAAAACTTGTGTCCAAAAAACCACAACCGAAAATCCATACATATAACCAAATCCAGCATTTATCAAGAAATAACATCATATAATATAACCACATCACAATCATCCAAACCATATCATATAACTAGGAAAATATGTAAATATGTATGCATCATAGACTAATAGTTATGAAAACAAATGTCCACTCACAGTACCTCCGACTGCTCGAAACCTGAGCGGTAAGCTAATTTGAAGCCTCCGGGGAAGTCCTAACCTATCAAAGTCACACCCGGGGGTCACTAACAATCCATAAAAGTCCATACATGAAACCCCCGAAAATCCCAAAGCTGAAAACACGCCCAAACGAGTATCCTGAGGAGAAAAACCTCCAAAATACCAACTAAACAACCGATCGACCTAAAACCACACCCATTTGATTCAGAACGTCAAAATTTTTCGAGCAAGACCAGTTTCACCTTGAAATTTAGTCCCACGCGCCCACACGAGCCTATCAAAGTTTCACCCACGCACAGTCAACGCTAGTCAACGCCAACGTCAGCATGCCACATGGCACTGACATCAGTCTACCAGGTGTCCATGACATGCTGATGTGGCCTGACATGTCAGATCGCCACATGTCACTAACATGATGACATCATCACTGATGTCATCCATCTGGCTGGAGAAGATGATTGGAGTCACCGTACGTCGCCGTCATCACCGCAGCCTCGCTGGAAAACTCCATTTTTGCTTGAAACTTCAAACCTCCATATCTCCCTCATTTCTCAACTAAATTGGACGTTCTAATAGTAAAAAATTATCTACCCAACCCAAGAAATTAAAAAATGAAGCCAGAATTGAGAAATATTACATGGATTCAAAGATATGGCCCTCCAAAGTTTTGGACAACCATTGTTTATTAACACCGTCCACTCCCAAGCTATTCCACCTTCAAAACCTAGCTTATCCTGCTCGTGGAAATCCAGGGAACACGATCCCAACCTTTGTTTGGTCTTAAAGGGTCACAAAATGAAGATGAGAATTTAAGGCGTTATGTGTGTACGTGTTTGGCTGGGTTGCACGGGTTTGAGGGGAGATAGTGACAGGACCCGTCCCAACTGGACCTCGATAACCGTGCTCGGTCCTGCTCCCGTCTGACAAGTCGACTGAAATCCCGAAAGTACCCTTCAGCACCTGTCAGACCAGGGATAACTGCACTGATTTCTGCTCATGCCTCCGTCTTGTAATCCGCCCCGAGTATCGTGCCACGGCTTGGAGGGTCATAAAAAACAAAGGTGTGAGTGGACAAAAATATATTCGTTAAAACACATTTGAAAAGACATCCTTTACCCTCCAGTTTTACAAATCACGCATGCATAGGGAAAAACATATGAAACACTAACACTGGCCTTCCAGCCAAACCACATAACAAGTCAATTCCCGGCTCGCAGGCCGTTCCGGCTCTCAGGTCAAACACATGAAAACATAGTCACCTGGCCCCACAGACTAGAACTCGTACTCAATACCAGTACGTAATCATAATCACCATCAATAGAAAACAGTACGATACACAAAGTCACAATCCATTACTCAATCAATCAATCAATCTGCACTATTCACAAGTGCACAAACCATCACACTGTTACATCTGCACTACGTGTAGGCCAACATCTAGCCACACTCTCGGGATCAGACACCTCTGGGCTCAACCCTCGGGCTCAGTCACATCTGGGCGAACACATCCCCAGGCTCAGACATATCCGAGTGGTACATCCAGGCTCAGTCGCATCCGAGGAGTTGGCTTACCATAATAACTCACAATCATACCATCATATCCCCAAGCTCCGGCCGACTAGGTAATCCCCTAGCTCCGACCGTCTGGGCATCCACAATCACAATCATAATGAAAACCATCCGGGATTATATCCCAAAATATGTCAATCAAATCTATGACTCAATCTAAGTCAAATTATTACCAACCGGGACTCAAGCCCAAATATCCTTTACACGTAATTCCGTAAAATCATATAGAAAACATTATAATAATCCAGAAATCATTCTTAACTCCTTAATTTATCAAAATATCCATTTTGAAATCATTTTGACTCCGGGCCTAGCCCAAAATATCATGTACTCCTTTCTCGTAAAACGTGCCCAAATTACCGATTAAAATAATCATTAAATCATAAATAATCATCCAAACAAATCATGACATCATTGCAAACCAAATCATGCAATCAATCACGTAAAACATTTAACTATGCATGCATATCAATTTATAAAACAAACGTCCACTCACACACCGTCCGATTGCTCGTTTTCCCACGCTGCACGCGTTTCCGTAATTTCCAACACTTGTCAGGAATCTCGAATCCTGTTCAAATCAGTATACAGGGTTATAAACAAGTCAATTTACATCATGTCAATTTCCCATAATTTTCCGGGACTTAAATATTATTTTAAAATATAACTTAAACCGTCGGACCCTCGAAACATTATCGAGCCGGTGTCCGATTGACTCGAAACCAATTTTAAAATGTCCGTTACATTACAGGCATTAAAACACATGTTGAAACTTTCCTCAGAAAACGTGCCACGCGCCCTCACGCGCCGCCGCAAGCGGCTGGGCGTGAGTCCACGCGCCGTGCTACAGTGATTGCTACAGTGTCCTTCTCTACCCGTTTCTCTGATAAACGGATCCTACGACCCGCGATTAGACCCGATTAATTCTTCACCAATTCGAACTCGATTTCACTATTTCTTTCACTCATTAGCATCAAGTTAATATAGATTAAGGGTCTGTAAACTTAATTTCGTGAAACCATGCCCCAAAGTCCACGACTCAACCTCGAAACCCGACGAGTTCAAATTCGGGTTCTACCCCAGTTCATGTCATATCATTAAATTGATCATACATGAAGTCTCCTCTATTCATTCTAAGCATGAAACTGAAATCAATTTCAAGAATTTATACCTCTAAGTCATTCAACTCAAGCTCCAATTTCCAGAATAGTCACAGAGTCCGTTCGCCGTCAATCCACCATCAATTGACCTTCCAATTGACCTGGTTCGAGTCGTCCAGCTCCCAGGAAGCTAAAGATCACGTCCAATTCAATCGAAACCGTCTAGAACATCCAATTCGATATTAATTGCTTAAGGACTATTTTCGGGTTTCACAGTAGGGTTCTAGGTCCATTTCCTTTCGATTTTCACTCAATTCCCTCGCATAAATCTCTCTGTTCAATCTCAGTTTTACAATGGACTCATGATCAATCAATTTGGACGAATTCAAATACACAAGGTGGACGGTTTGGCAATCACCTGCCACTAATCTTCCTCTAATGGTGACAGATGTCACCTAAATATACATCCTTAGCCACTTTAGCTGAATCAGCATTAATTCACATGATAATCATCATCTTCACCGTTCTACTTAAATTTACCATTTTACCCTTGTTAAAACAAATTACCATATTGCCCCTGAACTTTCCAGACCATAACTTTTTCGTTCGGACTCCGATTGACGCATGCCGCCTGTCTACGGATTCAGCGTCCCGAGACCTATCCAACGGTATTCCCGGAAAGTCCAAACAATGTCCCGATGAAAAAGTCAACTTTCGGCCCCTTTTAACCAATTTACCAAATTGCCCTTAAACTTCCGAACGTCATAACTTTCTCCTCGAATGTCGGAATTGGGCGTGCCACCTGTCTATGAACTCGTGACGTCCCGAGCTACGTCACGGTCATTGGTCAAAGTCCATTTGACCGATCAAATAAAAAGTCAACCGTTCGCCCAATCTAGGGGCAAAATCGTCATTTTCCTCGAATGTTCCAAATTTTCATGTTTCGAATTTCCGGGGTGTCACAGAGAGTGAGAAATGAGAGTGATGATGATGATGATGATCAAATCCTTATCCAAACAATCCAAAAATATTCTAACTTCCCCCTTTCCAAAAATACCATTTCCCTAATTAGAAAGTCAATGTTAAACTTAGGGGTAAAATCACCCAATCGTCCAAACGTCCAAATAATTTCTGATAATCCCGAAAAATTCTCAATAATTTTCGTAAATCCGGTTTTTACAAGGTGGGTCGTTACATAAAACAACTAGTTGGAATGTGAAGACGTGGGGGAAAAAAGAACTAATTTGAGACACACGAGCTATAAGAGGGCAAAGAGGATGTTCTCGACAAGATAATTGCAATGCGGGCTTGCAAAGGTCGACATGGCAACCTACCTAATCAATGTCTCCACTGCCTATAAAAGAAGAAGAACCTTCTTCGCAAAAGGCAACCAATCAACTAATCAAAAACCAGCAAAATGATCAAAATTAATTAATTTCAAAATAACTATGATAAACTACATGAAATTACCCAAATTATAAGGTCAATTTCAAAAGATACCCGAACTATAAAATGTTACATTTCCCTGCCCAAACTATAATGTTGATTTCAAAGGGTACCTCTGCTAGATTTTCCATCCAAAACTCAGTTAACTGTCTATGTGGTAAATAGTAAAGGCTTATTACTCACTTTGTTCTCCTAACTGAACATTAAATATCACTTTGCTCCCTGAAACGGATTTAGTTCCAATGTTCAGTCATAACTGCACATTTAGTTGTACCGTTACTCTATCTGTTACCCTATATTAGTCTAGTGTTTACGTGGCAGTAGCTGATTGGTTAGTTAATTATTTACCAAAAATTATTAAAATTAACACACACACACACACACACACACAAAAGGAAGAAGATGATGAATAGTGAATATGGGTTCATCATCTTCTTCCTTCTTCATCTAACAAAATTCAATCATAAATCCTAATCCCAATCTAAGTTTAATGACAATTTAGATTTCTCAAATCCCTAATCTACAAACCAATCATAAATCCTAAATCTACAAAAGAAAAAAAAAATACAGCAAGACCCAAATTCCCAAATCATCCCTCAACTTCTTCTTCTTCTTCTTCTACTTCTTCTTCAACTCTCCCATCTTTCTTGAGCATTAGCCAAAGCTGAAACATCCTCAATATCATATGCCAAATCAGTCTGCCATTAAACTAGGAAAATTGAAGAAGAAGAGTGCTTGTGATGTTTGGTAGTTCAAAAATTTCAATGGGCCTCTCTTTTTCTCTCACTAAAAGTTCCTAAAATTCACCCGCTCTATGATTGCCATTGCAAAAGTGTCGCCAGCAGTAAGTGATGGAGAGGAAAAGAAGAGAGCTAGTGAGAAAAAAGAAAGAGAGATTTTTTGTGTCAAGCATTTTGTAGATGACAAAGAACCCATCTCTTCCATTCTCAAAGTGGTCCTATATTTTCATTTCATAATTTGACAGCCTTCTCTCCTTACTCCTTATCCTACACACCATTTCCACTGTCTCTGTCCCCGTGCACCTCTAATCCTACGCACCCCCTCCCTCCCTCATTCTCTCTTCCTCCTTTTTTGGCTTACAAAACAATTAAATACAACTAATTAACTAGTTCGCTGCATTTTCATCCTCATCAAGCTCCCCAGATTGGAATTTTAATTATTTGAATTCGAATGGAAAACATTCATGTCGAGTAGCAGCGCCGTTTGGAACAGAGAAGAAGACAAAGCATTCGAGAACGCAATTTCCATGCATTGGATCGACGAGGAAAGAAGAAGAAGAAGAAGAAGAAGAAGAAGAAGAAGAAGAAGAAGAAGAAGAAGAAGGATGATTTTGGGAATTTGGGTCTTACTGTATTCTTCAATTTTGTTTTTTTGCAGATTTAGGATTTAGGATTGGTTTGTAGATTGGGGATTTGAGAAATCTAAATTTCCATTAAACTTAGTTTGGGATTAGGATTTATGATTGAATTTTGTTAGATGAAGAAGGAAGAAAATGATGAACCCAAATTCACTATTCATCATATTCTTCCTTTTTGTGTGTGTTAATTTTAATAATTTTTGGTAAATAATTAACCAACTAATCAGGGACTACCACGTAAGCACTAGACTAACAGAGGGTAACAGATAGAGCTACGGTGCAACTAAATGTGCAGTTGTGGCTGAACATTGGAACTAAATCCATTTTAGGGAGCAAAATGATATTTATTGTCCAGTTAGGGGAGCAAAGTAAGTAATAAGCCAATAGTAAATGACACTCAGGATTTGATGTGGCAAATTTTCAATGGGAATTTCAAGAACAATTTTAATTCATCTCCCTCTTTCCTCTTCACCATTTCATCATCTTCATCAATCATTAATTCATCATCTTCATCAATCATCAATCATCATTTTACTTCCCCCAATTTTTCACCAAACATCATCCATAAATCCAAATCCAAAATCCAAAATTAATCTTCCCCAATTTTTCCCAGAATCTTCAACCCTCAAATCCAAAAACCCAGAACTCATTAACTCATTAACCCAGAATCTAGTTTTAAACCAAATCTCATCCTCAATTCCCATGGATTTCTCGATAACATTGCCATTGATCACCCGATCGCAGCCATTGGGATCGAGCATAATCTTGAACATCATCATCAATAATCATCCCACCCATCATTGTCATCATCACAACCATTGTTATAGCCATCTATCTACATTGTCATCACCACCGTCGGTTTTCATTGTCTTCATCAGTATTATCAACATCATCATCATTGAAGCCACCAAATCCGTCGACGATGGCCTCATACCCATCGTACACCATCGAAGGTAATGAGTTTCTAGTGGATGGTTTCTAGATTGCAATCGCGATCTCGCCGTAAATGTTCTCGATGACAAAGATGGCCAAGAAGATTAATGGGTTCTGGGTTTGTAGAGGAAGCTGTTGCCATAGCCCCAGAACTCTAGTTTCCTCTATTTTTGTAAAAAATTTCGTTTGGGTCGGTTTTGGTTTATGGAATTGAGGTGGGCGTGATTGGAGTTTTACTGGGTGTTTGTTATCTAGGTCTCTTTTAGTGATATGGGTCTGAGATGGACGAGACTTGGATGTAATGATGGAATTTCAATGTCACCGTCATTGTCATGAACATGTGGATCTTTCAGGTTCGTGCTCTATTCCTTTCATAGATTGTTTTAATTCGTTTTAATTTTCTTAAAATTTCATTCATAGCTTCTTGTGAACTAGGTTTACTTAATTTTGTTCTTTTGATTATTGGGTATGTAGATTTTTTTTTTATTTTCTTCAGTTGCCGCCTTAATTTTATAATTTTTTGGATTTGAGACGATGAGTTAATGGGTTATGGGTTTTCGAATTTGAGGGTTGAATATTCTGAGCAAAAATGGGGAAGATTAATTTTGGATTTTGGATTTGGATTTATGGATGATGATTGATGATTGATGAAGAATTGGGGAAAATAAGATGATATGATGAATTGGTGAAGAGGGAGAAGGGAGATGAATTAAAATTGTTCCCAATATGTCTATTGAAAATTTGCCACATCAGATGTTGAGTGGCATTCACTATTTGTCGCATAGACATTTAACTGAGTTTTCGATGGAAAACCTAACAGATGTACTCTTTTGAAATCGACATTATAGTTTGGGTATGTAAATGTAATTTTATAGTTCAGGTACATTTTGAAATCGACCCTATATTTTGAGTACTTTTATATAGTTTATCCAAATAACTACAAACTCTCAAAAGTTTAATTGTTTCAAAAGCACAACTTTTTAGGCACACCATGTTTCTTTCGATCAAGATTTTGGTCTCTTCTCAACCCCTCTCAGTTCTTACTCAAAACATAACAAGTTTTCCTTTATTCCGACTTGCATCCCAAATTGGATTTGAAAACTCTATTGCACTCACATTTATCCCGATTTTCTCCCATAGTTAGATTTAAAGGCCACAAACACCAACCTCATTTAAACTGCTACTCAAACTAGTCTTTGAGGCATCTAAACACCTTCACCTCGATGTCTCCTCATCGCTCTTGAATGCTATGCCGACCAATGGTATAATTCCTACTAATGTTCATTTCAAATTGACGATTTCTATAATCTCCTGTTTTCTCATGGCTAGATTGTGAAAGAAATAACTAAATTTCTGCACTTGTAATTTTACTCGCATTTCAATACCAACACATTTACTTTGCAGTATCTATACTTTTCTTTCATTTCAATGTAAACTTGATTTTCTTAAAGAGAGATTAGTATTTGAGATATACCATCGAAATGTGTTCCATGGTTGTCTAAGCCGAGAAAACACCTTTGTCTCTTGGTCCGATACTATTATCCGGGCTTAAGAAAGCTTGCATGTTATCTACTGAATAACTAAGATAATAAGCTGCTAATTTGAATATCATGGAAACCATATGATCTTGGAGTACGCTAGAAAGAAAATTATTAAAGTCCTCGAATACATTAAGAAGAAGGCGTGGAAAAGAACAGTGCAAGCTATCTCGTCTGCTTGTATCACAATCGTTTGATTAGAACAAAGGTTCTTGGGTTGTGAACGGAACCTATTTACAACTATCTAGTAGTAGCTTCTACTAGTGGCAACCTACTTTGAAGGCATCTAAGGCTTGTTTACTTCATGTTCAGCCCATCTAGGGATAGAACGTGGCACGAAAGCACTTCAGTTCATGTTTTCAATTCATCCAACAGTACAGAATGCACCTTAACAAAAAGACCCACGTGAAGCCCGCACATTTGCTCAGTAGTCTGGTTCCCTGTAAAGACCCGATGAAGGTGCCCTCAGTCACATTGTCATAACCACACATCTTTTTTTTTTAGCAAGAACATAATTTGGAATACCTACTGGGACTCTTTCTAGTACATGCCCATGTTTAGACACTTTTAGAGATGTCAAGATGCTAAAGGTAGATTTTGATAAAATCCGTCTTAAGAAACGGTACCCGACTTATCAATCCTAGAGGCTGACATGAAACTGCATCGCCATGAATGGTGGAAGACATCACCTACTAGGAGATAGTCAAGGAAGAGTTGAAGAAATTCTTCAAGGATTACTTTTCCTCCATCAGCTTTCAGATAGACACCACAAACCATAAGGTCCAAAAGTTCTCCAAGTGTGGAAGAGCTCAAGAGAAGGAAAGCAATGTCCCATCCAATGTCCCACCTCTAGAGATCTCAAGCCCTGATAAGGGTAAAGGCACTATGGAATCAGGTGTGTCAATTTTGGAAACTTTGATTCCAGTGCCTGCTTTCTCAAAAGGGTATAGGAATGAGATTCCAGAAACAAGTAGAGCTCGCTAGGAGATGTCAAGCTTTGAACTCGGGATATCTACTAAATACCGACCACCTATGTTCAATAAGGAAGAATTTAAGCCTAGAGTTCCAACGAGGAACAAACATGAACAGCTAGAGAAAACCTAATCCTGACATGATCAAAGGAAGAATTTGCGCCTAACCAAATGCCACCAGTACAGAAAAACATCAAGCCCTAATAAACACAAGATCGGGGATAACTTCTATCTTAAATTGCAGGTGTTAGTAATCCCCTGTATGGGGATGATTTCTCTTGGTATACTTTATTGCATGAAGCATCCATACATACTTGGGCACAAATGAAGGCCAAATTTCATAAGGAACTTTACAAGACTAAGCCTGAGGTCACAATCAGTGACCTAACTGCCATCAAATAAGAGGGCATATGATAACTAAGAACTTCATCGCTAGGTTCAAAAGGTTGAAAATGAAGTGCAGGCTCTCCATAAACAATGCCTAAATGGTGGCTATTACACAACGGGGTCTAAGGTTTTCCCTCAGAAAGAAATTAAATGATACTTCATTTTCTTAGTATCAGCAACCAAATTTGAGAGACTACTGGAAGAAGAACAACATCAGAATCACAACTCTAAAGTTTTGTATTTCTACAAAAACAAGATTCTTATGCATCAACTGGAGCAGAAGGAGATCGAAGAAGAATCGCTAGCAGTGGAAGAAGGGTATGAACTAGAAGTTGCAAGAGCTAAAATCCATACCTCTGGAAAGGGACCAGTGACCCTCAAGTCTCTAATCCATCCTGCTTGGGAACAAAAATTTGTTATACCAATTGGAAACCTTTCATGAATAAGACACCATTGTTTGGTTCTTATTCATTTGATCTCACTAAAGCTAGAGAATTCTACGATGAATTGATGAGGGCTTAGGTAATCATATTAGCTAGCAGGAAATGCCCAACCTTGAAGATACCAAAGGTAAACAATTTTACAAATGACATGTACCACCACAGCTTGCCAAAGCTAATTGTATTTAATTCAGAGATAAAATCCAAATATTAATCAACAAGGGTGCATTGCTTTAACCCTAAACCCTAAAGCCCCAAAGGGAGTGGATACCGACCCTTTCCCAATGACATCAGTTAATATGAGCCATCTCCAATGGTCTTAACCTGGAAAGAAGACCAAAACAACAAAGAAATATCAATTAGAACCATGCCAAATTAAGGGGGTTCAAGCTACAATCGAAGGCGGGATAGTGCTATGCAGTAAGTGCAAAGCGGAATGTATCTTAGTAACCACGACTCCAGGTGAGAAGACGAAGCCGAAAAGTTTAAAAAGAAATTGGGATGAAGATTTTCTCAAATTCTCGGAGGGGAATTATGTCCCATATAGCCCTAAGGAGAAACTCCCATAAAGCTCTATTTTCTAGAGATTAGGAAACATCAAAAGAAAGAAAAAGTAGGTGGCTAGTCAGTAGGGGGCAAGTCAACCAACGAAGTTCACAGGACAAAAGGACGGCTCATCTTGTGAAGACCACTAAAAAGATGAAACCTTGCAAAGCTATAATCCAAAAAGGAAAGTGGTACATAGCTAGAAAAGATAGAAAACTAGCCAAGGAGCTAGGAAGAACCGTAAAAAGAAGGATGTAAAGGTAGTACGGAACATACCTTCGGGTTTAGAAGGTCTTAGGGGCAAGTCCTTCCGAAAAGAAATAAACAAGTAACTCCTTATGTGACCAATAGGGAGTTAACCAATCCTCCAAAAATGTACTAGAGGAAGAAAGAAGATTCAAGTGAAGAATCAAGGAGGGTATCCTTTCCAGATACCATCTCAGAAGCTTCTGCTAAAATAAGGAGGGCGAATGTTGTTAAGTAGTTTTGCGTAGAAAAACTTGGCGAGCGAACATCCCCAGAATATAGAGATCCCGACTGAGAATGAAAAACCAAATGTGACATAAAAAAAGATTATGGTTAAGGATTAACCAAAGAAGAATTCGAAGAATTCAAAAAGGGTTTGTTGAAAGTCATGGAAATGGATGACTTGTTTGGCAAGGAATTAAGGGAAGTTCTAGTTGAGATCAATGTAATGGTGGTGCTACTAGAACACTTGAAAATGGTATATCACCAAGTCAACAAGATGATAGGTGATGTTACCACTTATAAACCTTCTCAATCAATGATCAAAATCCTGATGAATGAAGGTTGGAATGCCATATCCTAATCTGCTTTCTAAAAAGAGAAATCCTTATTCTCCAACCTAACTAAGGAGATGACAGATCATCTACGACCTATCTTTATCACAGCTTAGCTAGAGGAAATTATAATTGACAAATTGATGATCGATAGAGCGTTTCCATCAATGTTCTGCCATCCACTCTGCGTCAACAGATCATCATATGGAATCCCGATAAAGTTGTCTATGAATGAGGCTTTTGGGAGTTAATTCAAGAAGATGTATGATAGTTTATATCCAATGACACGACCCATCCCAGAGCGCACCAGGATCAGTAGAGGAGTGCGATGTCTCGGTCTCTGCTACAGCTCGCATCCGTGATCAACCTGAAAGGCAATAAAACCATTAAGAATTGTGAGTGGACGAAAATCAATAAGTTCATAAAAACACATTTCATAAAGATATTTATTTCCTTCACTAAAAAGTATGCATGCATCGAAAACCAGTAATCAAAATATTTACTGAAATAAATCATTAGGGCCTTAGCCCAAAACCGTAAATCCAAAACCAAGTGGAAATCCATAAACACAAAACCGATCGAAAAACCACTTCATAGATCCAATAATCCTCATTTAGCATATAACCATCCTCGGCATTGTCAGGACCCGTCCCAAATATGGCCTCAATACCCGGGACGAACCCTGCTCCCGTCTGACAATCACACTTACAGTATAACAAACAAACCACCTTCACACAACTATAAGCATAACTATCAGACGAAGGAGTAACATATACACAACAGTCAGTCAGAGCATAGTTCTACAAAATGGGCACAAAAGTCCTACAATGTTAGTCTCGCAACGGAAGGACGTCGGAAGCTCTATGCCTCGATATCTGCCTCAACGTTCACCCCAGCGCTATCACCACGACCTAGAGGGAAAATTTAAAACCAAAAGTGTGAGTGGACTAGAATAACCAAAAGTTGTAAACTCAGTTTATCACTAACCCAAGGTTAAGGAAAAATAAGAATCAGTGTTCCCTCCGTTTTTAAACACAGGCATGCCCAACGGAGTACTAGAAAATCATAATATGAAACATCATAAGAAACAGAAACACTATAAAATCTCATAAGAAACAGATACACTATAAAATACCATAAGAAACAGAAACACTATAAAACGGATATAGAAATCATAGGTTCAGTATCAAATCATCATTTCCGATTAAACCTGCTGGACCTAACCGAGTCTTTAAACTCAATCAGGCCTTAAATGAAATCCGAGTCTTTAAACTCCCGAGTCTTTAAACTCAATAGGCCTATGGGGGTAATATCAACATATCCGAGTCTTTAAACTCCCGAGTCTTTAAACTCAATCCGGGCCCGTCCCCCCGTCAATATCAATCCGGGTCTTTAAACCCAATATCCAGATCCAGCAAATCCAATCCATATCCAGTGTTAACCAATTCCAAAATCGATCGCCAAACTCGAATTCGAAATCCCCGGTTCGAAGCCCTTCAGGCGTTCCGAACCGACATTTCGAACCCAAATCCGGAAATCCATTCTTATACCCAGAAATCACACATAATCATAACATATTTCATAACCCATTTATCCTTATCAGAAAACATTTATAGGTTGAAATCGTAGTTATGGCATCAAAATCCGAAAACTAGCTTTTCTCGAAAACTGTGAAAACCGTGCAGAATCTCGGAAATGTCTCGAAAAACATGCAAACTAATCAATCACATATAATCATCATTCAAAAACATAAAAACATATGTAAGATCAAATACGTCAATAAAACAGTTAGGCATGCTTGAAAGAAAGACAGAGTCCACTCACAAATTCAGAACGAGTCACTCGCGCTCCGTGCGCTCCTCGACCGTCTCGGGTACCTCCCGTCCTGTCAAAATGCACCAAATAGGGTCACAAATACATCAAGGATCCTAATCCTAAGTTCCCCAATTTTTCGGGAATTAAATAATATTTTAATCCTAAACCTTCAATCGTCTGGATTCCCGAACAACTCCGTAACACCGTCCGATTCACCCGAAAACTACACCAATAAACTCCTTAGGACATTTAGAACCAAACTCATGTTGGAAGCTTGGCCGGATTCCTCTCCACGCGCCTCCACGCGCCGCCCAAAGTGGCTGCGCGTGGGCCTCACGCACCTGCTACAGTGCCCTTCAACCTTGAGCAGATCCGGTTCAGCACAGTGGTCTGCAAACTGAACCGGCGTCAACGGTTCTCCGCCGTACCTGCACGATTTCTCTCCCTTTCTTTACCTAAAGCTTCGTCCAGTTCCAACCTATCCATTCCCCTCACTCTCCTGGTTCGATTCACCACTCAGCTTCACAACTGAAGCTCGAAAGAAACTCGCAGACGGCCCCTGTTTCACGATCCAGTCACTCCGGTAATCCCCCGTCACGGTGGCAACACCAGACGGTTCCTAAGGCCCTTCTACGTCTAACCCGACTCACCTTGACAGTCGACTCGTGCCCAAACGTCACGACTCGACGTTTGAACCCACGGCCAAAACAGAGTACAGAGTACTCTCCGTCGACTGGCTCCGCCGTGTACATCCCCGTCACGGCGACCATCCCACACCACGCCTAGAACCTCCCTGAACACCATTGCACTCACCACTCCCTTCGATTCTCATCCTACCTTCACGACTTTTGAATTGAAAAAGCACGGGAAAATAGAGTAAAGAAGCTTACCCTTCGATTCCGTCTCCGCTGCAAGCGCCGCTGCGTACCACGGTATTCGTTGGACTCCCTACAGCCTCCTAAACGTCCCACGCTCGTGATTTGAGCCACCACACGGTGTAGCCACCACCACGAACTCACGGTCTCCCCTGGTTCCTCAAACCTTCGCCGCACCACCACCGTGCCGCCGTGCACGATTTCACCACCAAAACCCGATCACCAGTACAACCACTCCTCCCTGTCACTCTCACCAATCACTCCTCACTCTCCCTGGCACAAAATCGATTAAGCTCTCACCCTCTGTTTTATGTGTTCTTCGAAGGGTTGCACGGTTCTAATTGTGCAAAATGTGGCCGTGCACATTTTAGAACCCTGTGGAACAATCCAGTGCCCCCACGTGTCCATCAGCCATAGGTTAGCCCAAAATATCCCTGCCACTTGCCCTTATCTGATTGGGCTGAGGGAAAATGACCAAATTACCCCTTGTACAATTAATTACCGTTTTTCCCTCGAACGTTCTAGACCCATATCTTTTCCGTTCGACGTCCGATGACAGCGTGCCGCTCGTCGTTGAACTCAGGACGTCGAGACCTATCTAACGGTCCTCGGTCTACGTGAAAATCACAAGTCCTCCAAAAAGTCAACATTTTCCTCGTTTATTCAAAAGTACGGTAACGCCCCCAATCTTCTGAACGTCATAACCTTTCCTCCGGTTGTCCGAACCGAACCTGCCACCTGTCTACGGACTCGTGACGTCCTAAACTACGTCACGGTCACGGGTTAACACTCATCCAATTGGTAATTCAAAAAGTCAACTTTTCGTCTACTATTTACAAGGGCAAAAACGTCCATTTACACAAAATTTTACAAAATTACCTTTTTACCCTTCTCGAAAGTACGGGTTGTTACAGGCATCCCAGATGCTTGACGTCCTAAACGTCATATCTCATGGCAATAAGCAACGCGTCCTACCCGGGGTCTCTCCGGGTCAATGTCTCTGACATCCCAGATGTCTGATGTCCTATACATCTAATCATAGCAATCATGCTCCTGAGTCACTATACGGTCCGGTAACTCCATATAATGACCCCTCGCAGGCAATGCACCGAGACTTCCCCAGTGTTCCACACACCTGGAGGAGACCATCACATATCCTCGTATCAAGATGGTATATGGAAATCAGTTTTACAAAGCCATTTCAAAACGTATCAATGGGGCCTACCCAAAATTCCCATAAAACACCACAAATTCATTAAGGATCCCCGACCCGAAATCACGTTTATGAAACATAGGGTCCCAGACCCGAAATCACATTTATAAAACTCAACTGGGCCTCATGCCCGATTTTGTAAACCACTTGGCCCCTGGCCCGATCACATAACTCAAAAGGGTCTCAGCCCGATTTCGTAAACCAACTGGGCCCCTGGCCCAATTACATAACTCAAAAGGGTCTCAGCCCGATTTCGTAAACCAACTGGGCCCTTGGCCCGATTACATAACTCAAAAGGGTCTCAGCCCGATTTCATAAACCAACTGGGCCCCTGGCCCAATTACATAAGTCAAAAGGGTCTCAGCCCGATTTCGTAAACCAACTGGGCCCTTGGCCCGATTACATAACTCAAAAGGGTCTCAGCCCGATTTCGTAAACCAACTGGGCCCTAGCCCGATTACATAATTCAAATGGGTCTCATGCCCGAGTTCATCTTTCCAAAACCAAAACCATGCTATAGAACCATTATTAAACTCATAATCACAAAGTAATAGTACAAACTCGAAAACCTCGGAACGTGTAAATACTAAATTCCCTCGAAATACGTGCAATCATGTAAACCACCAGTGCCACAACCATCATCATAGAAATCATGTATGTAAAACATATAAAATACTTATGCATGCATCACTGTTTAGAAAACGAAGTCCACTCACAGATCGTCTTACGTTGTCGCCTCGATACGCGTGCCATAAGCCTTACCGGGCCACACCACTATCACCGAGACTTCCAAACATGTCCAAATCATACTAGAGGGTTATTAACCTCTTCATTAACCTCCCATTAAAGCCCGTATTTTTTTTTTGAATTTTTAACTATTTTTAAACTCTATCCTAAGCCTTCGAATACCCCGCAACATATTGAAACGATGTCCGATCGACAAGAAACAAGTCCCAAAATGTTCGTTACATCGAATAGATGATTTCACATGTTGAAAGTTTCCCCAAAGAGCCCCTCATGCGCCCCCATGCGCGGCCTGAAACTCTTGCACATGAAAGCCACGCGCGACACTGTTCATTATCTTCTTCACTGAGCAAACCGGTCCAGTCCGATTCGGTTGGTCCGGCTGGTGCAATTGGACCGGCGTAACCGGTTTGGGCCAATTTTGACCCCTTCCTTAACCCGTTTTCACCCCAGTTTTCTCCTACACCATCGTCTAAAAATTCCCAATCGATCCATGAATTCAAAAGATGAAAACCAAGGCTAAAAACGGTACCTTTCGATTAGGTTCTTGAACCGGCCGACCGCCACCGTTGGTGTTCCATACTTCCGGCCACCGTTGGCCACCGTTCCTAGCCCACAAGCTCCCAAGTAACCTCCAAAACGTTTTCCCATCAATAAAATAATTCAACAATCGCTTAAAACTCAGATTCCAATTTGAAAATCGAACCTACCTTCCATGGCTTCTTCGGCCACCGTCCACGACGGTGCAAGCCTTGGCCACGTCCCTCGTCGTCTCACCACCCTCTCTCACTTTCATTCATAGTTCACAAGCAAAAGGTAAAGATTGAGAGTCGTTTGTGTAGTTGTGTGGTGTGTTTGTTAGAGAGAAATGAAGAAGATGCTACGCGGGAGGGAGAGAGAGATGAGTGTATGTGATTAATTAATTAATTAATTAATTAAATGACCCAATAAGACCAAGATCCCCTTTTCAGGGAAAACCCAAATGGGATGAGTGACACTTGTCACTCATCCATGGGCCCCACACAAATATCTGCCCAATTAGCTTTAATTAATATTTTATTTGAATCCAGAGACGCTGAATCCCCGATTTCGATCCCGTGACCATAACTTCTCTGTTTGACATCCGATTTCTACGTGTCGCCTCTCTACGGACTCGTGACGTCCTAAACTACGGCACGGTCATCTGTCCTCGTACGTTTGACTCCCCGAGTCAAACGTCAACATTTAGCTCAAGATTAGGGGAAAAACCATTATTTTACACCGTCCGTCCGATTTCGCTCAACTAATCACCGATTACTCTCACTAATCCTTCAATATTCACCAATCTAATCCCGAAATTCGGGTCGTCCACACTCGACCACTTCGAGTGAATATGATCACATGTTCCGAATTTATATCACTCGACAATTCCACCATTATGCCGACCCATTTGGCTGACACACTCAGACATCCGCTCCCATTGGGAGTCACCAAATCCTACTCATCAATCCACGCTGACACATTCAGCCAAACTGTCACCACTTGGCCAGTCGTAAATCAATCTGACATTTCTCCCACATCAAGAGTTACCAAATCTCACAATTTCTCCACATTTCCTGAATTTTATCGTGTCAACACTACACGTTCCAAAATATCGCACTCAGCTGGCACCCACGGCTTCATGGTCACAATTCGAATCACCGACACACCCTGACTCACTCTTGAGTCGCACCAAGGTACCTCGTACCAAAATTCCCTCATACTCTATGCTGTCATTAGTGAGAGTCACAGAGCAGCCGATCCATGCAAAACAACCCGTGGTTACACCAACCACCAACTCAGTCAACTTGAGTATAAGTACACCAACATCTCACTCGACCTGTATGTAACTAGAGCCCATCGAATACCTGCCCAGCAGTAATACACATCCCAACTCTAGGATTCCATTAGCCATCCATGGCTCTGAGCACCTACTCACAAAATCACTGAACCCGTTAAATCACTCTGCTCAACGGATAATATTCAATGTCCAGTTCACGTCCTCAACCAATCCAATGATATCGGAACTAAGTCGACTACCAACACGCTCAACCACACACCACTGGCACATCCTATGTACCTTCACCAGGCACCACTCGGCCTATCCAGTATCGATCCTCTCATAACGTACCCTATACGTACATCCATCCACCAACCAGTCCACTAAATGGCTATTAGTCATTCACGTTTCAACTCTGGTGTCTATCAGCCCAATCTCACATGAGACAGACCATACACTCCCAAACATACATTCTAACCTTTACCAATCTGACTCACGCCCACCAAGGCGTTCCTATTCATGCCAAATGGCATCCAAACTCACCCACGTCTACCGAGACGTACCAACTCCAAACCTATCAGTTACTTGTTCATTCGATTAACACATTACGTTCGATTGACTTCATAAGGAAGCCAATCCCACCATCCACACATCTAAGGCTGACCAAATCCCACCCCGTTGGCCACCAATTCGCTCGATTAATACACCATACAGGATTAACCTCGAAAGGAAGTTCAGTCCCAACATTCCCATATCCAAATATTTACGACAGGGCAATAAACTCTCCACCTAACCTGTTCAAAAAGATCACGATCCAGATCCATCACTACGTCACCCGACTAGTAACATCACGATCTTAGATCGTAACAATGCCCAATGTCCACTGATAGAGATTTTACCAAGCACAAAAGATGTACAAGGCAAAACCTCTACGTGTAATAAACTTCACAAGCCCACAAGACGTGTAGATAGTATAGATGCAAGCAAAGGTCGATCCCACGAAGACTTTCTCAATGATATCTAATTCCGTTTAACTCAATTGACTTAAGTGGAGTAATTAAAATGCAAATATGCGGGGGTTGTCGCGTTAAATGAATGTAAGTAAATTAACTAAAATTAACTAACTAAGTCGAGCTAGGTTTTTTATCCACTTTTACCAATTATAGTTCCGTTAGATTTCCTTGATTAGATTAATATGCATGTATCTGAATTAAGTGCCCGTGCAGGGGTCCAGCTAAGGCTCACCCCACATATATTATCTTCTCTTAGATTTCATGACATGACCCATCCCAATCCCCTCGGGATTAACACGGGATGACCCTGCTCCCGTTTGACACGGAGTGTCAGACAAGGGATATTTCCGACCTTAGCCCTCCCGGGCCATCAGAGTACGCCAGGATCCGGAGGAGGTATGTGATATCTCGGTCTCTGCTACAGTCCACATCCGATGTCAACCTGAAGGGTGTTAAAAACATTAAAAGCTGCGAGTGGACAAAACAAGAGTTTACAAAAACATTTCATAAGGAAGACATTTTTACTCTTCACTAAAAGAATGCATGCATAGTAAAACCATTTATCCAATCACATATGTTTAAACAACATAATTAGGGTCTCAGCCCCAAATTCCGTAAATACAAGTAACACGGGCTCCTGCCCAAAACCATTTACAGAAGACTATAACATAGTAAACATATGTGGGATATCAGCCCAAATCCATTTATCATCATAAACACAATTTCCCAAACCAATTGAAATCATGTTTATCCAATATATTTCATATCCAGAACCTGTCACGGTATAATAGAGCTACGTGCATGCTAACCGGGGTCTCAAACCCAAGTCTCTCCAGGGTCCATCCAGGTCAATGTCCGTAGATTAATGACCCTCCCTGGAAGTAACGAACCATGCCCATCCTGAGAGTAAGGAACCCAACTGGGGGCCGACTTCACTCAGTCAGTGCTCCGTGGCTACTCCGGAGTCCACCCAGGCCAACGACCCTCCCCGGAGGAGACAATCATATATAAAGGATGGAATATGAAAAACCTTTTGAAATCATTCTTGAAACCTTTCAAGGATTCATGCACGGCCCCCATAAGCCGACATGATCCATAAAATCCTTTCCAAGGGTTCATGCCGGTTCCCATAAACCGTCATGACCCATAAATCCATTTCAAGGGTTCATGCTGGTTCCCATAAACCGTCATGACCCGTTAAAACCATTTCAATGGTCCTGACTCGAAATCACCATCATAACACATAACTGGGCCCTAGGCCCGAATCCACATACAAACAGGATCTCCAGTTCGAATCGTAAACCAACTGGGCCTTGTGCCCGATTCCGTAAATCAAATGGGTCTTGAGCCCGATTCCATATTTCCAAATCCGAAATCAATTTAAGAACCAATTGGGCCTCCGGCCCGAGAAAGTCAATAAAAGGACTTCGAGTCCGACGATTTCCAAACAAGTGGGTCTCGAACTCGAGTTTACTTTTCCAAATCCAAAACCGTTTCATGAAATCATATCCAAAACCACAAGTACGGAAAAACAGTATAAAACCAGAAAACCTCGATTTACCTGCAAGCACGTAAATCGCCTCGTAAAGTGTGAAACCATATAATTCACAACCATCCAAATCAACATCATCAAATCACATTCATAATCCATATAAAACATTTATGCATGCATCACAGTTTAGAAATCAAGGTCCACTCACAGACCGTCCTATGCTACTGTCTCAGTTTGCGTGCCGTAAGCCTCACCGGGAAAATCATCGTCACCGGGACTCCCAAACCTGTCCAAATCGTAATAGAAGGTTACTAACTACTTAATTAACCTCCTACTAAAGGCCCGTAATTTTCTGACATTTTTAACTATTTTTAATCTCGAACCTAAACGTTCGGACAACCCAAAATCTATCGAAACGATGTCTGATTGACACGAGACCAGTCCCAAAATGTTCGGTACATCGAAAAGAAGATTTCATATGTTGAACACTTCCCCCAAATTACTGTTCATGTGCCCTCACGCGCCCCAAGAAGGTCCGATGTACTGTTCATCGTCCCCAACCTTGGACGAACCGGTTTTCACTGTGCTGAACCGGTTTTCTCTGGTTCTTGGACCGGTTCAGGGTCCATTTTAGGTCAATTTCATCTCTTTTTTTTTTTCCTAATATCATCCTAATCCTATTTCCTATCATTTAGACATTAAAACCCGAGCAAAAACCACCAAAACCGTACCTTTCCGATCGAACATGGTGGTCGGATTTTCCCCCGCTGTTCACGGCCACTCCAGGCCATCCTAAGCCCTAAAACTAATCCTAAACTTCTCCCTAGGTCCCCAGAAATATTTCCCAATCCTTAGAATTGAATAAAAAGCAATAAAACCGATTTTTGAATTTTGAATACTTACCCAAGGTTTTTGGGTTTCCCCCGCCATGTCCTCCGTCGTCTGCCACCGTCCAGCCGCTCATTCCTTCCTCTCATTCCCTCACGTTCACACAAAAGCATGGAGGAGGATGAGCTAGGGTGATGGTGGTGGTGTTTGTGTGTTTGAAGAAGATGGAGAAATGATGCATAAGAGGGGGGTTTCGGGTTTTTGTGTGGAAATGGAGAAAATAAACAAAGATGGAAGATGATGTTGTCTGATGAGAGAGATGAGGATTAGATGATTAGATGAGTGGTGAGGATTGAGTGCTTAATTGGAATGGATGGATAGGATTTAAAGTTGTTAGGATTAATTATATAATAATAGTTATAATATTATTTAATTAGTTAGATCCACAAATTAGGGGATCTAGCCAATGGGATGAGTGACAGTTGTCACTCATCCATGGGACCCACTGAAATATCTGGCCCAATCAGATTTTGCCAAATCATCACCGTCTCGAAGTACATGCATAGTGAAATAGAACATCCGTGAGCTATAACTTCCCCGTTCGAAATTCGATTTCAGCGTGCCGCCTGTCTAAGGATTTGTATTGTCCCGATCTACGTAACGGTCCTCGGCCCTCGGCCATTGGACCACCCAGGTCAAAAGTCAGCTGTTTGCTCCTTTTAACCATAATTACCAAAATGCCCCTAAACTTCCGAACGTCATAACTTCTTCCTCAAACGTCGGAATTGAACGTACCACCTGTCTATGAACTCATGACGTCCTAAACTACGTCACGGTCATCGGTCAAAGTCCATTTAACCGCCCGAATAAAAAGTCAACAATTTACCCACGCCAAGGGCAAAACGGTCATTTCACATCGTTCATCCGATTTCGCCCAACTAATCACGGATTAACCTCACTAATCGAGATTAGTCACTAATCTAATTTAGGAATTTGGGACGGGTCATTACAACCTTCCCTCCTTAATTAATTTCGTCCTCAAAATTCCAACCGACCTAATTCCCACCGTCGTTCCCTCCTTAATTAGTTCCGTTTTCGAAACTCCAACTATCCTGATTCCACAACCACCTCGTGGAAATAACTCGATCTCATGACACGTGTACACTCGTACACCCATTTAGTCAACATAAGCCTCGTCTGCAACCAGACGTACCACTAACACTCACGTCGGATTGACTACATTCGACCACATCGAATGATAGTAGCCATACGTCCCGAATTGACACCACATGTCAAATCTACCATTTTCGTTGACACAACAACTTGACGGTTCCTTTTTCAATCTCAATCTATCCTGACATCTGCTCCCACTGGGAGTCATCAAACCTCACACCACGATCCACGTTGACACCTCCGACAAACTGTCACCACTCGACAGTCGTCAGTCGAAAACTGTCACGATACACACTCGTAGTTACACTAACCACCAACTTACTCAACCTGAGTAAATATCTACCAACAGTTCACTCGACCTGTGTGTAACTAGACCCATTAAAAATACCATGACCCAACACACAGTATCTAATGTCTAGTTCACGACCTCAACTAATCCGATGGTATCGGAACCAATCCGACTACCAACACGCTCACCATCATACCACTGGTATAACCTACATACCATCACCAGGCACCACAAGTCTGCCCAGTATCGTACCCCGGACAACGTACAAGGTACGTACATCTACCCATCAACCAGCCTACAACCATCTAGGTTGTAGTCAAACATGTTTTAATTATGGAGTTCACTTGTCCAATCCAGCATCAGACAAATCGAAACTCCAACTCAAACATCTATTTCCAATTCCAAATACGAATCCGCAATTTTGTACGAAATCCCGAATCCAAACCTAGAAATCATATCCATAATCATATCCAAATTCGAATCCGAAATTATCATTCCGTAAGCTGGCATTTGGAATAACCATTCCGAACCCAAATCCATAAAAGGAAATCCACTGTCAAGCTCCAGAATCAAATCCTGAATCGTCACCCATAATCCGATTCCAAAACCCAAATCCAGAAATCCACTTTCAAGTTCCAAAATCAAATCCTGAATCGTCATCCAGAAATCTGATTCCAAAACTCGAAATCTCGTTCTCGTCTACCGAGACACACTATATCTGAACCTATCGGATACCTGCTCAACCGATTACCACATTACCATTTGATTGACTTCATAGGGAAGCTAATCCCAATATCAACATATCTAGGCTGACCAAATCCGACCTCATTGGACACCTACTCACCTGAGTAATATACCATACGGGATTCACTTCGAAAAGAAGTTCAGTCCCAACATGCTCCACTCAAACATCCCAGTAAGAGTGATAAACTCTCCACCTATCTGGATCATCAAGATCACGATCCAGATCCATAACGATACCCAAAGCCCAAACCAATTCCCACATCTTAAATACATCAGTCAACGAAGAGACACGCCGAGATTGTGGGTTCTCTCCAATTACCTCTTATCGATCCTTGGCATTCCACCTAGGAAAAACCAAAGATGATCCAACACGATGACATCAAAACTCAACCTACGTGAATGCAACCAAAACTCACTGCATTCACCACGTCACTTAACCCAACATCGTCTGTCACCAAGCAGAAAATGAGAAATCTCATTCACTTAACTCTGAAATACCCAACTCTCCTGACGACCCAAGACAAATCTCGGGTCCACCAACCAATGCACGACCAATGTACTGGTGACAACAACCATCATCTAATGTCCTCTACCGTCATCTACCACGGTAGACCCTGAGAAGTCACCCAAATGACTTTGACATACTCATTACCAATGCGGAAAACCCGCATTCCTTTCGTCACCTCAATCGCAACCTCTCGCGATTCCGAAGTTCCATCAAGTTTGGAAACAACATACCCGGACATCAACCATGTGTCCCCTAACCAATTTAACTCTATTTGAGATCCACTCTGGGACACAGATACCGAACATATGCCCATCTCGACGGAGTCACATCCCGACTCGTGACTCACCGTCATCACAATCACCGGCACCAGCACCAACACTAGTACCAGTACACCACCTGTCAGCATCAGCACAAAGTGTGCCAATCAGACAACTCTGGATCTCCGCTCATATCGAGCGACGATCCCGTACCTCTACTTGAATTGGAGAAACTCTGCCTCCTTCGTACCCAACCACTATGAGTATAGTCATCCTGACAACTCATACGAGAAAAGGAAACGTCCCCCGAACGTCCGCGTCTCATTCTGGGATCGCACTCAGCCGTAACCGAGTCGAATCCATAATCACTGCTCGTACATATGCTTTACTCACGCACCTCGTATCATCGTTACGACTGACAATCCCATCGTCACAATCGTCACGGTAACCTGAGTCTACTCGACCTGATAAGACTCGATTATGTCCATCGATAGTAGCGTCTGCCACAACCTCGTGCAGACCTAACTACCAGGCATCTCGATATCCAGACTCCGCATCCAACGGAATCAATCGCCTGTACCAACTACTTCGTATCCCCATTTATGGATTCCACTGACAAGTACCAACCCTGGTAACCTGTCCAACCAATCTCTATCCAGTCGTAACTCGACTCAACCAATGTCGTCTACCAGGTCGCCCACGACCTTAGTTTCACCAATAGCCCATCGCAACTACGGTAGTACGACGACCAACTAGGTCTAACCGATCATTATAACCTCGACTGCAGAGTGCAGTCCCAACACAAGCTGACATGACTAGACCGACTAACGAATCCAAATCCGAATAGTCGTCCAAGTCAAACCACTCGTCCACTCACATTTCCGAACCATACACCCAAGGTAGGGTTCCACAATCACACCTAGGGTCTCCCTGAACCCAACTGCAAGCTACCAACTGCAGTATAATCAACAATCTGACCGACTATTTTATCTGGACATCGTAAAGACGTCAATCCAACTAGGATTACTCGAATCCGACTGCTCACAACAGTAAATCCATCTAACTCAACAATATCCGACCATCGAATGGCCATAACACCGAACCAGTCATCGGAACCGATCCTACGACATTGTGAAAACGATCCCAACTAACCGTCTCACGATACCTCGCTCTGATACCACGCTGACAGGACCCATCCCAATCCCCTCGGGATTAACACGGGATGACCCTGCTCCCGTCTGACCCGGAGTGTCAGACAAGGGATATTTCCGACCTTTGTCCTCCCGGGCCATCCGAGTACGCTAGGATCCGGAGGAGGTATGTGATATCTCGGTCTCTACTACAGTCCACATCCGATGTCAACCTGAAGGGTATTAAAAACATTAAAAGCTGTGAGTGGACAAAACAAGAGTTTATAAAAACATTTCATAAGGAAGACATTTGTACCCTTCACTAAAAAGCATGCATGCATAGTAAAACTATTTATCCAATCACATATGTTTAAACAACATAATTAGGGTCTCAGCCCCAAATTCCGTAAATACAAGTCACACGGGCTCCTGCCCAAAACCATTTACAGAAGACTATAACATAGTAAACATATGTGGGATATCAGCCCAAATCCATTTATCATCATAAACACAATTTCCCAAACCAATTGAAATCATGTTTATCCAATATATTTCATATCCAGAACCTGTCACGGTATAATAGAGCTACGCGCGTGCTAACCGGGGTCTCAAACCCAAGTCACTCCAGGGTCCACCCAAGCCAATGTGACAGGACCCACCCCGATTATCGCCTCGATAATCGGGAAGCATCCTGCTCCCGTCTGACAATCGAATCAAAAAGACCGGAAACTAGTTAAAATTACAACACACCCATTGTCAGACCAGGGAGATTAAACAAATACATCCGACTGGACGTCAAGTCCACAGTTTCACAGAGCAATATTACAAAATGAGTTAAAGAATCAAGTCCTACTCTGTGAACTAACTACTCCGCAACGGAAAAACTTTATGCCTCCGCCTCTGCCTCGGCGCTTGCCCCCACGCTTGTTCCACGACCTGGAGGGAATTTAAACAACAAGGTGTGAGTGGACCGAAACATAAGTTTAACAGGAAAAACAGTTTTTCTGAAATTGGGTTCGCCCTCCAGTTTTGTAATCCGCATGCATAACCAAGTATTCAAAATTTGTGTGTTATACTTTTGAAAACTCTTTTTCCGAAACACAAGAAAAACGTTACAGGGATCGTCATCACTCATGTAAAACCATGTAATAATACCAGATTCCAGAAATCATCATTTTGAAACATTATTTGCACAAATCAAGTGAAACATAAAACAATAATCATGATTATGCCGTTGGATCCATCCGAGTCTTTAAACTCAACATTAGGCCTTCCCGGGATATTAACGAGTCTTTAAACTCAAAACACGATTAGTAGGCCTCGGGGGTATCATAATGATCGAGTCTTTAAACTCACGAGTCTTTAAACTCAATTTTCGGGCCCGCCCCCAGAATCAACATACCGGGTCTTTAAACCCAAAACCAGATCCAACCATCCACCGGGTCTTTAAACCCAAAACCGTTTTTAAACATATTAAATCAGGATTCATCACAAATCTTTTTCCAACGTTATTCCAAAAACATTTCTCATCGTAACAGGACTCATGCCCGAATTCACATGTAAATTCCAACACATGCAATTAACAGAAGATTTCTTCACAATATGATCAAACATCATAAATCCGAAACATGCATATTCATAACCAGATACTTCATCAAAAATTATCACGCATGCATAGGCAAAAACCGAAATCTCGAAATGCGTGAAATACGATAATTACCTCGAAAAACGTGAAAACAAGTAAAACCGATATATCATCTCACCATCGTAGAATCATATGTAAAACCATGAGATAAATAAGCAAAATAGTCATGCATGCCTAATTTAAAAATCAAAGAGTCCACTCACAGTCTTAGGACACGTCAATCGCGTCCCGCGTGCTCCTCCGTAGCTTCGGAAGTGTCCGGGCCTGTGAAAACGTACAAGAAGGGTTACAAACATCCCAAAATAACTCGTAGGATTTTTCCTAATTTTTCCGGATTTTTCGGCGAAAATAAACTTAAAGACTTAATCTTCCGGACTCCCGAAGTTATCCCGAATGACTCCCGATCGATTCGAACTCTAAAGATAAAATGTTATTTAAACTGTAAGGATTAATTCTCATGTTGACCGTGATCGGAGTTGACGTCACACGCGCCGTCACGCGCCGTCCAAAGTGGCTGCGCGTGAAAGCCACGCGCCAAGCTACAGTACCTTCGTCCTTACCCGAATCAACTGATAGACGGGTCTAATACCCGCGACTCAACCCGACCAGTTCAAGCCCAATTCTCAATCAATTCCTCTCGTTTTTGTTCCTATTATCTTCCCTAATCCTTTAATTTTAGGTCTGCAATGAAGGTTAACCTCGACTAGTACCCAAACGACCCAACTCAAACTCGAATAGTCGAACAAATCGACATTCTGGAACTCACCCAAACTAACCCCAATCTCAAATTAATTTCACCAGTAGGTTAAGGGGATTCATACGAACACAATGGTACTGTCAATTGATCTTGCCGTTACCTGGAAGTCGTCGTCCTCAAGCTCGAAAATACTCAGAACCAGGGTACTCCGTTCTTGGCCAATTCGTGAATGTCGTCCTTCGAATTTGACGTGGTTGGTTTCCTTTTGCTCCCAGAAGACTAGAATGACCCCTAGTTTAGCTCGCGAGTCCCCACAATTTGATCTTCCATTTTTCCCTCCACTGGTTTTTCCTTCAAACTGGAACTTGGGTTCCCGGGCAACACGGCTCCAAACTCAACCACTTCAGCACCGTCGTGATCCTAACACTCCCAGAAAACTCCCAATGTGTTTAGTTTCGCCTCAGAGCCCGTAGGATTTGAACTCTGAGTTTCCCCCCTGCAAACCCGAAACTGTTTTCTCCCGTCTCTCTCAACCTCAGCCCTCACAATGATGCCCAAATGACCCAACCGAACCCCCCTCACTCTCTTACTCAGACATTCGATTCAAACGGCCAGCACCCGTGGGAGACCAGCTGGGGTTCTCTGAAACCTGCTTCCCACAAACACAGAAACCATGGCCATATTAAACTCAATCCCGTGCCTGCAACCTGCTCACTCCACTCAGTCATGCTCCCACTACCTCAATTCACATAAACAAACACCTGAACAATCCACTAAGCCATAAACAATTGATCGCACAAACCCACGGCCGCAACACTCTGTTTTTCACGGTGGTGAACAGTACCCCGTGTGGAAATTACCAAAATGCCCCCAGGGCAAAAATTACCAAACTGCCCTCCAACTTCCGTGACCCGTAACTCGGTCGTCCGACGTCCGTTTCAAGCGTGCCGCCTGTCGTTGTACTCGGGGCGTCGAGACGAACATAACGGTCTTCGAGTCAAATGGATATCAATTGTCAAACAAAAAGTCAACTTTTTCCCCTTATAACGCCCAAATTACGGTAATGCCCCCGAACCTCCGAACATCATAACTTTCACTCCGAGCGTCCGAATCGGACGTGCCACCTGTCTATGAACTCGTGACATCCCGAACTACGTCACGGTCATCACCCAACGTCCGTTCGACCTCCAAAACTAAAAGTCAACAAATTGACCACACAAACACAGGGGTAAAAACGTCATTTTATTCAATATTTAATAATATTACATTTCCAGAACGTCCGGGGCGTTACAATCTCCCCTCCTTAAGAAATTTCGTCCCGAAATTTCAAGGAAATAAGTAAGGAAACTGTTCCCGCATCTGCGCCTCGAGTTCCCATGTGGCTTCCTCCACATTCTGGTTCCTCCAGAGGACCTTCACCAGAGGAACGGTCTTCCGACGTAGCACTTTCTCCTTTCGATCCAAAATCTGTACCGGTTGTTCCTCGAAGCTCAAATCATCTCGAAGTTCAATGGGCTGATCCTCCAGTACATGAGATGCGTCAAACACATATTTCCGCAACATCGACACATGGAAAACATCGTGGACCTTCGAAAGCTCTGGCGGTAGTGCCAGCCGGTAGGCCACCGGGCCAATCCTCTCGGTAATCTCGTAAGGTCCAATATAACGAGGGCTCAACTTCCCTCGCCTGCCGAATCGCACTACACCCTTCCAAGGGGACAATTTCAGAAATACCCGATCTCCGACCGCAAACTCCAAATCTCGAATCCGATGGTCCACATAGCTCTTTTGTCTGTCCTGGGCTGCCTTGAGCCAATCCCTGATGAGTTTGACCTTCTCGGTCGTCAGTTCCACCAATTCGGATTTAGTCAGCTTCCTTTCACCCACGTCCGTCCAACACAACGGAGTTCTGCACTGCCGTCCGTACAAGGCTTCGTACGGAGCCATCCCAATGCTCGCTTGATAGCTGTTGTTGTAGGCAAATTCCATCAAGGCTAGGTGTGACTCCCAAGTGTCATGAAATTGCAAGACGCAAGCTCGCATCATATCCTCCAATGTCTGGATGGTCCGCTCAGACTGGCCGTCAGTCTGAGGATGAAATGCAGTACTGAAACGAAGTTTCGTCCCAAATGCTTCCTGCAGACTCTGCCAAAATCGAGAAGTAAATCTTGGGTCTCGGTCAGAAACTATTGATTCCGGAGTACCGTGCAAACAGATGATCTCGTCAATAAACAACTGGGCCAACTGCGTCATCCTGAAGTTCTCTCGCACTGGCAAGAAGTGAGCTGATTTCGTAAGCCTGTCCACAATCACCCAAACTCCATCGTGACCCCTGGGTGTCCTAGGAAGTCCAAACACAAAATCCATCATCAAGTGATCCCATTTCCATTCCGGAATAGGTAGTGGTTGCAAGGCTCCATAAGGTCGTTGTCTCTCAGCCTTCACTTGCTGGAAAATCAGACACCTGCTGACAAACTCGGCAATCTCCCGTTTCATTCCCGGCCACCAGTAGTGCTCTCGCAAGGTACGATACATCTTGGTCCCACCAGGATGCATCGCGTAGGCCGCACTATGAGCTTCGTCCAAGATCTCCTTCTTCAGTGCCTCCACGCCGGGCACACACAACCGTCCTTCTTTTAGCAAAGCTCCATCCTCCCTGACTGTAAAGTCAAGCCGTTCACCGGCTTCCACTTCAATCCGAAGTACACATGAGACAGGATCTTGAGATTGAGCCTCAACGATCCGATCGACCAGGAGTGGTCTCACATGAAAATTAGCCAGCAAGATACCTTGGCCATCCAAACCCAAATCAATGGTATTCTTACGGAGTTCAACCAAAAGTGGCAAATGAACCGTCCGTAGATGTGCTACAGAATGCGTTGACTTCCGGCTTAGAGCATCAGCCACCACATTGGCTTTTCCCGGGTGGTACTCAATCGTGCAATCATAATCCTTAATTAGCTCTAGCCACTGTCGCTGCCTCACATTCAACTCCTTCTGAGTGAACAAGTACTTCAGGCTCTTGTGGTCCGTAAACATTCTGCAAGTCGCTCCGTACAGGTGATGTCTCCAAATCTTCAATGCATGCACAACAGCAGCTAACTCCAAATTGTGCGTCGGATAATTGCGCTCATGCGGTTTCAACTGGCGCGAAGCATAGGCGATCACTTTCCCATGCTGCATTAGTACACATCCCAAACCCTGTAAGGATGCATCACTGTACACCTCAAATTCCCCACTGTCGTCTGGAAGGGTCAGTATAGGAGCAGACGTCAACCTTTCCTTTAGCTCCCGAAAACTACGCTCACAATCGTCATCCCACTCAAACTTGACTCCCTTCCGCGTCAGTCGCGTCAACGGGGCAGCAATGGTAGAGAAACCCTCTACAAACCTCCTGTAGTAACCAGCCAATCCCAAGAAACTCCTGACTTCAGTGACGGTCCTCGGTTGTTCCCACTTCGCCACTGCCTCAATTTTCTGAGAATCCACACTGATCCCGTCAGTTGAGATCACATGCCCCAAGAAACTCACGCTCGTCAACCAAAACTGACATTTGCTGAGCTTCGCATACAACTGGTTTTCCCTCAAGGTACCCAGCACCATCCTTAAGTGCTCCTCGTGCGCTTCCGCACTCCTCGAGTAGACCAGGATATCGTCAATGAAGACGATGACAAAGTGATCCAAGTAAGGCTGCAACACTCGGTTCATCAAATCCATAAACGCTGCGGGTGCGTTGGTCAAGCCAAACGGCATCACCAGGAACTCATAATGACCATAACGGGTCCTAAATGCTGTCTTGGGTACATCCTCATCCTTAACCCGCAATTGATGATACCCAGAACGTAGATCAATTTTGGAGAAGTACTGCGCTCCTCGCAGCTGATCGAACAAATCATCGATCCGAGGCAACGGGTATTTGTTCCTGACTGTTACTTTATTCAGTTGCCTGTAATCGATGCAAAGTCTCAAACTCCCATCCTTTTTCCTCACAAACAACACCGGAGCTCCCCAGGGGGATACACTCGGTCGAATAAATCCCATCTCAAGTAATTCTTGTAACTGCGCCTTCAGTTCTTTCAACTCGGCTGGCGCCATACGATACGGAGTCTGAGAAATAGGTTGCGTACCTGGAACCAGATCAATAGTGAACTCAACATCTCGATGCGGTGGCAATCCCGGTAGATCCTCCGGAAAGACATCCGGGAACTCCCGTACAATCGGTATATCCTCCACCCGCAATGGTGCAGCTCGTGAATCCATCACTCGGGCTAAGTATCCCTGGCACCCCTTCCTCAACAACTTACTTGCCTTCAGGGCAGATATTACTCCGACAGGAGTTGCTCGCTGAATTCCCTGAAAAGTGGTTTCCGGTAGCCCCGGGCTCCGAAAAGTAACCCTCTTATCGACGCATTCGATGGAGGCGTGATGGAGCGTCAACCAATCCATACCCAAGATGACATCAAAGTCGTGCAAGTCCAAGAGTATCAAATCTGCCACCAGACCAACATCACCTACCATTACGGGGCACTCCCGCAACACTTGGTTCACCACAAACACATCTCCGGTGGGCGTACTCACTCCCATGTCACAGTCCAATGCGGACACCTCTCTACCCGCCAACAACTCACAGTCCCGTGAAATAAATGAATGAGTAGCTCCGGGATCAATTAAAGCACAAACATCATGTCCAAAGATCGTGAGTGTACCTGTCACAACACCAGGCGCTGCCCTGGCCTCCTGCTGCGTAACAGCGAAAACTCGGGCCTGTGGTCCAGCTGCTCGCCCACGGCCCCGGCCCCTCTGTCCACTAGCCGCTCCGGTACCACCTCCTCGAGTGCTCCCAGTCCCAGAAACTGCAGCTGTGCTCCGTCCCTGCTCTGCTCCACCCCGACCTGCGCCACCACCATGTGGCAAAGATGGACAGTCCCTCCGATAGTGGCCCCGCTCGCCACAGAAGAAACAGATGACACTGGAAGCGTCTCGAACAAAACCACCACTCTGCCGTCCCGTGGAAGCAACAGAAGTCGCGCTCGCCTGCGGAGCAGTCTGCGCCCTAGGCGCTCGGAATCCGGAACCCTGATAGTTACCAGGCCTGCCATAACGATCATTGCCTGCAGATGAGGCTCCACCATAACGTCCCTTCTTCGAGGCTCCCTGACCATACGATCCAGAATATGAACGCCCGCGACGTTGTCCACCACCAGAATACTGTGGACGTGTCGGGAGACTAGCCTCAACCCGCACCGCGGCATCAGACAACTCCCTGAGAGTAGCAAAAGCTCCGGCCGTCACAATGGCCCGTATCTCACCCCGTAGGCCAAGCTCGAACCTACCGCATTTCTCAGCCTCAGTAGATACAAAGGTAGGAGCAAAACGAGCTAGCATCTGAAATTTCTGTTCATACTCAGCTACGGACATGCTCCCCTGTTGGAGCTGCAGAAACTCGGTCACCCTAGCATCACGGAATGAACGGGGATAATACTGATCCAGAAACCGCTCACGAAAGGTCTCCCAAGTCACTGTACGGGCATCCCAACCCGACAACTCCACAGTGTACCACCACTCATAAGTAGAGCCATCAAGTAGAAATGTGGCCAACACCACACGCTCCTCAAGAGGACAGTGCATCACAGTAAAAATCCGTTCAATCCGAGAAATCCAACGGTGAGCATCCTCGGGATCCGCTCCACCACTGAACACCGTAGCCCCAAGACGCTGGGCTCGCTCGATCGAAGCGCTCTCGGCATCGCCATTAGGTCGTGGAGGGGGTTCGCGTCGCGGAGGCATGGTCGGTCGTCCTTCTTTCTGTAAGAGGCATAAGTTAGTACAATAATCAAGGCACACCCGAGTGCCGGACACGAATCGTAAACCTAGGCTCTGATACCAATTGACAGGACCCACCCCGATTATCGCCTCGATAATCGGGAAGCATCCTGCTCCCGTCTGACAATCGAATCAAAAAGACCGGAAACTAGTTAAAATTACTACACACCCATTGTCAGACCAGGGAGATTAAACAAATACATCCGACTGGACGTCAAGTCCACAGTTTCACAGAGCAATATTACAAAACGAGTTAAAGAATCAAGTCCTACTCTGTGAACTAACTACTCCGCAACGGAAAAACTTTATGCCTCCGCCTCTGCCTCGGCGCTTGCCCCCACGCTTGTTCCACGACCTGGAGGGAATTTAAACAACAAGGTGTGAGTGGACCGAAACATAAGTTTAACAGGAAAAACAGTTTTTCTGAAATTGGGTTCGCCCTCCAGTTTTGTAATCCGCATGCATAACCAAGTATTCAAAATTTGTGTGTTATACTTTTGAAAACTCTTTTTCCGAAACACAAGAAAAACGTTACAGGGATCGTCATCACTCATGTAAAACCATGTAATAATACCAGATTCCAGAAATCATCATTTTGAAACATTATTTGCACAAATCAAGTGAAACATAAAACAATAATCATGATTATGCCGTTGGATCCATCCGAGTCTTTAAACTCAACATTAGGCCTTCCCGGGATATTAACGAGTCTTTAAACTCAAAACACGATTAGTAGGCCTCGGGGGTATCATAATGATCGAGTCTTTAAACTCACGAGTCTTTAAACTCAATTTTCGGGCCCGCCCCCAGAATCAACATACCGGGTCTTTAAACCCAAAACCAGATCCAACCATCCACCGGGTCTTTAAACCCAAAACCGTTTTTAAACATATTAAATCAGGATTCATCACAAATCTTTTTCCAACGTTATTCCAAAAACATTTCTCATCGTAACAGGACTCATGCCCGAATTCACATGTAAATTCCAACACATGCAATTAACAGAAGATTTCTTCACAATATGATCAAACATCATAAATCCGAAACATGCATATTCATAACCAGATACTTCATCAAAAATTATCACGCATGCATAGGCAAAAACCGAAATCTCGAAATGCGTGAAATACGATAATTACCTCGAAAAACGTGAAAACAAGTAAAACCGATATATCATCTCACCATCGTAGAATCATATGTAAAACCATGAGATAAATAAGCAAAATAGTCATGCATGCCTAATTTAAAAATCAAAGAGTCCACTCACAGTCTTAGGACACGTCAATCGCGTCCCGCGTGCTCCTCCGTAGCTTCGGAAGTGTCCGGGCCTGTGAAAACGTACAAGAAGGGTTACAAACATCCCAAAATAACTCGTAGGATTTTTCCTAATTTTTCCGGATTTTTCGGCGAAAATAAACTTAAAGACTTAATCTTCCGGACTCCCGAAGTTATCCCGAATGACTCCCGATCGATTCGAACTCTAAAGATAAAATGTTATTTAAACTGTAAGGATTAATTCTCATGTTGACCGTGATCGGAGTTGACGTCACACGCGCCGTCACGCGCCGCCCAAAGTGGCTGCGCGTGAAAGCCACGCGCCAAGCTACAGTACCTTCGTCCTTACCCGAATCAACTGATAGACGGGTCTAATACCCGCGACTCAACCCGACCAGTTCAAGCCCAATTCTCAATCAATTCCTCTCGTTTTTGTTCCTATTATCTTCCCTAATCCTTTAATTTTAGGTCTGCAATGAAGGTTAACCTCGACTAGTACCCAAACGACCCAACTCAAACTCGAACAGTCGAACAAATCGACATTCTGGAACTCACCCAAACTAACCCCAATCTCAAATTAATTTCACCAGTAGGTTAAGGGGATTCATACGAACACAATGGTACTGTCAATTGATCTTGCCGTTACCTGGAAGTCGTCGTCCTTAAGCTCGAAAATACTCAGAACCAGGGTACTCCGTTCTTGGCCAATTCGTGAATGTCGTCCTTCGAATTTGACGTGATTGGTTTCCTTTTGCTCCCAGAAGACTAGAATGACCCCTAGTTTAGCTCGCGAGTCCCCACAATTTGATCTTCCATTTTTCCCTCCACTGGTTTTTCCTTCAAACTGGAACTTGGGTTCCCGGGCAACACGGCTCCAAACTCAACCACTTCAGCACCGTCGTGATCCTAACACTCCCAGAAGACTCCCAATGTGTTTAGTTTCGCCTCAGAGCCCGTAGGATTTGAACTCTGAGTTTCCCCCCTGAAAACCCGAAACTGTTTTCTCCCGTCTCTCTCAACCTCAGCCCTCACAATGATGCCCAAATGACCCAACCGAACCCCCCCTCACTCTCTTACTCAGACATTCGATTCAAACGGCCAGCACCCGTGGGAGACCAGCTGGGGTTCTCTGAAACCTGCTTCCCACAAACATAGAAACCATGGCCATATTAAACTCAATCCCGTGCCTGCAACCTGCTCACTCCACTCAGTCATGCTCCCACTACCTCAATTCACATAAACAAACACCTGAACAATCCACTAAGCCATAAACAATTGATCGCACAAACCCACGGCCGCAACACTCTGTTTTTCACGGTGGTGAACAGTACCCCGTGTGGAAATTACCAAAATGCCCCCAGGGCAAAAATTACCAAACTGCCCTCCAACTTCCGTGACCCGTAACTCGGTCGTCCGACGTCCGTTTCAAGCGTGCCGCCTGTCGTTGTACTCGGGGCGTCGAGACGAACATAACGGTCTTCGAGTCAAATGGATATCAATTGTCAAACAAAAAGTCAACTTTTTCCCCTTATAACGCCCAAATTACGGTAATGCCCCCGAACCTCCGAACATCATAACTTTCACTCCGAGCGTCCGAATCGGACGTGCCACCTGTCTATGAACTCGTGACATCCCGAACTACGTCACGGTCATCACCCAACGTCCGTTCGACCTCCAAAACTAAAAGTCAACAAATTGACCACACAAACACAGGGGTAAAAACGTCATTTTATTCAATATTTAATAATATTACATTTCCAGAACGTCCGGGGCGTTACACAATGTCTGTAGATCAATGACCCTCCCTGGAGGTAACGAACCATGCCCATCCTAAGAGTAAGGAACCCAACTAGGGGGAGACTCCACTCAGTTAGTGCTCCGTGGCTACTCCGGAGTCCACCCAGGCCAACGACCCTCCCCGGAGGAGACAATCATTATAAAGGATGGAATATGAAAAACCTTTTGAAATCATTCTTGAAACCATTCAAGGATTCATGCCTGGCCCCCATAAGCCGAAATGATCCATAAAATCCTTTCCAAGGGTTCATGCCGGTTCCCATAAACCATCATGACCCATAAATCCATTTCAAAGGTTCATGCCGGTTCCCATAAACCATCATGACCCGTAAAAACCATTTCTAGGGTCCTTGACCCGAAATCACCATCATAACACATAACTGGGCCCTAGGCCCAAATCCACATACAAACTGGACCTCCAGTCCAAATCGTAAACCAACTGGGCCTTGTGCCTGATTCCGTAAATCAAATTGGTCTTGTGCCCGATTCCATATTTCCAAATCCGAAATCAATTTAAGAACCAATTGGGCCTCCGACCCGAGAACGTCAATAAAAGTACTTCGAGTCCGACGGTTTCCAAACAAGTGGGTCTCGAACCCGAGTTTACTTTTTCAAATCCAAACCATTTCATGAAATCATATCCAAAACCACAAGTACGGAAAATCAGTATAAAATCGGAAAACCTCGATTTACCTGCAAGCACGTAAATCGCCTCGTAAAGTGTGAAACCAAATAATTCAAAACCATCCAAATCAACATCATCAAATAACATTCATAATCCATATAAAACATTTATGCATGCATCACAGTTTCGAAATCAAGGTCCACTCACAGACCGTCCTATGCTGCTGCCTCGATTTGCATGTCGTAAGCCTCACTGGGCAAATCATCGTCATCAGGACTCCCAAACCTGTCCAAATCGTAATAGAAGGTTACTAACTACTTAATTAACCTCCTAATAAAGGCTCGTAATTTTCCGACATTTTTAACTATTTTTAATCTCGAACCTAAACCTTCAGACAGCACAAAACCTATGGAAACGATGTCCGATTGACAAGAGACAAGTTCCAAAATGTTCGTTACATCGAAAAGAAGATTTCATATGTTGAACACTTCCCCAAATTACTGTTCATGCGCCCTCACGCGCCCAAGAAGGACTGATGTACTGTTCATCGTCCCCAACCTTGGACGAACCGGTTTACACTGTGCTGAACCGGTTTTCTCTGGTTCTTGGACCGGTTCAGGGCCCATTTTAGGTCCATTTCATCTCCTTTTTATCCTAATATCATCCTAATACTATTTCCTATCATTTAGACATTAAAAATCGAGCAAAAACCACCAAAACCGTGCCTTTCCGATCGGCCATGGTGGCCGGATTTTCCCCCGCCGTTCACGGCCACTCCAGGCCATCCTAAGCCCTAAAACTAATCCTAAACGTCTCCCTAGGTACCCAGAAATATTTCCCAATCCTTAGAATCGAATAAAAAGCAATAAAACCGATTTTTGGATTTTGAATACTTACCCAAGGTTTTCGGGTTTCCCCCGCCATGTCCTCCGTCGTCTGCCACCGTCCAGCCCCTCATTCCTTCCTCTCATTCCCTCACGTTCACACAAAAGCATGGAGGAGGATGAGCTAGGGTGATGGTGGTGGTGTTTGTGTGTTTGAAGAAGATGGAGAAATGATGCATAAGAGGGGGGTTTCGGGTTTTTGTATGGAAATGGAGAAAATAAACAAAGATGAAGATGATGTTGTCTGATGAGAGAGATGAGGATTAGATGATTAGATGAGTGGTGAGGATTGAGTGCTTAATTTGAATGGATGGATAGGATTTAAAGTTGTTAGGATTAATTATATAATAATAGTTATAATATTATTTAATTAGCTAGATCCACAAATTAAGGGATCTAGCTAATGGGATGAGTGCCACTTGTCACTCATCCATGAGACCCACTGAAAATATCTGGCCAAATCATCACCGTCTCGAAGTACGTGCATAGTGAAATAGAACTTCCTTGACCTATAACTTCCCCCGTTCGAAGTCTGATTTCAGCGTGCCGCCTCTCTATGGATTCGTATCATCCCCGATCTACGTAACGGTCCTCGGCCCTCGGCCATTGGACCTCCCATGTCAAAAGTCAACTATTTACTCCTTTTAACCATAATTACCAAAATGCCCCTAAACTTCCGAACGTCATAACTTCTTCCTCGAATGTCGGAATTGAACGTACCACCTGTCTATGAACTCGTGACGTCCTAAACTACGTCACGATCATCGGTCAAAGTCCATTTGACCTTCCGAACGAAAAGTCAACGTTTTACCCACGCCAAGGTCAAGACGGTCATTTCGCATCGTTGATCTGATTTCGCCCAACTAATCACGGATTAACCTCACTACTCGAGATTAGTCACTAATCTAATCTAGGAATTTGGGACGGGTCGTTACATTGCATGTTTCAGCGTGATGTACCCGCCCTTAAACAACTATTACCGATGGTGCGTGATGCATGAAACATAAAGAAGATTTAATGACACTACACTATCCCTAAAAAAATGATGTGCATACCTAGGAAGTCATGATTTTAGATTATGAATAAGATTCCCCCTCTTAAACGTGATGCCATTAATTGCAGGGTGAACACAAACATCAAGATGATCCGTCAAGCAATTACATCGACAATTATACACAAATATGGTAGCTAAGCTTATAAGCATAAATTGAGTTCATGAAGCGCAATAATCCAACAAATCCAGGCATGCATAACAATCATAATTAAGAGCCAGAAATCTAAGTAAGAACTAGCATGGCTAGGGCTTCAAGTAACCCTAGCCCTAATTGCACTACTCAAACATTATTGAATTAACGAATAACATAATTAAATGCATAAGAAACATAACACGATAAAAGAATAAATAAACAAAAATACTAAAGAATAGCAAGGAGTAGGAAAAGGGGCTCAAACACTCTTCTTCTCCCAAGCCTCTCCTCCTTAGCACAAGCTTGAATCCAAAAGCATAAAAAAATAATAAAATACAGCTATACTATATAAATAAATTGAGTATGAATTTTGACAGAGTTTTGGGACCTAGGAAGGTAAATTCGGCCCCCCTACAATAAACCCTAATTCCCCTATTTATAAGAGAATAAGTAATCCTCTTAAAAATAGAAGTTTTTAATTAAATTCTATAAGGAAAATGCTTCCTAATTAATTAAGAAATCTAATTAAAACCTTTCCTACATATAAAGGAATTAAAAATAAGAATACAAAAGGAAATAGGACTAAAATCCCTATACAATATGGAGAATAAATGTGGAAGGAACTTGAAATTAACCTAAAAAAGGAGGAAAATCCGGAATTAAAGCTGCAGAGCCTTCCTATGCAATCTTCTTTCCTTCATAACTTCTTTGTTTCAACTCCGATTTAGGTGATTCTTTCGCTCAAATTCTCATAATTCCAAGCTCTATTTGATCTACACATTTCTCACAAAATATGTTATTTTTTTCCAATTGCATAGAACGAAATATTAACAAAACAAACGCAAAAGGGTATGAAATCATAGATAAAACAGGCATAAATTACGACCTATCATCCACAACATCACAATCCCGATCCACCTAGGATCCACACATGGTCACTCATCTAACAATCCTCTTGAAATCTGATCATAGGGTCTTACACCGTCTTGAATTCTTTGTCGATCACAACATTCCTCAACCAATTCTCACATCTAAACAGATCAGTCAACGACGAGACACGTCGAGACTGTGGGTCCCCTCCGATTACCTCATCTCGATCCTTGTCATCCCACCTAGGGAAACTCAAGAACGATTCCAGACGATGACATCAAAATTCATCCTACGTGAGTGCAAACACAGATTCACTGCACCCACCACACCAAGTAACCCAACATTGTCTGCCACCAAGCAGAAAATGAGAAATCTCATTCACCTAACCTCGAAATATCCAACTCCTCCTGGTGACCCCAAAACACATCACGTGTCCACCAACCAATACACGCTCAACGTACTGGTGACAATAACCATCATCTGCCATGGGTAGAAAATAAGTAGTCACCCGAGTGACTTCAGAATACCCATCACCAATGCTGAAACAAACACTCATCTCCCCTCTTCAATTAGAACTCTCCTTAAAACTGAAGTTCCAACCATGTTGGAAATAGATATGCTTCCAACTAGATGTCAAGTCCAACCACTGGACTTCCCAATTCTTCAACTCACTCGGACAACCACGTGTCCATAACCAATCTATTACCCACACCTCTTGTCTGTTTATCACCGTTTATGCACATCAAGAAGGATGTAATTCGTTACTATCTCGTTCTCACATCTCAACCTTCACATGCTCAACTCTCGGGTCTCCATGTTATTCACAACCACAAAATCTCACATCAACACCACCAATGATTCTCTTCTACTTCTTCCAATTTCAATAATTTCTTTGTATTTCCTTGGGATACTAGAAAGACACAACCACACAAGTTTCAGAGTTGAAAACAACTCCCCGAATCCACTAATTTCCATGACGTCCCCTGCATCATCCAAAAACTCCTCGTGTCTCAATCATACCTCTATCATCCATTCATCACTTGTCATCTCATAACAGTTGGGATTTATCCCAACACATCACAACCCCTGCTGGATCCCGTCCAGACCAACTTATCCACTACCGAACCTCATATACCGAACATATACCCTTCTCGACGGAGTCACATCCCAACTCGTAGCTCATCGTCATCACAACCACTCGCACACAGTGTACGAATCAGATAACCCTGATTCGTTACTCATACCGAGCAACAACCTCGTACCTCCGCTCAGGTTAAAGGAAAGTTTCCTCCCTCATACCCCACAACTCTGGGTACAGTCACCCTGACAACTCACCGCAAGATATTGAACGTTCCCTGAACGTCCCCCAATTCTCAACTATCACAACTACACCAATCACCCTCGATAGCCAGCCATCTCCCATGGTTGCCGACCAACAGTCCTTGTTATCGAGATCCGCATCCACACATCACACTATTATCCGGTCCAACTCGCGATTCTATATCTTATCTTAAAATTGTACTCGTGGATCGAATCCCATCATTTTACTTCATGTCGGACCAACCAATCTCCATAGTTTCGACTAGACACACTAGAGTGATCCACATGGTCATCAATGACCTCAACCGCTCTTAACAGCACAAGTTCCAATCCATCAGTCACAATCTGGGGTTCGACTCGACAGACCACTCCGACTTCGGAAAGTCGTCCAATCCACAACAACTACGGACTCATAACTCAAATTCTTCAATCACGACTAAGGTTCACATTTCGAGTCTATTCATCATAAATTAGGGTTCCACAATCACATCCTAGGGTTCATCTGAACCCAACTGCTCTCTGCAGTATAATCCACAATCTGACCGACCCCTCGCAGGCAATGCACCGTGACTGCCCCAGTGTCCCAAACACCTGGAGGAGACCATCACATATCCTCGTATCAAGATGGTATATGGAAAACATCTTTACGAAGTCATTTCAAAACATCTCAATGGGCCCGAAATTCCCATAAAACACCACAAATTCAATTAGGGCCCCCGACCCGAAATCACGTTTATGAAACATAGGGTCCCAGACCCGAAATCACATTTATAAAACTCAACTGGGCCTCATGCTCGATTTCGTGAACCGACTGGGCCCTTGGCCCGATTACATAACTCAAAAGGGTCTCAACCCGATTTCGTAAACCAACTGGGCCCTTGGCCCGATTACATAACTCAAAAGGGCCTCATGCCCGAGTTCATCTTTCCAAAATCAAAACCATGCCATATAACCATTATTAAACACATAATCACACAGTAATAGTATAAACTCGTAAAACTCATAATATGTGTAAATACAGAATTACCTCGAAATACATGCAATCATGTAAACCACCAGTTCCACAATCATCATCATAGAAATCACGTATGTAAAACATATAAAATAGTTATGCATGCATCACAGTTTAGAAATCAAAGTCCACTCACAGACAGTCATACGATACCGCCTCGATACGCATGCCATAAGCCTTCCCGGGCCACACCACTATCACCGGGAATTCTAAACCTGTCCAAATCATAATAGAGGGTTACTAACCTCTTCATTAACCTCCCATTAAAGCCCCGTAATTTTTTCAAATTTTAAACTATTTTTAAACTAGATCCTAAACCTTCGAACACCCCACAACATATCGAAACGATGTCCGATCGACATGAAACAAGTCCCAAAATGTTCGTTACATCAAATAGATGATTTCACATGTTGAAAGTTTCCCCAAAAGCCCCTCACGCGCCCCCACGCGCAGCCTGAACCTCCTGCGCGTGAAAGCCATGCGTGACACTATTCATCCTCTTCTTCACTGAGCAAATCGGTCCGGTCCGGTTCGGTTGGTTCGGCTGGTCCAACTAGAACGTAGTGATCGGTTTGGGCCAATTTCGACCCCTTCCTCTACCCGTTTTCACCCCAGTTTTCTCCTACCACATCTTCTAAACATTCCCAATCAATCCATGAATTCAAAAGATGAAAACCAAGGATAAAAATCGTACCTTTCTATTAGGTTCTTGAACAGGCCGACTGCAACCGTCGGTTTTCCATGCTTCCGGCCTTCTTTGGCCACCGTTGGCCACCGTATCTAGCCCACAAGCTCCCAAGTAACCTCCAAAAGGTTTTTTCATCAAAAAAATCATTCAAAAATCAGTTAAAACTCAGATTCCAATTTGAAAACCGAACCTACCTTCCATGGCTTCTTCGACCACCGTCCACAACGACGCAAGCCGTGAGCACCACCCTCGTCGTCTCACCACCCTCTTTCACTTTCATTCATAGTTCACAAGTAAAAGGTAAAGATTGAGAGTTGTTTGTGTAGTTGTGTCATGTGTTTGTTAGAGAGAAATGAAGAAGATGCTACGCGGGAGGGAGAGAGATATTGGACGTCGAACATTACACCGTCCTTGAAATCGGATGGACGGTGTAAAATGACCGTTTTACCCCTGGTCTTGGGTAAAATGTTGGCTTTTGACTCGGGGAGTCAAACGTACGAGGACCGATGACCGTGACGTGTAAGATACTCCCTCTATTTGGGAGAGAGATATTGGACGTCGAACATGGCACTTACACCGTCCATCCGTTTGGGAATTAAGGAAGATTCTCAAAAAACTTACATCAACGAGATATTGGAAAAGAAAATTAAAGAAAAGATTGTAGCGGTTCTCAAGGAGTTCAAGGACTACTTCACATGGCACTTCACAGAGATGCCAAGACTAGATACGCAACTCGTCAAGCACCGGTCACCTATCAAGGAAAGGTACAAACCTATTTGTCAGCAAAGGAGGAAAATGTGGGTAGAATCTGAGCTTAAGGTCATGGGATTCATATAGACGACCAAATATGCAGAGTGGGCATCTAACACAGTCCCACTGATCAAGGTGAAAACCAAGTAGGTTAGAATATGTGTCGACTATCACAATATGAACGAAGCTACCTAAAAAAGATGAGTACATGATGCCAATGGCAGGCATGTGGATTGGTAGTGCTTTGTAAGAACAATTTCTATCCCTTATGGATGGTAATGCAGGGTACAATCAAATCCTAATATCAGAAGATGTTTGTAAAACTGTATTCAGATGCCCTAGACACTTAGGGGCATTTGAATATTTCGTCATGCGTTTCAGATTAAAGAATTTCGAAGCCACGTATCAATGATCAATGGATGTTATATTTCACGAGACATCGTAGTGAAATCCAAGGATAAGGAAAAACACATCAAAGATCTTAGGCAAGCCTTTAGACTGCACCAACTGAAAATGAATACTAAGAAATGTGCATTTGGAGTCCAAGCAAGGAATTTCCTAAAATTCTTTGTTCACCAAAGAGGGATAGAGGGGAAAAACAAAGATAAAGTAATTAGGGATTCACCTCTACCAAAAAACAAGAAACAGCTTTAGAGCTTACTCAAGAAGGTTAATTTTCTCAGAAGATTCATAGCTAATATGTTTGGAAAAATCTAGCCTTTCTCGTCATTGTTCAAAATCAAGGACCCAGAAGAGTTCAAGTGGCAAGAAAAGCATCAAATTACTTTTGAGGAGCTCAAGAACTACTTATCTAGACCTCTAGTCTTGATACCACCTAAGAAAGGAAGGCATTTGAAACTATATATATCATCATCCCTTAACACCATCGGGAACTTACTAGCTTAAGATAAAGAATAATGGAAAGTGCATACAATCTACTACCTAAGTAGAACTTTGACAGGAGTCAAAAAAAGGTATACGGTAGTGGAGAAATTGTGTTTAGGACTAGAGTTCACATCCATTAAACTATGACCTTACATGCTACCTTTCACCATCCAGATTATTTCCCAAGCGAATCTGCTGAAATACATGCTATCATTACCTATCTCGAAGGGTCAGATAGGTAAGTGGATTCTACCTTTATCTCAGTTCAACTTCTAATACATACTATAGCAAGCAATGAATGGCTACACTATCACTGACTTCCTAACAAAGTACTCAGGCCATGATGTTGAGGAAAAAGTAACTCCACGAATCAACATGATGTCTTTCTTACCATGGAAATTATACTTCGATGGAATCTAAACCAAACATTTAGTAGGAGTTGTAATATGCCTAATTGACCACGAGGGAGTTTATCATCAATTTTCGTTCAAACTAGTATACCATTAGTTTTTGTTCAAACTAGTTTACCATTAGTTTTCGTTCAAAGTAGTCTGGGAAAAGATAACTAATAATTAGACAGAATACGTATCCATGATCATCGGGGTTGAAATCTTGATGGAGATAAGAGAATGACAAGTTGAGATTTACAGGGACTCAGTGTTAGTGGTCAATAAAATCACGGGGACTATGAATCTTTATTTGTCCAATTACTACACTAAAGGAAAATTATTTGCGTCAATGTTCATAGATCCATCCATTGAGCATATATGTCAGGAGAAAAACTTAGCAGCTAAAAAAATGGCCAAAATGGATATGGAGTCTTAAATTAGGAAGGATAGTTCGAAAAATGGATAAAAGTTGAAAGAAAATCATTTCCTTCTATAATAGAAAGGGATACTGAATTTGGAGATTATGTATATTGAGGTCAAACTCGATGATTGGTGAAATCCTTTTATTAAATACCCGAGGTATCTATCCAACGAAAGCATGAGCTTTAGAAATAAATCATGCATTACACCATGTGGGGACCAAATCTAGTAAGAAAGACCTACGATGGTACATTATCTCGATGTATCGGTCCCAAAGAGGTAATGGTTGTAATATGAGAAGTATATGAAGGAGTATGTGGAGTACGTAAAGCAGGGCTAGAATGAAATGGCTCACACGAAGACATGGTTGCTACTGGCCAGATGTCCAATCGGCTTGCTACACAAATGCTAAAGGATGTGATGCATGCCAAAGGTACGCTTCATTTCAATAGGCAAGTGCGGTGCCATTGAACCTAGTGGTCATGCCATGGCCATTTTGAAGATGGGCTATTGATTTCATTACAAAGATATTTTCAGAACCATGAGGGAAACACAAGTTTGTTGTGGTGGCCATAAACTAGTTTACTAAATTGGTGGAAGCCAAGGTTCTAAAACATATCACAAGCCTCGAGCTAATAATTTTCTTAAATGAGAGTATTTTGAGCCGATTCGGAGTAACAGAAACTATCATCACTGATCGCGTGACATTATCATGTCCCAAAAAATGGATAAGTTTGGTGCCCAATTATCGATCAAGTTTGTGCATTCAGCCCTTATTATCCCTAAACTAATGGTCAGGCATAGAGCAACAAAAAAAAGCATTCTTACCATCCTAAAGAAAATGTTAGGGGATTATCCTATGGACTAGTACAGACAGTTGATCTACACATTTTAGTCATATTAGACATAAGAAAGAGGAGCGATCAGGATGTCCTCAGCAGACCTAGTTTATGGTTGGGATTTGATGCTCCTGGTCAAAATAAATGTCAACTCATTGCGATTGTAGCATTAGCATGCTTTAGAAACTGATGAGTGCACACATGCAATGTGTTACAAATTGGAGGAGCTATACCAAAGAAGGATGGATGTATTAAAATAATTTATGGGTAACAATTAAGCGGTAGTCTTAAGATCATATAAAAACAGAGTTAAAAAAAAATCTTTCCAAGAATGAAGCTTAGTGTGGAAGACGGTTCTATCACTAGGATCAACTGTATTTGGAAGGGACAGCAAAGCAAGGCCCAAGGTGAAATGGTGATCGAAATCTGTAGCAAGAGCGGGTCCACTTACGATACGATTTCCTTCTTCACGGACTTGCAAAGTTCACAAGAACAAAAGGTCCAATCTTCAAAATTCTCTACATAAATCCAAGGGGTTTTAGGAGTGGGATTGGCTAAAGAATAAGAAAAAGAGGATGAGCCAACGAGGCTTTTCCCTTTTTAGTTGCTTTAGGGGCCAATTTTTTTCTACAGGCAGAGATGATTCTCAATATTGAAGGGGAAAATAGAAAGATTGTGATTCTTTCGAAGGGTAGCTATAATAATGAGTAAAGAAACTGTCATAACCTGACATGACCCTTTCCAAAAATGCTTGATAACCGTAGGTACTACTCTTGTTTGAAAAATAAATTGAAGTTCCAAAAATCAGTTAATACTCGAAAGATAAAGGATCTACTCATGTCTTCGTTTTAATATCAACCGCAGTTTCTATGCAACGACCTGGAGGGAAAACAAAACTAGTAAAAGTGTGAGTGGACAAGAATAATCATTTTAAAATACAATTATGAGAAATATACTTTTTTTTCCTCCAATTATAAAACAATACATGCATATAGTAAAAATAGAAAACGAATTTTAGATAAAATCAATCATAACTTGTGGAACCCACAAAACCATAAAATGTATCTAAAACACATGTGGCCCACATTTCTCCAAAATCTTTGTTTATAAAATCATGTGATAAAACCTGACATAAATATTAGAAACCAATCAAAACCAATCAAAACCAATCCTTGACTACCCTGAGTAATCATGTGTGTGGGAAGAACCCTAAACTTCGTTGGCCTGGGAAATACCCTGAACTTTGGGTACCTGTGAAAAAACTCGAGTAATCAGCCACAGGAGCAAACTACCCCAAGTAATTAGTCACGTGGGAACAACCCCAAACTTAAGCTACAAGGAAAATACCCCCGAGTAATCAGCCGTGCGGGATTAGCCTGAATTGCGGCTATTTGAGAACCTATACTACGCGTAGACAATGGAAATAATCACAATATCTATCGAGGTTGATTTACAGTGGAAAATAGTCCATGCAAGAAATCCAAAACTTCTCTTTTAAACTAAATCTTTGACTCAATATCCAAGTTAAAATGTTTCCAAACTGAGGCTAAGCATGAAACACTATTTCCTAGAAAACCATAAAATTCGGGTTTCGAAACCATACCCTCCATAAATACTCTAAATTAAAAACTCACCAAAAAAACATTTAGAATCATTTATTCTGATCATTGAAATCCAAATCATGTAATAATATATTTCAAACACTTAATTATGCATGCATCACAGTTTATAAAAACAATTCACACTCACACTCTATCCAAGAAGCTCCATTCCGAGTTGTTGCTCATCCATAATCCCTACAACAGTCTCGCCCACCAAAAGTAATAATCGATGGTTACTAATGATAAACATAACCTCGTACCTAGATCCCATAAACCCTAAGATAACATACGCATTCTAAACACAATTATTGTCACTTCATATGCTCAAAACTACCCCAAGACTATGCCTAATCGCCTTGAAACCTACATCGTTGGATTCAAAATGTAAAAAAAATTAGACAAGCAATGCTGTGAATAGTAGGACCATCCCATGCGCTGCCTGCAACACATAGACGAAAGGTCGGCAGCCTTCCCACGCACTACTACACACCTTACATGTGCGACCACGCGCTTAATCTGATGTAACACCCTGTCCCGTAAACCAAGATTCGACTAGTGGTTAATAATAGATTAGTGAAGATAATTGGTGATTAGTTAGATAATTTTGGACGGACGGTGCGAAATGACGATTTTGCCCCTGGAATGGGCAAAAATGTTGACTTTTCTTTTGAACGGTCAAATGGACTTTGATCGATGACCGTGACGTAGTTCGGGATGTCACGAGTTCATAGACAGGTGGCACGTCCGATTCCGACACTCGAGGAGGAAGTTAGGAAGTTTGGAAGTTCTAGGGCAATTTGGTAATTTGGTTAAAAAGGGGCAATTTGGTGATTTTACAAACGACATGGATTTGTCACGTAATTCGAGAACCATTAGGTAGGTCTCGATCCCTTGAGTACAACGACAGGTGGCACATCATCTTTGGACTTCGAACGAACCATTTATTGGTCGAATTGTACGAGGGGTAAAATGGTGATTTTGCAAGGTAGGGCTAAAATAGTCTTTTGGCTGGCTTGGAATGTGTGCCTAGTGAGAGCAGGACACTTGGCTGCCTCAGGTGTGGTTGTCCATCAGATTGGGGACAAGTGTCCCATACTGGAAGGCTGTGGAATGTTGTAACTGACTCACATTTTGTTACAAATGGTTCAAAGGGTTGCACGGGTTTGAGTATGAGGAAAACAGAGGAACAGAGGAAAACTATGAACTCTCACCCAATTCAACACTTGATCCTCATCTTTTTTACCTTAATTTGTGAACTAGAATCGAAAAGGAAGAAAAGCTGAATATGGTGATGACTACGGTGGCTGGCAACACCGTGTGGAGGTAAGGAAACCGTGAAAAACCCGTAAGCTCCCTAGTTACATTTCAAAAACAGGAAGCTTGATTTAAAGGGTTAAGGATTGAATTGATTATTTAGGGAGTGTTTTTGAGGTGGTTAGGAAGCTAGGGAGCTGGGAGTTGAGACCTTCCGTGGATGGTGGCTGGGAAATCGAGCAGGGGTGAGTTTTGAATCAAAAATGGTAAGTCACGTTCTGTTGTCTATTGCTCGATTGTGTTAATTTAAACAGTTCTCTGATGGTGTCAGTGGTCGATTACGATTGAAATAAGGGGTTTAAGTGGCCGGAATCATGATAACTGAACGACGAACAGGGGACAGTTCTTCCTTCGATTTGGGAGGTAAGCTCGAGCCTAGAATTCCATGTTTTGATTAGGTGTTTTGGTTAGGTATGATAGGACGAAACTAATGGGCTAATTAAGATTCAAAACGGTTAAGAAATGGATGAAAACCTTGTGCACCGGTCCAGTTGAACCGGTTCGGTCCAGTTGAACCGACTGGACCGAATTGGTTCAGATCAGGCTTAACAGAGGTTGAAGATGAACAGTGTATGGTGCATGAGGCCCACGCGCAGCCCCTTTGGGCTGCGCATGTGGGCGCGTGACACAGAATTTGAGGAAGGTTCGAACACGACTTTTAAAGTATACGATGTAACGAACATTTTAGGACTGGTTTCGAGTCGATCAGACATAGTCTCGATATGTTTCGGGATGTCCGAAGGTTTTAGGGCTCGGTTAAAAATAGTTAAAAATTTGGAAAAATTACAGGGCTTTAGTATAAGCTTAATGAAGTAGTTAATGACCTCATTATGGGATTTGGACAGGTTTGGGAAAGCCGGTGATAGTGGATTGGCCGGGAACGGCGTAGGTACACGCTTATCGAGGCAACGGCGGAATGGTCTGTAAGTGGACTTTTCTTTCTAACTTATGATGCATGCATATATGTTTTTATATATTTTCTATACGTGATTCTATGATTTGATTATGATCTTGATGATTTACGGTTTAGCACGTATTTCGAGAAATTGACGTATTTGCACATTTTACGAGATTTCGATTACTATTGTGATTTGATCATGGTTTAAATGATTTGATTTCGGGGTTTGAAATGGATTTCAAAAAAGTGATTTCGGGCTTTGAGCCCTGTTCATGTGGTCGAGATTTCGATTTTAAAACTGGATTTTGGAAATGATATTTTGGATTTGGTTTTAAGACTTGGAAAGGAAATCTGGATCTGGGTTCGGGATGATGGTTCCGGATGCTAACTTACGAAATCATTGTTGCAAATTTGGAGGTAGATTTTTTGTGGTTTTCCCTGTTGATTGAAAAACGGTTTTGGGTTTAAAGACCCGGAAAAAGAAAAGAAAAATCGCTGGATCTGGTTTTGAGTTTAAAGACTCGTATTGATTGACGGGGGGAAGGGCCCTGGATTGATATGTTTTGAGTTTAAAGACTCAGTATATGTTTTGAGTTTAAAGACTCGGATATGTTACCCCCCAAGGTCTGTGATTGTGTTTTGAGTTGAAAGGCTCATTGATAAACTGGGAAGGCCTGATTATTGCGCATGGTTTTGAGTTTAAAGACTCGGGCGCACTTGAGATCCACCAAACTCATATGATTGATGTTTTTCACTAGTTTTTCGATATTTTGGATAGCAGCCTGGATGAATTGGGTTTGATGAGTTTTGGGACCGAGTTCCCGTACTTTGAGATTGATTTGAGATTTTTGGATGAGGCCCTGGATTTGAATGGCGGAATTGATTCAGGTTTTCGATAATGGTTTTCGTTGATGGTTTTTAATATGAAATGGCTTCATGACATGACTTGATATGCATACATTCGTTTTTGCGTGGAGGGTAAAAATGTAATATAGTTTTCCTAATAACTGTTTTTGAACTTATTATTTATTTTTGTCCACTCACAATCTTTTCATGTTTTCGATACCCTCCAGGTTGTTGCGATGTGGGTTGTTGGTCAAGAGAGACAGAGACATCACACCCGCATTCCACAGTAGATTCGGCGCACTCTAAGAAGTTCGGATACGTTTAGGACGGTCGGTTCGAGAATCCCTTGTCTGACTTACGTGTCACATGGAGGTTGGACGTCGGTTTAGCCTTCGTGTCATGCGTAAGTTAGACAGGAGCAGGATTCAGCCCTTAATCCCGGGGGATTGGGGGTGGGTTCTGAAAATTGGTATCAGAGCAAAGTTTCGTGTGTTCTGCGCTAGGTTTGGTTCTCAGAGTCGTTGGTTTGTCGAATTGGGTGGTGTGATGCTACTGTGTATGTGATGTCTCAACGCTCAACAGCCCGTCAGCAACTTGAATGAGATAGTGATAGTACGTTTGTTGTGGTTAGTTAGCAGCAATTGTTAGTGTCAGAATGTTAGTCACTCGATACGCGGTATGACGTACGTCGGCTTAGGGCCGAAACGGTTAGTGCTTTGGCACTGGTTTTGCTTGATGGATGGACCATAGGGTCGGAGATACGCCAGCAGGATTAACCCGGATGGTAGCCGGTGAGCTACGGATGAGTAGGTTGGTCGGCCTATGGGGCCTGAGAGTAGCCCGTTGAGTTAGTGAGATACGTGGGCCAAGGAGGCCGGTTGACGGTGGCCGGTTGGGCTGGATGGTATTTGGAGGTTGACAGTATGGACTTGTGAACATTTGGTCTGATTGTTCAAGCTTGGACTTGTACAGCTACGAGTAGCTGAATGCCTTGAGTGGCAGGGTTTTGGAATTGTTTTGAGATTCGAGGGATTTTCCCCCTAACGATGGATACTGTTTGATGATGGTGAGTAGAGGTACGATAAGGAATGGTCTTAGTCGGGCGTGACGACCCGAGTGGTAAGGTTGTGGTGAACCAGTGGCAGTTGCGGGTTTGGATAACCCAGACGACGGGGATGATTTGAGAAACCCCGTGGGAGGACTAGGGCTAGATTGTGAGTTCCTTGGAGAGGAACTCAGAGGAAGTGCATCGTGTCGGACACCTGAGTTGGTGGTTGTGGCTTGGGCCGACTTACGGTCGGATTGGGATGGTGCTGCTAGATGCAGCCGAGGTAGGGAATGGTTGATGGACGACTCTAGATAAATCCAGTGTTGGGTACTCAGAGTATGGGACTCAGTTTCCCCGACCCGAGCGAAGGTTAAGGGTTCGGCTCAGTAGTTGCAAAGGTTTGGGACTGATGAACTGGGACCGTTAATCGAGCCGGGAAATTTGATGACCATTGGTAGGTCATATATCAGGACGAACGGTCAGGGTGCCGTTGGTTGATCAGAGTAGCGCAGCGGAAGCACGATGGACCTAAGCTTCGTGTTGGATCAGGCTAGGTTTGAATGGCCGGGGTTGACCGCTCGTGAGGTTGGTACTAGTAGACTTTCCCCTGACATGTTGGTATATGTCGGCTGGTGTCGAGGATGACACTGAGTGAGTGGTGACTTCGAGAGTGGTAACTAGGGAGCTCGAGGTCAGTGATTGAGGATTGAGGATGCCAAGAGTTGGTGACTCGTATCCCAGCAGGTGTTGAACATCGGGTAGGAGACCCAGGTGTAAGACCAGTTAGATGTCCCCTAGTTAGTAGATCCGAAATTTCGAGGACGAAATTCTTTAAAGGTGATAGATTGTAATACCCCGTCCCGTAAACCAAGATTAGATTAGTGGTTAATAACAGATTAGTGAAGATAATTGGTGATTAGTTGGATAATTTCGGACAGACGGTGCGAAATGACGATTTTGCCCCTAGAACGGGCAAAAATGTTGACTTTTCTTTCGGACGGTCAAATGGACTTTGACCGATGACCGTGACGTAGTTCGGGATGTCACAAGTTCATAAACAAGTGGCACGTCCGATTCCGACACTTGAGGAGGAAGTTAGGATGTTCGGAAGTTCAAGGTCAATTTGGTAATTTGGTTAAAGAGGGGCGATTTGGTGATTTTACAAACGACATGGATTTGTCCCGTAGGTCGAGGACCGTTAGGTAGGTCTCGATCCCCTGAGTACAACGACATGCGGCACATCATCTTTGGACTTTGAACGAACCATTTATTGGTCTAATTGTACGAGGGGTAAAATGGTGATTTTGCAAGGTAGGAGTAAAATAGTCTTTTGTCTGTCTTGGAATGTGTGCCCAGTGAGAGCAGGACACTTGGCTGCCTCAGGTATGGTTGTCCATCAGATTGGGGACAAGTGTCCCATACTGGAAGGCTGTGGAATGTTGTAACCGACTCACATTTTGTTACAAATGGTTCAAAGGGTTGCACGGGTTTGAGTATGAGGAAAACAGAGGAACAGAGGAAAACTATGAACTCTCACCCAATTCAACACTTGATCCTCATCTTTTTTTACCTTAATTTGTGAACTAGAACCGAAAAGGAAGAAAAGCTGAATATGGTGATGACTACGTTGGCCGACGACACTGTGTGGAGATAAGGAAACCGTGAAAAACCCGTAAGCTCCTTGGTTACATTTTAAAAATAGGAAGCTTGACTTAAAGGGTTAAGGATTGAATTGATTAAATAGGGAGTGTTGCTGAGGTGGCTAGGAAGCTAGGGAGCTGGGAGTTGAGACATGCCGTGGACGTTCGTCGGGAAACCGAGCAGGGGTGAGTTTTGAAACAAAAATGGTAAGTCACATTCTGTTGTCTATTGCTCGATTGTGTTAATTGAAACAGTTTTCTAATGGTGTCAGTGATCGATTACGATTGAAACAGGGATTTAAGTGGCCGGAATCATGATAACTGAACGACGAACAGGGGACAGTTCTTCCTTCGATTTGGGAGGTAAGCTCGAGCCTCGAATTCCATGTTTTGATTGGGTGTTTTGGTTAGGTATGATAGGACGAAACTAATGAACTAATTAAGATTCAAAATGGTTAAGAAATGGATGAAAACCGTGCGCGCTGGTCCAATTGAATTGGCTGGACCAAACCGGTTCAGACCGAGCTTAACAGAGGTTGAAGATGAACAGTGTATGGCGCGTGAGGCCCACGCGCAGCCCCTTTGGGAGGCGCATGTGGGCGCGTGACACAGAATTTGAGGAAGGTTCCAACATGACTTTTAAAGTATTCGATGTAACAAACATTTTAGGACTGGTTTCGAGTTGATCAGACATCATCTCGATATGTTTCGGGATGTCCGAACGTTTTAGGGCTCGGTTAAAAATAGTTAAAAATTTGAGAAAATTACAGGGCTTTAGTATAAGCTTAATGAAGTAGTTAGTGACCTCATTATAGGATTTGGATAGGTTCGGGAATTCCGGTGATAGTGGATTGGCCAAGAACGGCGTAGGTGCACGCGTATCGAGGCAACAACGGAATGGTCTGTGAGTGGACTTTGCTTTCTAAGTTATGATGCATGCATATATGTTTTTATATATTTTCTATACATGATTCTATGATATGATTATGATCTTGATGATTTACGATTTTGCACGTATTTCGAGAAATTGACGTATTTGCACGTTTTACAAGATTTCGATTACTATTGTGATTTGATCATGGTTTAAATGATTTGATTTCGGGATTTGAAATGAATTTCAGAAAAGTGATTTCGGGCTTGGAGCTCTGTTCATGTGATCGAGATTTCGATTTTAAAATTGGATTTTGGAAATGATATTTTGGATTTGGTTTTAAGACTTGGAAAGGAAATCTGGATCTGGGTTCGGGATGATGGTTTCGGATGCTAGCTTACGGAATCATTATTGCGAATTCGGAGATAGATTTTCTGTGGTTTTCCCTGTTGGTTGAAAAACAGTTTTGGGTTTAAAGACCCGGAAAAAGAAAAGAAAAACCGCTGGATCTGGTTTTGAGTTTAAAGACTTGGACTGATTGACGGGGGGGAGGGCCCTGGATTGATATGTTTTGAGTTTAAAGACTCGGTATATGTTTTGAGTTTAAAGACTCGGATATGTTATCCCCCGTGGCCTGTGATTGTGTTTTGAGTTTAAGGACTCGTTGATATCCTGGGAAGGCCTGATTATTGCGCATGGTTTTGAGTTTAAAGACTCGGGCGCACTTGAGATCCAGCAAACTCATATGATTGATGTTTTAACTGATTTTTCACTGATTTTCTGATATTTTGGGCAGCGGCCCAGATGAATTGGTTTTGATGAGTTTTGGGACCGAGTTCCTGTACTTTGAGATTGATTTAAGATTTTGGGCTGAGGCCTTGGATTTGAATGGCGGAATTGATTCGAGTTTTCGATAATGGTTTTCGTTGATGGTTTTTAATATGAAATGGTTTCATGACTTGACTTGATATACATGCATTGGTTTTTGCGTGGAGGGTAAAAATGTAATTATGTTTTTCTGATAACTGTTTTTGAACTTATTCTTTATTTTTGTCCACTCACAGTCTTTTCATGTTTTCGATACCCTCCAGATTGTTGCGGTGCGAGCTGTTGGTCGAGAGAGACGAAGACATCACACCCGCGTTCCACAGTAGATTCGGTGCACTCTAGGAAGTTTGCATATGTTTAGGACGGTCGGTTCGAAAATCCCTTGTCCGACGTACGTGTCACATGGAGGTTGGACGTCGGTTTAGCCTTCGTGTCATGCTTAAGCTAGACAGGAGGAGGATTCAATCCTTAATCCCGGGGGATTGAGGGTGGGTTCTGACATCTGACTTGCTGACAGGCGATGATGTGTCATACCACATGGTCACACGTTGACAGGTTTTGACTTTCAAGGGCTAAATCGTCTTTTATCTTATTTTTACTTTTTCTCGTGTTCTAGGCCGTTATACACGTACCTCCAAGTGGCATCCATATGGCTACCACATAGTTGCCATGTGGCTACCACATCAACACCAAATCATGCTCAATTTAGCTTTCCTCCAACCTCCATCTAGGTCGACTTGTGGGACTGGGACTGTTTCCTGACCCGGACGACCAGATATGATCCTAAATCCTTCCAAACTTCACCAACTCTGATAATTTAAATGTCAAATTGAACTTACTTTTGCCTAGAAACATTTCTATGAACTCAAAATAGGAAAGCCATACCTTAGTTTCTCATTCAACCGATCGAACTCGTGGCTAAGTTTCAAACCCAATTTTGGGCTTGTTCCCACATTCAAACTCCTCAAACATGTGTACTTAGTTCCAAGGTTTCACGTCTAGAAATGAAAATCGAATTTAGGGGGGCACGAGTGTGTGTTTTGAGTTTTCGGGTCTGAGTTCATTTCAAGTCTATGCTTCGATTTTTTTTTCTTTCTCTCCTTATTTCTTTTATTTTGTTCTTGGTTCTCTCTCCTAGAACAAACTAAAGTTCCCCAATTCAAGGTCGTGGTGAGTGTTTTTCTTATGGAATCACAGATATGGAAAGGTAAATGATAAAACTTAATATCCTTATGGTGTTGTACCATCAATCGAGAGTGGATGGTGACACTTGTCGCTATCCCAATTGAACACAACAATAACACTGATGACTCACCACTTAATAAAAAAGACTAAAACACCCCTGCGTTGTTAAGAGCATGGACGAACCGTTTTATACCCTTAACTAACCCATCTAAACTCCAATTTCAGCATGTTGCATGTTTGCCGACTGAGAATTCTGAATCTTATGTAACAGTCGTTGATAAATTTACAAAAATTCTTCAAATCAAAAAAGTTAACTTTTGACATTTAAGTACATATAGTGGCAGAATATTCCATTTATAACATGATTTCTCGGAATTACATTTTCAGAGTTTCTAGGTCATTGCAATCTACCACCTATTCTTTCGACCAGACACTAAAGGAATACATGAGCAGGGCACCCCTATTCTCTCGACCAGACACTGGAGAGCAGCTCATCGTCTACCTTTCAGTCTCCCCCTCTTCCATCAGTTCCGTCTTAATCAAGACCAGGGAAGGAGCAGAACATCTAGTCTACTACATGTGTAAGGCATTTTAGGACTCGGAGACTAGATACTACGACATGGAGAAACTTTCTCTTTAGACAAGGATTGTTGCTTGTCTCATCAGATTATTGTAGTCTTCCCATCCTTGGGTGAAAGCATGGTATTTGAAGGTGAATTCCTTGAAACTACTATGGAATGCTTTAAAGGCTACCTTGTCATCGATCTTCTAACATTTGGAATACTCAAGGATGAATGTGGTGGCATAAGGAAGGCTTTAAGCACTTCCCGAAAGAAGGTTTAGGTGCTTCCTAGTGGAAGGCTTTGCGTGCTTCATGATGGAAGGTTTCAAGTGTTTCCTAGTGGAAGGCTTTTCCAATCTTGTAAAATGTATAATTATATGTGGATAATTGAGAATGATTTTATAACTTTATTGATAAGTTAAATATAACATTCTTGAATATTAAAGACAATATTTAGAACATAAAAACGACTAATCTAGTTTTGTGGTTTGTTCTAAACATAGTATTTTTCTAAGGTGATGAGCGTTCGTGGCACCAATAAGGTCCTTCCCACGAGGATTTTAGTTTTTGAGATCCATCAGGTTGCACACCTTATAGCTCAAAAAACCCTTTCTTTCCTGGAATTTCAAGTCTAGATAGAAGAAGCTCGGTCTAGCTCTGAATTAGCTCACCATGTACCTACACCAAGAAATCATTCTTGAAGCCCTTCAGATTATGTCTTTAACGATGCTCTATGACGTCTTACCTTTCTTTTTTAAGAAGCGTTGCACTCTTTTTCCTTATCCTGGGTTTTTTCCCATTGGGTTTTTTTAGGGATAAGAGTTTTTAAAGAGGCAACAAAGTGCGCAGTTTCCAAGTTTCAACTAGTGACACATTTCCTTCTTGTTGACTCTCTTTATATAGATAACATTGGCATTCTCAAAAAGTCCCAAATTCATACATATTAGCATCATATTCATATTCTTCAAGTAGCATATTTGTTGCTTCTTGTTTCATTAGGTTCCATCCTCCCCAGTTCAAAAAGGATCCCAAGACAATTTTAGTAAAAATATTGATAATTGTTATATTCACATAAATATGAAAATAAAATAAACTTTATATTCGAAATGAAATACAAAGAAAAGAAAAATAAGAGACACTTTACACGTGATAGTCTAAAACTTGGTTTTATTTTCTTAAGAAGAAATTGCGCCTTCACCGGTGCTCAAGGATTTTGCTTGGCAAATATCTCCCAAGATACAACGACCGGCTTCTTGTGGAAGCAGCACTTCAATTCAAAAAAATAGTAAACGCAAACTATGTTTAAAACCCTCTCTTGAAATATCTTAAAGTTGTATATTTTCTAGAACTAATATTCATTCTCTACAAATGTTTTGAATGATTGAATATTTTCTGAATGAATGAAATGAATTGTGGGCAACTTCATTTATAGATGTGTTAACATCTCTTCATAAGAGACACATCTATTAAATAAAGTATATATCTCTAAATCATAGACACGTCTCTTAATAAGAAACACATCTCCTAATAAGAGACACATATTTTAATAAGAGACATTGTATGTAACCAATTGCACTTTAATTAAAAAATATATAAAAATATATATTCTTCAACTTTATATTCTATATATTAATTTTATACAAATTAATATTCATCCAGAAAACTATGAATTAATTATATGAGTCAAACCCTAATTTTAAAGGTATAATGGTCCAACAATTATATCCTTTTAATTTCCATTCACATTATTAGAAATTAAATATTTAATTTTCTAACTATTCCACACATGAATGGAAATTAGCTTGAAAATGCAATTGTACAATAATGAAGACGATTGAGAGAGTTTAGTCGAAAAGGTAGCAATCTTACTCACATAATACTTTTTCTAATGCGCTTGGTTCTCTGTTGTGTCCTTTTGGCCATGGAAACTCCCGATACTCATTAGTGCTTTAAATAATTCAACCTTACAACTCTCATAGAAATGGCCTCATTTCACACTGATATAGGTGTATTCCTATTAAGAGTATCCTACTATACCTTACTTAGACTTTCAAGTCGTAGGAATCATTAAAAAAAAACTGAGCTTATCCTAACACGCTACAGGTAGCATTGTTTCATTATAGGAACGAGCAAAGGGAATATCTCCACAATATTCGTGCTTCAGTTATACATAATTTAGTTGTCCCTTTTGAATATAGATCTTGGGATCTCCAGTCACCTAGGCTAGGTGTCCATCATACAAACTATTATGAAATGCACTTTAGCCCTATTCCCATTGATGATTTTTAAACTTTCTCTCTTTTCAAAGCTTTTGTAAACAGATCCGCTAAATTCTCATTTGACTTGATATACTCAATGGTAATGATACCACTTAAGAGCAGCTGTCTAATGATATTATGTCTTCGACATATGTGTCGAGACTTACCATTATACATAATATTTTGTGCCCTTCTAATAGCCGATTGATTATCATAATATACATAAAAAGCAGACACAGGCGTTGGCCAATTTGGAATATCTTCTAAGAAATTAGGAAGCCACTAGGTTTCTTCTGCTGTTTTATCTAAAGCGATAAATTCATATTCCGTAGTGGATCTGCCTATGCATGTTTTCTTAGTTGATTTCAAAGAGACCGTTGCACCTCATAACGTAAAGACATATCCATTTGTGGAGTTTGAGTATTTCTCATTTGATATCCAGTTTGCATCTGTATAACCTTCGAAAACATATGGATATCTTGTGTAGTGCAATCTATAAATCTTGGTATACTTTAAATACCTAATAACTCTGAATATAGCTTTCTAAAGATCTCTTCCAAGATTACTTGTAAATATACTCAACTTTTTAACTGAGTACCCCAAGTCAGGGCAAGTGCAGCTCGTGACATACATCAAACTGCCAATTATACGTGCATTTTCAACTTGTGATATGCCTTGACCAGTATTTTTAGTTAAATGAAAGTTACTTTCAAATGGAGTTTTTAGGATTATTATCATACTTTCCAAACTTGGAAAATATTTTCACAATATAATGAAATTGAGACAATATTAATTCATTAGGAGTCCTCAAAATTTTAATTCCTAAAATAACATATGCAGCTCCCATATCACTCATATCAAACTTATTGGCCAACATTCTCTTGCTAGATTTAATCATAGCATTATTACTACCAATAATGAGCATGTCATCTACATAAAGACATACAATGACAAAACCATTTGGTGTGATTTTTGTGTAGACTAGTTTTGAATCCATTTGACATCATTGCATTGTCAAATTTTATATGCCATTTGTCAGGACCCGTCCCAATCCCCCCGAAATTAACGAGGGACGCTCCTGATCCCGTCTGACACGGAGTGTCAGATCAGGGAAAATTTGAACCTTTAGCCCGACCGGCTTCGGCTTCCAGAGTACGCTAGAATCCGGATGAGGTATGTGATGTCTCAGTCTCTACTACAGTCCGCACCGTATTCAACCTGAAGGGCATTGAAAACAAAAAGACTATGAGTGGAAGAAAAGTAATAAGTTTATAAAACACATTTTATAAAGACCTTTATGCATTTCACTAAAAAGTATGCATGCATAGTAAAACCATTTATCAAACAACATATGTTTCAATAACCAAATCCATATGGGCTGACAGGACCCCGTCCCAACTGGACGTCAAAAACCGTGCCCGGTCCTGCTCCCGTCTGACAAGTCAACCAAAGGTCCGAAACTACCCTTCAGTGCTTGCCAGATAAGGGATGTTTGCGCTGATTTCTGCTGCTGCCACTGCCTCACGATCAGTCCCGAACGTCGTACCACGGCCTGGAAGATCACAAAACAGAAAAGGTGTGAGTGGACAAAAATGACCTCTTATAAAAACATTTGCCAAAATACATTCTTACCCTCCAGTTTTCACAAACTTGCATGCATATCGTAAAACATGAGTAATAGTATGAAATCATTCAAGTATGAACCGTGGAACGATAAAATCAAAACATATTTTCCCATGATCCATAAAACTCATGTTCATCAAATCAGTTCATGCTATAAACATCAAATCCCAGCTCTCAGGCCAAAACATGTGAAAACATAATCACTTGGCCACAAAGACCAAAAACTCGTACTCAATACCAGTACGTCATCACAAACAACATCAATCAGCACTAATCACAAGTTCACAATGAATATATCAATCCAATCAATCCGCACTACTCACAAGTGCACAAACTATCACAATCACATCTGCACTACTCACAAGTGCTCAATCAATCAAACTGCACTACTCACAAGTGCTGCACTACGTGTAGGCCAATATCCAGCCACTCTCTCGGGAACAGACACCTCTGGGCTCAACCCTCGGGCTCAGTCACATCTGGGCGAACACATCCCCAGGCTCAGACTCATCCGAGTGGTACATCCAGGCTCAATCACATCCGAGAAGCTCACTACCATAGGATCAACTTCCGATCCTACAATCACATCCCCAAGCTCCGGTCGTCTGGGTAATCCTCCCAAGCTCCGAGCGTCTGGGCATTTCACAATCACAATGAAAACCATCTCGGGAATTACATCCCAAAATATTTCAATCAAATCTTGTCTTCATACAAAGTCAAGATCATTCCCGACTGGGTATCAAGTCCCAAAATACCATTTACACATAAACCGTTAAAATCACATTTTAAAATAATAAAATAATCCAGAAATCATCGTTGACTCACCAACAAAGTCAAAATATCATTTTAGAAATCATTTAGACTCCGGGCCTAGCCCAAAACATCATTTGCACGTTCCTCGTAAAATGTGCCCGAAAGACTAATTAAAATAATCATAGAATCACAAGATCTCATTAATTTCATCAAATTCACAAGTGACTCCAAATCCGAGTCAAAATCACTATTCACTTGGGTCTCACGCCCAAAATAACATTTTCACGTAAATCCATGCGTTGCAACCTCCGTTGCCATTTTCACGTAAATCCACGAAATTGACCCTTGACTCATTCCCGAGTCACAACATCATTTTTCAATCCATCACTCATAATCCGAGTCCAAAAATTATTTTCAATCAAATTCAATACCAGACTCATAACCCAAGTCCAAACATCATTTTTAACCAAATTCATAATTTCTCGAAAATCGTGCCAATTATAATAATATAATAATCCATAAAATCGAGAAATCACCGGATTGAAACATCAATCATGCCAAAGAATATAAAATCATATAATAAATCATTTAAATCATATATGCATGCATCACGGTTAGAAAACAAAGTCCACTCACACACACACCGTCCAAAACGGTTCGTTTCCGAGCTGCACGTTTTTCTGTAAATTCTGGAAATCACAACTCCTGTCCAAAATCATTATAGAGGGTTACTAACATCTAAAAATACTTCATATAATTTTCCCCAATTTTTCTAGAATTTAAATACGTATTTTTAAAGTAAAACAAAACTTCGGATACGCGGAACATTAACGAAACGATATCCGATTTCCTCGAAACCAGCGTCAAAATGTTCGTTACAATGAGAGGATTCAAAGTCATGTTGACCTCACCTTGAAACTAGGACGTATGCACCCTCACACGCCTCCGTGAGTGGCTGCGCGTAAAACCCACGCGCCTGCTACAGTACCGTCGTCCTCACCCGTTTAACTGATAAACGGGTCCTGCAACCCTCGAGACGACCGGGTTCAAATCCTATCAATTCGATACCAATTTCAACAATTGAACATTCACACAGCTTCGTTATAAGTCTAATTAGAGATCTGTTACATCAATTGCACGAAACCATACCTTAAACCTTAAGATCAACGATGATCATCCGAAGAACATTCGAACCCTGTTCATCATTCGAAGTCCTTCAATGTCACACGATTTCCTTCAATTGATGCAACCAGAAGCTTCAATGTACTCAGGTAAACTCTTTCCCCATCTCAACTACATCAATTCAAGGCTCAAACTCCACGACTCAAACTCCAACTTGCACACTGTTACCAAACCCAGTTCAGAGCCAATTGGGCCACGATTTCTTCCGTTCTTGATGTTGATCGACTCGTACTGACCTCAGGAAGCTACTTCCAAGCTCCATTTCGGTCCTCACGGCTCAATTCTTCCAATTCGAATTTCCCCCCAAATTTTCTGAAATTCGAATTCCATCCCCCTTCACTCTCTCAATCCCTCGTGCTTCCCTGTTAATTCAGTCCCACAAGTCACACAATTCTCACTCAAAACCGGCTGTGGAAGAGAGCTGAATTCTCTCAATTCTGATTCCCCCAAATTGTGCACGGTTTGAAGAATAAAGAGGATTAATGGAGGAAATAAATATAATTAAGTTTAATTAATAATAAAACATCATAATGGTGTTTCCCCTAAGACAAGGATTTTGGTTTTAAGCCTTAATTTAAGGGATGAGTGACACTTGTCACTCATCCAGGTGTGTTCAGTCACCGGGTACTGTTCATAATAAAATAATATTTTAATCCCGGTTCGTTCGGCTAATCGAGTCTGTTCCCGTGACCATAACTTCGTCGTCGCATCTCCGATTTCGGCATGCCGCCTGTCATTGGATTCGTATCGACGAAACCTACGTAACGGTCCTTGGCCCTCGTCCAATGGACTTCCTGGGTCAAAAGTCAACATTTGGCCCCTTTTTAGCCAAATTACCAAAATACCCATCAACTTCTGGACGCCATAACTTTCACCTCGAATGTCGGAATTGAACGTACCACCTGTCTACGAACTCGTGACGTCCCGAACTACGTCACAGTCTTCGGTCAAAGTCTGTTTGACCGCCCGAATCAAAAGTCCACATTTTGCCCACGCCAGGGGCAAAACGATCATTTTGCTCAATTTGTTCGATTTCACTCAACTAATCCCCGATTAGTCATTCTAAATCATAATTAATTAATATTCGATCCCGATATTCGGGACGACTCATTACACGGGCCCCTGCCCAAAATCATTTAAAGAAATCTAGAACATAATAAACATATGTGGGATCTCAGCCCAAATCCATTTATCAATCATAAAACACAATTTCGCAAAACCAAGAAATCATGTTTATCATAATTATCATATAACCAATCATGTCACGGTATCTAGAGCTACGCGCGAGCTACCCGAGGTCTCAAAGCCCAAGTCTCCCCAGGGTCTACCTAGGTCAATGTTCGTAGATCAATGACCCTTCCTGGGGTTGTAATCCATAGCCTTTCTGAGATTAAGGAACCCAACAGGGGCGACTCCACTCAGTAAGTGCTCCGTGACTGCTCCGGGGTCCACCCAAGCCAACGACCCTCCCCGGAGGAGACAATTCATATATAAAGGATGGTATACGAAAAACCTTTTGAAATCATTATTAAAACCTTTCAAGGGTTCATGCCCGGTCCCCATAAACCGTCATGAACCATAAAAACCATTCAAGGGTTCATGTCGGTCCCCATAAATCGTCATGAACAGTAAATCCATTTGTGGGTCCCCGACCCGAAATCACAATAAAAAACCATAACTGGGCCCTAAGCCCGAATTCACAAACCAACTGGGCCTCGTGCCCGATTTCGTAAACCAAATGGGCCTCGTGCCCGATACGTAAGTCAGCGGGGCCTTGAGCCCGATAGGCAAACCAATTGGGACTCGAGCTCGATACGTAAACCAACTAGGGCTCGAGCCCGATATGTAAACCAACTGGGCCTCCGGCCCGATGCCTTGTTTAATCAAATGGACTTCAGGTTCGAGAGTTCGTAAATGAAATTGGTCTCATGCCCGATCCATATTTCCAAATGCGAAATCAATTCAAGAACCAATTGGGTATCTAGCCCGAGAACGTAGCTAAAAGGGACTTCGAGTCCGAGGGTTTCCAAAACAAATGGGCCTCGAACCCGAGTTTACCTTTTCAAATCCAAAACCATTTCATGAAATCATTTCCAAAACAATAAGTATGGAAAATCAGTGTAAACCTGAAAAACACGATTTACGTGCAAGCACGTAAATCGCCTCGAAATGCGTGAAACCATATAAATCACAATCATCCAAATCATCATCATAGAATCATATCTATAAACCATATAAAACATTTAGCATGCATCACAGTTTAGAAATGAAGGACCACACATGGACCGTCCTAAGGTACTGCCTCGATTTGCGTGCTGTAAGCCTCACCGGGCTAATCGTCATCACCGGGACTCCCAAACCTATCCAAATCAATTTAGAGGGTTACTAAATACCTTATTAACCTCTCATTGAAGTCCGGTAATTTTCTCAAATTTTTAAGTATTTTTACACTCGATCCTAAACCTTCGGATGTCCCGAACATTATCGAGACGGTGTTTGATCAACACGAAACCAGTCCCAAATTGTTCGTTACATCGAATAGATTAAAAGTCATGTTGAAGTCATCCCCAAAAGATGCTTCACGCGCCCCCACAGGCAGCCCAAAGGGGCTGCGCGTGAGCCCACGCGCCAGCATTATACACCTTCTTCTTCCTCCAGCGAACCCGGTTTGCCTGGTTTGAACCAGACCGGACTGGTCTGAACCGGCGTGGCCGATTCATTTTCCAATCTTACCCATTTTTGATTCAATCTTTCCCCTTTCAATTTCTAAAGGTTCCTAACATCAAACCTAATCTATCTAGCCATTAATAATACTTGGAAACCAACGGAAATCATACCTTCCATGGTTCAACCGTAAGCTTGATCTTCAAGCTCGGTTTCATAGCCCCCTAGCCATCATTTTCATCCAAGTAGATCCTCCTTGAGTCTCCTTAGTCCCTAGGTCTCATTAGAATCAAAAGGAGAACTCAACATCACTTAAAACTCAACTTTCAAATTTGAAAATAGAAAATGGGCGCTCGGGTTTTTGTTCGACTCACCCCCGTCATGAGCCGTCGTGGACCGCCGACTTCATCACTCTCGGTTTCTCACTATTTCCCACATAACCGTATTGATGCAAGTTTGATGGTGGTGGTATGTCATGTGGGTTTGTTTGCTCGAATGAAGATGAAGAATGGAGGCAGTGTTTCAGGTTTGTGAAGGAGCAGAGAGGAATGGCTGATCAGGTGAGATGGAGAGAGGAATGGACGCTGAGGATGAGAGTGTGAGGTAGAGATAAAGGGTTAGGATTGTGAGATGGGTGGGTTTAATTAAAATAGCATAATATTAATTAATTAAAATATATCAACTTTTTGGGGAAGCCACCAATAGGATGAGTGACACTTGTCACTTATCCATGGGTCCCACTTAAAATATCTACCCAATGAGATATTCCCACATCATCCCCGACTCGTAATACGTGCATAGTAAAATCAAACTTCCGTAAACCATAACTTTCCTGTTCGACGTCCGATTTTGGCGTGCGCCTATATATGGATTCGTATCGACCCGATTTGCGTAACGGTCCTCGGTCCTCGGCCATTGAACCTCCCGAGTCAAAAGTCATCTATTTTCCCCTTTTAAATAAAGTACCAAAATACCCATCAACTTCCGAACGTCATAACTTCTTCCTCGAATTTCGGAATCGGACGTGCCACCTGTCTTTGAACTCGTGACGTCCCGAACTACGTCACAGTCATCGGTCAAAATCCATTTGACCGCCAGAACAAAAAGTCAACGTTTTGCCCATTCCAAGGGTAAAATCGTCATTTTGCGCCTTTTGTCCAAAAGTACCCCACTAATCACCGATTAGCCTCACTAATCTAATCTCGGAATTCTGGACGGGTCTTTACAACCTTCCCTCCTTAATTAATTTCGTCCTCGAAATTCCAACTATCATGAATCCACATCCACCTCGTGGAAATAATTCCATCTCACAAAACGTGTACACTAGTACACCCACTAGTCAACACAAAACTTGTCTGCACCTAGAAGTTACACTAGTACATCCACATGCACCTCGTGGAAATAATTTCGTCCTCATACGAAAAACCTTTTGAAATCATTCTTAAAACCTTTCAAGGATTCATGCCCAGTCCCCATAAACCGTCATCAAACGTAAAAACCTTTCAAGGGTTTTTCCTGGTCCCCATAAACCGTCATGAACCATAAATCCATTTATAGGTCCCCGACCCGAAAACACAATCAAAAACCATAACTGGGCCCTAAGCCCGAATTCACAAACCAACTAGGCCTCGTGCCTGATTTCATAAACCAAATAGGCCTCGTGCACGATACGTAAGTCAACTGGGCCTCGAGCCCGACACGCAAACCAATTGGGCCTCGAGCTAGATACGTAAACCAACTAGGGCTCGAGCCCGATACGTAAACCAACTGGGCCTCCGGCCCGATGCCTTGTTAAATAAAATGGACTTCAGGTTCGAGAGTTCATAAATGATATGGGTCTTGTGCCCGATCCATATTTCCAAATGCGAAATCAATTCAAGAACCAATTGGGCCTCTAGCCCGAGAACGTAGCTAAAAGGGACTTCGAGTACGAGGCTTTCCAAAACAAATGGGTTTTGAACTCGAGTTTACCTTTTCAAATCCAAAACCATTTCATGAAATCATTTCCAAAACTAAAAGTAAGGAAAATCAGTGTAAAACTGAAAACCACGATTTGCGTGCAAACACGTAAATCACCTCGAAATGCGTGAAACCATATAAATCACAATCATCAAAATCATCATCATAGAGCCATATCTATAAACCATATAAAAAATTTATGCATGCATCACAGTTTATAAATCAAGGTCCATTCACAGACCGTCCTAAGCTACCGCCTCGATTTGCGTGCTGTTAGCCTCACTAGGCTAATCGTCGTCACCGGGACTCCCAAACCTGTCAAAATCAATTTAGAGGGTTACTAACTACCTTATTAAACTCTCATTGAAGTCTGGTAATTTTCACAAATTTTTAATTATTTTTACACTCAATCCTAAACCTTCGGATGTCCCAAACATTATCGAGACGGTATTCGATCGACATGAAACCAGTCCCAAAATGTTCGTTACATCGAATAGATTAAATGTCATGTTGAAGTCATCCCAAAAAGATGCTTCACGTACCCTCACGTGCCACCCAAAGGGGCTGCGCGTGAGCCCACGCGCCACCACTATTCACCGTCTTCTTCGTCCAGCGAACCCAATTCGCCTGGTTTGAGCCGGATCGGACCGGTCTGAACCGATGTGGCCGGTTCAGTGTCCAATCTTACCCATTTTTGATCCAATCTTTCCCCCTTTAATTCCTAAAGGTTCCTAACATCAAACCTAATCTATCTAGCCATTAATAATACTTGGAAACTAACAGAAATCAAACCTTTCATGGTTCAACCATAAGCTTGATCTTCAAGCTCGGTTTCATAGACCCCTAGCCATTCATTTCCATCCAACTAGATCGTCCTTGAGTCTCCTTAGTCCCTAGGTCTCATTAGAATCAAAAGGAGCTCTCAACATCAATTAAAACTCAACTTTCAAATTTTAAAATAGAAAATGGGCTCTCGGGTTTTTGTTCGACTCACCCTCGGCTTGTGCCGCCGTGGATTGCCGACTTCATCACTCTCAGTCTCTTACTATTTCCCACACAATCGTATTGATGCAAGTGTGATGGTGGTGGTATGTCATGTGGGTTTGTTTGCTCGAATGAAGATGAAGAATGGAGGGAGTGTTTCGGGTTTGTGAAGAAGCAGAGAGGAATGGATGATCAGGTGAGAGGAAGAAAGGAATGGACGGTGAGGTTGAGAGTGTGAGGTAAAGATAGAGGGTTAGGATTGAGAGATGAGTGGGTTTAATTATAAAATAAGTAGGATAATATTAATTAATTAAAATAGATCCAATTTTTGGGGAAGCCGCCAATAGGATGAGTGACACTTGTCACTTATCTATGGGTCCCACTTAAAATATCTTTCCAATCAGATATTGCCACATCATCCCCGTCTCGTAATACATGTATAGTAAAATTGAACTTCCGTGACCCATAACTTTCCAATTCGACGTCCGATTTTGGCGTGCCGCCTGTCTACAGATTCATATCGACTCATTCTACTTAACGGTCCTCAGCCATCGGCCATTAGACCTCTAGGTCAAAAGTTAAATTTTTACCCCTTTAACTAAATTACCAATATACCCTTGAACTTCCGAACGTCATAACTTCTTCCTCGAATGTCGGAATCGGACGTGCCACCTGTCTTTGAACTCGTGACGTCCCGAACTACGTCACAGTCATCGGTCAAAATCCATTTGACCGCCAGAACAAAAATTCAACGTTTTGCCCATTCCAAGGGCAAAATCATCATTTCGCGCCTTCCGTCCGAAAGTACTCCACTAATCACCGATTAACCTCACTAATCCTTGATTAGTCACTAATCTAATCTTGGAAATCTGGATGGGTCGTTACAACCTTCCCTCCTTAATTAGTTTCGTCCTCGAAATTCCAACTATCTTGAATCCACATCCACCTCGTGGAAATAATTCCATCTCACAAAACGTGTACACTAGTACACGCACTAGTCAACACAAAACTTGTCTGCCCCTAGACGTTACACTAGTACATCCACATCCACCTCGTGGAAATAATTTCGTCCTCATACGATAAACCTTTTGAAATCATTCTTAAAACCTTTCAAGGGTTCATGCCCAGTCCCCATAAACCGTCATGAAACGTAATAACCTTTCAAGGGTTTTTCCTGGTCCCCTTAAACCGTCATGAACCATAAATCCATTTGTGGGTCCCCGACCCGAAATCACAATCAAAAACCATAACTGGGCCCTAAGCCCGAATTCACAAACCAACTGGGCCTCGTGCCTGATTTCATAAACCAAATAGGCTTCGTGCCCGATACGTAAGTCAACTGGGCCTCGAGCCCGACTAGCAAACCAATTGGGCCTCGAGCTCGATACGTAAACCAACTAGGGCTCGAGCCCGATACGTAAACCAACTGGGCCTCTGGCCTGATGCCTTGTTAAATCAAATGGACTTCAAGTTCGAGAGTTCATAAATGATATGGGTCTCGTGCCCGATCCATATTTCCAAATGCTAAATCAATTCAAGAACCAATTGGGCCTCTGACTCGAGAACGTAGCTAAAAGGGACTTCAAGTCTGAGGGTTTCCAAAACAAATGGGTTTTGAACCCGAGTTTACCCTTTCAAATCCAAAACCATTTCATGAAATCATTTCAAAAACTAAAAGTACGGAAAATCAGTGTAAAACTGAAAAACCTCGATTTGCTTGCAAACACGTAAATCGCCTCGAAATGCGTGAAACCGTATAAATCACAATCATCACAATCATCATCATAGAATCATATCTATAAACCATATAAAAAATTTATGCATGCATCACAGTTTAGAAATCAAGGTCCACTCACGGACCGTCCTAAGCTACCACCTCGATTTGCATGCTGTGAGCCTCACCAGGGTAATCGTCGTCACCGGGACTCCCAAACCTGTCCAAATCAATTTAGAGGGTTACTAACTACCTTATTAACCTCTCATTGAAGTCCGCTAATTTTCTCGAATTTTTAATTATTTTTACACTCAATCCTAAACCTTCAGATGTCCCAAACATCATCGAGACGGTGTCCGATCGACATGAAACCAGTCCCAAAATGTTCGTTACATTGAATAGATTAAAAGTCATGTTGAAGTCATCCCATTAAGATGCTTCACGCATCCTCACGTGCCACCCAAAGGGAATGCGCGTGAGTCTACACGCCAGCACTATTCACCTTCTTCTTCGTCCAGCGAACCCAGTTCGCCTGGTTCGAGCTAGATCGAACGGGTCTGAACTGGTGTGGCCGGTTCAGTGTCCAATCTTACCGATTTTTGATCCAATCTTACCAATTTTTAATTCCTAAAGGTTCCTAACATCAAACCTAATCTATCTAGCCATTAATAATACTTGGAAACCAACAGAAATCATACCTTTCGTGGTTCAACCGTAAGCTTGATCTTCAAGCTCGGTTTCATAGCCCCCTAGCCATCCATTTCCATCCAACTAGATCCTCCTTGAGTCTCCTTAGTCCCTAGGTCTCATTAGAATCAAAAGGAGCTCTCAACATCAATTAAAACTCAACTTTCAAATTTTAAAATAGAAAATGGGCTCTCTTGTTTTTGTTCAACTCAACCTCGTCTTGAGCCGCCGTGGACTACCGACTTCATCACTCTCAATCTCTCACTATTTCCCACACAACCGTATTGATGCAAGTGTGATGGTGGTGGTATGTCATGTGGGTTTGTTTGCTCGAATGAAGATGAAGAATGGAGGGAGTGTTTCGGGTTTGTGAAGAAGCAGAGAGTAATGGCTGATCAGGTGAGAGGGAGAAAGGAATGGACGGTGAGGTTGAGAGTGTGAGGTAGAGATGGAGGGTTAGGATTGAGAGATGAGTGGGTTTAATTAAAAAATAAGTAGGATAATATTAATTAATTAAAATAGATACAATTTTTGGGGAAGCCACCAATAGGATGAGTGACACTTGTCACTTATCTATGGGTCCCACTTAAAATATCTGTCCAATCAGATATTGCCACATCATCCCCGTCTCGTAATACATGCATAATAAAATCGAACCTCCGTGACCCATAACTTTCCCGTTCGACGACCGATTTCGGCGTGCCACCTGCCTACAGATTCATATCGACTCAATCTACGTAACGGTCCTCAGCCATCGGCCATTAGACCTCTGGGTCAAAAGTTAAATTTTTACCCCTTTTAACTAAATTACCAATATACCCTTGAACTTCCGAACGTCATAACTTCTTCCTCGAATGTCGGAATCGAACGTGCCACTTGTCTTTGAACTCGTGACGTCTCGAATTACGTCACAGTCATCGGCCAAAATCCATTTGACCGCCAGAACAAAAAGTCAACGTTTTGCCCATTCCAAGGGAAAAATCGTCATTTCGCGCCCTCCGTCCGAAAGTACCCTACTAATCACCGATTAACCTCACTAATCCTTGATTAGTCACTAATCCTTGATTAGTCACTAATCTAATCTTGGAAATCTGGACGGGTCGTTACAACCTTCCCTCCTTAATTAATTTCGTCCTCGAAATTCCAACTATCCTGAATCCACATCCACCTCGTGGAAATAATTCCATCTCACAACACGTGTACACTAGTACACCCACTAGTCAACACAAAACTTGTCTGCACCTAGACGTTCCACTAATGCTCACGTCGCATCGACCGCATTCGATCACGTCGAATGACTGTAATCACACGTTCCAAATTGATACCACTTGACAATTCTACCATTTCGTTGACACGAACAACTCGACGGTTCCTTTCTCAATCCCAATCTATCCTGACGTCTGCTCTCACTGGGAGTCATCAGACCCCACTCATCGATCCACGTTGAAACATCCGACAAACTGTCACCACTTGACAGTCGCCAGTCGAAAACTAACATTATACATACTTGTGGTTACACTAACCACCAACTCACTCAACCTGAGTATGCAATCACCAATATCTCACTCGACCTGTGTGTAACTGGACCAATCAGAAACACCATGACCCAGTGCACAGTACCCAATGTCTGGTTCATGTCCTCAATTAACCCAATCGTATCAGAACTAAGCCGACTACCAACACGCTCACCAACGTACCTCTGGTATAACCCATTTACCGTCACCAGGCACGACAAGTCTGCCCAGTATCGTACCTCGAACAATGTACAAGGTACGTACATCTATCCATCAACTAGTTCACTACAACCTAGGTCGTTGCCAAACACGTTTCAATTCTGGAGTCCATATGTCCAATCCAGTACTAGACAGATCAAAACTCCAAACCATTGTCCATTTCGAGTCCCACGGTCACCTGACTAGCAACACAACGTCTACTTCCAATCACGTAATCCAATACGTATCAATCCGACTCACGCCTACTCAGGCGTACCTATTCATGCCAACTGGCATCCACTATTATCCACGTCTACCGAGACGTACCAAATTCAAACCTATCGATTACCTGCCCATTACATTTGATTGACTTCATAGGGAAGCCAATCCCATCATTCACACCTCTAAGGCTGACCAAATTCGACCTCGTCGGACACTTACTCGTTTGATTAATACACCATACGGGATTTACCTCGAAAAGAAGTCCAGTGTCATCATCCTCGACTCAATTATCTGAGTTAGAGCGATAAACTCTCCACCTATCTGGACCATCAAGATTACGATCCAGATCCATCACTACGTCACCCGATCATAAACGTCACGATCCTCGATAGTCACGACGCCCAAAGTCCTTAACATCAAAACCTGATCCACCTAGGATCCACACATGCTCACTCAGCTAACAATCCACCCGAAGTCTGATCATAGGGTCTTACACCCTCTTGAATCCTTCGTCAGTCACCACACTCCTTAACATATTCCCACATCTAATCAGATCAGTCAACGACGAGACATGTCAAGACTGTGGGTTCTCTCCAATTACCTCGTATCGATCCTTGTCATTCCACCTAGGAAAATCAAGGATGATCCAAGACGATGACATCAAAATTCATCCTACGTGAATGCAAGCAAAACTCGCTGCACTCATCACGCCATGTAAACCAACCTCGTCTGCCACCAAGCAGAGCATGAGAAATCTCATTCACCTGACTTCGAAATACCCAACTTCTCCTAATGACCCAAAACAATCATGGGTCCTCCAACCAATACACGAACAACGTACTGGTGGCAACACCCATCATCTGCCCTGGCAGAACATAAGAAGTCACACAAAATGACTTCGAAATACCCGTTACCAATATGGAATCAAGCACTCCCTTCATCGCCTCAATCACAACCTCTCATGATTCCGAGGTTCCAACCATGTCAGAACCAATACACTCGGACATCAATCACTACCAAGTTCGCCTATCGGTTTATACTGTTATTGTACATCCGAAAGGATGTGGACCATTACTACTCAATCCTCACGTCTCAACTATTGCTGGATCCGATCCAGTCCAACTCTATCTGTGATCCACTCCCGGACCATAGATAACGAACACATGCCCATTTTGACGGAGTCACATCCCGACTCCTGACCCATCGTCATCACAATCACCAGAACCAGCACACCGTGTGCAAATCAGACAACCCTGGATCTCGGCTCATACCGAGCGACGATCCCGTACCTCTACTCGTATTGGAGAAACTCTGCCTCCCTCGTACCCAACAACTCTGGGTACAGTCATCCTAACATCTCAACCTGAAGGAGGTATGTGATGTCTAAATCTCTGCTACAGTCCGCACCGTATTCAACCTGAAGGGCATTGAAAACAGAAAGACTGTGAGGGGATGGAAAGTAATAAGTTTATAAAACACATTTTATAAAGACCTTTATGCCCTTCACTAAAAAGCATGCATACATACATAGTAAAACCATTTATCAAACCACATATGTTTCAATAACCAAATCCATACGGGCCACTGCCCAAAACCATTTACAGAAATCTAGAACATAATAACATATTTTGGATCTCAGCCCAAATCCATTTATCAATCATACAACACAATTTCGCAAAACCAAGAAATCATGTTTATCATAATTATCATATAACTAATCATGTCACGGTATCTAGAGCTACGCGCGTGCTACCCGAGGTCTCAAAGCCCAAGTCTCCCAAGGGTCCACCCAGGTCAATGTCCGTAGATCAATGACCCTTCATGGGGATTATAATCCATAGCCTTTCTGAGAGTAAGGAACCCAACGGGGGCGACTCCACTTAGTCAGTGCTCCGTGACTACTCCGGGGTCCACCCAGGCCAACGACCTTCCCCGGAGGAGACAATTCATATATAAAGGATGGTATACGAAAAGCTTTTTGAAATCATTCTTAAAACCTTTCAAGGGTTCATGCCCGGTCCCCATTAACTGTCATGAACTGTAAAAACCATTCAAGGGTTCATGTCGGTCCCCATAAACCGTCATGAACAGTAAATCTATTTATGGGTCCCCGACCCGAAATCACAATCAATCGTCTCGAAATGTGTGAAACCATATAAATCACAATCATCCAAATCATCGGGAGGGTTACTAACTACCTTATTAACTTCTCATTGAAGTCCCATAATTTTTCCCGAATTTTTAAGTATTTTTAAACTCGATCCAAAACCTTCGGATGTCCCAAACATTATTAGACGGTGTCCGATCAACACGAAACCAGTCCCAAAATGTTCGTTACATTGAATAGATTAAAAATCATGTTGAAGTCATCCCAAAAAGATGCTTCACGCGCCCGCTTGCTCCGTCCAAAGGGCTACGCGTGAGCCCACGCGCCAGCACTATTCACCTTCTTCTTCCTCCAACGAACCCGGTTCGCCTGGTTCGAACCAGACCGGACTAGTCTGGACCGGCGTGGCTGGTTCACTGTCCAATCTTATCCATTTTCGATCCAATGTTTCCCCTTTCAATTCCTAAAGTTTCCTAACATCAAACCTAATCTATCTAGCCATTAATAATACTTGGAAACCAACAGAAATCATACCTTCCATGGTTAAACCATAAGCTTGATCTTCAAGCTCGGTTTCATAGCCCCCCAGCCATCCATTTCCATCCAAGTTGATTCTCCTTGAGTCTCCTTGGTCCCTAGGTCTCATTAGAATCAAAAGGAGCTCTCAACATCAATTAAAACTCAACTTTCAAATTTGAAAATAGAAAATGGGCTCTTGGGTTTTTGTTCGACTCACACCCATCGTGAGCCGCCGTGGACCGCCGACTTCATCACTCTCAGTCTCTCACTATTTCCCACACAACCGTATTGATGCAAGTGTGATGGTGGTGGTATGTCATATGTGTTTGTTTGCTTGAATGAAGATGAAGAATGGAGGGAATGTTTCGGGTTTGTGAAGGAGCAGAGAGGAATGGCTAATCAGGTGAGATAGAGAGAGGAATGGACTGTGAGGATGAGTATGAGAGTGTGAGATAGAGATGGAGGGTTAGGATTGAGAGATGGGTGGGTTTGATTATAAAATAAGTAGGATAATATTAATTAATTAAAATAGATCCATTTTTTGGGGAGGCCACCAATAGGATGAGTGACACTTGTCACCCATCCATGAGTTCCACTTAAAATATCTGCCCAATCACATATTGCCACATCATCCCCGTCTCATAATGCGTGCATAGTGAAATCAAACTTCCATGACCCATAACTTTCCCGTTCGACGTCCGATTTTGGCATGCCGCATGTTTACAGATTCGTATCGACCCGATCTACGTAACGGCCCTCGACCCTCGACCATCAAACCTCCCGAGTCAAAAGTCAACTATTTGCCCCTTTTAACCAAATAACCAAAATACCCATGAACTTCCGAACGTCATAACTTTTTCCTCGAATATCAGAATCGGACGTGCCACCTGTCTATGAACTCTTGACGTCCCGAACTACGTCACAGTCATCGGCCAAAGTCCATTTGACCGCTAGAACGAAATGTCAACGTTTTGCCCATTCCAAGGGCTAAATCGTCATTTCGCGCCGTCCGTCCTAAAGTACCCCACTAATAACCGATTAACCTCACTAATCCTTGATTAGTTACTAATCTAATCCCGGAATTCAGGACGGGTCGTTACACCATTGCCTTGGTGCTTACTTTAAGTCGTACAGAAACTTAACATGCCTACATACTTTCTTCTCTTGTCCAGGAATAATGAATCATTCTGGTTGTCCCATGTAAATGATCTACTCTTCTAAATCACTATTTAGAAATGTCGTTTTAACATCCATTTGATGTATTTCAAGATTATGCAAAACAACTATTACAATTAATATTCTAATGGATGTTATTCTCGTAACTGGTGAGTAATTAAGTATTGAAATAGTCTAAGCCTTATTTTTTCTTATAAACTTTGACAAAAAATCTTGTCTTGTACTTATCTATGGATCCATTGACTTTCATATTCCTTTTGGAAATCCATTTATAACCCATAAGTTTATGATACACTAAAACTAAGCATTAAAGTAAACACAAAGTCACACTCAAAACTTAATAAAAACATATGTAAATTAAAGCCTTTTTTTTTGGTAGATTGTAGCATTGATAAGTAGAGATCATTCTTAACCGGGGATTGAGGGTACCTAAGCATGATTATCGTTTGATTAATTAATTCGGGGGTAGTTGATTGTTTCTATTATCCTACGTGATTAACTAACCTAATCTAATCTAGTCTAACCAAATCTAATCTAATCTAACCTAATTCATTAGTTACATGGTCAACTCATCCTTAACCTAACTCATTCATGAATTCTATTAACTTCAACCTATGAAATCCTCTAATTCTAGCCTTACGAGTTATTTGTATATTATCTTAAGTACGTGTTCGGAAACAGCCCGACATACACTTTCAATGAATTAGACTCGAGGACAGCCCGACATATCTAATCAAGCATTAAGCACAAACATGCAATCATAACAAAAAAACTAGAATCATAAAACACATAAAATATTGACGCAATACAAATCATAAAACCAAGAAAGATATTAGAAATCAGTTCATAAACAAAGATATTCAAGCACAAAAGATAACTATAAGGTAAAGATGCCGTCTTACACTTTTTCACCGTATGGATACGAAGTGATTGGGCACTCTTTGGTGAGACACTCAGGGACAGCCTGACTATGGCACAGATGAAGGTGTAGAGGATGGAGTATGGTATAATTAACCTTGCACGAGAAATCTTGAATTTATTGAAAAGGAAAAATTGGGTTAAGTAGAGCTGAGCGACCCTTACAAATAACCTAAGTCTCTATTTATAGGAGAAAATTAATCTTCAAATAAATAGGAGTTTACAATTTAATTCTAAAAAGAAAAGGTTTCCTAAATATATAAGAAAACTAATTAAAAATCTTTCCTACAAGAAAAATGGGTGAAAATAATAAAAGAAAAGGAGATAGGATTGAAATCCTTATACAAAATGGAGAATAGGTGTCAAAATAACTTGAAATTATCCTAAAAATAACCTAAAACTCGAATTTAAAGCCTCATGAGAAGTTTTGGTGGTTAGCCACCGAAACAGGTGGTCAAACTTGGCAGAAAGGAACTAGTCAACGTGCAGTTAACTCGGGTCCTAGGTGCTGGGCTGCAAGGAAGGTTCGGTGGATGCTGGCTAAATCTGGAAGAAGGAGCTCAAGACGCGCACCGAGAAGAAGAAGAAGCATTTGGTATAAGCGCGCTGAAGGTGGTTCTAGGAGTTCAGGATTGGCACGCCGAAATGGTTCTTGGGCTGATTAAATGGGTTCGGTAGCCTTCTACTGAAATTGGTTATGCTTTTTGGTGGCCTCGTTTGTTTTGATCATAACTTTTTCAATATAACTCCAATTGAGGTGATTCTTTCGTCTAAATTCTCGTATTTCCATGCTCTATCCAATTCTGCACATTTCTCACAAAATATATTATCTTCTCCAATTGTTTGGTATTTAAACATTAAAAGTTAAGTATAAAAGGTATAAAATGATGCTTAATTAAACGCTTATCAAATACCCCCACATTTAGATTTTGCTAGTCCCTAGCAAATACCAAAACAAACTATGAATTTGAAACTCATTTTTTTTCTTTAAAAAAAAACTACGAAGCCCTTAACCATTTATCTCAAATTGTATCAATATAAGTATGACATCAAAGATTTACACTAAGAAGCTATATAGCATATGGAATTCAAAAGCTAGTACATCATAACAAAATGCCTTGAGAAGTAAGACAATAAGTAAACTTAGTGAAATATATCTCAACATGAATAAAACAGGTATGAGTCAACTCACAAGGGATATGCACTCATGATTTCACTTAATGTGTATAGGGTTTGTGTTTACACTCAAGGTATGTGAGAAAGATGGTCACATAATAGAAAGTTACGCTATAAAAATTTCAAACATAAACCATAAGATAGTGAACATACTTGCACAAATGAACCAAAATCATAATCTTACTCAAGTGATAGACTCAACTAATCAAAAGTTACTCATCTCAAGGATCATAAGGTCTTAATTTGAAGGTCGTAATGGGGCTAGGTGTAGAGGCAAGGAATTTTAGGATAATGGTGTTAAATTTTGTTCCAGGACTCAACCAAAGGCTGCATTACATAGGCATAAGTATTTTCCATCGTCATAGGCCAAGTATCAATTTGTTGGGACTTGATCTTCATTATCATCATAGGCTAAAATTCTTCATGTACAGGCTTCCAAACTTCATTGTTCCAAACCACAAGCAAGGGACTTTGCTCAAAACTCAAATTTTTGTACCTCATAGAACTTTTGTTCTTGATTTGATCATTTTTTTTTAGAGGTAATGCAACAATAACAACATAGTTTGAGAAAGTCATTCCCTATACTTACATATAAGTCTTCATTCATCAAATCACTTACTTGTATCTCACACCATCTTTATGTTCTTCAACCAAGGAACAAGGAACATGGGTAAAGGATGTCTTATACTAGGCATATGTGAATAGATGTTTAGGGTGATGAAAGAAAAGCTTAATGTAGGCTCAAAGTGGTTAAACTAGGGGGATCACACTTGTGTGATCAAGTAGGGACATGGATATTTGGATAACTGGTGTGAGCCCCATTGCCTTAATCATGTCCAAAATCAGAGAGTTTATTGACTTAAAAGTTTTGAAAATTATATAGAATACGTTATAGTACTCTAGAGTTCATTAAAAGCTATGGCAAGCAGTTATGAGGTAGATGTATATCAATTTAAACAAAGAACTCCCATGAATCACTCAACAAAGAAGTGTAAAAGGCTCTAAAGCTCACATAGGGTTCATATGATTCATACAAATCCTAACATGCTCGTTTTGTACTACTTTAACATGCATCATTTACAAGTCATAAACACTTAATCATAAAGCATTAAGAAATGAATTCAAGTTGTAGCGATCACCTTTTAGCCATGTTATCTTCATTTATCCGTCATTTTTATCATCGAAGGGTTAAAGAGCATCCTAAAACTTCTTTAAAAACACTAAATTAACAAAAGACTCAAGACTAAAGACTAAAATATTTTTGGGTTTTTGTTATTTTTTGAATTTTTTCTTTGATTTTTGAATAAGACTCAAAAAAGTTGTAAACCCCTCCCTCACACTTAAATCTGACATTGTCCTCAATGTTGGAAAGTGAAAGCATAGAATCTAAGTAAGGAGAATTGATTTACGAAAATAAAGCAATAAAGAAAAAAAGTAATTAAAGTAAAGAGAGTGAAGGGTTAGAGAAAGCAAATCTTCGTGTGATAGCTCCTCCACTTCTCCGTCATTGGATTTCCTCCCAAGAAGCGCTTGAAATTTAATGTCCATTCAGCCTAGACTGGATGCTTTGTATACTCGCTATGTACATTCGGATCCTGGAGACGAATCTCCTTGATGATGTGTTCCTTGAAAGCTTCGAAGTAGGGTTTCAACCGATAGCCATTGACCTTACATTCTTTCCCAGTGAAAGGTGATTGGACCTGGATAGAACCTTGAGGGAGAATATTAGTAATAATATAAGGGTCACCCCATCTGGAATGAAGTTTACCTGGGAAGAGTTTGAGCCGTGAGCAAAAGAGTAACATTTTTTAGCCAACTTGGAGGGTTTTCCACGGATCATCTTGTCATGTAAGGCTTTGGTCCACTCTTTGTAGATCCATGCACTATTAAATTCATCATTCCTAATTTCTTCAGGTTCACAAATCTGTAACTTCTGATGCATTCCCGCATCATCATGATTTATGTTGAACTTCTTGACTGTCCACCAAGCTTTGTGCTCTAATTCTCCTAGAAGATGACATATTTTTCCATAGACTAAACGAAATGGGGACAAACCTATGGGAGTTTTGTATGATGTGCGATAAGCCCATAAAGCATCATCTAACCTTGCACTCCAATCTTTCCGTGAAGCCTCAATAGCTCTTTCGAGTATTATTTTGATCTCCTGGTTGCTAACTTCTGCTAAATCATTGGTTTGAGAGTGATATGGAGTAGATACCCTATGAGTGATTCCTTACTTCTTTAGTAATGCTTCAACCTTTTTGTTGCAAAAATGGCTTCCCCCATCACTGATCAGCACTCGGGGCATGCCACACCTAGAGAATATGTTAGTGCGTAGTAAAGCTGTAACAACTTTAGAATCATTAGTACGAGTGGCTTTGGCTTCCTCCTATTTTGAGACATAATCAATAGCAAGAAGTATATACTCAAAACCATAAGAAGAAGGGAATGGGCCCATAAAGTCTATGCCTCATACATCAAAGATTTCAACTTGAAGGACATAAGCTTGGGGCCTTGATCTCTAGGTCCTAGATTACTAGATTTTTGGCATCTATCACATGTAGCACAAAATGCATGAGCATCACGAAATAAAGAAGGTCAAAAGAAACCTAAATCTAACTCCTTATGAGTTGTTTTCTTGGATCCAAAATGTCCCCCACACGCTTCAGTATGACAAAATGCGAGTATAGAATTATGTTCATTATCGTGGACACATCTCCTAATTATTAAATCAGAACATTGTTTCCACAAGTAAGGTTCATCCCATAAGTAAGTTCTAGCATTATGTTTAAGCTTATCACATTGATATCTAGGCATGATATTCGGGAATTGTTGAGTCACTAAGTAGGTCATAATATCAGCATACCAAGGGGTGGCATAAGTACTTACATGAATTCTGAAGAGTTGTTCGTCTGGAAAGGTCTCAAGTATGATGTCATCCTCTTGATTTTTCACGATCCTGGATAGGTGGTCGTCAACAAAATTCTCTACTTCCTTCTTAACCCTTACCTCAATGTCAAATTCTTGGAGCAAGAGGATCCATCAAATAAGTCTTAGTTTGGCATCCTTCTTGGTCATCAAGTACTTCAAAGCAGCATGATCTTTATACACAATAACTTTGGATTGAAGTAAGTAAGAACAAAACTTATCAAGAGCAAAGATTACCGAAAGTAGTTCCTTTTCAAAGGTTGTGTAGTTTTGTTGAGCTTCATCCAATGTCCTAGAGGCATAGTAAATGGCTTAGGGCTTCTTGTCCTTTCTTTGTCCTAAGACAGCTCCTACTGCATAATCAGAGGCATCACACATGAGCTCGAATGGTAAAGATCAATCTGGGGCACATAAGATAGGGGCACTGGTGAGCAACTCTATTAGGTTATCAAAGGTCTTTTGGCACTCGACACTAAACACAAAGGTGGTGTTCTTTTCGAGTAAATGACAGAGGGGTCTAGAAATTGATGAGAAGTCTTTGATGAATCGCCGGTAGAAGCCTACATGTCCAAGGAACAAACGGATCTCTCTCACCGAAGTGGGAGAGGATAAGTATCGCATAAGATCTACTTTAGCTCTATATTAGCCGAAACAATATGTCCTAAAACTAGCCCTTGAGTTACCATGAAGTGACATTTCTCCCAGTTAAGTACTAGCCTAGAATCGACACATATTTACAATATAAGTTCAAGGTTTTCTAAGCATACATCAAAACTATCTCCGAATACACCAAACACATCCATGAATACTTCAATAATCTTTTCTATATAATCAGAGAATATGGAAAACATTCAACATTGGAAAGTACTTGGTGCATTGCACAACCGAATGGCATCCTTCTGTAAGCAAATGTACCAAAAGGGCATGTGAAAGTGGTCTTCTCTTGATCTTCCTGAGCGATGCTTATTTGTTTGTATCCTGAGTATCCATCAAGGATGTAATAGTGGGAGTGTCATGCGAGTCTCTCAAGCATTTGGTCAATGAAGGGCAAAGGAAAGTGGTATTTCCTTGTGGTGGCATTGATTTTTCGGTAATCAATGCAAACTCTATGTATGATGATGGTTCCTTGACGCACTAATCCATTATCGGCAATCTTTACTACAGTGATTCCAGATTTCTTTGGAACAACACATCTTGGCATTTCATTTAGGGCCATGATCGATTCAAGGATTTTGGGTTCAAGGACCTCAATTAGTGCACCGAAGACGGCTTCAGTTCCGAATGGAGTTAATCTTGCTCCTTCTTGAATGTTTACTTCGATTTCATCGTCCTGTATATGGTTCAAGTGTTGATACGACATAGATTAAAAAAATGTCAATAGCAAAGAAAGTTTTAACACTAGTAGTAAGATACCTCTTAATTTTGAAGATGTTGAACTCGATCATCTGCCCATCAAATTCCATGGATAGAAGACCATTATGGACATCTATCTCTGTTCTTGCAGTCCCCAAGAATGGACGTCCCAAAAACAATAGTGTGTTATCCAAAAGACTCTCAATCATGTCAAGTATATAGAAGTCAGCAGGAAAGATAAGCTGATTGAACTGCATAAGAACATCTTGTACATATCCCCTTGGATATACGTGAGAACGATCTGCTAATTGAATAATCTCATTGTCTTTCTTTAATTCACCTAGATTCATTGATGTATATATATGGTATGGCATAAAATTGATTGATGCACCTAAATCTAGCATGACATTATCAAAGGACGTGTTACAACCTATTACACAGGGAACTGAAAAGCTCTCGGGATCTTTCAAATTTGATGGAAGTTTTCGCTGGACGACTGTAGAAACAGTTTTGTTTACCTGAACCACCTATTTTTCTCTTGTTTGTCGTCTTTGAGTGCATAACTTCTTGAGTAACTTGGCATAAGTTAGTACTTGTTTGATGCAGTCAATCAATGGTAGGTTCACTTATACCTTCCGGAATATGTCAAAGATCTCATCATACTTCACATCCTTCTTAGTTTTTGCAAATATGCTTGGAAAGGGTGTATGAGACAACAAAGTGTTAGTAGAAATAGAATTTGAAGAGATATGATTTTTACCTTTGTCTTGGCTGGATGGTTTTGAAATTGGTGCCACTTCCTTGGTTGGAATGGTGATCTTGTCATACTCATTCTGAACAAATTCGTCACTTTCCTTCCTAGCATCCATAGAACTTGATTTCGGGCCTTCCTTGGGCATAGGGTCGTGCAAAACCTTCCCACTTTGAGTTGTAACATAATTAGTATGCTCAAAATCATTGTTCTTTAGGTTGGGAATGATTTGTGAAGGTAACTTCCCCATATCTTTGACTTGTCCTATGAAATCGACAATTTGACCAATTTGCTTCTTCATTTCAGAAATATCACGACCATGATTGGTCAATGTCTCCTTTGTTTTCTTTTGGCTGTCCAGAAGGACTTGAGTTGAAGTGCATAATTGTGCAAACATCTTATCATAATTTGGGTTAGAGAATTGATGAATCGGAGGAGCTTGTTGCATACCCATAGGTTGATGAGGCATTGGTGGTCTTGGCATGAATTGTGGCCGTGAGTACCCTTATTGGTGTTGAGATGGAGGGTTCAAACAACCTTCATTGCTGCTCCACTTGAATCCCAGATGATCACGGTTGCCTTGTGACAAGACGAACCCTCAATCCCCCGGGATTAAGGGATAAGCCATGCTCCCGTCTAACTTACGTGTGACACGAGGGCTAAACCATCGTCCAACATCCATGTAACACGTAAGCTGGACAAGGGATTCCCAAACGAACCATCCAAAAACTTCCGGACTTCCCAGAGTGCGCAGTGATAGAGATTTTATCAAGCACAAAAGATGTACTAGGCAAAACTTCTACGTGTAATAAACTTTGCAAGCGCACAAGACGTGTAGATAGTATAGATGCAAGCAAAGGTCGATCCCACGAAAACTTGCTTAATGATATCCAATTCCGTTTAACTCAATTGACTTAAGTGGAGTAATTAAAATGCAATGGGGGGTTTGTTACGTTTTATGAATGAAGTAAATTAACTAATAATAACTAAGTCGACCTACGGTTTCTATCCACCTTTACCAATTCTAGTTCCGTTAGATTTCCTTGATTAGATTACTATGCATGTATCTGAATTAAGTGCCCGTGCAGGGGTCCAATTAAGGTTCACCCCACACATATTATCTTCTCTTAGATTGCATGTTTAAGCGTGATGTGCCCGCCCTTAAACAACTATTATCGATGGTGGGTGATAATGCATAAAACATAAAGAAGATTTAATGACACTACATTATCCCTAGAAAAGTGATGTGCAGACCTAGGAAGTCATGAGCTTAGATTACGAATAACATTCCCCCTCTTAAACGTGATGCCATAAATTGCAGGGTGAACACAAATATCGAGGTGATCCGTCAAACAATTACATCGACAATTATACACAAATAAGGTAGCTAAGCTTATAAGCATAAATTGAGTTCATGAAACGCAGTAATCCAACAAATCCAAGCATACATAAGAATCACAATCAAGAGCTAGAAATCAAACACGAACTAATATGGCTAGGACTTTAAGTAACTTTAGCCCTAATTACACTACTTAAACATTATTGAATAAACGAATAACATAATTAAATGCATAAGAAACATAAAATGGTAAAAGAATAAATAAACACAAATACTAAAGAATAGCAAGAAGTAGGAAAAGGAGCTCAAACACTCTTCTTCTCCCATGCCTCACATCCTTCTTAGCACAAGCTTGAATCCAAAAGCATAAAAATAATAAAATACGGCTAGACTATGTATATAAATTGAGTATGAATTTTGACAGAGTTTTGGGGACCTTCAAGAGGTAAATTAGGCCACCAAAAAAAAATGAGAAAACAACTATTTATATCCCCTAACATCTACCCTAGCATCTCCCTAAAAGAAAGGGAAAAACGAAACCCAAATAAGGAAGGAAACCAATTGTAGCCGTCAAATATCCTTTTCCGCATTCTTGATCCTCCTTCAATAAGGAGTCTTCTTTTCTTTCTTGTTTCCACTTCTTGACTTCATCTTTTGACTAGAAATTAAATTAATTATATTCCAAATCATATCACAAAGCCCTAAAATAAAGGAAAGGGGATATGATTGCAGCTAAGGGTAAATTAACCCTATCCGTGTTATTGATAGTTTATTGGCCTCCAAGAAACTTCCTTTCCCTTGTTTCTTGCAATCTTTAATTTCAGATCTGATTAGGAAATCTTTAGGTCTTCTTATCCAAGTCAATCCATGTACTTCCTCATTGAAAAGGGAAGGCAAATTCGTCCAAAGGACAGCTGCCCCAAATCCCTAAAAAGTAGGAACTTGATAAGGCAAGAAATCCTAGTTTATTGGGTTCCAAAGAACGGATAGGAACCCTTCTTTTAATGGATCTTTTGGCCAACATTCCTAGGGCATAATGTCTGAAATAGCCCACTTAAGCTAGGCGTGCAAGGCTGGCAAGGCTGGTCCACAAAGTAACACACACTCCTTGTAGGATTAGGAGTGCCTCTCGGCCAAGAAAGGCAAGAACCCCTTTTCTTGGTCAATCTTGATTGTCTTGACATGTGCTATCACCTCATTGGAACCCCTGGAGATTATATGAGCTGCTGATCACATCCAATACATTGAAAAATGCCAATTCAAAGACAAAACCCGAGAGGCCCTCAACGGGGATTTCATCTAGGGACCTTAACTTCATGTTAGTGCTATTCCGTCATTTTCGCTTGGATTTCCTCCATTCATTTTGATTTCTCTTCAGAATTGACTTAACTTTCATAATCTACACATGTCTCACAAAATGAATCATTTTCTCCTATTGTTTGTACAATTATAATCAAAAGACAAGTTAAAGAGATAAGAAATATCATTGAAATCATGCTCAATTCGTGACTTATCACGCAAAACCTACTGTGGATCGCGTGTGTGATGTCTCCGTCTCTCTAACACCAGCCTGCACTTCATCAAACCTGGAGGGTATCGAAAACATAAAAGACTATGAGTGGAAAAAAATAAATAATACGTTTTGAAAACAAATTATAGAAAAGTACATTTATACCCTTCACGCGAAAACCAATACATGCATATGAAAACCTTTTCATAAAACCATTTCATATCCAAGATAAGAAACCATCAATGAAAACCAGAATCATTTCTTTTTCTCAAATCCGTAACTCAAATCCAGGGTCTTAGCCCAAAATCATAAATCCTCATCAAAGTACGGGAACTCAGCCAAAAACTCATGAAATCCAATCATCCAGGTCACAACCCAAAACATTTGAAAACCAGTGAAAACCCAAATCAAAACATCAATCAATCAAGTTGCTGGATCTCAAGCGTGTCGATTCTTTAAACTCAAAACACATGAGCATAATCAGGCCTTCCCGGGATATCAACGAGTTTTTAAACTCAAAACACAATCAATAGGCCTCGGGGGATATCACAATAACCGAGTCTTTAAATTCAAAACATATCAATACAGGGCCCTCCCCCGTCAATCAACCGAGTCTTTAAACTCAAAACTAGATCCAGTCATATCCGGGTCTTTAAACCCAAAATCAAGTGAAAATCACAGAAAATCCATATTTGAATTCGCAATCATCATTACGTAAGCTAGCATCCAGAATCATCATTCCGAACCCAAATTCAGAAATCCACTTTCAAATTTCAAAACCAAATTAGGAATCATAGTTCCGAAATCCGAAATCTCGTTTATTGAAATCACTTTTAGGAACAGGGCTTCAAGTCCGAAATCACTTTACCAAAATTCATTATAAACCATTGAAATCAAATCATATTTAAAATCCCAAAATCTTGGTTTCGAAACCTTTATCAAATCATAGCAGAAAATCATATCTCGTAAAACGTGTAATTTCGTATATATCTCGAAATACGTGCAAAACTAAAAAGCATCAAGATCATAATCATAAACATAGAAATCACGTATAGAAAAAATATAAAACATTTATGCATGCATCATAAGTTAGAAAGCAAAGTCCACTCACAGACCATTTACGCCGCTGCCTCGATACGCACGCACTTTTCCTTTCCCGGCTAATCCTCTATCACTAGCTTTCCCAAACCTTTCGAAATCCCATAAGAAGGTCACTAACTACTTCATTAAACTTTAACTAAATCCCCGTAATTTTCTTGAATTTTTAACTATTTTTAAACGAGCCCTAAAACCTTCGGACATCCCGAAACCTAACGAAATGATGTCTGATTGACTCGAAACCAGTGCCAAAATGTTCGTTACCTCGATTACATCATTTCACATGTTGAACACTTCCTCATAAGAGGTACCACGTGCCCTCACGCGCCGCCCAAAGGGGCTACGCATGGGCCTCACGCTCGGCACTGTTCATCATCCTCTTCCTCTCGCCGACCCGGTTCAGGCCAGTTCGAACCGGCCCGGTTCGACCAAGCCGGCGCTCACGGTTTCTAGCTATTTTTGGTTCGATTTTAGTCCTTTTTAGTCCATTAGGTTCCTCCAAACACATATAATCGATTTAGCTAATGAAAACGTGAATTTAGGGCCGGTTTATTACCTTCCAAATCGGCATACAATCGGACTTTTCTCCAGCTTCCAGTTTCCACCTTCCCAGCCACCATTCATCTTACTTCCAAGCTTATTAGCTTTTTCTTGAACTCCAAAACATGTTCCAATAACCCAAACAAATCAATAACCAAGAAAACAAACTTCACCTTTTTTGAATCCAAACGAAGGTTTCTTTGGAACTCACCTTACCTTCCATTTTTAGGCCTCAAAACCAGGCTCAAAGGTTTCCTGATGATCTCATAAACATGACTCAATTAATAAATTTGATCCTTAACCCTTAAATCAAACTTCACTCTTATCAAAAGTAAATAGGGGACTCACGGGTTTTGTTCTGATTTTTCACCACCTCTCGCCATCGTGGACAGCCGTGCGACCACCGTCATCCCTTCGACTTCCTCTCCACCTTTCCTTCAGAATCCATATGCAATTGATGAGGTTTGTAGGTGCTTGAAGAAGTTGAGTTCACAGCCTCACGTTGTACTCTGTTCTCCATGGTTCCCGACCACTGTCCACGGCGGTCGTCCTGATCACACCGCCACAGCCCTCACTTTGCCTTCTCCACTTACAAGTACTCATCCAGGGTTGAGAGGTTCAATGGGATTGGTTACACGATCAAACTCTGTCCCTGTCTTCTATGTTTTCATTTCAAACATCGTGCACAAATATCATCCCAATTTAAAAATAATTGAGACGGTGGGGGAGGTTTCCATGACCTTCCAGTGAGGAACAAGTGTCCCAAATGTGGTGGGTAACCATCCCTAGGCAGCCACATGTCCAATTTTAACTGGGCATAAATCCCAATGCAACCAAATGACCAGAATGTCCCCAAATGACAAATTACCATTTTGCCCCTCACGTACTTAACCTCGTAATTGAACCGTCTGACGTCCGATGACAACGTACCGCCTGTCGTTGTACTCAGGGGATCGAAACCTACCTAACGGTCCTTGAAATACGTGAAACATCCATGTCGTTTGAAAAGTCAACTATTTGCCCATTTTTAACAAAATTACCAAATTACCCTCGAACTTCCGAACATCGTAACTACTTCCTCAAATGTCGGAATCGAACGTGCTACCTGTCTATGAACTCATGACATCCCGAACTACATCACAATCATTGGTCAAAGTCTATTTGACCGCCCGAACTAAAAGTCAACCTTTTCGCCCATTCCAAGGGCAAAATGGTCATTTTGCACCGTCCGCCCGAAATCGCCCAACTAATCACCGATTGACGTCACTAATTCGTCATTCACCACTAATCTAATCCTGATTTTTAGGACGGGTCGTTACACCTTGTCCATAGTTATTAAAGATATTGAACCATTGGCCCCCTTGATATCCTCCTAAGGCATTGCCTTGTTCCATCCCATCATAGGGGTTTGTAACGTTAGGGCATTGATCACTAAGGTGTCCATCAAATTGGCACACGCCACATATAGGTCCCTTAGGTTGCACAACCCTTTTGGCTTCTAATTCCAAAACTTGTTCAAGCATAGATTGGATATTTTCAATCTTTTCATCTGAGGCACCCTTGGAATTAAGTGCACTTACCTCCTTCTTGTGAGACATGCCATAGTGGGCATCATTGGTGGCCCTACTCTCAAGTAAATGTCTTGCTTCAGGCTCATCTAAGTCCATAAATGCCCCATGTGAAGTTGCATCAAGAAGATCCCGGTCCATGGGTTTGAGACCATCATAGAAGTAATTTATTAGGTTAGTCTCTAAGAAACCATGTGAAGGACAAGTAGAACAAAGGACCTTGAAATAATCGTAGTATGAACCAAAGGTTTCATCTGGTGCTTGGGTAATGGATGTGATCTCTCGCCTTTTTGAAGTGATCATAGACGCAGGAAAGTACTTGGCCAAAAATAAGTCGCAAGTTGTTGCCAAGTAGTGATATGATTGGCGGGCAAGTCCATGAGCCAAAATTGGGCCCTATCCGCCAAAGAGAAGGGAAAGGCCTTAAGTTGTAGAAGTTCATCATCAGCATCACTTGGTTTCATGCTATTGCACACAAATTGGAAGGCTCTAAGGTGTTTATTTGGATCCTCATTAGGTAACCCATAATAGGTTGGGAGTTGATGAAGGAAACAACTGTAACGACCCGTCCTGAAATCCATGATTAGATTAGTGACTAATCACGATTAGTGAGGCTAATCCGTGATTAGTTAGGCGAAATCGGACGAACGATGCAAAATGACCGTTTTGCCCCTAGTCGTGGCAAAACGTTGACTTTTCGTTTGGACGGTCAAATGGACTTTGACCAATGACCGTGACGTAGTTCGTGACGTCACGAGTTCATAGGCAGGTGGCACGTTCAATTCCGACGTTCGAAGAGGAAATTATGACGTTCGGAAGTTTAGGGGCATTTTGGTAATTTTAGTTAAAAGGACCAAATACCTGACTTTTTGACCGGGATGTCCGATGGCCGAGGGCCGAGGACTATTACGTAGATAAGGATGATACGAATTCATAGACAGGCGGCACGTCGAATTCGGACGTTCGACGACGAAGTTACGGTTCACGGAAGTTCAAGTGCACTATTGCACGAATTCCGAAACGAGTTAACTTTTGGACTTTAGTGGGGCCCAGATATTTAATGGAGGCCCAATGGATGAGTGACAAGTGTCACCCATCCGCAGGCCACATTCCTACATACATGCATCGTCCATTTCATTCTTCCATTTCAAACATTTCCCCGATCTCAGTTTGAACCCAAACCCATCCAACCCTTTCCATCTGATCTTGAGTGAGACCAGAAAGTGAGAGAGAGGCTGAGGAAGCCAAGGACGGTGGCTGGGAGCATTTGGACCACCGCACACGGCCTTGAAGGCCCAGGTAACCCGATTACCCAACTAATGCTCATTTTTCCATTATTTTCGAATAGGACATTATGGGTTGTTATGGGTGATTGGAAGATGATTAATGAGTTGCTAGGTTGATTTTAGGACAGTTTGGAGGGTGGTTCACGGCAGAGGAGGCCGTGAGGGCGGCCGGGAAACTTTGGGCCGTGAGGTTCAAGAATCAAACCTCGAATTCGTGGTGTTTTTCCTTGTTTTGACCATCCAAACATGCTCCTAGGTTCAAAATAGAAATTTAGGGATTGATTAGGAAGGGAATCGGACCAAAATGAGAGAGGAGAAGTCGTGAACCGGTCACGCTGGTCCAACTGGACCGGCGAACCAGTGAACCGGCCGGTTCGATCGCTGAGGAAGATGAACTATTCACCAGCGCGTGAGCCCTCGCGCAGGGCCCTTTGGGCGGCGCGTGGCAGCACGTGGTGGGGAATCTGGGGGTGTGTTCAACATATGAAATCTTCTATTCGATGTAACGAACATTTTGGGACTGGTTTCGTGTCGATCGGACACCGTCTCGATATGTTTCGGGGCATCGGAAGGTTTAGGTTCGATTTTAAAAATAGTTAGAAAATTGGAAAAATAATGGGACTTCAATGAGAGGTTAATGAGGCTATTAGTAACCCTCTAAATGAATTTGGACAGGTTTGGGAATCCTGGTGGCGACGATTGACCCGGGAGACGGTTATGGCATGCGTATCGAGGCGCGGCTTCGGACGGTCTGTGAGTGGACCTTGATTTCTAAACTGTTATGCATGCATAAATGTTTTATATGGATTATGAATGTGATTTGATGATGTTGAATTGGATGATTGTGATTTATATGGTTTCACGCTTTACGAGGCGATTTACGTGCTTGCACGTAAATCGAGGTTTTCCAGTTTTACACTGATTTTTCGTACTTATGGTTTTAGTTATGATTTCATGAAATGATTTTGGATTTGAAAAGGTAACTCTCGGACTTGAGGTCCATTTGATTTACGGAATCGGGCAGAAGGCCCAATTGGTTTACGATTCGGACTTGAGATCCAGTTTCTATGTGGATTTGGGCCTAGCGCCCAGTTATGTGTTACAAATGGTTTTTATGGTTCATGACGGTGTATGGGAACTGGCATGAACCCTTGAAATGGTTTTTACGGGTCATGACGGTTTATGGGAACCGGCATGAACCCATGAAAGGATTTTATGAATTATGACGGTTTATGGGGGCCGGGCATGAATCCTGGAAAGATTTAAAGAATGATTTCAAAGGTTTTTCATATCCCATATTTTATATATGATTGTCTCCTCCGGGGAGGGTCGTTGGCCTGGGTGGACCCCGGAGTAGTCACGGGGCACTGACTGAGTGGAGTCGCCCCCCAGTTGGGTTCCTTACTCTCAGGATGGGCATGGTTCGTTACCTCCAGGGAGGGTCATAGATCTACGGACTTTGACCTGGGTGAACCCTGGAGAGACTTGGGTTTGAGACCCAGGTTAGCACACGTGTAGCTCTATTTCACCGTGACAGGTTTTGGATATGAATATAATGGATAAACATGATTTCAATTGGTTTGGGAAATTATGTTTTATGATGATAAATGGTTTTGGGCTAAGATCCCACCTATGGTTATTATGTTATGGTTTTCAGTAAACGGTTTTGGGCAGGAGCCCGTATGACTTGTATTTACGGAATTTGGGGCTGAGACCCTAATGATGGTTTTTTAAACATGTGCGATTAGATAAATGGTTTTAACTATGCATGCATGCTTTTTAGTGAAAGGTATAAAGGTCTTTTATGAAATATGTTTTATGAACACTTTATTTTTGTCCACTCACAGTCTCTCTGTTTTTAATACCCTTCAGGTTGACATCGGATGTGGACTGTAGCAGAGACTGAGATATCACGTGCCTCCTCCGGATACTGGCGTACTCTAATAGCCCGGGAGGGCAAAGGTCGAAAATATCCCTTGTCTGACACTTCGTGTCAGACGGGAGCAGGGTCATCCCGCATTAATCCCGGGGGGATTGGGATGGGTCCTGTCAAGCACTCTTAAGCTCAATGTTCGTTTTGTTTTCCTTGGGTAGAGGAAAAACAATGCAAGAGGGTCCTATGCTCCACTCAATTGAGCAAGTACGTTGGCGAAGAGACTTACGTTCGTTGTTGGCCATCTCAGTTTCGGGTTCACTTTCAAGTTGGTGTTTAGGTGAAGAAGACGACTCAAATTCGTAGCCTTCCTCAAAAGTAGGTTCCAAGATGGGTTCTAAGGTCGAATTCTCAAACTTTATTTTCCTTAACTCACCCCCCCCCCCCCTTCCTCTATCGGAACTAGCAAAGCGTGGAGATCTGCGAGTTGGAATCACTAGCTTTGGCTTGGTCATGCATAGGAACCTGAGATACAACAAACATACAATGTGAAAGTCATATCCTAATCACGAAAATAGATACGAGAAATGGGCAAGCGAGATAGATAGTCATGAAATATAGAGAACAGAAAATACACAAACAACATTGTATGTATGAATAACAGGTTATAGGAAAGTAAGTAAAGAAGTTAAAGAGCATAACCAAGAATATGCAAGGTAGATCACGACAATAGTATGCAAAAACACAAGTTCAAAAATGTCCAAATCAATGCAACACATAAAAGTCTACATGAAGAATGGTGTGAATGCATAAAAGGGAAATCGTTAGAACCTGCATAAGACATAGAGTTACGTGACATTGCATGAAAAGAATGGCATGCACTTTTGATCTCACTTCCCTAGATTCACTTAGTCATAGGGGGTCCAGTGATGAAATCCGAGCAACATGAAACCACAGGGAGGGTATGCAATCTACCAATGCAATAGATAGAGTCTTAGAATGACATGAATAACATTCCCACTTTGCTTCTCATAGTACTTTCCTGGGCGTACGACCTGCGCGTACCGATAAACATATTTCAATCCCCTCCACCATTCAATGTTAATCATGGCCAATTGGGATAGATGTAACACGAGATGTAAGGACTAATTTCTAGAACACCCTGAGGCTAACCTGGCCAGGGTATGTACTCCATTGGAGTCCTCTTTCTTAGTACCCTACTTGTCACCAGTCATAATGTCACGACCCGACCCATCTAACATAATATTGTCTGTTTTGGGCCTAGTCCTTACGGTTTTGTTCTCGGGAGCTCACATGCAACTTCCCAGTAGGTCACCCATCCAAAGCCAATGAGCTCGCAAAAGGCCTTGTGTTAGATAGATATGTGCCCACACATATAAGGCATTTCACATTTCCTTCCCCGAGCGATGTAGGATTGTTCACCGTTCTTGCCTTTCCAAGCTCACGGATCTTGCTCATCGTTCTTACTTCCAAGACTAGGTATTACAATTCACCCCTCTTGGAGCCCAGCGTCCTCATTGGCACACATCCGGTCAGGGTCCGGCTCTGATACAATTATGAGACGACCCAACCCATCTAGCACAATATTGTCTGCTTTGGGCCCAACCCTCACGGTTTTGTTCTTGGGAGCTAACATGCAACTTTCTAGTAGGTCACCCATCATGGGATTGCACCAGCCTCAACTCGCTTAACTTTGGAGTTCCCAAGGAATCCAAAGCCAGTGAGCTCCCAAAAGGCCTTGTGTTAGATAGATACGTGCCCACACATATAAGGCACTTCACCTTTCCTTCCCTGAGATTGTTCGTGATGTGAGATTGTTCGCCGATCTTGCCTTTCCAAGCTCACGGGTCTTCCTCACCGTTCTTGTTTCCAAGTTCGGGTATTACACATAACCCTCCTAGACACCATAACCAACCGATGGAAGTTTTTAAAATAGAGGTTCACCAAAGCCAAGTGTTTACAACCTCTGCCCCACCTCATGTCCATAGATTTGAGTCTACAGTGTGTGGTGATGAAATCCACACATCACGAAGGGTTAAGGAGAAAGTAAACAAAAGGGGCGCTACCTGTTCCCGAAAGTAAGATTTTGAAGAAAAAAAAATTTGGAATTCATGCAACTCTAAAACATTTAATAGGAAACAATTTTTTTTTTGAAAAATAATTTTTTTTATTTATTTTAATTTTAGTTTCTGAATTTTTAGTTTTTTATTTTTTTAAGAAATTTACAAAGTGAACGTTTTTATCCACAATTCTTAATTTATAAACAAGTATGAAAATATTGTACGAATATAATATTTACATTATGAACATATATAGATAAACGAAATCATACAATAGATTATTTCAATCCCCGACAAAGGCGCCAAAACTTGATACGCTAAAACTAAGCATTAAAGTAAACACAAAGTCACACTCAACACTTAATAAAAATATATGCAAATTAAAACCCTTTTTTGTAGATTGTAGCATTGATAAATAGGGATCGTTCTTAACTTGGGATTAAGGGTACGTAAGCATAATTATCATTTGATTAAATAATTCGAGGGGTAATTGATTGTTTCTATTATCCTACGTGATTAACTAACCTAATCTAATCTAATCTAACCTAATTCATTATTTACATGGTCAACTCATTTTTAACCTAACTCATTCATGAATTCTATTAACTTCAACCTATGAAATCTTCTAATTCTAGCCTTGTGAGTTATTTGCATATTATCTTAAGTACGGGGACAGCCCGACATATCTAATCAAGCATTAAGCATAAACATGCAATCATAACAAAAAACTAGAATCATAAAACACATAGAATATTGAAGCAATACAAATCATAAAACCAAGAAAGATAATAGAAATCAGTTCATAAACAAAAATATTCAATCACAAAAGATAACTATAAGGTAAAGAGGCTGTGTTACACTTTTTCTTTTCGGGACACCCTATGGATACGAAGTGATTGGGCACTCTTTGGTGAGACACTCAAGGACAGTCTGACTATGTCAAGGATGAAGGTGTAGAGGATGGAGTATGGTATAATTAACCTTGCACGAGAAATCTTGAATTTATTGAGAAGGGAAAATTGGGTTAAGTAGAGTTTTGATACAAATAATGAGCGACCCTTACAAATAACCTAAGTCTCTCTATTTATAGGAGAAAATTAATCCTCAAATAAATAGGAGTTTACAATTTAATTCTAAAAAGAAAAGGTTTCTTAAATATATAAGAAAACTAATTAAAAATCTTTCCTACAAGAAAAAGGGGTGAAAATAATAAAAGAAAAGGAGATAGGATTGAAATCCTAATATAAAATGGAGAACAGGTGTGAAAACAACTTGAAATTATCCTAATAATGACCTAAAACTCGGATTTAAAGCCTCAGGAGAAGTTTCGGTGGTCAGCCACCGAAACAGGTGGTCAAACTCGGCGGAAAGAAACTGGTCAACGTGCAGTCAACTAGGGTACTAGGTGTTGGGCTACATAAGGGCGGTTCGGTGGATGCTAGCCGAATCTGGAAGAAGGAGCTCAAGACGCGAGCGTCGAGTAGAAGAAGAAGCATTCAGTATGAGCGCCGAAGGTGGTTCTGGGGGTTCAGGAGGCGCACGCCAAAATGGTTCTTGGGCTAATTGATGGGTTCGGTAGCCTCCTACCGTAATTGGTTATACTTTTTGGTGGCCTCCTTTGTTTTTATCATAACTTTTTCGAAATAACTCCAATTGAGGTGATTCTTTCGGCTGAATTCTCGTATTTCCGTGCTCTATCCAATTCTACACATTTCTCACAAAATATGTTATTTTCTCCAATTGTTTGGTATTTAAACATTAAAAGATAAGTATAAAAGGTATAAAATAATACTTAATTCAAGGCTTAGCAGTTTATTCACATGAGGAAGGTCCTCTAATTCCCTTGTATGGTTTAGTAGAATGAAATCCAATTTAGCATTAATAGCCTCTTTCCAAAAAGGAGCTTCAGGGGATGACATTGTTTCTTTATAGGTTTGAGGTTCATTTTCCAACAAATATGTCAGAAAATCAGAACCAAACTACTTAGATGTTTTTGCCTTTTAACTTCGTCTAGGTTCAGCCTCATTTTCAAGTTCAGATCCTTGGTCTCATTGCTCTTGATGATTGTCAATATTACTACTATTGTAAGTTCTTTTATGAGAACTTTGTTCATGTTCATCTTTCCAAGGAAACACATTCTCAAAAAATGTTGCATTCCTTCATTCAATTATTGTATTCACATGTACATCATTTTTATCCAACTTATGTACAAGGAATCGATATGCACTACTGTTAGAAGCATAACCAATGAATACAAAATCAATGGTTTTCAATCCTCTTTTAACCCTTTTAGGATCTGGCACCACTACCTTAGTAAGACACCCCCCAAACTTTGAGATATTTATGAGAAGGTCGAAGACCTTTCCATAACTCATATGGTGTCTTTTTTAACTTCTCATGAAGTAATTTATTGAGAATATAATTTGCAGGCTTCTCCCCACAAATTGTGGGTTTCTCCAGAACTTATCAACATAACATTCATCATTACTTTCAATGTTCGGTTTTTGCGTTCATCAATACCATTTTGTTAAGGCGAATAAGGAGTAGTAGTCTGGTGAATAATCCCATGCTGAGCACAAAACTTAGCAAAGGGTGTAACATATTCACATCCCCTGTCGCTTTTCAAAACCTTAATCTTTTTGCTAAGTTGATTCTCAACTTCATTTTTATAATGTTGAAACCTTAATAAGGCTTCATCTTTGCTTCTAAGAAAATAAACATAATAATATCTTGTGCAATCATCTATAAAAGTAATGAAATACTTTTTTACCACCTCTAGAGGTTCTGTATTCCTTTCTATAGAATGAAAAGATGTTCTGATTTGTTTGGCTTCAACACAAGTTTCACACTTGTGATTTGCATCAATATTAAACTTAGGTGGTAAATCCATGTTAACTGATATACACAAAGTATCATTATTAACATGCCCTAATCTACCATGCCAAACATTTGGAGACTCAATAATATAAATAGAACAAAATGTGTTATTATTATTAGCAGAAGGTACAACAATCATTACATTCATCTTGAAAAAACCATTATTCAGGTACCCTTTCCCTACATGCATCCCATTTTTAGTAAGTACAAATTTATCAACCTCAAAGACTAATCTGAATCTATTCTTGCTTAACAGAGATCCAAAAACTAGGTTCTTTCGGATGTCAGGCACATGTAGCATTCATTCAAAATTAGTTTCTTCCTAGAAGTCATCTTAAGGGTCACATTTCCTTCACTTTCAACCTTGGGAGCCAAAGAATTTCCCACCCCTTGGGTGACTTCATGATAGGTTGTGAACATCTTGCTATCTGAGGATGTGATGTGTAGCTCTTGTGTCTATCCACCATTTCTTAGTATTGCTTACCAAGTTCACTTCAGAGATCACTACTGAGAGATTGAACTCAGATAGATCATTTGAGATCTTATCCTCCTCAGTTATGTGAACTTTTGTGGTATTGCCCTTAGTCTTTTCAGAAAGTCAGTTTTTCGCCCTATGTCTAGGCTTATTACACTTCAAACAGTTGCCTTTGATTTATCCAATTTTCTTTGAGTTCCATTGACTAGAGATTTCTCCATGCTTCCTCTTTTTTTTTCTTTGTCCTATCTTCCACAACATGTGCCTTAGTCACCATGGAATTTCCAGTGGTTGTCTTACTCAATTCTTAGCCTCACGATCAAATTCGCAAGTCCTATCTCTTTTCGCTTATACTTGAGATAATTCTTGAAGTCTTTACAAGAAGGTGACAATTTTTCAATTACAGCAGCCACTTAGAAAGTCTCACTTAGAACCCTGTTCTTCGCCTCAATCTCATGGACAATAAGTTGGAGTTCTTGGACTTGGTTGATAACCATCTTGGAGTCTACCATCTCGTAGTCAAAAAATCGACCGACCGTGACTTTCTTCATGCCAGCATCTTCAGTCTTGTATTTCTTGTCAAGCGACTCCCACAAGGCCTTGGTAGTTTTGATTGTACTATATACATTGTATAGAGAATTGTCCAATTCATTGAGGATATAGTTCTTGCATAGGAAGTCTGAATCATGTCATGCATCTACAACAGCCATTGCTTCTGTGGTAGAATGAGTTGTAGGAAAATCTTCCTTCAAGAACTTGGCCAAATTAAGTGTGGTCAAATAGAACAACTTTTTTTGCCACCTCCTAACTTCCATTCCATTGAACTTTTTTAGTTTCTCTCAATGAGAGAGGAGGTAGGGATCACAACAGTAGGGCATGAGCCACACGATTTCCCTTATCATTACTAGTACCATCATTACTAGTAACATCATCACTAGTATTACTAGCCCTTTTTTTTTCCTTCAGTAAAGAGGAAAAACACACAATTCAATATATAAAATAAATTTTCTAGGGGCCAAAAAGAATTTAAATATTTTCAAAATCAAATATAGCAATTACCAAATAAGAAAGTGTTTCTTCTTAAGATTGTTGGTAAAAGTATTGATAATTGCTATATTCACATAAATATGAAAATAAAATAAACTTTATATTTGAAATGAAATACAAAGGAAATCAAAGTAAAAGACACTTTACATGTGATCGAGTCTAAAACTTGATTCTATTTCCTTAAGAAGAAATTACCCTTTTACCGGTGCTCAAGGATTTTGCTTAGCAAACGTCTTCCCAAGATATAACGACCACGTCTTGTGGAAGCAGTGCTTCAATCCACAAGAATAGCGAACGCAACTTGTGTTTAAAACTCTCTCTTGAAATATCTTAAAATTGTATGTTTTCTAGAACTAATATTCAATCTCCACAAATGTATTGAATGATTGAATATTTTTGAATGAATGAAATAAATTATGGGCAACTCTATTTATAAATGTGATAACATCTTTTCATAAGAGGTATATCTCATAATAAAATATACATCTATTAAATAAAGTATACATCTCTTAATAAGAGACACATTCCTTAATAAGAGACACATCTTCAAAGACAAATATATATCTTAATACGAAACATTGTATGTAATCATTGGACTTTAATGTATATCTCTTCATGAATTGCCATATGCCCCTTCTACCACAGATTGTCAAACCAAATGACACTTTAATTCAAAATTATATATATATATATATTCTTCAATTTTCTAATCTAAATAGTAATTTTATACAAATTAACATTCATCTGGAAAAATTATGAATTAATCATTAAAGTCAAATCCTAATTTTAAAGGTATAATGTTCTAACAATTATGTCTTTTAATTTCCATTCACATTATTAAAAATTAAATATTTAATTTTGAGAAAAGAAGAAAACATAGTGCAACCTTAAAAATTGTTTATAGATATAGCGGGCTATGTTATTGGCTTTGTGACGTAGGTTTAAGGGTATATTTATGTATGTTCATTTATTGACTTTGATTTCATCGTTTGTTTTGTAAAACTTACATAATTAATAAATAAATAAATTTACTCCAGTAGCTATAGAACAAGTTGGTTAGCATTTCTGTTTTGTCAAGAAAACCAAATGGAGTGCAATAGCCCGAATCTTTTGTGATAATTTAGATATATAATTAGAAAAAAAATTATAAATACATTATTATTTCTTTAAAGAAAACAAAAAAAAATTATTATCTTTTCATTAATTCTTTTTTTGTTTCATTCTAGTTAGAATTGTAGTCGGGCTATGAAAGGAAAACGCTAACCTCTATCTCTCTCTCTCTCTCTATATATATATACGATAAAGCCTAAACTCTAGCAATCTCCATTCAATCTTGAAGGAGCTCCTCTTTACGTACAGTGAGTACTCAATTTCTCGTACCAAATCTTCATGCTCTGTTTTCATACATTTTTTTTTTCCTTCTTAATTAATATTGGATGCGAAAACTTAGAGAGAGGTTTATGCAATGGATTCTGATGCTTATTGCTTTGATCGAATATGATATATCTGAATTTATATATATGATGGTGTATATTATTGTAAATAAGGGGCCTTTCTCCCATTCCGTGGCATTGAAATCATCCGATTAATTGGCCAAGAAACGAAGGAATTATGGGCCTAAAGGAGAGTTTTTGGCAAAGACGATGATACATTGTTCTTATTAGTCCTATTTAATTTTAAACCTTAAACCCTAAACATAAAACTCTAAATTTTACACCCTCCTCCCTAATAATTAGAAGAGGGGTGGGGGGAAACAAGGAAAACAAAATCAACAACAACTTAAAGATTGTTTTTGTTTTCAGTTTGTATACCTTTTCGTGTACATTTTGCCAACATATCTCTCCCTTATCATTGCTTTTGTGTCGCCTTGTATACAAAAGCTTATGATTATATTCTAAAGATTTTAGAATCCCGAATTACGTACGATATTTGAAAACAGGATTCTATATTTCACGCACCTCACAATCCTTCCTTCTGTTTATATATGCATGCATCTTTTCTGCACTGCTCGATGAGTTGGATTCTTCTTTAATTAATTTTCTCTTTTTTCTCTTGTATCAATACTCATCATATAAACTGGTATTGCGCCTGGCTAATATATTACTTAGATTTTTGTTTTGTGAATTGCAGGTATATCATCTTCGAAATATGGAATATGGTGAGTTCCTTGTTTTTGTCTTTAAATAGGGTTTCTGATTTCCCTCCGCCTTTGAATAATGAGCTTTATCTTTACCATGTCCTATATGTTGTTAACTAGAATACTTTGAACGAAGTGACGTGGGCTTTTTTGAGAACCAGAGGAAAAGGTTAACGCAGAGCGAAGCTCGAAATCGAGATCTTATGGAACAACTTGGGATGTCTCAGGCTCTAAATGATGGCCTTGAACACGAGCTTGGAAAGATGGAAGTTGACAAGAAAGAGCTGAGGAGCAAAGTGGAACAGCTGGAGAGTCAAGTTAAGAAGATGGAAGTTGATAACAAAGAGCTTCGGAAGAGAGTGTTTGAGCTGAGGAGTGAAGCCGATCAAAACAAAGAGCTCACAAATTGTTTACAAGTCAGGTTTGATGAATGTATGGGAAAGAAGGAAGATGCTTTGAAGCTCCTCAAGAAGAGTGAGGCCAAAAAGGAAGCTCTTCGGGGAGAGCTTGTGGACACTGATAGTCCGAGGATTGAGCTCGAGAAGGAGCTTGTTCAGTGTGTGGCTGAGAAGGAAGCTCTTCGGGAAGAACTCGTGGAGGCTGATAGCCGGAGTATTGAGCTTAAGAACGAACTTATTCGGTGTGTGCTGAGAAGGAAGCTCTTCGGGAAGAGCTTGTGGAGGCTGATACTCGGAGTATTGAGTGTAAGAGGAAAGATCTTGAGAAAGAGCTTGAGGAGATTCGAGCTGAAAAGGTAGCTCTTGAAGAAGATCTTGAGAAGATTATTGTTGAGTGTGTGGCTGACAAGGGAGGTGTCATTAAATTGCTCGAGAAGAGTGAGTGTAAGAAGAAAGCTCTTGAGGAAGAGCTTGAAAAGATTCGGACTGCAAAGGTAGCTCTTGACGAAGAGCTTGAGAGGATTAAATGTAAGAAGGGAGATCTTTTGGAAGAGGTTGAGGAGATTCTAGAGGAGAAGGACAATCTCGTGGAGGAGATTGAGGTGATTCGGGCTGAGAAGGAAGATCTCCAGGAAGAGATTGTGCAGATTCGGAGTGAAAATGAAGAAATTGAGGAGAAGCTTAAGAAGACCGAGGCTGAGAAGGAAGGGCTTGAGAAGAAAGTGTCGGAGATGCAGAAGGAAGCTGAGAGGAAGGAAGCTGAGAACAAAAACCTTAAGCAGAAGGTATTTTATATTAATTACAATAACACTGTTTTGATCTACTGAATACGGATATGCCACTAAATTAGTGTATCTCGTATTGGATATTTGATCGGATACAATACTTGTTGGTTGCGTTTGAATAAGCGTATCCGATACATTAAATCGGATACAGTACTTGTACGGATATGCCACAAAATTAGCATACGTATCTGTGCGTCATAGGGTCATAGGCTTTCATATATCCAACAAAATCTTGTTTCTTGCTTGGTCTTAGAAAAAGGAGCTTGAGGAAATGCTTGAGAACGGTGTGGCTGACAAGAAAGAGCTTAAGATCGTTCATAAGCAGCTAAGTGAAGATCTAGACAAAGCGCTTCAAAAGATCGAATCTCAAAACATGGAGCATACGAAAGCTCACGAGAAGAGTCTGATTGCAAGGAAGCAAGGCGTATTTCTTTTGAGGAAGAAGCAACTCGAGTACGAAGAGCTCAACAAGAAGGTTGTTAAGCTGGAGAGTGATCTTGAGAAAACGCGCGAGGAGGGTGAATCCCGGAGGAAAGAGCTTGAGACGAATCTGGCTGAAATGGAAGATCTTTTGGATCGGATTGAAGCTGACAAGATGGAGCTTAAGAAAGCTCTTGATCAGAATAAGATTTCTAGGCAACAAGGCTCCACGCTTCTCTTGAAGAAACACCTTGAATTTGAAGAGCTTAACAACAAAATGTTTCAGTTGCAGTTTGCAGTTGATCACAACAAAGATCTTAAGAATATATTCGAGAAAAACCTCGAGCTTACAGAAGCCGAAAAGATGGAGCTTAAGGATGCCCTTGAGCAGAATCAAAAGCAACTGCAAGAATTGGTATTTTTTTTTTCTTGGGAAAAATTCTAGAGATATCACATTTGCAGATCATATTTATAAATCATGTACTGATAAAGGGAGGACTCATCAATACAAGTAGAGTCTGCATGTCGTAGTGTGTAATTTACATTTACATGTGTTCTCCCTAGTATTTCTTTTTTCTTTGATCTTTGCAACTTGAAATTACTTTAATTATTCAGTTCTTATTTTGGCTCTTGTTGGCTTGTTTGTTTCAGAACGAGAGTCTTTCTTTAGAGAAGAAGAGGGCCAGTGAATTGATGATGAAATTGATCAAAGAACGAAAGGTTTGTTAAATTTCCATTATTGATCTTTTCAGTTAACTTTGAACGTTTTGGATGCATTTTGGATGTGCTGATTTAATTAAGCACGTATGCATCAATTAATTTAACTGAAATGTTATTCAATTTTTTTTTTGTTCGTGATTGAATAGAAACGGAAGAGTTTGAAGGGAAAACTTGAATCAATAAAACTAGAAAATCAGCAGCAGCAGCAGCAGCAGCAGCTTGATGATGTGAAGAAGAAAAGCACAGATGAAGATGTGAAGAAGGAAAACTCAGAGGAGGATGTGAAGAAGGAAAGTACAGATGAGTTGGAGGTTTCTGATGATGATTGGCTTAAGGTTTAAACTGGAATTTTTTTTTTAAACTTAATTAATTAGTTAGGGTCAAGAAGATTAAGAAGTTTCCTTAGGTTTCTGGTTTAATTACGTACATTATATATGTATGCTAGTTTGTCTAAATCTCTTTGTTCTGGGAACAGAAGATTAATTTTTCATGTATCTAAGTGCCTATTTGACGCTGTTCATTTGAGAGTATAAATTATTTCTTGGAAAGTTTTGAAAACTCAATCAATTTGGGAAATGCAATAGAAATCAATTATTTTGTGGATAATTTTATCGACTTAAATATTAATAATCTAAAGCAATGAATTGCTTTCTGTCTGTGATCGATTAATTATGCTGAAACTATATATTTGAGGAAATATGTAACTGATTGTTCATAGATTCTTTTTTTTTTTCAAAAAGTATAATATGTAGTTGCACCCACGGAAGTAAATATCGACGGAATCGCCGATATATCGCTCGATATATCGGTTTTTTCGGTCGATGGCAGGTAAGGCGGGAGTGAAGGCATTTCTTCCCCCAATATCGGCGATTTCGGGTATTACCGACGGATATCGTCGATTTCTGGAGATATTAACTGAAACTACCGATATTGGACCCAGCCACCGAACCCACAAGTGAATTTCGGCAGCGAAGTACCGAAATAAAAAAAAAGAAAATCGTACACAGGAAATCACGGATTGAATAGAGGAAGGAGGGCTTCAATTTCAATCAATCATACTGTATGAATCAATTATATTCACGGACGAACATAATGAAAAAAAAAAACAAAAATTAATCACGGACGGACTCACCACCTTCGCGTGAGAAGAAAAGCATAAATAGAGAGGGGGAGGGGGGGGGGGGGGGGGGGGGGGGGGGGTGTGGGAACCTCGAACTCAGCCCACCCCTGATCTATCGATGTCGACGCCGAAGCCAGTCGAACCACCTCTGCATCCAGCATCCCCGGTTCTCCGCTTCTCTCTACTCCTCAGAGGACGACTGACGACAGCTCCACCCCTCTCGTCTCGTCCTTCGTCGTTGTGGCTTGCGCCGTCTCGTCCTCACCGTCATGGTCGCCTCAGTCCTCACCCAGTAGCCGCCTCGTCCAGTTGCCCTTCTGATTTTCCCCAATTGCGAAATCGATCGTATTGATTGAGGAGAGGGAGATCCCTGTTGAGTAAAGAATAAAATGGAACGAAACGCGCGTTTCGTTTCATTTATTTTGATAACCTTTTTTTTTAATTATTTACATATTTTATTTAATTATTTATTTGTCATAATAAATTATAAAATAGAAAAAATAGATTAAGCCTTAAATTGTTTTTTTCAAAATTCAACATTTATTATTAGGTAAAGTAAAATATGTTTTAGTAATGTATGTTTTAATATAGAATATGGCTTAATTCATATATTTTGTAATATTTGTTTTAATTTAGAACATGTATTAAAATTATGAATTTATGTGTTTTTTTCCTCAATTATGAATATGTATTAAAAACATGAAGCCTTAAACATTTTTTTTTCAAAATTCAAAATGTATTATTAGGTAAAATATGTTTTAGTAATGTATGTTTTAATATGAAATATGTGGTAATTCATATATTTGGTAATATTTGTTTTAATTTATAATATATGTTTTATTTTAGAATATATATTAAAATTATGAATATATGTGTGTTTGCTCCTTAATTTTTTATCATCATCAAAGTCTAACTTAAAAATATATGTTCGAATTGAAATAATTTTATTATTATTTGTCATTATCAAATTCTAATTATTCACATATTTGGTAATATATTTGGTAATCATTTATTACTAAAATATGTTTTCGTAATGTATGTTTTAATATGAAATATGGGGTAATTCATATATTTGGTAATATCTGTTTTAATTTATAATATATATATATTTTATTTTAGAATATATATTAAAATTATGAATATATGTGTGTTTGCTCCTTAATTTTTTATCATCATCAAAGTCTAACTTAGAATATATGTTCTAATTGAAATAATTTTATTATTATTTGTATTTTTATTATTATTATTTGTCATTATCAATTTCTAATTATTTTTCATGTAACTTAGATTTCATAAAATGGCTAGTGCAAGTGCTAGTGTAAGTGAAAGCCGCCCAAGACCTGGACGAATTGACACAACATGGAAATATGTCATTGTGATTCCTGGAAATAAAAACGGTGGCATATGTTCGCTTTGTCAACATTAGTTCCAGAGTGTAGGCATAACGCGATTAAAGTTTCATCTAGCAGGTTTTGATTAAAAAAAAATGTTCAAAAATGCAAAGATGTACCTAAAGCTATTAGGGATGAGGTCAAAGTATGGATCAAAAGCAAAGATACTGCTAGACATAATAAGAATATGATTGGTGAGAACATGAGAGCTGCCTTTAGAGGAGATCCTCTAGACACTCAACAGAGCATTCAGATTAATTATAACAATGATGAAGAGGATGATGATGGATACGCTTATCCACCAGATTTGCATAGATCTGAGAGAGCAGCATATCGCGTTGCTGTAAATGCATCGAGGGATGAGGCACGGCGAAGTGTTGACACTTATGGAGTTGGTACTATGCGTGGTGCTCAAGGAGGCAGTAGCAGTCGTCAACAACCTCAACAAATGCGTCGATCACAAAGTTTACATGATCCATTTTCAATTCTTATAGAACCAAAACTCTACAAAACCCCACGAAGTCAACAGAAGACTGTAAAATCTATGTGGAAAGAGATGAAAGAGAAGTTGGGTCGATACATAAGCAAATTTTTTATATATGAAGGTGTGGTTCCAAATAATGCCAACTCTCATCATTTTAAGAATATGATTATTGAAACCCAACAAGCAGGTATTTAATAAATTTATTTATGATATACTTTTATTTAGCTTATGAAATAGCATTAAATGCTAACATATGTTTTGGTTTACAGGTGAAGGCGTGTCCACTTCTTCTCCATATGAAGTTAAAAATAAATATCTTGCTATGGAGTATGAAGATATGGCGTCATATGTCGAGTAACAAAAGCGACAATGGGAAACTTATGGATGTACCATCATGTGTGATGGTTGGACCAGTCCAACGAAGTTATCCATAATCAACTTCATGGTATATAGTAAGCGTTCAACTATATTTCTCAGGTCAGTTGATTCTTCCAAAATCCATAAAGACTTTTTGTACATACAAAATTTGTTGAAGAAAGTTGTTTAGGAGGTTGGAGTACAAAATGTTGTACAGATCGTTACTGATAATGGATCAAACTTCAAGAAGGCTAGAAAAGAAATGATGAAGGCGTATCCAATCTATTGGACTCCTTGTGCAACCCATTGTATCGACCTAATATTTGAAGATATTGGGAAGAATGAGACAATGACAGTCATCATAAAAAATGTCAGGCAAGTAACTAACTACATTTATAATCATCTATGGTTACTAGCTCAGATGCATGAATTTTGTGAAGGTGACTTTATTTTTCCTGGTGCAAGAAGCTTCGCAACCAACTATATTTGTAGAAATAGTATAGTTAAGGATAAAATTGGCCTTAGAAGATTGTTTACTAGTGATCGATGGCATGGTAGCCCACTAAGTAGGAAAGTGGAAGGCAAGAGGGTTGAGGCTCATATCCTCGACCAAAGATTCTAGGAGTCCTTGGAGATGATGCAGTCAATATATGAACTTTTATACTGCACCCTTCGAATTGTTGATACAGAGGTATCCCAACCATGCCAATCCTATATGATACGTTCAATCGAATGAAAGAAAAGATAACTCGTCTTAAAGGAAAGAAGTGGGTCCTCAAAATCATACAGGAGCGATGGGAAAAAATATTAGTGCATCCCTTACATGCCTCTGGTATATTTCTATCTTATTTCACTTGTTAATATTTTATTTTATTGTTGTTTACTAAGCAAATTTCATTCATGATTTGCAACTTATTACTTGAATCCCCGATATCAATATCAAGCAGGTGTTGGGCATGACTCCTACCTTGTTCAATCAGTTCAACAAGTATTCTTCAAACTGAATCCAAATGGGCAATTAGGTTTACAAAATTTTGGAATAGACGTAAGTTCACTACCATATATGAACCTTGATATTTTGGAATTTGTATATCTATGACATGATATTAACACAATTCTTAATGTAGTTGATCAACTTTGGAGATGGTCGGAAAACATTTTGTTCACCTATGGTTGTACAATCACGAACGACAATGCCCCCAGGTATGTGCTTACATTTAACTTGATATTATATGAATTAGCACTTTATAATGCCTCTTACATTTAAATTGATATTGACAGCGGAGTGGTGGGAATTATATGGCAAATTTTCTCCAGTCTTGCAAAAAATTGCAGTTCGTAAATTATCACAAATGGCTTCATCTTCGGCATGTGAGAGAAATTGGTATACATTTGTTTTAATTCATACAAAGCAAAGAAATCGTCTCGCGTATTCAAAGTTAGAACAACTTGTTTTCTATTACTATAACATGAAACTCAAGTTGAGAGATGAAGAAGCTGAATGTAGTAAAGTTGTGGAAGAAGACTACGTTGACTTTTTGGAAATTGCTGGTCAACACGTGGAAGGTAATGAAGTTGATCCACTTCTGACATGAATTATGCCAGCTCACTTGGATGATGATAGTGGAAGGCCTGACCCTCACGTAGCCCATCTTGCTAGTGAACATGGTGTTAATGTCGATAGAGTGCTATCTGAAGAAGTGGGGAGTGAGAAACCAGGAAGTGGGCTGGAGATGTCTTCATGGGAGAGATCAATGCTTGGTTCTACCGCGAGATGTGACTTGAGAGCTGATGCTACTAGTAAGGAACTACATCACAATAAATCTACAAATGATGATGATGATGCTGATGATGGAGGAGATGATGTTGAGATAAATGATGAAGACAAGGATGACGGAGGGGATGATGGGGAAATGAACATGTATCTGAAACATATGCACCCTTGACCCCATTTACTGGAGAGGCGGATTTCACTCATGCCACTTAAGATTATGATCATGGCTGTAGAGAAGGAGGGGTAGGAATCGATTGTGTTGTGAAAGATTACACTCGGACACGTAACATATATGAAGGTTATGGAAACCCATCTTCTGAGGATTCCATGACAATTAGTTTTAAGTCAATGAGTTTGAGCACCGATCATAGTAACAACTCAAATAATCCATATGTTTATGGTCCATATGGTTACCACCAGTTAGACAACCATCTCCCTCAAATGCCACATGGTTATGGAGGCTATGAAGATCCTCATCTCCATGAAGATTATGGAGAAGTTAGTTGGGTAAATCCTAACTAACCCATCTATGGAGGAAAAGTAGGTCATTCAAAAGAGGTATACGAATACTATATCCAACAATACATTTCTGTTTGGTCAAGTAGCATCACTTGGCAAAACTTTTGTGTCTTGGTAGATGAAGACCAATCTAATTTTCAAGCTGGTACACACTCTACTTGTTTTTGATGAAATTCAATGTGTAAAGTATTTGGTGTGTAATATTATCAATAGAATTACGTTTTAATTTGTTTATCTTTAAGATTTTATACTGTTAGTTATCGGCAGACCTATATTCTATCATATGATTCATCATATATTTATTATATCAAAGTCATTTTATAGTTTTTATTAGTCATATATAACCATTATTGGGTACTTAAGTGTTTCTCTAAATTTTATTCCAAATTTCCATCATTGGACCTAATTTCTGTCATTTTTGTTCGATATCGATATTTGAGGCGAGATATCCGTAAATTCGACTAGCGATATATCCGTCAATATCGATATTTCAATTTTTGCACTACAAAAAAATAGGCCATAAGCGACGGGTCAAATCCGTCGCATTAGGTTCTTATTACGTCGTAAAAGCGCTTTTGCGACGGCTCTGCGACGGATACGAAACTGTCGCAACAAAGTGGCATCGCAAAAAATTAGGTGCTTATAGCGACGGATTAATGTGTCGCAAATGTTTTTTGCTACCGTATTGCGACGGAATTCTTCTGTCGCCACAACATGAGGGTCAGATTTAAAATGCCTATTTGCAACCGTTATGGGCGTCGCAAAAAAGACAATTTTAGTTTGATGCCTCCCTTTTTATACTCCGCAAGGATCCTAATGTGCTGTATTTTCTAGTTTATGTTGATGATCTCATTATGACGGGAACCAGCCCTGCGCTCATCTCCACCTTCATTCACACTTTGGCTGCCCGGTTCTCTGTCAAGGACCTAGGATCACTTCACTACTTCCTTGGTGTTGAGGTCCTCCCTACTGCCTCCGGTCTATTCTTGTCCCAGCACAAGTACATTCACGATCTTCTCACCCTGGCCTGTATGAATGGTGCCAAACTCGTGGCCACCCCTCTGGCTGTTTCCCCTACACTCCAGCTTCGCGATGGTTCCCCCCCAGCTGATGCTACCCTATTTCGCCGTCTTGTGGGCAGCTTACAATACCTCAACCTCACTCGGCCTGATGTGTCCTATGCTGTGAATAAACTCTCTCAGTTCATGCATGCCCCCACTGACCAGCATTGGCAAGCACTCAAGCGGGTCCTACGGTACTTGAAGGGTACACTCACTTATGGACTCCATCTCCACCGCCACACCTCCAGCCACCTTTATGCGGTTGCTCATTCTTTCCACACTCTTCATGCCTTCTCTGATGCCGACTGCGCTGGTGATCCAGACGACCGTAAGTCCACCACGGCCTATCTCATCTACTTAGGTGGCAATCTGATTTCTTAGAGCTCTCGCAAACAACGGGCTGTTTCCCGATCCTCCACTGAGGCCGAGTACCGTGCTGTTACTTCCACGACTGCTAAAATTCTCTGGGTGCAGTCTCTTCTTCGTCAGCTGGGCCTTTCCATCCCACGTCCGCCCAGCATCTCGTGTGATAATATTGGTACCATCTTCTATTGCTCCAACTCCACATTTCATTCCCGCATGAAGCATGTTGCCATCGACTACAACTTTGTCAGGGACCAGGTCAGCTGTGGTCTCCTCCAAGTCTCTCACATCTCCACCGACGATCAGCTGGCTGACGCCCTCACCAAGGCCCTTCCCAGACCTTGCTTTTAGATCCTACGATCCAAGATCGGTGTCGCCGACGGCTCCACCGTCTTGCGGGGGCGTATTAAGGGTCCTACGGACCTTCCTCTTGTAATTACTTCCTAGTTAATCTCTATTTGCCTTTCCTAGTTAGGACTCTACTTTTCTATCCTAGATAGGACTCTACTTCCACTTGTATAAATAGGCTTCTCTGTATACTCAGTAAATTAATCAAAAACCACAAGTATTATTCATACTTTACATACTGGATCCTGCACATAACAAACTTGCTTTGCTTGTTGTGCTAAAATGAAAGGCTCATCCCCTAGTACATTATCTTTGTATAACAAGTGATTTAAATTCATTAGGGTGAATTTAAACTCATCTTCTCTCACTCCACCAAGACTATTGACCCAATCACACTTGAACAATACAAATTTCAAGGCATTGGTATATCGGACTTCGATCACATCTGTCAACACTCCATAAAATGTGACATCACCAGATTGAGGATTTTTGTCTCTGCTACTAGCATAACTCATAGTGTCTGCCTTCAAAACAACACCAGAATTTTGTGTGGTTCTACTTCTTTCACTTTCTTTTGTACGAAATTTAAAACCATTAATCATATATCCTTTGAATCGTCGTGCAAATTGGTCAGGACCATTAGCCAAGTTAACGATTTCTTCAGAAAATACTGCATTATTGGTTTGCCTTCGTGTATGGACCTATATAAAATATCATGGTAATAAAGATATTTTATACTCTTAGTACGCCTAATATGAACTGTACATATTTTATAATCTTAGTACTTACATAATTTTGAAACCAGCTGTGAAATGTCTCATTGTGAAGTTTTCTAATATAATGCTTAGATCTACGAGGCATCTCTCATACAAGCATTTCAAGGTGTTGGCTGTGCATAATGAAATTCAAACGTTAAAAAATGAATAAATTAAGAACTCAAAAAATAAGAAATATAGTCATAATTTGACTTACGTCAAAAAAGGTGTCACGGCTTCTGTGTTGACTAACACATACCTATGTGCTTACACCCATGTCACCTCATCAAGACGGATTTGAACACCTTTTTGAAGAGGACGACCAAAATCTGTTCCGCCATCATCATTACGAGGAGGTCGACTTACTTTAGTTTCCACTTCATTTAAGTATCGTGCACAAAAATTCATGCATTCTTCCATCAAGTACCCCTTAGCAATTGAAGCTTCTGGATGGGCACGATTTCGTACATAACGTTTAAGTGTTAATAGATACCTATAAGAGAAGTAATTTTAAAACACTTTATGATGAATATGATTTAAGAGAATGAAAACTTATATATGCTTGTTTACTAACCTCTCAATAGAATACATCCATCTAAATTGAACAGCTCTAGCAATCATTGCTTCCTCAGCTAGATGGATAGGTAGATGCTCCATTACATCAAAGAAAGACGGTGGAAAGATCTTCTCCAAACGACAAAGTGTATGAACAATTTGATTTTGAATGTATTCCAAATCAGATGCTATGTTCACGTTTGAGCAAAGTTGCCTAAAAAAGTTGGTGAACTCAATCAATGCTTCAACAACATTCTTAGGTAAAGCTATTCTTACTGCTATAGGAAGTAATTGCTGCATTAATATATGATGATCATGACTTTTAAGACCCCACATACTACGCTCCTTCAAGTGTACACGTCGAGAAATATTGGAAGAATAACCATCTGGAACCTTTACTTGCTTCAATACTTTTAGGAATACATCCTTATTATCCTTGTTCATAGTAAAGCATGCAGGAGGTAAGTACGTTTTCTTACAACCCCGTTCTTGAGGATGTAATGGTTGTCTGATGCCCAATTCTTGTAAATCACGACGAGCATTTAAATTATCTTTGGTTTTTTTAGGAACACCCAACAATGTCCAAAGTATATTCTCACAACAATTCTTCTCAATGTGCATGACATCGAGATTATGAAGAATCAAATTATATTCCCAATATGGTAACTCAAAAAAAATGCTTTTTTTCTTCCAAAAGGATTCAACAATTCTCTTTTCAGATTCATCTCTTTTCCTTTTCCGAATGTCATATTTCTTATACTCTGTAAGTACTCCTTGAACCTGCCTTTTAACATCTGTTCCAGAGAATTTAATTGGTGCATGACCATATTCTCTTGTTCCATCAAAAGACACTTTATCTTTCCGAAATTTATGGTTTGTTGGTAAATAACGACGGTGACCAACATAAGAGTACTTTCTTCCATTCTTTAACCAACGAGATTTGGTGTTCCTATTTCAGCAAGGGCATGCCTTCTGACCTTTAGTGCTCCAACCCGACAAGTTCGTATACGCAGGAAAATCGTTTATCGTCCACATTAACGCAACATGAAGTTTAAACATTTGATTACTAGAGGCATCATAAGTAAGTGCACCTCCCTGCCATAATTCCTTCAATTCTTCAATCAAGGGCTGGAGATATACATCAATCTTATTACATGGTGCATCAGGGCCATCTATGAGCACATACAAAATATAGAAAGGTTGCTTCATGCACATCCATGGTGGCAAATTATATGGCATTAGAATAACAGGCCATGTACTATGAGGTATCGTTAGTGTTCTAAATGAACTAAAACCATCTGAAGCTAAACCAAGCCTAACATTACGAACCTCACTAGAAAAATCTGGGTATTTTGCATCAAAATTTTTCCATGCTTGACTGTCAGCAGGATGTCGTAGCACACCATCATCCGTACGTCCTGCTGCATGCCATTTCATAAGTGAAGCAGTTTTGGATGACATAAAAAGCCTTTGCAATCTTGGTTTTAATGGAAAATATCTCACTTGTTTAGCAGGTATTTTCCTTTGCTTATTCAGCAAATTATTATTAGTTTGATCTTCAAATTTTTTATATCTGGACTCCCCACAAATGACACACATTTCAAGTTTCTCATCCCCATTTCTAAATAGCATACAATCCTTGGGACATGCATCTCATGTCTTGCAAATGAAACCCAAGTCCTCTGTTCTCGTTTGAGCATCATAATAAGAATCAGGTAATTGTACTTCACAACGGAAAGCTTCTTTCAAAATAATTAGCAAAGTTGTCATTGACTTATCCGTCCATCCACTAACCACTTTGAAATGTAACAACCGAACGATGAATGACAACTTAGTAAAATTTTCACACCCAGGATACAAAGGACATTCTGAATCTTGTAAAAATTTGAAATAAGTTTTAGTTTCATCATTTGGCCCTTCATGATGTTCAGTTTCTGTTGTGTGATCATCACCTAAACTGTGATCCAAGTTTGGAGGCCCAAATGCTTCATGTACCATGCCGAGCATATCATCACCCAGAATGAAGTAGAGCTATTCCTAATATCTTTGTCAGAATACATTGTTTGGTATGCTTCCCCATGATGAGTCCAATTTTTGTACTTCGACAAAAACCCATTCAAAAGTATATGTACTTTCCCTACCTCCTTTGAAACAAAATAACGATTATAGCATCTCTTGCACGGACAATAAATCCTTGTATCACCCATGTTGTCAAATGCAAAATTTAGAAATGTTTCAACACCGTTGAGGTATTGATCAGATGATCTATCTGTCAAATCTATCCAACTCTTGTCCATTCCTAAGTGCTTTTAAAATCCTAAATAAGATATCCAAACATTCACTCACAACAATGAAAACTTGAAAGACAGAATGATAGATATATAGTTAGATAAACTCATTTCAGAACATATTTTATGATCTCTACTTTCGTTTCTTCACATAATGCATTTTAGAAACTAAAGTTATTTTATCTTGGAATTGCCAAATTATAAAGATGTTGAGTTAGTCCAGAAAACAACTAACCTCTGCCTTAACTGCTTCAATATTTATACTATAGTTGTGGGCTTGAGCAATAATTTGTATATTTTCCTCATAGAACTTCAGTGCATTAGCCGTAGCAACACCCCATATTTCCTCGAATAAGGAAAGCGTTTGTTACCTGAAATAATGATGGGAGACATATAGAGAGTATTGATAGGTCCTCAAATAAGCATTATTTTATATTATTTTATACCCTTTATACTTGACTTTTAATATTAAAATATTAAATAAATAGATAAATTAATTTATTTTGTGTTATTTTTATTTAAATAAATAAAGTTTGTAATTTGGAGTATTTTGGCGAAAGAATCGTCTCGATCGGAATTATAACGAATAAATTATGGACGAATTTCGGTGAAATATTACTAAATTAACTAATTAATTATCAAAATTCTTTGCAGCCCAAACCCATTCAAATTGTGCAGCCCAGCCCAGCAAAAGAAAAAGAAAAAAAAAAGCCCACTTCAGAGCAACTCGCAAGCCCAACCCGCGCAAGGCTCCGGCCCGTTGGCCCGCTACCCCATTTCTGCTCCGGCCCATTCCGCGCGCTCAGCCCGCTACTCCATCTCGGCCCGCGTCGCAGATCCAATGCGCCCAGGCCCGCATCTCCACTGCAGCAGCCATCCAACCCAGCCCAGCCCACTACTCCAATCCAATCCGTTCCAACTGTGCCATCCACCTCACCAGCCCACCAAACCACTTCAAGTGCTCCCTTTTTCAGATTTTTCTGCAAAGTATGCAACTTTCCAGCACAAAATCAACCCTAAAACCATCCCTAAAATCATCATTATCCATCATTATTCATCATTCCACTTTTCTTTATTCTTTTATTGTTTTTTTTAATTATTTTTGGTAGCTTTTTCCCCCTATAAATAGGGGTTCAATTCTTGTAATTAGGAGTCCCCCCATTAGCTCCATTTCTTCCATTTTGCTTAGTTTTTAGTTTTCTTCTTTTAGTTCTTTTGTTTCTCTCTTTTGAGAGACATTTTTGGGGACCATTTTAACTTCTTGTAGATTTTCTTATTAATTAGCTTTCTTTTAATTCTTGTTCTTAATTTATGTTATTTTTATTTTTCTTAATTTCATTTCCTCTTTACTTTGTTCTTGTGATATTTCTTTGAGATCTCTTAAACACATTTTTATGCTTTCCTTAAGAAATACCTAGGCCAAGTAATTCTAAGGCAATTCAAGAGTTTTAAGACCGAATTTCTCGTATTTCTTCTTCCATCTTCACAAGTTTCCTGCCGCTGTTCGGTGATTCTTGTGAAAATCCATACTTCTCTACTTAAATTCTTGTTATTGTTATTGGTTTTACTTATAATTCAATGTATGTGTTGGTATTTTCTTTCTAACATTTGTAAGTAAGAATGCAATCTACATGTGTTTTACTTTTTGAGTTTCTTTTACTTCATATGTTTTAGTACTTAAACTTCAATTCGAAACTAAATGTTGATCCGCTGTTCGGGGCATTTAGAATAGAGTTGAAGAGATTTAATGTTTGATCGCTGTTCGGCGCATTAAATCACTTACTTAAGGTGAATCATATTGTAAGTAATAATCCGCTGTTCGGTGCATTTATAATATGAAAAATGTATGCATGTATTTGAGATGATTAAGGTATGATTTCGTGATTGGTTCAATATGAGCATGATGTTAGAGTGTTGGTAAAAATATGTGTTTGAAGAAAGTTCACTAGTACAAAGGTTAAAGTAGAAGTAGAATTAAGTATTTAATTATTTTTACTTGTTTTCTTTATTTTATATTTACAACTCTTTTTCAAAACCCCCCTTTTCAATTCTTTATTCTTTATTCTTTTATTCTTGTATTCTTTTAATTCTTTATTCTTTTATTATTTTATTCTTTTATTCTTTTAATTCTTTTATTCTCTGATCCTTTTTTATTCTTTATTCTTTTATTCTTTGATTCTTTTTATTCTTTATTCTTTTATTCTTTTATTCTTTTAATTCTTTATTCTCTTATTCATCTATTCTTTAATTTATTAGTTCTTTGATGATTTAATTCTTTTATTATTTAATTCTTTTATTCATTATTCTTTTATTCATTTCCCACTAACACATTATTAATGTTCCCTAATTTCCCCGGTTAAGAACGATCCCTATTTACCAATACTGCATCTACACAAAAAGGGTTTAAATTGCATAACACTCAGATTACATGTTTAATTTAATGCGTAGTTTGGGCGTAGTCAATTTTTGGCGCCGTTGCCGGGGAAATTGAAAATCATTTTTAATTTGTTAGTGTATGTATATAAATTGTGCATATTATACTTGTTTATAAATTTTACTTTTGTTAATATTATATTTGTTTATAACATTTACTTACTTGTTTATATTTTATTTATCCATCTTATTTTTGTTTTTATTATTTTTGTTTATAATGTTCATACTTTACTTATTCATAGTTTCTAATTTATACTTGTTCATAAATGTTCATAATTTTTTTTATATATATTTGTTCATATTCAAATTGTTTATGTAAATTTAAAATTCTATCATACTTGTTCATAATTTAATTTAATTTGTACTTGTTATAAATGCATATTATACATATTCATTTTTCCTTACTTTTAATTTATTTTATTTTTCTTTACACTTTCTAACTTTTTCTTTAATCCATTAACTTTAATTTTATTCCATAAACTTTTTCTTTATTCCATTAACTTTTATTCCATTAATTTTATTCATTAACTTTTTATTCCACTAACTTTTTATTCCATTAACTTTTATTCCATTAATTTTATTCATTAACTTTTTATTCCACTAACTTTTTATTCCACTAACTTTTTATTCCATTAACTTTTATTCCATTAATTTTATTCATTAACTTTTTATTCCACTAACTTTTTATTCCATTAACTTTTATTCCATTAATTTTATTCCACTAACTTTTTATTCCACTAACTTTTTATTCCACTAACTTTTTATTCCATTAACTTTTATTCCATTAATTTTATTCCATTAACTTTTTATTCCACTAACTTTTTATTCCATTAACTTTTTGATTACACTTATTTTATTATTATGTAATTATTTATTTGGTTATGTCTTGATAAAATTTAAATTTAAATTAAAAAAAAATTCGAAATAAATAAAAAATTTGAAAATAATAAAAAAAAAATCTTATCTTAGCTTTATGTTAGTGTTAATTCATACTTGTAAATAAATGTTGTATATGTTACTTGTTACCTTTTATACTTATTCATAACTTTTATATTTCATAGTATACATGCATACTTGTTCATAATAGATTTTCATTTATATTTGTTTATAATTCTCTTACTTGTTATATTATTCTTGTTCATACTTGTACATAATGTTCATTCTTTTTAAATGTTCATAAATGCTTATAGTAATTATTCAATTTTCCTTATTTTTATTTTTATATTGTTTTGTAAATAAAAAAAAAAGCATAAAATTCGTAAAAAAAAAAATCTTCATTTATTTTTTTTAAAATTCCGAAAAAAACATAAATTTAAAAAAATAATAAATTTAAATTTCTTATCTTCACTTTGTGTTAGTGTAAATCTCAATGGTTAAATAAATCTTATACATATATTAGTTTGTTAATGAGAATTTGTTTTGTAAATATCATTACTTGTTAATGAAACCATACTTGTAAATAAATTGTTCATACTTATATAAATTGTTCATATGTAATTGTCATGTTATATTTGTAAATTGTGCATAAAAACATACTTGTAAATAGTTATTGCATTCATGCATTAGTCTCGGCTATATGTAGATCACTTGTGCTTCGAAGTTTAAATTTTAATCTTTAATCGGCGAAGACTCTTCTATTAACTCTCACCCACGGTAATTGTTAACACTTGAGTCATCTTAATTCCTCTGGAGTAAGAAATTTTCGAGGGTGATGTCTAGGACAAGAGACGGTACTTATAACGGGTTTTGGGTCTAAGAAATTAGCCCTGCCTCTTATGTGTATTCTTTCTAACCTGGTCACTTTTGAACTTGCCCAAACAGTTGAATTAATCCAAGATATTTACTTGGGCCGCACGGACGTATAAGTTTCCATCTAAACTTTGAAGCTATGTGAACCATATATATCTTTGACTTCCCCCGACATTTAAATATTGTTTATATTTTTATTTACATTATTTGTCATGACAAAATTAAATTGCATCTTTAGTGTAACTAACTTGCATCTTTCATTCTAACTTGCATTTCATCTTTCATTCTAACTTGCATTTCATCTTTCATTTAACTTGCATTTTCACTTAACTTGCATATGTAGTTTAACTTGCATTGCACTCTTCCTCTAACTTACATCTTTAACTCAAATTGCATCCTTAACTTCAATTTACATATCTAATTTGCATTCTTGACTAACGTACATCTCTGTCTAGGCTGGATGGACGTTAAACTTCAAGCGCTTGTTGGGAGGCAACCCAATGTGTTCCCGGGATGTGAAGGAGTCATCAATACAGATTTGCTATCCTTCTACCCTTCACTCTCTTTTATTTTGTTTATTTAATGTTTTCCTATTATTTTCGTAAATCATCTTCCTTACTTTGATTCTATGTTTAATTACTTCGTATTTTCCTACATTGAGGACAATGTAGAATTTAAGTGTGGGGGAATGGTTTACAATTTTAATTGTTCAAAAAAAAAACAAAAAAAAATTGAAAAAAATTATAAAAAAAAGGTGAAAAAAATGAAAAAAAAAATTGTTTTCTTGAATTTTTTTTGTTTTAACTTAGTGTTTTCATGAGTCTTAAGTTGCCATTTAACTTGTCAATGATATAAATGAACAAAAATGAATATGTTATGGCCATAAAGATAATCACTACAACTTGAATTTGTTTGTTAATATTTTGTGATTAAGTGTTATAACTTGAAGATAATGCATGTAAATTAGCATATAAACGAGCATGATAAGATAAGTATGAATCATATGAACCTTATGTGAGCTTTAGAACTTTATATACATCTTTGATGAGTGATTCATAAGTTCTTTGTTTAAATTGATATACATATGCCTCATAACTACTTGCCATAGCTTTTAATGAACTCTAGAGTACTAGAACTTATTCTATGTGATTTTCAAAGCTTTTAAGTCAATAAACTCTCTGATTTTGGACATGATTAAGGCATTAGGGTTAACACCACAAATTCAAACATCCATGTTCCCTATTTTGTGCGCACAAGTTGCGACCCCCTTAGTTTTAACCTCTTTTGAGCCCACATTAAGCTTTTCTTTCATCACCATGATTATCTAAACACTTGAGCTTAGTATAGACATCCTTTACCCTTGTTCCAAGGACTCGGTTGAAGATATAAAGATTGTGTAAGGAGAAAATAATGATGTTGGAAGACTTTTATGTGAATTATTTGGATTTACCGACTCAAGCTTTGTTGTATTGTTGACACATGTTATTACCTTGATATAAAAAAAAGAAAAAAAAAATCATCAAAAAAAAAATCAAAAAAAATCAAAAAAAAAAAAAGTATTGAGTTTTTATCAAGGTAATAAGGTTTGATTATGTAATGTTTGAGTTAAGTCTCTTACATTTGTAAATCCGACACAAAAAATGATTGTGAGGCCCAACATGATGGAATTAGGCCTATGTTCGAAGGGATGGATTACTGACATCATTGCACTAAGGTTGGGAAGCTATGATACGTTTTGGGAGTCTATTGAGTCTTGGAACGAATTGAGCACCACTTGTCCTATATTTTCCTTGCCTCTAAACGTAGCCCCATTACAACCTTTATAAAGACCTTATGATCCTTAAGATGGTAAATTTTGATTAGTGGAGTCAATCACTTGAGTAAGCTTATGGTTTTGGTTCATTTGTGCAAGTATGTTTTGTTTTTATCTTGAGGTGTTTGTTTGAAATTTTGCAAAAGTACTTCATTTCGATTATGTGAGTATTTCTCACATACTTTGAGTGCAAACACAAACCCTCACAAATTGAGTGAATTTATGAGTGCATATCCTTGTGAGTTGATTCATACTTGTTTTATTCATGTTGAGATCCATTTCACCATATTTACTCATTATCTTACTTGTTAAAACATTTTGTTACAATGTATAAACTCTTGAATTCCATATGCTTAAATGTTTTAAGTGAAAATCTTTTATGCCATGATTGTAATAATGAAATATTGAGACAAATGGTTAAAGGTTACTTGTTTTGATTTTGTAGTTTAAATTTTAGTATTTGCTAGGGACTAGCAAAGTTTAAGTGTGGGGGTATTTGATAGGTCCTCAAATAAGCATTATTTTATATTATTTTATACCCTTTATACTTGACTTTTAATATTAAAATATTAAATAAATAGATAAATTAATTTATTTTGTGTTATTTTTATTTAAATAAATAAAGTTTGTAATTTGGAGTATTTTGGCGAAAGAATCGTCTCGATCGGAATTATAACGAATAAATTATGGACGAATTTCGGTGAAATATTACTAAATTAACTAATTAATTATCAAAATTCTTTGCAGCCCAAACCCATTCAAATTGTGCAGCCCAGCCCAGCAAAAGAAAAAGAAAAAAAAAGCCCACTTCAGAGCAACTCGCAAGCCCAACCCGCGCAAGGCTCCGGCCCGTTGGCCCGCTACCCCATTTCTGCTCCGGCCCATTCCGCGTGCTCAGCCCGCTACTCCATCTCGGCCCGCGTCGCAGATCCAATGCGCCCAGGCCCGCATTTCCACTGCAGCAGCCATCCAACCCAGCCCAGCCCACTACTCCAATCCAATCCGTTCCAACTGTGCCATCCACCTCACCAGCCCACCAAACCACTTCAAGTGCTCCCTTTTTCAGATTTTTCTGCAAAGTATGCAACTTTCCAGCACAAAATCAACCCTAAAACCATCCCTAAAATCATCATTATCCATCATTATTCATCATTCCACTTTTCTTTATTCTTTTATTGTTTTTTTTAATTATTTTTGGTAGCTTTTTCCCCCTATAAATAGGGGTTCAATTCTTGTAATTAGGAGTCCCCCATTAGCTCCATTTCTTCCATTTTGCTTAGTTTTTAGTTTTCTTCTTTTAGTTCTTTTGTTTCTCTCTTTTGAGAGACATTTTTGGGGACCATTTTAACTTCTTGTAGATTTTCTTGTTAATTAGCTTTCTTTTAATTCTTGTTTTTAATTTATGTTATTTTTATTTTTCTTAATTTCATTTCCTCTTTACTTTGTTCTTGTGATATTTCTTTGAGATCTCTTAAACACATTTTTATGCTTTCCTTAAGAAATACCTAGGCCAAGTAATTCTAAGGCAATTCAAGAGTTTTAAGACCGAATTTCTCGTATTTCTTCTTCCATCTTCACAAGTTTCCTGCCGCTGTTCGGTGATTCTTGTGAAAATCCATACTTCTCTACTTAAATTCTTGTTATTGTTATTGGTTTTACTTATAATTCAATATATGTGTTGGTATTTTCTTTCTAACATTTGTAAGTAAGAATGCAATCTCCATGTGTTTTACTTTTTGAATTTCTTTTACTTCATATGTTTTAGTGCTTAAACTTCAATTTGATGTTAAGTGTTTTATCCGATGTCGGTGCACTTAGAGTAGAATTGAAGAGATTAAATGTTGATCGCTGTCGGCGCATTTAATTATAAACTTAAGGTAAATCATGTTGTAAATGTTTGAAGCATATTGATGTTTGACGCACATTAATGGTTGATGCATTTATAATATTGAAAGATGTATGTAAGTATTTGAGATGATGAAGGTAGGATTTCGTGATTGGTTTATTATGAGCAAAATGTTAGAATTAATGTGATTGTTAATTCGAAATTACTTACGTAAAAGTGTGGGTTTTGTCTATGAAACTACTCTATGGTTTGTAAGTTCTAATTAGCATGAACATTTACATTTTAATTTTTACTTAGTGTTGTCTTTAGCTTAAATTACAAATCTTTTCAAAACCTCCCATTTTATTCTTTATTCTTTTATTCTTTTATTCTTTTATTCTTTGATTCCTTTTTATTCTTTATTCTTTAATTCTTTAATTCTTTTATTATTTGATTCTTTAATTCATTATTCTTTTATTCATCTCCCACTAACACATTATACTGTTCCCTAATTTCCCCGGTTAAGAACGATCCCTATTTACCAATACTACATCTACACAAAAAGGGTTTAAATTGCATAACACTCGAATTATGTGTTTAATTTAATGTGTAGTTTGGGCGTAGTCAAGTATGGAAGAGACAAAAAAAAGTGGTGGTATGGTATGAAGAGAAAAATAACAAAAGAAGAATGAATACAAAATTAAAATTTAAAAAAAAAAAAGCGAAACCAAGAAGAAATACATTTATTGTCTATCAGTATCTTTCTTCCATTATTTTTCATCATTGTTTCCTCACGTCAAATTTTAAAGGTAAAGATTAAAAATTGGAATTCTTATAAAACGGCCTATAAATTACTCTTTGTATCGGGCACTACAAAATTTCTTAGGAAACTTGATCTCTTACTGATTAATTTCTTCTCCTATTAATAACCCTCTCAATAACCCATGGTGTTTCTTCTTTATTGATGATTGTTAGTTCTCAGTTGAATTCTTTTAGACCGTAAATATTTATATAATGGTTAATATTTTTGTATGATATTTATTATTGAACCGTTAGCCTATTATTTGTACACTTATCTCGATCCATTTCAAAGTAAATATGCCACCAACTGTAACTTTTAATTTCCCAGGAAAGTTCAATTTTCACGGCATTCAAAACTTTTGGTTCAACAACGAGGCCACCCTTCTCTATCCCCGATTCCCAGTCCACAAAAGATTGGGTCAATCCTCAATAGCCCTACGATTAGGCTTGTCGCTTTATCAACGGTACACGTGTCCTATCCCGATTAGAATGAAACTCACAATAAAGTTATAGACTTTCATTAGCTCAAGTAGTGCAAGAACAGAAAACCTAACAAACAAAACCCATAACTCCATTAAACACTTCAAAAACGAAACTCACTCTCACCTGCTTCTTCCCCTGCTTTGAAAGACCTAATTGGGTGAGGACATATTTGAGTTCTTTTATTCGAAAATATGCCAATTTTTCCTGCAAAGTAAAAAAAAAAAATCAAATAAGAAAGGAGTAGCATTCCAGCAGGATAATTCACCGAAATAGCAAGCAAAAACACAAAAAATTCACAAAAGTTTCAGAAAACCCTCTTTTCCTAATTAGCTTCAGATTTATTAAAATGAAAATAAATACTCAAATCAATCTTTTCACAATTTTTCATCTTTATGAATTACTATTTTGATTCTGAAAAGAGGGGGGAAAAACTTTACTACTTTAACAAACTATGAACATGGAGAAATAAAACATAAAACCAAATAGGTAACTAGATTTACTATGCTTTCGTAGAAGGTAACTATGGAAATAATCTTTCACTCTTTTTTCAGGGAGGAATAATCTTTCACTCTTTGATTAGAAGAAAAGAAAATTTATACAGATAGGTGTAATCAATCTGCATGAACAATTATAACATTCTAGGGTAATCTGATCATGCAAGTTTGAATTATCAATTGCAGCAATTTACTGAGCCCAAAGGTCCTTAACAAGGTCCATTCTTTTTAACTAACCTTTCATTAAACTATTTACACAATCACACAACAGTTTGGATATATCCCACCCACTCACTCACCATTTACCATTTGTATTCCATAAACAAAACTACAATGACTCTGGTATCAAAACTGACAAGATACTCATTCATATCCAAAAACCTTCTTGTGTTTATATTATGTTTTCTCAATTTCAAAAACTGAAACTATTCAGTTGGTGTTCATGGACTAGAGAATAATGACCGAACATAAGCTTAAGCTCAGAAGAACAGTCGACTTAATGTTCTATACAGATAATTCTTACAGTTTATGATAAATAAGACCAATTCAGCAAAAATTGGTGTTCATCATGAATGATTGATTGTATAGGAAATCAAGAACTTGTAAATCAAAAGCCAGAAATGAAGACCGTATACATCCATTTAAGGGTATACGAAAATAATACCAGGGGCTCAAGATTTATTCTTACAATTAGTTTCCTCAACACATGTGCTTTCCAAATCCCAAGGAATAAAAGAAAACATAAAAGGCAAGCAATCTTACGATAATCCCATGTGCTCCTCGGTAGTAACTGCTTGTTATAGTCCTGAATCACTCCTGTCCACCAGTATCCCACTGAATGACAGAAGAAGATGAATATGTAAACTGTCAATTCATCCAAACCAATCAGCGAGCAAGATCAATTGAGCAAGCCTGGTTAGTTTTCCAATAGGCATCGCACATAACATTTCCAAAAATTGATTCTGATATTTCAACTGATTTTTGCACGTAAAGCCGTGGTTAACTTTCCAAACATAAATGCAAGACTAATTAATCCCCAACAAGTACTCTCATGTAATAAGAGGGAAAAAAAATTAAAAAAGAGCATTATAATGTCACTGGAGTTGAGACATACCAGCTACATTATATCATATACTAACTAGGTAATAGAAAAACCAGGTGAGACACCTAAAGCAAGCTACTTATATGAGTTTATTTCAACGAAAATTATATTACATAATAAGATTGATTCCACAAAATGAATCAACATCATTTCCTTAGTCCTAATTAACTCAGGAGTCAAGTGCTCATATTCGAGCATGCCATTATAGGAATAAAAAAATCAAATTACCTATACAATCACAAAACCTTCATGCATGCACAATAGGAACATCTATAAATTCCCTTAAGCTTTATTTAGAGGTCAAATTGTTAGATGCCTAAACATTAAATGTGCATACTTATATGCATGACCTATTTGCTTGCCTTTATGCAGAACTCAAAATGTCTACAAGCATCAGTATGAGTAGGTACTCTAAAGAATGGAATCGGGTTTTCAAATTTGATGTTGTCATCATAAAATGGGTTGGAGCTGCATATAAATATCAGATTGGCCAAAGCCATCTGGACAATAGTCAAACAAACAAAAACTTCCATAAGACAGAATTCCTTTCCCAAATGAGTAGGACTTAATAGGACTTAAGAAAAACTGAATTATCCAGCAGTCTAGATGGAAGCTTTATCTATCTTTCTTAGATTATGCAGAAGAAAGCATAAATGAAAATATCCAACATAATCAAAGAAACTACTGTAAATCTATATGTTGAGGGCAGTGAATGCAAGAGTACTTCAGTTTCTTTGAAATACTTTGAAATATTGATTGAGAAAAGATGATAGAACACACAAAAATGTGAGGATTCAAAAAATCCCACTTAAACCAACATGGCAAGACCAAGTATATAATGGCCAAAGGTAAAGATTGCAAGAATGGTCTTTGATGAACACAATTGAGACAACGATATAAAGGAAATGTGCTAAAGGTGGCTTGAAGTAAAAGAACTGAGAATGAATGCAGGATTTGGGAAGTATCTAACTACCCCATTTGTCCATACAAATCATTTGTTGGATAAAAATCATACAAATAAACTACCAGAGGCACCCAAGAGTTCTCCTATTATCTGAAACTTACAAACTTTAAACATTTAAATTTGACAGTGAATTAAGTAATCTAATCTTCGATAAACTAACAATTAAGGGAATAGCTTGTACCCAATTGCACGGCTATGACATTATCATTATCGTCCTGCATAGTAGCAGCCTGTAAAAAGGCCAAAGCAGCAGGTAGATGAAGGGAAACACAATTCAATACTCTATTCCTCAACTAAACCCTCATCATTCTCATAGTCAATTCACTTACGAAACTGAAATCTAAGTAGCTATTTCTAGAAAACATAAAAATAATACGACTATCAATTACACCTTTCCATTGTCGTATTACTATTTTATATACTTAGATGAATTGACTCACTAAGAAAATCTCAAAAACCATAAACAACAAATCCTATAAAAAAATAATACGCTAGTATGTATGATTCCTCTTAACAACAAGAAAGAAGAAAAGAAAAACGATTTAAACGACTTATGATCATAATAATTGGGAAAATCAAATGAATGATTTTTTAATGAATCCTATAGAAGTAAAAGCAAAATCACTAACTGTGACACAACTATATATAAAACACCTGTTGTTCAGTAATCACTGTGGCAACATTGACATATTGCTCCCATCCATAATTTATAATCCAAAAGCTTCGTGAGGAGACAAAAGCCAATAATCTGAAAAGAAAACTAAACTTTGAACCAAAACCCAGTTATTCAAAACTAAAACTAAACATTGAACCAAAACCCAATTATCGAAAATGAACCCTCACTCGTGAGACTCATCACCGTTCGATTTAGCTCAAAATTAAGGATTGAATGCTAAAAACGGGCTTTTAACCTAAATCTGAAACACAATAATCAAAATTCAGCCAAGTTAACACCACAATTAGCATTCATGAAGCATTCAATTTACTGAGATGTGAATGTATTTTACCGAGATGTCTTTTTCTAAGCAGAATAGGTTGTTCTAGTCATATTAGAACTACTTCAATGTAAAGCAACTAGATCGACCTTGCATCCTGCCCTAAATGAGAAAATACAAAATGCTGAAAAAAGATAGTGAAAAACAAAGCAACGAAATTAGATAACTAGTTCTCTTTTCCTCTCATAAATTGTTTGCCTTCTATAGGGTAAATCCCAGTTCTTATTTAGTAAAAATTCACTACATTATACCTCAAATTAAGGTCTCCTGGTACAACACAAATCTACCCCTGCAAGAAAGAACCAATCACCCATTAGCCAAAAAAGTTCCCAAAAAAACTTGAATTTGCAGAAACGGAGAAAGAGAGAGAGAGATATATATATATATATATATATATAAACACCTTAGTTGGAAAATCAGACATGGATATTCGAGCATCAAAACCAGAGGAGTACGGCTCAGAATGAATTAACTCAGAAATTTCAGAATGAGGGCTGCGTTTCTTAGTCTTTGCTTTAGTCAAAACACTAAAATTTTCTGCATCTTAACAACAACCCTAAAATTGGTAGACGTTTTAATAAAACAATTAAATTCAAACAACAAGAGATTAGATGAAATTTATTAAACTCTTACCAGAAGCTTTGATTAAATCTATTACAATAGGGCCGCACGCTCCAGGAATGAAGATGAAGGCACGCTGCTTTGAAGAAGATCGTGCGGGCGAAGGCGCAGCTCCAGGAGAAGAGTGGAGACGCTCCAGGTATGAGGGCCGAAAATTTGAGAGGAAAAAAATTGAGCGGAGGCGAAGGCGCTGCTCTTAGGTTTGTTTAATTTGAGCGAAAAAAAATTGAGCGCGCGTGCTACAGTCTTTTTGCGACGTTAATTAGAGTGGGTCACAAATGTTTTCGCTCAAATAATTAGCGCGTAAAATATCCTTTATTTGCGACGGTCGTGTTCTCCGTCGCATAATAAAAGTCGCAAAAGGCCTGTTTTTTTGTAGTGTTGGTTGCACCATCTTACCTCAAGGGAACCTCTTCGTTTCATTATTTTCTCTTTAATTTATATCCAGCAAACAAATTAACGACCATTAATATCTTCATGATGAACCGTTAGTTGATATACGTGAATTACTAAACGATCTTGCAAAGATAACCTAGAGATAATTATTTATGGGCTGAACTTTTCACTTAGTTGATACGTATGAATGACTAATAACGATCTTGTATATAAAAAAAAATCATGAAATGATGATTTTGATGATTGGTTGAACGATCTTGCATAGAAAATCATGAAATGATGATTTATGATGAGTTAAACATCTGATTATAATATATATATATAGACAACTTGTAAATAAAGTGAAAAAAATAGGTCTCCCAGATGTGGGATGCAATGATATATGGCCCTTCTGAAAAATATGAAGGTGATTGGCCTCTCTATTTAGATTTCTTCTGCAACAAATATATATATGACAATGATTATTATTACCACACAATAATGTCAAGCGGGCTCAATTTATGCGACGTAGCTAACCTCCTAGCATAGTTAAGTACTGAGGACGTGTAGTACCAAGCAAAAGAAAAATAAATAAAAAATTCATCCAGTTCATAATAAAATGCATAACGATTTTGGGAACATTATTATCAGATTAATCAGAAATAAAACACACCAATGATTACAATCCTTATTCATCAATAGGCATTGAGGACCTACAAAACGGACTAAAACCTGCTTCTCTGCAGCCACTCCTGGATGCAATTTGCATGTTAAAGATGTGAGCATGTAATAAATTGGGTTGATTTCCAATATGATTACTAAGTGGAAAACTCATACATCCCGTTCCGGAAAACACGAAATTCAAAAAACAATCACCCAACTACCCCTAATCATCCACGCTCGGGCCTCGTTTCGTGAATTACTAGTTGGGTGTACCTTTTGACCGGGGCATTTTAAGTAGGGCTAGACACGTTTCGGTATGGTCTAATATTTGGTGATATCGAAATCATACCATTTAATTTTAATCGGTTTGGTATGGTTTGGTATTCCACAATTTGAAATTAATATCGGATCGTATCGTACCGATTAGATTTGGTATGATTTCGGTACGGTTTCGATTTTGAGCCAAATTTTTATAGATTTAGGATTTAGGTAAATACTAATGAGGAATTATGGTTTCTAGCGTAACAAATACTCGGTTAGCAAGTCTTTTTTTTTTTGTTTACACTATTAATGAGGAATTATGATGTCAACTCCTTAGGTAACTACTAGTGTTGTTAGTATTTAGGTTAAGAAAAATGGTTTCTAATGTAGTCCAACAAGACTATTTTCAAGTATGGTAAACAAGATAATTTTAATTAGATAAATTTATTATCATTAGGCCGCAAAGAACTCATAATAGTTTTTAGTATATGATTGTTATATCAACCAATAGGAAAATAGTTTCAGTCATTTAAAAAAAAGAATAAAAATGCTAATTCAGTTCGATATCGGTGATAGACGGTTTTCCAAAATCTCGAAACCGTACCGACTTGAATGAGTACCAGTTTAGTACCGTACCAATCATCATATCGATTTTACTGTTCAGTATTTTTTCAGTTTGATCCGATTTAGAACGATATAGTTTCGATTTTTCGATTCTATATGTCCACCCCTAATTTTAAGTGAATCAATAGCTTGTTTTAAGCCCATGAGGGTTGTGGTTCAAAAACTTGAGCCATGAGTTTTATTATTTAGTTGGTCCATTTGTCCAAGCCCATAACCCCCAAAATATCTAGTCCTTGATCTGATGTCCTCCACATTAACCTCAACCCACACATGCACACACGTGTTATCTCCCTCATCATCTATCGTACACGACTGAGAAACAGTGAAGAATTGAGCACCTCACTCACGACCCTTACGTTGTCCACTTCGTTGAGACGAAGCTAGGACAAAAGCCCAGGGTCGTCGATGACCACCGTGAGGTCAACATTGAGGAGGCGAGTCATGACGGAGTCGAGGGCCCTAAACAGATTTCTGTGCCTACAAGGTGAGGATTTGATCTCAATTTGAACCCCTTTTGGATTTGAGAGATGTTACCTCGATGTCTAACTGATTTTTACGTGCTTAGATGCGAGGAATTCCATCGGAATTGTGGGAAAAGCCTGGGCTGCAAGTGGACCCGACTCGGACCCAAACTGGACCTACTTTCAATTCAAGAAAATTGTAGCCCATGGAGGTAAGAACGACCCCTTGAGCTTATTTATCTCCTTAGTTAGACCGAGAATGCCGCTTTAATCCTTTTGCATATAGTGTTGGTGCAAGGATTGGCCGAGTCGAAAAATAGAGAACCTACACGACCGGCGTGAGCTTCCGAGCTTGTTACTGCTGTGTACAGGTAGAATCTTGGATTGTAAATGGGTTATTCAGATTCCTCTCTTCGAGTAGAGTAAATTAGGTATATTGCATGTCGAAATCGATCAAGGTTTGTGGGATTTAGACCTCGCCAGAAAATTGAATTTTCCGCGTGAGATTTTCCAGATTCTGGCCACCGTCAACGAAGGCGACCGCGATGATCCAGTCGCCATCTCCGTTGAGTCTCGGTCAACATTAGTCAACAGTTAATTCCGTTAGTCAACAGATGCGCTATATGGCCATTATGTGTGATATGCTAGATGTGCCCCGAGGTGAGACGTATTAGTATGTGCTGTGATGTGATAGTGATACCGGAGTATGCCTAGTTGAATTCTTTATTGCATTGCATGGTTAGTTAACTATTCTTATTGTTGTGCATATTGAGTCCGGGGACATTGTTGAGTTACTGCCTTAGAACTATTTAGGAGTCGCTGGTATCTCTATACCCAGTGGCCATAAACTAACTTTCACATGATTGTTCACCTGTGTAGTTCGTAATACTAGTTAAATATGCGCCAGTTTGTCCCCGAACTATAGGGAACATGAGGTGATTGTGCTTGGCACTCAATTTTCACGTGCAAGAGGTACACGAGCTTATAGATACCCCCGCCTGGCATATGTGTATACCTTGTGCGACTCATAAGCAATTAGTTTGTGGTTCATGCATGTGTTTCATATTCGGGTTGATTATTGTGAATGATGATCATTTTTTTATTATTTCTCATAGAACGTGTAAGTCTGAGGGGTTAAAATTATTTTACTATGAATAGTTTTACACCGAAATAAGCTTCACTCACCCTTTGTTTTTGAACCCCTCAGGTATTGCTGGTGTTACACGCTTTTCGAGGAGGCTTGGTTTGCTGCTCTATCAGTTGCCCCCAAGTTGGAGTGACTTGGTAGACAATTGGGTATCTCAGGTAGTTGAAGTGACTTGGTGGACGATTGGGTTTCGATGCTCTATGCGTACGGTGTCGCGGTGAAATGTAATCGGTTTTCATTGATTATATTTCACTCGACCCATAAAACGTATCATTTTATTTAATTGGCTTTCGTCATCTAGACATCTTCGTTACAATGTCGGCTAGCACGCCTCAACCTACATGCCTTAAGTGGATTTTTTGGGTCGGGGTGTGTAAAAAACGTACAGGATATATACAACTCAATAACTTGGAAACAAGTAAAATCCCATAATAAGTGGGAAATCTATCTAGGAAAGTAAGTATAACTAGAAACAAATACCATAAAACATTCTACTAATTACATGCAATGTTCAAAACGGCGCTTGGCGCTCCTAAGACGATCAATAGGGGTCTAACACTTAGACATTTTTTTTAAAGACAAAATTCAACAATAAATGTTGAAAATATAAGTTTTTTTTTATATTAATTTTATTATACAACATTCTATATTTTTTAAAATTTATTATCTTTCTTTTAATTTATACGTATATTATTAACTAAGTATTTAATAAATAAAATAACTTATATAACTAAATATATATATATTTAAGAACTTATATAACTAAATATATATATATATATATATATATATATATGAAGATGTACACATAAATCCACCTAGACGACTAGCCATTCTGCGGGGCGGTTTTTCACCTCCAAGCACCTAAGTGGACTAGGCGGCCACCATTTTGAACAGTGATTACAAGCAATAATTAAAAGATTCTTAACACTTCCCCTCAAGTTGGAGAATGAATGTTATGAAGTCCCAACTTGCCACTTAATGAAACGAACTTAGTTTTTCCCAAAGCCTTAGTGAAGATGTTTGCCAATTGAACACGTGACCGAATGAAAGAGGGTGAAATGATTTTGGCTTGAAGCTGTTCCCTTAGAATGTGACAATCAACTTCAATATGCTTTGTACGCTCATGAAAGATAGGATTAGCTGCTATATGTAGAGCTGCTTGATTATTGCAAAAGAGCATAGCAGGTTGATTGAGAGGAACATGTAGATCCTTTCAAGACATATCGTAACCAAGTAATTTCCAAGCATGTAGTTGTCATGGCATGATATTCTACTTCAGTAGTTGATTTTGCAACATGTGAATATTTCTTGGATTTCCAAGAGATGAGGGACTTTCCAAAAAATACACAGTAACCTGTAGTTGACTTACTGGTAGTAGGACAACCAATATGATCTGAGTCACAATAGACACTCAATGAAAGAGTGTTGTAGGCTGGAAAGAAAAATCTTTGGCCAAGAGTGCCTTTGATGTACCTCAAGACGCGAAGGGCAGCTTCCCAATGTGGTTTTCTAGGTTGGTGCAAAAACTGATCAAAGATTGTACTGAATATACAATATCAGGCCTTATCACGATGAGAAATTAAACGACCCACTAACCTCCTGTATCCAGTTGTATCATGAAGTCGTTCACCATTCGTTGAAGTGAGCTTTAAATGTTGTTCCATATGGAAGGTATCAGGTTGTGCCCCAAGGAGGTCGAAATCTTGTAAAATATCTAGTGCATATTTTTGTTGTGATATAAAGATTCCTTTCTGGGAATGAGAGAATTCAATGCCCAAAAAATATTTTAAATCTCCAAGATCCTTGATACGAAAGTGTTTGAGGAGATAAGCTTTGAGAAGTGTCATCTCCTGTAAATCATTCCATGTAAGAAGGATATCATCGACATAGATTTGAACAACAGCAAGGGAGGAACCGTTGGCTTTGGTGAAGAGTGAGTAATCAGCAATCAACTGGCATCAGCCGGCTCGTTGAATGGCAGCAGAAAGGGTGGAGAACCAAGTACGGGAAGCCTGTTTGAGACCATACAATGATTTGTGTAGCCAACATACAAGATTCTTCCCCTGTTGGTGAAGACCAGGTGGCAGATCCATGTACACTTGTCGTGGAGGAAGGCATTCTAAACATCGAGTTGATGAATGAACGAACCACGTGCAAAATCCACAGTAAAGAGGCAGCGGAGAGTAGTGAGCTGAGTAGTGAGAAAGAAAGTCACAAAATAGTTAACACCTTCAATCTGTCAAGCAATAATTAAAAGATTCTTAATTACAAGTAACAATTAAAGGATTCTTAACATCATGGCATCTGGGTTGCTTCACATCCAACCCAAATTTCCTCCATACAAATCAAACATGTCACTTCCACTTCCACTTTCCTCCTCTCCAACCTCTTAATCAAAAACTCAGTTGCCGGAACTAATTCCAGCTCATCCTCATCTAAGTCCATGTAAGTGCCCATGTTCCCAGAATAAACAGAAACTTCTACGCTAAATGTCATATGAAAGACCTCTCTACCTATAAAATAACTTTCATTATTAGCCTCTGCCCATGTGTATAGCCTCTGCCCATGTGTATATCTTGTACATTATTGTATCAACGATGGATGGGTGGGCTCGCAGAGGGACATGAAGGCTGGAAAGGCATGCCGGAAATGACACCCCTCATATCATCCCAGGGGTCATATTTGAAAGAATTCATGTACCATTATTGAATTGAACTTAGATGCAGAAAGAAAGTATATCAATGGAAAATGTAAGAGTCAAACAGGAGAAGGAAAAAGTGAGAGAGTTTTGAGAATAAGCTTGGTATTTTTCATGATGTAAAATATCTCAATACAAGAGAGACTCTCATACACCTTTAGTTGATTAGAATGCCTATTTATACTATTCACTTAGCAACCAATACAATGACTAAAATGACTAATATAAGAGAGTGTCAAGATTCTTGTAGAAAAGGTGGAAGCATTGTGGTATTAGATTTGCTGAGACCCGATCCCAACTCGCTCGACGACGCCGTGTTGCTCCTGGTCCTAGACCTCATCAGTAACTCAATCTCAGCTTGGTTTCTTTTGGTGGGTATAAGCTAGCACTTTCCGATCCGCGTTCGGATTTTGGAGAGTGCTACTTGGTGGAGCAAGATCGACTGTGGCTGCTGTTGGGAGCTCCGAATCGATACCCTGATCGTGTCCTTGGGTGAACGTGGGAGGATTGACGCCGGTGATTTGTTTCTATGGTATGTCGTCGTGGTGTGTTTGACCTGTTACGACCGGTGTTCTGGTATTGAGGATTAACGCCGTCGTTTGTACGGACCTCACGGCACTCAAACACGCCCTCATTGCATTGTGAAGGATTGAAGCCGTCGTCTTCTCGTGGGTTCTGTCACCAATTCACAGGGCCTTCGTTTTGCTGTGTTTGACGCCGGTTCTGTTTTGTTTTACTGATCTGTTTTGTTCAGCTCAAGGATCTGTTTTGTTCTGAGATATCTTTCTTTGTTTGTTTGGATTTGTTCTGTGTGTGTTGTTTGCCTGTCTGGTCCCAAATGTTCAGATATATCTGATGGCAAGCTCTTTGAACCCTCAAGTTTCTGTGGCTGCGTCCTGTGAGCAGGTTGCTCTAGTGAGTGGTGGTGGCTGCCTCTCTGGGGATGGCTATCCCTTGGAGTCTTCGGTTGTTGTAGTCGGTGTGCCGGATGTAGTTAGTGTTGGTGGTGATGTTGTTGGGCTCAAGGAGCCTGTGTTGTTTGGGAAGTCTGGTCTTGGGTTCTTGCATACTGATGCTGTTTTGTTGAGCCCTGGTTCTGGTCGGTCTAGTCATACGAATGTCGTTGTCAGGGACCAAGATGTTGCTCCAACTGTGGGGGCACGGACTTCGTATGCCAAGGTTGTTGGTGGATTTGGGGGCCCCCGCTTGGGTGCCCCAGTCCTCAAATTCTGTCAGCCTAAAATTATTGCGGGTCGTAAGGTTGTTTGTCCTCCTCCTGAGGCAACTGGGCTTGCAGCCTTAGAATGGAAGCATTCGTTGGTGGTTTATTTCGTGGATAAATCTCTCCCATTTAGTGCTGTTAATACTTTAGCAAGGAAAATTTGGGCTAACCGTGGTTTGGTGGATGTCCTTGCTAATGGGAATGGGTTTTTCTTTTTCAAGTTCTCGGATGATCTATCTTACTCTCAAATTTTTGAAGATGGGCCTTGGCACATGGCGGGTCGCTCCCTATTCCTTTCCCGTTGGAAGCCCGGAATGATTTTGTCCAAGAATGCTCACTCCAAGGTTCCTTTGTGGGTGAGATTTTTTAACGTTCCTTTGGAATATTGGTGCCCTGAGGGGTTTAGTCATATTGCTAGTGCTGTTGGTAAACCTTTGTTTGCAGATTCGATGACTGCTTCTCGTAAGCGCATATCTTTCATGCGTATTTGTGTGGAAGTGGATGCTTCAGACCCCCTTATTGATTCTTTGGATATCTTGTTGCCTCCGGAGGAGGATGGTGAGGATATGGGTGTAGTTGAAGTGAATGTGGAGTATGAAAATCGACCACGGGTGTGTGAGAAATGTCGTCTATTTGGTCATTTGGAGTCGACGTGCCCACGTAAGATTTTGCCTTCTATTTTGGATAATTGTGATTTGGTTGGTGGGTCTAAGGCCATGAGTGTGGTTGTTCCTGGCCCCATGCACTCTCAACTTTTTAGCCCTGTTTGTGTGGATTTGGAAGAGCATGTGGCTCTCTCCGTTTTGGATGATGGTGCCCAGTCCGTGTTTACTGATCCTAAGTTGGCTTCCCTTTTGCCTAAGGAGGGTAAGGCACGTTTTCCCTCGCCTACCTCCCTATGTACTAAGTTTACTAGGCCCAAACAGGGTTTGATTTCGAGTGTTTCTGCTAATGGCCATGTGGTTGAGGCTGAAATATCTCCTAATCGATTTCTCCCTCTGGTGTCTGAGGGTGATTCTTCTGACTCAGAGCATGTGGTACCGTTGCCTTTGATTTCTCGTAGGACGGGTAGCTCCAAGGCGATGGGAACTGTTGGGTTATCGAAGGGCCTGGGTTTGTTGAAAAAGAAAAAGACGAAGAAGAAATCAAACAAGCATGTGTCGTCACGTGATGGGGTTGAGGTTTCGAGGGAGGTTGGTGACGTTTTGGGTACTAGCATTGGAGGGAGGAGTGGCCCTCGGGATACCACTGTTTTCTCTTCTCATGATTAGCACAGCCTGTTGGAATGTGAGAGGTCTCAATGACCGGTCTCGCCAATTGGAAGTGAAGAATTTCATTCTCGCCAATCGTTTGTGCTTGGTGGGCTTGACGAAAACTAAGGTTAGATGTATTAATAGCTCTCGAATTAAATCTGTTGTTTTTAATAATTGGGAGTCCACTGACAATTTTTGCAGCCATCCTTACGGTCGTATTTGGGTGGGGTGGGATCCCTTGGTTGTTTCTCTATGCATTTTAGGTGAATCTCCACAATTTATTCATGCTCGTGTTTCTATTGTGGGTTCTGGTCACTGTTTTTTCATCACCTTTATTTATGCCTCTAATGGTGAGATTGAAAGGAGGGCTTTGTGGCACGATTTGGAATTGTTGAGTCTCTCTGTTGGTTCTGTGCCGTGGGCTTTATTAGGGGACTTCAATGCCTGTAGATTACAAGTGAAGGTGAAGGTGGGAATTTGTTGTGGGATAGCTCTATGCGGGATTTTGGTTGTTGTATTCATAATTGTCGCCTTGATGACTTACGGTTCTCGGGGCGCTTCCTCACCTGGCATAATAATCAACTGACTGTTAGTAGGATTGCTAGGAAATTGGATCGGGTCCTGGTAAATGAGGAGTGGCTCTCTTGCTTTCCTTCTTCTTTTGCTTCCTTCTTATCGCCGGGTTCCTCTGATCATTGTCCCGCTCTCCTGAAGCTGGATGTGGGCCGGTATTCTGGTAATCACCCCTTTAAGTTTTTTAACTTCTATGCTGACCATGATGAGTTTATGCCCATTGTGCAACGAGCTTTTAGTATGCATCTAGTTGGCACTTCTCAGTTCCAACTTGCTTGTAGACTTAAAATTGTGCGGGAGGCTCTGAAAGGGCTTAATCGTAGACCCATGGCTGATGTGTCAGTGACTGTCAAGGAGACTAAACTGGCCTTGGATCGTTGTCAGATATGTCTTTCTAGTAACCCTTTGGATAGGTCTCTCCTCTCCTTGGAGCGCGACTTATTGAAGAAGTACAACGACTGTTTATTAGCTGAGGATAGTTTTTTGAGGCAGAAGTCTCGCCTTAAGTGGTTGGATAAGGGTGATAGCAATTCAGCGTATTTTCATAAGGTGATTAAGAAAAGGCTCAACAGAAATCGGATTTTGTCTATTGTTCGTGAGGATGGCTCTGTCACTGTGGAGCCGGATGAGTTAAAGGATGAGGCTGTTAGGTACTTTCAGGGGTTGTTTGGTACTGTGGGTGACGTGCAGGGTCTGGATTTTGATGGTCTCCTCTCTAATGTGTTGTCTCCTGCCCAGTGTGCTAGTTTGGCTGCTTCGGTAACTCCCTCTGAAATTGAGAAGGTGTGTTTCAGTTTAAAGGCTGAAAAGGCCCCTGGACCGGGATGGTTTCAATGCGCTGTTTTTTCGGCGTGCTTGGACTGTGGTGGGTTCACATGTTATTCGTGCAGTGTCTGAGTTTTTTTGCTCCTCTCAATTGCTGGGGGAAACTAATTCTACGATTCTTGCGTTAATTCCGAAGGTTGCTAACCCTACTCACATGAGGGACTTTCGTCCAATTTCTTGCTACAACACGATTTACAAAATTATCACGAAAATCATTGCTAATCGGATTAAGCTTGTTCTCCCTTCCCTTATTGGTCATAATCAGTCGGCATTTTTTTGTGGCAGACACATTGGTGATAATATTTTGTTAGTGCAAGAGCTCCTTAGAGGTTACCATCTCAACTCTGGGAGCCCTAGATGTGCTGTTAAGGTGGACATCCTCAAAGCTTATGATTTGGTCTCTTGGGATTTCCTCCTTAATACCCTTATTGCCTTCAAATTTCCCCCTCTGGTTGTTGGTTGGATTAGAGCCTGTATTTCCACTGCTCATTTCTCTGTTGCTGTTAATGGCGAGTTAGCTGGGTTTTTCCCTAGTGCCAGGGGCCTTAGGCAGGGGGATCCCATGTCTCCTTACCTTTTCGTCCTGGTTATGGAGGTTTTTTCTCGTATTATGCATCATCGTATTGCCGCTTCTCCCTACTTCAGATACCACTGGCGGTGTGATAAGGTTAGGCTTTCTCATCTTGCCTTTGCTGATGATTTGTTTGTTTTCTCTCGGGGTGATGTGGAGTCTGTTGCCACTTTGAGACGGGCTTTGGATGATTTTGCTGGTGTGTCTGGTCTGAGGCCTAATCTCCAAAAGAGCTATATTTATGCCGCTGGTATGAGTATGACGAGTGCCTCTCATCTTCGTGAGTGTTTTGGTGTTCAGCTGGGTTCGTTACCTGTGAGGTATCTTGGTGTTCCCCTTATTACTTCCTGCTTGAGATCTAGAGATTGTGTGGCTCTTATTGAAAGGGTGGAGAACCGTATTCGTGGTTGGGAACATCGTGCTTTATCCTTTGCTGGCAGGTTGCTCCTCACTCAGTCTGTTCTTAGTAGCACTATTGTTTTCTGGGCTTCCCATCTTTTTCTCCCTAAGCAGGTATGTCATGAGATTGAGCGTATTTTTCGCCGGTTCCTCTGGTCTGGGTAGGTTACTGGTTCCTATCATGCCAAAGTTGCTTGGAATTTGGTGTGTAGGCCAAAGAATGAGGAAGGTTTGGGTATTCGCAGTTTATCCCTCTGGAATGTCGCTCTAATGGCAAGATTCATCTGGTCTCTCTTTGCTCCAGAAGGTATTAATCTTTGGGCCAATTGGGTTAAAGTGTATTATATCCGTGATAGCAGCTTTTGGGGGGTTAAGACCCCTTCTATTTGTTCTTGGAATTGGAAAGGGCTGCTGAGGATTAGGGACTTGGTGAAACCTTTCATCGAGGCCAAAGTTGGTAACGGTGATGATGTTTTTTTATGGTACGATAATTGGAGTCATCTGGGTTACCTCCTGGATCTTTTTGGGGGATCTATTGCGCAAAGTTCTGGTATCCATTTGAAGGCCCGTCTTTCTTCGGTCCTTGTTGATGGTCAGTGGGTGTGGCCTTTTTCGACTGATCCTAGTTTTAGACTAATTCAACTTGCTAGTCGAGCTTGCCAGGTGAGGTCTGATATGACTGATACTTTTAAGTGGAACGCTGCTGCGAACGCTAAATTTTCCTCGGCTTCTCTATGGAACAAAATCAGGAGGGAGTATCCTGCTTACCCTTGGTCTGAGTTGGTTTGGTTCTCTGGCGCTATTCCTCGTACTTGCTTTGTTCTTTGGCTGGCTATCCAAACCCGCCTTGCTACTTTGGACCGTGTTGGTAGCTTCTCTAATCAAAGTAACCTTACGTGTCCTTTGTGACAGGGAAGGGGAGTCGCATGAACATTTGTTTTTTAATTGTCCTTATAGTTCTTGTATTTGGATGAGAATTTTGTCGATTACTGAGTCTGGTTGGTCTTCTTCTCATTGGCCGAATTCTGTTTTTTCTGCTATTGAGCATTGGCGTGGGAAAATGATGGCTCAGGTTGCTAAGCGTCTTGCCTTGGCTGTGACTGTCTACCACATTTGGCAGGAGCGAAATAATCGGATTTTCAGCAACACCAGGAATCCTCCTGATGTGATCTTTAATGTTATCGTTGTCATGATTCGTAGTAAGCTTTGTACTCTTAACTTTAGGCATAATTCTTCCAATATCCGTACTGCTAGGAATTGAAATGTTGTTATTTCGTAGGTACTTTTAGTTTGGTGTGTTCTCCTACGGGAGGTGTGTTGAGCTCTTGTGTGTTGTTTTTTGTGCCTTGCGCATTGTGTTGGGTTTTTGCCCTTTAATATATTTTGAATTAACAAAAAAAAAATGACTAATATAATATTGATAACAATATTGGAGCTTCACTGTGGCCTCATTGATGCTCCAGTTTTCCTCGATTTCGCCGTCTTCCAAAACCCGAGGTGGCTGATGTCGTCTGATTGCGGCCTTGATGTAGATCAAGAAATGGGTGCTTGGAACGTGTCTTCGAATTCATCAATGCCTTCCACACATGCGTCGCAGTAAGGCTCACCCACCAGTACTATTTCCATGCCTTCACTACCCATTGAAAATTGGAACTTATGTATGAACATTCTTCTATGTGCCAAATTTATAATTGAAATCGAATATGAGAATGGATTGAATATGCATTTATTGAAACCTTCCTAAATTATGTGTATTGCTGCCTTGCGTGTTTGATTACAGAATTATGAATGGTATTGTATCATGATCTAGTATTGACACTTTCTAGCTAGATGAACTCAATGTAACATGTAATAATAATCATCCTTTCATTTTATGGGCAAAAAATAAAAAAGGAAGTCGAACTCATCTTTCCCTTTTTTGTTTTCTTAATGTGTTTTAATTAAGACGTACTATTGTTGTTTGAATGAAAAAATCGTCATTCATCTATAGTTTTCCTTCTTCTATGAATTAGCCAAGGAGGCGTACGTGATTCATCAACGCGGCACCATGCGTTTTTATTAGTTCTTTTTTTGATCTGCCATTACTCTTCAATATTAAAAAGTCAGCAAGGGCCGTTTGGGACGCACAAGTTGAATTGTGATGGGTCCAGCTGGATGGCAGCTTAGCTACGAGTAAAGGAAGTTGTGGCTGGTTCTTCGGGATGTACATTAGGGCTGTTTCGTGTTAGGAGGTGGAGACTGGAGAGGGAGGTCTGCCGTGCTCCACAAGTCTTCAGGTTGAAACCTTGGCTGTTAGCTAGGATGGCCTTGGAAGCGTGTTTGCAAGCCGGTATTGGGCGACTAGAAGTTGAGACGGACTCCCAGGTGTTGACATCGTCATTGAGCCAAGGGAGGACGATTGAGATATCCATTGATTGCATTGTGGCTGATATTTTTGTTTTGATTTCTAGCTTTGAGTCTATATATTAGTTTCAAGTTTATACCGCCTACGTACTTATAATAAGGCTGCGCATGCTATGGCCTCGTTTTTTAAGCATCGAGAGATCGCTGGGTGGTCTCGGAACCTGGCTGGTTATTAATTTGATACCCTGATGATCCAAACTCCTTTTTTTTTTTTTTTCTTTTTTTCTTTCTTCCTTAAAATGTAAACATGAATTATAATGAAATAGAAATGCTTACATCTAAGGGTACAGTCTAGCTCCAAACCCTCCTAATTAATATTGAATTATGAGGAATTTTTTTAAAATAGAGTCATATTAGACCCACTAAAATGAGATTTTAGTTAATGAGAAGAGATCCAATGATAATGGAAAGACATCCACTGTGTTTTAATCATTAATATTGAACACGTGAACCCCTCATGCAGCTCCGATCGCCTTAGTACGTCCAGCTCTCCAGAGATCGAGATCGAAGACATCAGCCTCAATTGCGCAAGCGCCGCATGCGATTGAAGAACATGCAATGCTTCACAATCAGGTAAGCCTCTCAAACTAACCTCTAGCTCAATTGATTGTGAATTAGGACTAGCCTGTGATTAGATTTAGGGTTTCTGTGTTTGATTGTAATATTTAGAATTTTTGCTATTTGTGTTGTTTTACATCTCATTTTAAACAAATTTATCTCTTCATTTCAATTTAAGAAATTTTTAATATACATATGTTATTTAGTGGAATCCATTCATATCTTATTTTTTGCTATTTGTGCTATTTGACCACGTAAAATGATGCGTTGGTGTGTGTGAATGGGTTGATGCTTAACAAAATAATTTCTCTTAATAAATTGTCTTATAATGAATGAGTGGGTTGATGGATCACAAAAAAAATAGTTGGGCTAATGTGTGTAAGGATATGTAAGCTAATGTGTCTAATAGGCTAATAAAATAGGATTAAATTTTTTGGATTGACTAAATTATTGAATTGGTGTGATAATTTCAAATTGGGCTGAAATTTTCGGATGGGCTGAAGCCCACCCTAGCCCATGCATTAGCCCGTGCCTGTATGTGATGAATAAGAACGATTTTCAATCTTATAATTAAATATGTATCCAGCTTAACTTTTCTTGTCCACTCCAAAATAATCCATGTATCGCGCTCTAATTCCCGACCACATGCGTGATGCATGCAACATCTCTTTTTTGTTTTGAATGACATTTTATCTTCCAGCTTGCTAGAAGTCTATAGTGTATGCGTATATATACTATATGGTTACCTATCTCTTTCTTAATTACCCTCTGTCATCACTAGTTTGTCCATCTCGTTCGCTAGCTGCTGGCGGCCTTGTGGTACTGATACTGGATATTTTAATTAGTCCCTAGAGAGAGAGAGAGAGAGAGAGAGAGAGAGAGAGAGAGAGAGAGAGAGAGAGAGAGAGAGAGAGAGAGAGAGATGGGAACGGTGGCTCCAAACTTGAAGGAAGATGATGCATGGGATGACCATAATAAGGAAAATGGTGTTATTGCCAATCATCCAAAACCAAAACAGCTTGATGCCGGTGCTTTGTTCGTTCTCAAATCTCAAGGTACGTATATATTATAAGGTTGATTTAGGTAAGTTGTTTTGATCGTACCCTTTCTAAATTCTTCGTATAATTATTTCAATGTGTTTATCGGATGTTTCCTCGGTTTATTTCAAGAGGTGTACAATGAGCTGACCTGACTGAGAGTTCGGCCCACAACTTCTTTCTTCAATTGAAAAGGAAAAGTTAAAACAAATATAGTTTCATATTCAATTATTTAGTGCAAACTTTCAAAGCAGGTCCCGTAGCTCAGTTGGTTAGAGCGTTGGTCTTATGAGCCGAAGGTCGCGGGTTCGAGCCCCGCCGGGACCATTTCTGCTTTGATCATTTGCTTAATGTTTGTTTTTGTTTTTTTAGGCGACGTGGTTATTGTCAATCTAAAGACCGTCATACAGCTTCATTTTATGCGTGATCGCATGTCCACCATAATTTCGACAAATTTGGAATTATTAATTGCTTACTTGGTTTGTTTTGTTAGGCCTTGTTATTGCCACTCTAAAAACCATCTTATAACTTTAATGTTATGTGATTGCATGTCCACCATATTTTCGACAAATTTGTAATTATTTATTGCTTATTTATAGTTTCATCAGCTTTATGCATCTTGTTTTATTAGGCGTTGTTATTCTGAAAATCATCTTACAACATAATTTTATGCGATTCAGTGTTCACCATATTTTTTGACAATTTTGGAATACTTTATTGCTTATTTATAGTTTTATTAGTATCATGCATCGATTTATGTTATACATTAATTATTTTTATTAGAAGGATTTCATTAATTAAAGATGAGAGAATAAAATACAGTGATTGAGTGCACCACAAGAGATACATTGAAACGTTCTTTATAAAACCCAGCTAGAATACGATGAGGGAAAAAGAATATCCCCTAAAAAAAATACAAAACAAAACAGTAAGCATTTACTCCTCAAAATCCCTCTCCAAAAGCGGCAATAGTTATGGAGGAAACATAGGCCCCATCCAGTTCTCTCTTGGGTGCGTCGACCTTTTTGGACAAGACTATGAGCCACATAATTCACAATTTGAGACACAAACAAGATGCTCCAATGGGATCTGAATTGCCTCCATAAGAGCCACCACTTCTCGAGCTAACAAACCAACCGAGGTCCACAAATTTTGAGCCGATTTAATAGTACTGACCACTTCCGTGGAATCTATCCTAACCAATTCCCCATGTACACCCACCCATTGTAGTTTAACAAGTTGCGCTTCACTGCTTTAATCTCACTGGCAATTGACTGACAGGTAGGTCGGGACCCGAGAAACCAGCTAGTACAATCCCTACCGAGTCCCTCAAAACCCCTCACACCCCTCATTGTAGATTATCTTTACAATATAGTATATATATTGGATGCTATATATTAACTGATTTCACTTGATTAATGAAATTATAATCTTTTGAGCATAAATATTTACACATATATATATATATATATTAAGTAAATTATTGGAGTAAATTATTTAGTAAATCATTTGTATATTATATTATATAATTGCAATTGAATTTTTCTATAAAATCAAGAATAAAATCTGTTTTGTCTGTAGTAGAATCGTAGGGTATAGAAAGTTTTTTTTGGAGGAAGGAGGAGACGAGGTGGTGGTGGAAAAACGTACGACTTAGGGTTTAGGGTTTAATTCTTGAATTTTGGGAAAAAAAATTTCAAGAATTAAACCCTAAACCCTAAGCAATTAATCAAATTATTTAATATTTGATGATAAAGATGATTCAGATTTAAAGTTTAAAAGAACTTTTGAAGAATTATTGCTCTTAATTATCTTACTTTAAATTGGATTAGATACTCACATTACTCCTTAAAATGATCAAGTGAAAAAAAAATTATAAATAGGAGTAATGTTTTCATAATTAGAAAGGAAACAAAACTACTAAATAATGATCAAAAGTTCTAAATAGGGTATTTGAGTAATTATTATATGTTATGGACTAAAAAGTTTAAAAATTATGGTTAGTGGGTTTTGAATAAACATTAATGTTGTTAAGGACTAATCAATAGATATCCCTTATATTTATTAATAAAATTCACTTATACGGTCGATTTTTTTTTTTTTTTACACTTAACATGTAAGTTTGGCCCATCTAAATAATGTATTCAGAAGCTGTCCCTGATTGCATATTTGCATATATGTGGTTGGCATGCATGTGTTTCCAGGTCCTGGATGGGGCAAGTATTTTGTTGGCCCTCTGCAATTTTGGATATGCTATATGGTGCTGTTATTGGCAATTGCTTGCACTCTACTTGGAGGCCAAAGCCTTAAGGTCAGTGCATGCATGCATGACATCAATTTGTAAATAACCATACATATAGTACGTACAAAACTTATTCGCTAGGCATTCACAACCCGCGCGCCGTCTGATATAGAGATCCACAATTACAACACGTACTAACGACTAAATATATTTATCTATATTGTGACAGTCTAATAATTAATTGTACGCATGTGTATCTTATCCCCCAACGAGTTATGAAGCTCCTGATCGATCACTGTCTCTTTATTAATGTTATTTTGTTTCTTTAATTTGCATTTCATTTACTTGCTCCTCAAGCCAGATGGGACAATGAAGCTGTACCAATTTTTTACCATGTTTGGAGGTGCTACACTGGTTTTGGCTCAAATGCCATCCTTCCACTCCTTAAGCCACATCAACCTTGTCTCTCTTATCCTTTGCCTTGCCTTCGGCGCTTGTGTCACAGCTGGTTCCATACACGTTGGTACTAATAGTTAATAAGTTGATCAAGGAATTAACATGATTGAATACACTATAGACGTGAAATGCTAGCACAACTTTTTTTCGTTAAAAAGGATATGTGTTAGTACATTAATTCTCAAGTTAAAACAATAAAATTATGCTAAGATTCACAGTATCTATTTTTTTTTTCTTTTTTCTTGTAGAATCATAAATTACCGAAAAATTGTGCAGCTGCCACGTGACCTATAATCTCGTAATGTCTAAGTTATCCCTGGTATTGAGATTAACGGCTCAAAAACATGCACCTACACATTAGATAATATATTTCTAGCCAAATATATTATTTAATCGGGTTAAGCCTCAATAATGTTAATATTCTCTCCGAGAATTAATTATCGTTATTCTTAATAATGTGCAATTAATATTAATATTAAATTACAATAATTATCATCATAATGAGAAATAATTAAAATTATTACATAATATATTTAATAAAAATATATTATTTATTAATTACAAAATCAACCGACCAATCAGAACACTCCGTGACTCCCAAGGATTCTCTATAAATAGAGATGATCATTTCACTTTCAAAGAGAATTCGATTTAACGCTACTTAATCTCTTGAGATTTCTCTTTCAAAACTGACTTAAGCATTGGAGCATTCTTGACCGAACAACCTCCGGGGTCTCGATCTTGAACGAACGATAGCTTACTGTTTGCTGTTTATAAGGATCTAGGAGAAATTTGAGAGTACAAACGAATTCTGCTTAAACAATTGGTGCTTTCATTGAGAGCTGATTGAGAAATATTCAAGAAGAGCTCTCACGATCGTTCATCGTTCTTCAACGTTGTTTATCGTTTTTCTGAATTTTTTCATCGTTCATCTTACTTCGCCCGTCGTTCATCGACGTTGTTCGAAGATCTAGAACGTTGTTTCTCGTTTAACAAAAACTCTCTGTTCAATTCTCGCATTTCAACATGGCTAGGGTTCGTCGATCCGTTCGATCAGCTGAAGATGGTGTTTCAGCTTCAACAACACAGACAAGAAATGGAGCTCACATAGAGACGCCGGAGGTGCGCCCAATTCGCCCCCGAAATGTGTCCATCGAAGCTCCTGTGGAGACGCAGGGGCAGATTCCAACTTTCAGCTTCACTACCTTTCCCTCACCAACAACTCAAGTGATTGCGCTAAGGGAAGAAACTTCAGCCTTACAACAAGAAAGCGACCAATTGATGATTGGAGGAGCAACAAGGCAGAATCAGTCCCATGCAAATGTGGATCTTCAGGATTTTCTGGATGGATGCCATGTCAGGACCCGTCCCAAATATCGCCTCGATACCCGGGACGAACTCTGCTCCCGTCTGACAATCACACTTAAAGTACCAAAATAACCTCAATACCACAATAAGCATAACTATCAGACGAAGGAGTAAATATATATATACAACTGTAAGTCAGAGCATAGTTCTACAAAATGGGCACAAAAATCCTACAATGCTAGTCTCGCAACGGAAGAACGTCGTAAGCTCTATGCCTCGATATCTGCTTCAACGTTCACCCCAGCGCTATCACCACGGCCTGGAGAGAAAATTTAAAACAAAAAATGTGAGTGGACTAAAGAAAATAAAAGTGTCAAAAACAATTTACCATTATATCAAAGTTAAGGAAAAATAATAATAATTGTTCCCTCCGTTTTAAAAACAGGCATGCCCAACTAAGTATTAGAAAATCATAACATGAAACATCATAAGAAACAGAAACACTATAAAACGGATATAGAAATCATAGTATGTGCATCATAAAACCATATCATAACTATGAACGTCAAACCATCATTTTCCGATCAAACCTGCTGGACCTATCTGAGTCTTTAAACTCAACCAGGCCTCTATAATATCCGAGTCATTAAACTCCCGAGTCTTTAAACTCAATAGGCCTACGGGGGTAATGTCATAAAAGTCCGAATCTTTAAACTCCCGAGTCTTTAAACTCAATCCGGGCCCGTCCCCCGTCAATCAATATCCAGGTCTTTAAACCCATATCCAGATCCAGAAAATCCAATCCAAATTCATTGTACAACCATTTCTAGATCCATAGCCAAACTCGAATTCGAAATCCCCGGCTCGAAGCCCATCCGGCGTTCAGAACCGTCATTGCGAACCCAAATCCGGAAATCTACTTTTTAATCCAAAACCCACGTTTAATCACAAATTATGTTTCACAATCCGTTTATCATCATCAGAAAACAGTTATAGCTTGAAATCCCCAAATATGGTATCAAAATCCAAAAACCAGCTTTTCTCGAAAAACGTGCAAACACATCAATCACATATATTCATCATTAGAAAGCATAAATACATATTTAGTATCATAAAACATCCTAAAGAAAGAGTCCACTCACAAATCAGAACGAGTCAATCGCGCTCCGTGCGCTCCTCGACCGTCTCAGGTGTCTCCCGTCCTATCAATATGCACCAAATAGGGTCACAAATACATCAAGGATACTAACCCTAATTTCCCCAATTTTTCGGGAATTTATTAATATTTTAATCCTAGACCCTAAACCGTCCGGATTCCCGAACCATCCCGTAACATCGTCCGATTCACCCGAAAACCACACCAATGACTTCCTTAGGACATTTAGAACCAAAACCATGTTGAAAGCTTAGCCGGAATCCTCCCCACGCGCCTCCACGCCCAGACCAAAGTGGCTGCGCATGGGCCTCACGTGCCTGCTACAGTGTTTCTCCTTCCTCGAGTCACCCGGTTCAACACAGTTGAACCGGCGTGACCGGCTCTCCTCCGTTCCTCCACCGTTTCAGTCCAAACCAATCCCAAGAGCTTCGTCCCATCCTAAGCAATCTAACCCAGTCCTAACATCGAAGAACCACGGCCTAAAACCCACCGTTCACGGCCTCGAAACAGACGGCCCGTGGCCCCTGTTTTGGCCGCTGGCCGCCCAGGTCCTCCCCCGGCACGGCACCACAACCAAACGACTCCTGGGACCTCCAGGAGTCTCACCCTGGCCTCCAAATCCCTCGACTCTAAGCCCAACTCCACGACTTTCGAATTGAAATTCACGGGAAAAAGAGGAAAGAAACTTACCCTTCGATTCCGTCTCCGCCGTGTGCACTACCGCGTACCACGGTGTTCGTTGGGTTCCCTGCAGCCACCTGAACCTCCCACAGTCTTGGTTTGAGCCACCACACGGCACAACCACCGCCACAGTCCTCTACCTCTCTGTTTTCCCCAAAAACCCAGCCGTCCACCGTTTAGCCTCCGTGCACGGTTGCAGCTCCAAAACACGATCAGTAGGTCACCCTCGTCTCTCTGTCACTCTCACTAGTCATCAACTCCCTCACCTTTGCACCGAATCGATCGAACACCCACGATTTCTTCCCCTCTGTTTCTCCGTGTTTCCAACGAGTGCACGGTTTGAAATCGTGCAAAGTGTGGCCGTGCACACACTCGATCGTCCTAGAACCATCCAGCCACCCACACGTGTCCAACATCCAATGGCTCAGCACAAAATATCCCTGCCACTTGCTCTTATCTGATTGGGCTGAGGAAAAAGACTAAAATACCCCTCATGTACAAATTACCATTTTACCCTCACACTTCTTAGACCCATAACTATTCCGTCCGACGTCCGATGACAGCGTGCCGCCTGTCGTTGTACTCAGGACATCGAGACCCATCTAACGGTCCTCGGTCTACGTGAAAATCACAAGTCCTTAAAAAAGTCAACATTTTCCACAATTAGTCAAAATTACGGTAACGCCCTTAATCTTCCGAACGTCATAACTTTTCCTCTGATTGTCCGAATCGAACCTGCCACCTGTCTACGGACTCGTGACGTCCTAAACTACGTCCCGGTCAATAGTCAACACTCATCCAACTGGTAAATCAAAAAGTCAACTTTTAACGCACTATTCACAAGGGCAAAATCGTCCTTTCATACAAATATTTACAAAATTACATTTATACCCTTCCTGAAGGTACGGGTTGTTACATGCCATGGTATCTCAAGGAGGAACCACCACCAACCTCCTCAGGACAACTTGGCTCAGCAAGTCGAAAATTTTTGCAACGCTCTTGGCGGAGAGAACAACTCAAGAACCTAAGAGACAATCCACCTCGCGTGGAAGGCAAGATGACGTTCCAAGGCGCCCGAGAAAGAAAACGGTCTGATGCCAAACAATATCACGGAACGCCTCGTTAAGTGACTTCGGAGAAGAAAGTCATACCCAAAAAGCAAAGAGCCCACAATGCCCAAGGCCATTAGTGCATGAGCAACTTGGAAAACAAGTGGTGGCAGCATCTTGTGCAAAATACTTGCATAGGAGCAGAAGGCAACACAAGGCTTCTCATAGAGCTCACGAACTACCTATCATAGTAAGGAAAGGGACGAGGTTTACTCACCCGCACGTTCTCATAAATCCAAAACTACCTATCATAGTAAGGGAAGGGACGAGGTGTACTCACCCGCACGATCTCATAAATCTAAATCCTTCGCTCATGCGAAGCATCAAAGCCTTCGCCCCCGTGAAGCGCCAAAGTGTAACGACCCGGAAATTCGAAAAAGGAAAATTTGGAAAATTTGAAGAAAATGACGATTTTGCCCTTGAAATTGGGTGAACTGTTGAATTTTGGTTCAAGACGTCAAACGAACTTTGACTGATGACTGTGACGTGGTTCAGGACGTCACGAGTTCATAGATAGGTGGCAAGTCCGATTCCGACGTTCGAGGAAAAAGTTATGACGTTCGGAAGTTCAAGGGTAATTTGGTAATTTGGTTAAAAAGAGAAATTTGTTGACTTTTCAAACGATATGAACTTTTCAAGTAATTCGAAGACCGTTGGGTAGGTCTCGAGACGTTGAGTCTGTAGATAGGCGGCACACGTTAATTGGAGTTCGGACGACAAAGTTACGGGCATAGGAGTGTGAAGGGCATTTTGGTAATTTATTAAAGCAGGGCAAATTGGTAATTTGGATTGGGCGGTTGAATGGCTGATTCAGCCATACCTAAATTTATTCAGTGACATCTGTCACTTGATTATGCCAATTAGTGGCACTAATTAGCAGGAGGTGGAGTGTGCACCATGTGTATGTGAGTAATGTTATAAAACAGAGCAGAATGATTGATCACGAGTCCACCGCCCAACCGTTTGAATCACTGGATAATTAGATTGACTGGGAGGAGATTAGAGTGACAGAAAGGAGGGAAACAGGAAAAAAACCAGAGAGGAACAGTTGTTGTAAAACCCGAAATCCAACTATCGATATTGAATGTGATCAATAGTCGAATTTGCAATTGTGGATGTTTATGACTGCAAGTGAGATTAGATTTAGCTCTCTGGAACCCAGACGACTCAAATGACTTAAAAAAACAAAGGGAAATGAGGTCATTTTGGCCGTGAACGGAATACCCCGACTCCTCAAAAATTCGAAGGTTGGGTGTGTAGTTGGAGGAGTTGGACGATACAATTGAGATCGAAAACAAGTTTATGATAGTCCTACGAAGCTTTTAGCTGGATTAGTTGAAGAAAAAAAATGGAAATTGATGAACTTTGATGAATGCACAGTGCTCGGATGTTCTTCGAAAAATCGAGTTCGAATTGACGGATTGAGGTAAGTTATAATGTAATTGAGGTTACAGAACTATAATTAGATTCATAATGATGCTATTGGCTGAATCAATTGAAGAATCGACTGGAAATTGACAGGATTGAATCGGGTCAAACACGTGGGTTAACAAACCCGTATTACCGAAGTCGGGTGAGAACGATGAATAGTGCATGCACTGTAGTAGCGCGTGGATTTCACGAGTAGCCACTCACGGCGGCGCGTGGGGCGCATGAGACCAAATCTCGAGGTGAGTTCAACATGAAACTTGCTCCCTTTAATGTAACGAACATTTATGCACTAGTTTCGAGGAAATCGGATATCGTTTCGATAGTGTTAAGAGTATCCGAAGTTTTTGTATACGTTTAAAATACGTATTTAAGTTCTGAAAAAATTGGGGAAAATTATATGAGGTATATTGAAGTGTTAGTGACCCTCGATATTAATTTTGGACAGGGACTGTGATTTCTAAAATTTACGGAACAACGTGCAGCTCGGAAACGAGCCGTTTGGACTGTGTGTGAGTTGACTTTGCTTTCTAAATTTTAATGCATGCATAATTGTTTTCTATGCTTTCCATCTAATATTTCTATGCTTATGATTATGGTACTTACGATTTCCGTATTTACATGCATTTCGATATACAATACGTAATTCCACGTATTTCGAGAATACGATTTATGTTATACTTTGATGATGGTTGATGGATGATCTTATATGGTTTACACATATCATGTTTTGTTAATGATTTGATAATGTGACATTGGATTTGCATGTGAATTCGGGCACGAGACCCATTTCGATAAAAGATGATTTCAGATTTGGTTTTGGAATTTGGATTACGATGGATTCTGGATTTTCTATGAATTACACATGGTTTTGGGTTTAAAGACCCGGTACTATTGCTGTATCTGGTTTTGGGTTTAAAGACTCGGTTGATTGATGACGGGGGAGGACCCTTGATTGATATGTTTTGAGTTAAAAGACTCAGTTACTGTGATATCCCCCGGGGCCTATTGATTGTGTTTTGAGTTTAAAGACGAAGGCCTGATATATGTGAGTTTAAAGACTCGGTGATTGAGATCCAGCAAATTGATTGACTTGTGATTTACTGTTGATTTCCAATGTTTTCGGATGCGTTGGGCAATGGCCCGGTTTATATGGTTTTATGGATTTTGGGCTATGTTCTCGTACTTAGATTTTGATTCATGGTTTTGGGCTGAGGCCCCGTATTTATGGTTCCGGGCTAAGGCCCGGGAATTGAGGAAAGGCAATGAGTTCAGTTTTCTTTAATGATTTGAATAACTTGAATATATAATGGTTTTATGACAGGGATTTTGATATGCATGCATTGGTTTTTTAAACGGAGGGTATAAATGTGTCTTTCTGATAAACTGTTTTATAAACTGATTTATTTTTGTCCACTCACACCTTTTATGTTTTATTGACCCTCGAGGTCGTGGCGCGATGATCGAGGCTGATTGGGAGGTGGAGGCATGAGTGGGCACATGTATGGTTATCCCTTGTTTGTCTAGTGCTGAGGGTAATTTAGGAACTTCATTTGACTTGCCAGACGGGAGCAGGACCGGGCACAGTTATCAATGTTCCTCAGGGAACGGGTCATGTCAACTTGGTATTAGAGCACTAGGTTGCTGATTCTGTTGCCACATCATGCCTCCGAAACATAAGCCTCGTGCGCGACCTGGTAGTGAGACGGGTAGACGAGGGTTCATGACACCTCGTGATAGATCTCGGAATGAGATTGACCCTGGATTGAGGGTCAGATGTAAATCAGTGTACTCTGTCTATTAGACATAGAATTGTGTAGGTCCCAGGGATGAATGAGCCCAGTGGCTAGAAAGGTTGCACAATTAAGCAAGTTGCACTCGTAATGAGATTATTCTCAGTGGATTCCTTAAGTGGAATGTGTGTTTAAAGAGTCTAGAATGTGATGGGATATCCCTTAGGCCTTATCAGTCGTATAAGATGTGATTCACCATCGGTATTTGCTTAGTGACTGGGTATGTCAATGATGGCATGGTTGATTGGTATGAGATTGGACTCAAGAGGAGTCGAGATATGGATACGGGACTCAAAATGAGTCAGGATATTGGTTAGGACTTGAGATGAGTCATAGTAATGTATCAGGGCTCTGGAGGAGCCGGAAGAGTTGAAAATAATTATGGTTGCTGACATGGCAGACCCTTGATTGAGGAATGTTTGGCACCTAGGATGCCAAGGACTAGTATAAGGTCAGATACTGATGGGTTATGAATTTATGGATTTGTCTTGTTTAACTTTATTTACTGGACTTATGGGTCACGTAAGTTTCATTTAGTGACTGAAGGTTCGGGCGGAGACCCGAGATATACAGGGATTTGGACTTAGGAGATAGTCCAGTTCAGCGGGACGCTAGTTGGGTCCACTGGGAGGCAAAGTGATAAGGGTAATTGTGCAGTAATAATTATGATTGTGGATCATCTGGTCACATCATAAATGGTTATATAGATTGATTGATATAGTGAGATGACACTATTGGGGTGCAATGGAGCAGAGATTGGCTCCTGCATTGATTGTTGATGTGACAGGCGAGGGAAGAGTTGGTGGGGCCCATGATGGACCGTAGGGACGTGATCGGATTGGAACCACTTGCATGAGGATTACAGTTACTTGCAGGAGGTCTGAGTAGCCCCTGGAGCGATGACCTGGATACCTATTACTTGTGGTCATGACGTAGGTACTTAGTAGGTCCCGGGCTATCCAATCTTTCATGTCTTGATATTGTACATTGGATGGATATGGGGTGTCCGTGATCGGTAATGGTATGGAAGTCGGTGAACCGACTAGAGTTACAGATGTGATAAATTTGATGATATTAATGTGGTAACCTTGGTAACCTTTGTGAATGTAACGACCCGTCCCGAATCTACGGGATTAATTAAGGATTAAGTAAGGATTAATTGGGATTAATTGAGGATTATCAGGCGATCGGGGTAAAATGACAATTTTACCCCTAGACGAATGGAAATGTTGACTTTTGACCCAGGAGGTTAATGGCATGTGGATCGAGTCTATTACGTAGATCGAGATAATACGAGTTCATAAACAAGCAGCACATCAAAATCAGACATCGTACGAGAAAAGTTACGGATCAAGGACGGTTTTAAGAACTATTCACGATTGCATGAAAATTGAGACAGTTGACTTTTGGGTTTTTCTTTAGTAGGACCCAAAATATCTCCTATGGACCCACACACTACATACATGCATCTCATCCCATTTCATCTTCTTCATTCATCCTACTCGTACCCACCTAAAACCATACTTCCATCTCCTTGCTTGAGGCTACAGTGAGACTGAGAGGGTGAGTGAGAGGCTGAAAGACCCAGAGAGTCGACGAGGACAGCGAAGCTACACGGTGGCCGGAAACCCGTGAACCCAAGTAAAACCCGAAACCCATTTTGGGATTGGATTTGGTTTTTGATTTGCAAACATTTGGGAACCGTTCTGAACTTTGAACATGTTCTAGGAGCTCTTACGAGCTTGTAGGGACCAAAACAGACGGCCAAGGACCACAGGACGACTCTAGGTGGTGGTTCGAAAACTGGTCGTGGGAGTTTGATCGTGACAGGTGAGGTTCCAACCCTATTTTTATGTTTTGAGGATAGGGATAGATTCCTGGGTTAGAGACGGTCACAATGGAAGAAAAGCGAAGGAAAACGGTGGAGAAATAAGTGAGTTTTGACCGGGTCAAGGTCGCAAGTCAAATCGACCCGTTACAGTCAAATGAGTCAACCCATCTGAGGTTGAAGACAATGACATGACAAGCCACGTCATCATTTTTCAGGCCATATGGCCAATTGGGTAGTGATACGTGGCACATGTGACAGGTCTAATCAACATCGACGTGGGAGTCCACGTCAGCATTGACCAGTGATATGGTGCCACGTGGCAGTATGTTAGAGATTGTCAATGACACGTGTCACTAATCAGGGTATGCCACGTGGCAGTTTTCAGAGCTGTCAGATGTCCAACATGTTAAGATGACATCAGCATGTGACGTTAGCAGCCGACGTCAACGTTGACCGGCGTGACGTTAGCATTGACCGAGGTTGACCGGCGTTGATCGGAACGTGAGGGCGCATAGGCAGGAATTTCGAGGTCAAACCGGTCTTATTCGAAAGGATTCGATGTTCTAAATCTAATGGTGGTGGTTTCAAGTTGATCAGAGATAGTTTGATATGTCATTTAGAGGTTTTAAGCCTCAGGAAACGTGTTCGAGACGCTTTTACTATTCCATGAGTTTTGAGGGTTTATGGTTTAGACTTGTATAGATGGTTAGTGACCTTTGGGGTATGATTTGGACATGTCCGGACCTTCCGAAGAGGTTGGATTAGGCCTGGAGAGGCTTATAGCGTGGATTGTGAATGCGTTGCATGGATAGTTTGTGAGTGGACATTGATTTCTAAATGATGCATGCATAGATGTTTTATATGTTTTATGAACATGATTTGAGATGCATTGATTGCATATGCTTTAAATATGATTTGGCATTTTAGTGGAAAATGTGACATTACACGTAGTTTGAGATTCCTATTTTTATATGATACTTGGGCTTAGACCGAGTATTCTACGTGCATATGATTTATGTGATTTGAATGATTTTACGGAGATGCGTGAAATACTATTTCAAGCTGGAGTCCCAGTTGAAAATCACCTTTGACTATTTGTGATTTAGAAAATTGATTTGAATAATGAAATGGTGTTCGGATTTGGAAATATGTCTCAAGCTTGTGTCCCAGTTGATTTGTGGTTTGACTTAGAGGATAGTTAAAAGTGAGATTTTCGGGAATGTGACCCTATTATGGATTTACGAAATTGGATTTGATAGGATTATAAGAATCCTAGATTTATGAAGTGTTTCTAGACACTGTTTTTAAATATGGTTTTGCAGAAAAGGATTTGATGAAACTATATTCCAGACGTCGACCATCCTGTGTGATGTGTGATCCTGGAGATGATGTGATGATAGCCTCCGAATGTCGACCATCCTATGTGATGTGTGATCTTGGAGAGGATGTGATGATAGCCTCTGGACAACGACCATTTTGTGTGATGTGTGATCCTGAAGAGGTCACGATGCATTGCCTGTTGTCGTGCAGTCATGGGAGGCTCGACTCAAGAATACTGATGTTATATGAGTATATTCACGTAGCCCTCGGCATTAGGCAGGGTCGAGCAAGCCCGACCCAAATTTTTTAGGCTTGGGCCGAGCCCGGCTTATTAAATAATTTTTAAATTTGCGGGCTGGGCCGGGCAGGCTTAATGACAAAAAAAAAAAGAGCCCACGAGCTTTTAACGGACCGGGTTTATATCGGGCCTTTTGGATCGGGCCTATTAAGCCCACTTTGATCGGGCTTACGTGGGTTTTTGCAATAAACTATGTCTCAAATTTTAAAATTACAAAAAAATATATGCACACAAAAAAAATATTAATAATGAAAAAAAATACTCAAGGGTGCAAAAACGTTGGGCCTATTAAGTAGGTGGAGGAGTGGTTAGGGTTTGTATTGGGTATTTGGTATTGGGTATTGAGTATTGGGCTTTTTAAAATAAATTAGGTGGGCTTGGGGCTGAGATTTGGGTTTGGATTGAAATATTAGTATTAGGAGTGGGTTGAGTATTAATTTTTAAATAATAAGTATTTTATATTTTTGGGCTTATGGGCCAGGTTTATTACGGGTTGGTCGAGCTGGGCTTACCGAGTTTTATCAGGCTCGAGCCTATCGGGTTTGAACACCATAAGCCTAAGCCCAGCCCGCTAACTCTTGGGCCGGGCTAGCCCACGACCCATAGCGAGTCGGGTCGGGCTTTAGTCCATCGGGCTTATCGGGCCCCTCTAAGCCCATGGGCTTTTGGGCCAAATGGTGAGGGCTATGTTCATGACGATATGTGGAACGTCAGCTGGTGATGTGTTCACAGCGACGTGCTTGGACGCGAGCAGTCCTGAAGCTTATGTGCACGCGTTTCTTGGATATCGTGACTGATGATGATGATGAGATGATAAGAGGATGTGTTACTTATGTTTACATACGACTACGAATATGAGTCTACATTCGGGCAGAGGCCCATGATTTATAAAATTGGTTTGTTTTGGGCTGAGACCCTACATGATTTGGTTTTGGGCTGAGACCCTATTGAGGAAATGGCTTTGAGTGAAAAGAATTTTTCATTGTGTATTGATTTGAAAAGCCATATGATTTGTTTTTAAGAAAGTATTTGAGATACTTGATTTCCTGATGCATGTTTTTTTAAATGTCATTTCCGTTGTATGGTTTTAAAACTGTTTATTTTTTGTCCACTCACAGCTTTTATGTTTTTCATACCCTTCAGGTTGATCGCGGAGGCAGGCTGTAGCAGAGAACGAGACATCACATGCCGCTGCATACGCCACAGGTCACTTCATACTTTGGTAAACCCGAGCAGGTTACGGTTTTATCCCTGGTCTATCTTGTGGTGTCAGACGGGAGCAGGGTACATCCCACGATTATCCAGGGGGATTGGGATGGAGCTTGTCAGAGAAGCATCCGAAGTCTTCGCTCCTACGAAGCATCCAAAGGTGAAAAATCCAAGCCTTCGCTCATGCGAAGTCGCCGAAGGCTTTGTCCCTAAGAAGTATCCAAGAATTCGCCCCTGCGAAGTGCCACAGTTTTCGCCCCAGCGAATTGCCAAAGTTCGCCCTCGCGAAACGCCAAAGTCTTCGCCTCCATGAAGCATCTGAAGCCTTCGCACATGCGAAGTACCCAAAGTCTCCGCCCTCATAAAGCATTCAAAGCCTTCGCTCATGTGAAGCAGCCAAAGCCTTCGCCCCTACGAAGCATCTAAAGCCTTTGCCCCCTTGAAACGCCAAAGTCTTCACCCCCGTGAAGCATCCAAAGCCTTCATTTCTACGAAGCATCTAAAGCCTTCACCATGCGAAGCATCCAAGCCTTTGTATTGCAAAACATCCAAGCCTTCGTTATGTAAAGCATCTAAGCCTTCTCCATACGAAGCACCAAAACATTCTTCATGCGATGAATCCAAGCCTTCACCATGTGAAGCATCCAAGCCATCGTTATGCGAAGTAGCTGAAGCCTTCGTCTTACGAAGCATCCAAGCCTTCGTTATGCGAAGTAGTCGAAGCCTTCGCCATGTGAAGCAACCAAGCATTCGCCATTCGAAGCATCTAAGCATTCACCATGAGAAGCAACCAAGACTTTGTCATAAGAAGCACCAGGCTTTTGCCATGTGAAACATCCAAGCCTTCGCCATGTGAATCATCCTAGCCTTCGCCATGTGAAGCATCCAAGCCTTTGCCATGCAAAGCATCCAAGTCTTCGCCCTGCGAAGCTTCCAAACCTTCACCCTATGAAGCATCCAAGTGTCACCCTACTAAGCATCCAAACCTTCGTCAAGCGAATCATCCAATCCTTCGCCATACGAATCATCCAAGCCTTCTCCCTGTGAAACATCTAAGATTCACCCTGCGAAGCATCCAAGACTTCACCCTATGAAGCATCCAAGACTTCACCCTATGAAGCATCCAAAACCTCATCCTATTAAGCATCAAGGTCTTCCTCCGAGAAGCACCTGAAACCTTTCCTTCCGTATTTCTCCCAAAAACGTGCAAATCCTTCATCCTTGGAAGCACTTTAAGCCTTCCTCCAAGTAGCAATCCAAACCCTACATCCTGGAAGTAGTTCATGACTCTATCTAGGAATTGTTCTAGGTGAATTGGAGTTGAAAAGCTCTCAGTGGATGATCATGGTTGCAATGGGGGCATTTGAAAAACCTACAAGTTCGGAAGTTAATTCAAATAAATAAAAAGTTTGTAAAGGAAGGCTTCACACATGAATTCAAAATTCAAAATTTTCATTTTTTATTCGAAAAATGGTTGGGAAATCACATGTCGATTGCTCAAACCAGGTATTCAATATTGGAATGAAAGTACAATCCTGGACAAGGAGCAACTAATCTACGATACTTATAGGGGCAATGCATAAATGCCTATCATTCTTCTGCAAATGGACCATTCTTCAGCATAAAGTAGGGGGAAGCAGTCCACCATTTTTGACCTCAGCCTCTTGCTCTAGCTCATTCTCTTTGGAAAGGACTCTATTCCAACTCGTCATACCCAACTTTAGCTCCTTATTTTCTTTTCAGAGCAAAGTTGTGGGGGTATATGATAGCAAAACCTTTTAAGCCTCAATTGCTGGATTTCCACCTTTATTGAATTTCCACCTCCAAGAACTTGATCAAGTCCTCAAAGAGATTAACAAAAAAAATAAACTACACCTGCTAGATGGCCTCGCTGTCTTTCATGTCTTAGTTATTTGATTTCCATCGTTGTTGGATTTCCACCTCCAAGAGCTTGACCGAGTGCTTGGAAGGATTGAAAAAAAATTCGCGCATGTTGGATGACCATGCTAGGCTAAGGCCACCAAGAACATCCCCCCCTCTGAACAGACTTGGAAGGAATTCCAGGACTTGACTTTTTCATTCTTCCAAGAAAAAATTTCTTTTTTCTACATGGCTTATCTCCAGCTCACCCACCATGCACTTCAATGTGCGAGTCCTCCAAGCATTCCTAGTCGCAAGTACAAGGGAAGGAACAAAATTGATTAGTCAAGTCGGAGATCACTAGCTGCCAACCACCATATCTGCCAAGCAGACAGCGAATGATAGTTAGAATCCACATGCGTTGATAGCCTTCATAAGTTCACCCACACATGGCAGGAGAATACAAGCTGCGCTGACATCAGCTCCCTAGCAATGCTGATGTCAATTGTAGAGTGTTGTCCGCCCCAACCAATTGCCGCTTAGGAGACACAAGTGTCAGCCTCCAATCCGAGAGCAACATGTGGTGCGGTCCCACTAGCACTAACAGAGTCGTTAACATCAACGAGCCCCACCTGCCGAACGCAACACCATGTGCTCAACGAGTGGCCATTTTACCTAGGAAATTGCACAACCGTCGCGCTTGAGAAGGAAACACAAGTGCCATCTTGCGTGGCACTAAAAAGCAGACCACTCTGACATCAGTTCTCTCGCAATATTGATGTCAGTCATAGAATGTTCTCCGCACCAACGAACCGTCTCTCTTGAAAATGAAGCACATATGCTAGTCTCCGTATCTACCAACTGGAAACTCCCGTGAAGTGAGTTCTTCAAGATTTTGCTGAAAGTATGTTTTCATGCATATTGAAATGACCGTCTTTGAAAATGGAGCATATCACCACTTGAATCATCACAATCGGACTCCTGCAGCTTCCAAAATTATTGAAAAAATGAATCTGAAAACATATATATATATATATATATATTATATATGAGAGAAATAGAAAGAAAGAAAAAGCAAATGAAGTTGTTAGTAAAGAACGGCAACAAATACTACTAATTTATATTAAATATAAATAAATCAAAAAAGTCAAATGCAAGCATAAAAGAGTCTGCTCACTCTTGGTTAAATCAAAATGTGTTGTCAGCCCTATCATCTTTTTACCTCTAATCAGAGCAAGAGCTCCTGTGAAAATAGGAAAGCTGATTTTTCTTTCCACCAGCTTCAAGGCTAGACTAGATTCTCATTGTTCGAAAATGAAGACTGCTATTCCTCTTTTTAAATAAATTATTTCCTCTTAACTCGGGAATTATATCTATACTAAAAGAAAATTGAAAAAATCACTATATATCTACAGTATTTTTCTAATTCTATCCTTTTTTTTTCTTTTCCTTTATATTTTTTATTTCTTTTCATTTTTCCTTTATTTATTTATTTATTTTTCCTTCTCCTTTATATATTTTTTTTCTTTTCCTTTATACATATCAAAACAAATTTTTCTGTCCTTTTTTTTTCTTTATACATATCAAAAATAAAATTAAAATAAAAAATCTACACTAAAAGGAGAATTGGAAATTCACGGTAGATCTACCGTGTTTTTCCAATTATGCCCCTTTTTTTTTCTTTCCTTTTCCTTTATATATTTTTTTCTTTTTCTTTTCCTTTATATATTTTCCTTTATACATATCAAATTTTTTTCCCTTTTTTTTTCTTTCCTTTTATTATTATTTTTTCCCTTTTCCTTTATAGATATCAAAAAATCACTGCTCATTTATGAAAAATTAGTAATATTCAATTTAACAACCTTGCGGCAACACGCTAGCCTAATTGCTAGTTAAATATTAAATGAAGAAACGTCCAACTCATTTATTTCTCAGAAAAGTTTTTATAATATAAGTTACAAACTTCCACAATTAAGGAGCGAATAAATATCTCATCATCAATGGGAGAATTAATTGGAGGTTACAAACTCCTAAATTAATCCGAGAATTAACCTCAAATAATCCATTAACCATGTCCAACTGTGGAACTACTAGCTCAAGCTCAATGCCAACTCGGAACGTTTTTAGGTTACAATTCCGAGCCCGACAAAATCTTTTCAATTTGAAGTAATATTTTGTGTCCAATGGAATTTATCCCACACAAGAACAACGAGATTGAAGACCAAGCGAGTCCTACTCCCATATAAAAATTTATCGAGACCACAATACAAATTACATCCCTTAGAATTTCCTGAATTCTTAAGCGATGCAGGGGCATTTATGGAATCATAAATTACCAAAAAAATTGTGGAGCTGTCTTGTGACCCATAATTATCGTAATGTCTGAGTTATCCTTGGTAATGACATTAACGGCTCAAAAACACATACACATTAGATAATATATTTCCAGCCAAATATATTATTTAATCAGGTTAAGTCTCAATAATATTAGTATTCTCTCCGAGAATTAATTGTCGTTATTCTTAATAATGTGCAATTAATATTAATATTAAATTACAATAATTATCATCATAATGAGAAATTATTACATTTATTAAATAATATTTTTAATAAAAATATATTATTTATTAATTACAAAATCAACCGACCAATCAGAACGCTCCGTGGCTCCTAAGGATTCTCTTTGAATAGAGATGATCATTTCACTTTCAAAGGTAATTCGATTCAAAGCTATTTAAACTCTTAATATTTCTCTTTTAAAGTTAACTTAAGTATTGAAGCGTTTTTGGTCGAATAACCTCCGAACGAATTCTGCTTAAACATTTGTTAATTTTTAAAAAAAGGCCTTATGCTAAATTGTTTTGCACAGGACATTCTAACAAGGCTCCTACAAGGGACTATTCCGTGAAAGGAAGTGCAAAAGACAAAAGTTTTGGTATCTTCAACGCCATTTCAATCATCACTACCATATACGCAAGTGGAATAATTCCTGAAATACAGGTATATTTACGTAATTTTCACATTTACTAATTTCTATTGTGTGATCATCAATGAATAAATTAGAGAGGGAATATTTCTGCCACGTAATAGTGTTGAAAATACAACTAATTTGTTTATGTCATCTTTTAATTGAACTGTGATGTAATTTCGCACTCCTTGATGCTAGAAACAGTTCTTCATAAATTTTTATCACGACTTTGATCAATTGGATTTTTATTTGATGGGTACGTAGAATTTCCATGAAAATAGTGTCATAATCAGTCCACCCTACTTATTGGGTACTTATCTCCACTTATCAGGTGGGAGTTCATGTTTGGCACACCAGTAAAAGGCAAGATGTTGAAAGGGCTTTGTGTTTGCTATGGTGTGGTAATAATAACATATTTCAGTGTAGCAATACTGGGCCTTTGGCAATCAAGCTATGGGAACAGTTCTTTCAAATTTTATGGGTGCTGGCAAGCCTTTACTGCCTACCTGGTTTTTGCTAATGACCAATGTCTCCACCCTTCTGCAAGTGTCGGATGTCCCTGTGGTAAAGACACATATATATACCTATTGGTTTATTTTTCATGCATGCCTTAATTTGAAACTCGATCACCATGACTAATTAACATATATGATGTTGAAGCAGAATTCGTCCTTTAAACTCGAAAGACTCAAGGATTCCTGCAAATAAGCAAACAGTAAGCTATCGTTCCTTCAATGATCGAGACCCGGGGGGTTGTTCGACCAAGAACGCTCCAATGTTTAAGTCAGCTTCGAAAGAGAAACCTCAAGAAGTAGCGTTGAACAGAATTATATTGGAAATGAAATGAGCTCCGCTATTTATAGGAAAATTTTGGGAGCCTCGGAGCGTTCTGATTGGTCGGTTGAATTTGTAATTAATAAATAATATATTATTAATAAAATATATTATTTAATAATTGTAATAATTGCTCATTATGATAATAATGGTAATTATTGTGATTTAATATTAATATTAATTGTTCGTTATTAAGAATAATGACAATTAACTTCCGGGAAGAATATTAATAGTACGGAGACTTTTAACCCGATTAAATAACGTATTTAGTTGGTAAATAGATTATTTAATGTGTGGGTGTTTACAAGTCAATAGTATTATTTCCAGGGGCAATTTGGTCATTTCAAGAATTATGAGCTACGTGGTAGCTCCACAATTTTTTGGATGATTTTGGGTTCCACAAATACCCCCACTTCACTTAGGAATCCAGGGAATCCTAAGGGAAGTAGGTTTTTCTAGTTCCCGTAAATCTTGTTTTTGGAGTAGGACTACATTTTGTCTTGTATACTCTTCGTGCTAAGCTATTTTTGTGTCATAAAAATTTCATTGGGTTCGAAATATTATATGTGCTGAACTTGGAGCCTGACATGGAATTGGATTAAGCTCCCTTGGTTGGGCCTTGATTGATGGTCCATTCAAATTCAAATTAAATCTCCAATTAATTTTGGAAATTTGTAACCTCATAATTAATCTTGGAGTTTGTAACATCAAACTTGTTTAGTCTTTGATGTAGAATAAGAGTCTATTCCTTTAGTTTATGAATTTTGATTTGATTTAATGGGTTTGTAACTCCCATTTCATAAAATCAGAACTCCTCCACTTCCTTGCTTTGCGGTTGTAGATGAAGAATTTATATGAATTTTAAATTATTTTAATGGGTTTGTAACTCCCATTTCAAAAATCAAAACTCCTCCGATTCTATTTGATTTGTTGTTGGTGATGAAAGAATGAGTGGTGGAGGGTTTCCCACTTAATTCATCCGTTAAAATCCATTTATGATCTGTGGACGTTTTGATGTTGGCTTTTGCTATTTCTACAACATCTGCCAGGCCTTGATCGATAAGGTATGTACCACGTGGAAAATGAAGGAAAACTCTCCCTTATTTTTTCCTGATGTCCATTTCATTGGGAGGTAGTAGGCATTGCACTGGTAGCAACGTGTCAGAGGCTCGCTTCGGTTCACCGCCCGCTCGGCTACTGGCTTGGGAGTGACGAGGCTGGAAACCTATGTCGCTTGTCTGGCTCAGCTCCTTTGTGCGTTAGGAAGGCTAGACTTGAGTGACGATTGATTGCCTCGTCTATCAATGGCGAGAGCTTATGCAAAGCTTCTCCATGCAATTGCAATGATATTGCTGCTTTTTGTTTTTTCCTCTGCTGGCGATGCGACATAAGTTTTGGCAAAAGCTTTTCCATTTTTTTTATGCACTTTCCGCTGCTACGACAACTTACCATATATATGTTCTGACAACTTTTTTGACTTTTTTTTTTCCCTTTTGGTCTTTGGCGTGGTATATATATAACATATATTAGGCTTCGGCATTGGGCCGGGCCGGGCAAGTCCGGCACAAATTTTTTGGGCTTGGGCCGGGCCAGGCCGGGCTTATTAAATAATTCTTAAATTTGTGGGCCGGGCCGGGCGGACTTAATGACATAAAAAAGAGCCCACGGGCTTTTATCGGGCCGGGTTTATATCGGGCTTTTCGGGTCGGGCCTATTAAGCCCACTTGGATCGGGCTTACGTGGGTTTTTGCAATAAATTATGTCTCAAATTTTAAAATTACAAAAAAATATTAATAATGAAAAAAAATACACAAAGGTGCAAAAATGTGGTCTCGTTAAAATAAAATACTCAAGGGTCCAAAAACGTTGGGCTTATTAAGTAGGTGGATGAGTGGTTAGGGTTTGTATTGGGTATTGGGTATTGAGTATTGAGTATTGGGTTTTTAAAAATAAATTAGGTGGATTTGAGGCTGAGATTTGGGTTTGGGTTGAAATATTAGTATTAAGAATGGGTTGAGTATTAATTTTTTAATAATAAATATTTTATATTTTCGGGCTTATGGGCCGGATTTATTACGGGCGGGTCGGGCTGGACTTATCTGGCTTTATCGGGCTCAGGCCTATCGAGTTTGAACACCATAAGCCCAAGCCCAGCCCGCTAACTCTCGGGTCGGGCTGGCCCACGGCCTATAGCGGGTCGGGTCGGGCTTTTGCCCATCGGGCTTATCGGGCCCCCATAAGCCCATGGGCTTTTGGGCCAAATGGTGAAGCCTAACATATATATATATATATATATATATTATATGTTAATTGTTGTTTGAACTACATGCTTTGCTTTTGTATAGATATATATATATATATTTCAGAAATTAATATTTAATTTCTATTTTTTTCAGTTTCGTTTTTCATCGATTTTGGGAGCTGCGGGAGTCCGATTGCAATAATTCAAGTGTCAATGCACTCCATTTTCAGAGACGGTCATTTCAAGATTCATGAATACATACTTCCAATGAAGTCTCGAAGAATTTATTTGTCGGAGCTTCTAACTTCTAAAAAGGGTGGAGTTGATATCAAGATGCTTATTCAATTGACATGGTCATGGCGTTCTGCTGATTGAAGAGCTCGGCGCATTGGGAGTAATATGCAATGATGAATCAAGGCTTTCAATAGGGAGAGGCGAAGAGCTCCATCATTTGAAGTGAGAAGTGTCACAACCCAAGGTGGAGTACATTACAACTGCGAGGCGAGGCATGGTACAACTACAAGACGAGGCATGCTGCAAGTGTGATGCGAGGTACTCTACATCCAAGGCTTGGTGTGCCACAATGCAAGGTAATGCAAGGTTGGAGCAGGAGGTGATGCGCCAAATGACATGAGGTGTTCTTCCCAGCGACCATCTACTTGGTGCGTGGTGGATAGAAGAGTTCGACGCATGGGGAGCAAGGAGCACCATGACCTGTCTAAGCTTTCATCCACAAGAGGTGAGGCACTCCATGACTTGAAGTTAGGCACGCCGGAATGCAAGGGGATACGTGCCAAAGTGCAAGGAAAGGCTAGGTATCCCATGACGCGAGGCGCAGTGCATGTGGTGCCATGGAGTGAATGAAGCTTCTCGAGGAGTTGTCTTGGCCAGCGGAGGACCTTCTAGAGACTTGACACTCTAGGCCCTGTTGAGTTCAAAATGGGGTGACTGCAAAATGAAGCGTAAAGACGGAGGATCGATCATGCCCCCTGCGAAGCTCTAGATGGTGCACGTCATTGCGTAATTGAAGGAAGAAAACTTGGAGATGGACCATGCATGTGGTGCTTGGAAGATAGAAGAGCCTGACACACGAGGATCAAGACACAATAGAATGTAAGGCAAGGCCTGGTTGGAGCTCAAAGTATTGCACGAGGCGTACTTCTAATGACCATGCATATGGTGCTTGACAGATAGAAGAGCTCGGTGCATTTACAGACTTGTCATCTTCAAGTACAGATGGAGCCAACATCGAAGCTTTTAGGAAGGGAGGCAAGGAGTCGCATCACCTAATGTGAGGTGTGTCACAACCCAGTAGAAGGCATGTTCCAGCTGCACGGACGCTTGCATGATTCCCAAGAGAAATTCGAACAGTTGGATGTTGAAATCCAAAATTTGAGAGCTGACTGCTTGCTGTCCCACATGCCCCCACAACTTTGTGCTTTAAGGAAGCTAAAGCGCAAAAGTTTGGTACGGAGAGTCGGAGTGGGATTACCACAAAAGAACTGGAGTTTGAACTAGACATGGAGCTTGAGCCTGAACCTAAGCCTGATGGGGAGGCTAAGAAAGATGATGTTCCTGAAACTGACGAGTCACCATTCGACGACATGTCCCTACTTTCAACAGAAGAGTGGCCAGAGTTTCGAAGGACCATGGGCTTTGAATACTTGCATCCCTAGTTACTTCATCTTTGTATGTTGATTATCGCGTTTACATTTTTGTATTGAATAACTGGTTTGAGCGATCGAGATGTGATTAGCCAACCATCTTTCAAATCAATAACTGAAAACGATATTTATGAGAAATTTCAAGCTCCCGTATCCTTGTCTAATTCTACTAACTTCCTTGATGTATCCAAACTTGTTCGCTCATCAAATGCCCCCATTGTAGCCATGGGTGTCCAACTTTGGGTTTCAGCTAAATTGGTTAGCGTTCGTTTTGGTGTTGCCTTCAAGGAAGGGCTTTTGCTTCTTATTAGAACGCTTGAAGTGCTTCCAAGAGGAAGTCTTTGAGTGCTTTCTAGTGGAAGGCTTTGAGTGCTTCCTAATGGAAGGCTTTGAGTGCCTCCTAGTGGAAGGCGTTCACAAGGCGTAGGTTGAATTGCATTATATGGCAAAAGCATAGGTTCTTTGCAGGACAAATTCTTGGTTGCTTGGCCTGACGAAGTATTGGTTGCTTCGTATGGTGAAGGCTTGGACGCTTCATTGGGCGAAGGCTTAGATGCTTCATATGATGAAGGCTTGGATACTTCGAAGGCTTGGATGTTTCGCATGTAAAAGACTTGGGTGCTTCGCAAGACGATGATTTGGGCGCTTCGCATGGCGAAGTCTTGGATGCTTCGTATGGCGAAGGCTTGGGTGCTTCATATGAAAAAAGGCTTGAGTGCTTCATATGACGAAGGCTTGGGTGCTTCGCATGGCAAAAGCTTGGATGATTTGCATGGCGAAGGCTTGGATGCTTCGCATGGCGAAGGCTTAAGTGCTTTGCAAGAAAAAAACATGGTCGCTTCGATGATGAAGGCTTTGTCGCTATAGGGAATTAGTTTTGAAAATTGTATATGATGTACAAATATGATTGTATGAATTCAGAACAATTTTTAATTCTTATTGATAATTCAAATGCATGGTACTTGAATTTAGAAGACAACTTGAAAAGAAAACTTGAAAGCCTCATATACTTCTATGTCTCTCTATTTTTTACATGCAGCTAGTTGATGCGGATCACTTTTGATGCTGGCTCCTTAGATTCTTTGTTAGCGGGCCGATCTGTGGCCTTCCCTTTGACATACTCGGTGCAATGTCCTTCTTTAATGAGATTCCAGAGATTTCTCTCGAAGGATTTGTATTTCCCGATGTTATGCCCATAACACTCATGGTAGGCACACCACTTCGTCTTATCGGCCTTCTCTTGATCACCTTTGACTGGTTCTCACTTCTTGAACCAGGGTTTGTCTTTTATCTCGTTATGGATCTGACAGACTAGCAAACACAACTGCAAATTAGGCTTTCCCATATCTGGACTTTGGAAGGACTGGCCCGCTTTGCGCTTGTTGAATTCTCCAGACGCAAACTTGCCATAGGGCTCATCCTTATTACAATCCTTCTCGCTCGCCCCCAACATGATCCTATGCATGGGTAGCATTCTTCTCGTCCTCCCAACATGCATGCCGCTCTTCCAGAGAGAGAATCTTCGTGAGACTTTGTGCATTGCTCATGACGATGTCTCCGTAGAGCTGGCTGTCCCGGGGAGGCCTATGCTTGAACGCCATTGTAGCAACAAGGTCACTACAGCCGAAAATTCGGGACTTCTCCTCGAAATATCTCCGGATGTATTGTTAGAGTGTCTCTTTTGTCCTCTTTTGGACAGAGAAAAGATTGTCATCTTTTACTTCGACTGTTCAAAATTGTGCGTACTCTTTCACAAACGCTAGAGCTAACTCCTCAAAAGAAGCAATCAACCTTCAAGGGAGGTGACTGAACCATGTAATGGCTTGGTCTTGCAGGGAGGCTTGAAACACCTTGCACACGAGTGCATCGTTGTGTCTATGGGGGACCATGACTCCCCGGTAGTAGTCTATGTGCTTCACCGGGTCAGAATTTCCTTTGAATGGATTGAAGTTTGGGGTCGCGAACCTTTGAGGGAATGGATCCTCCTCAATATCCCTCACGAAGGGTCTGGACAGCTGAATCTGATGACGTAGATCATCCTCTAGATCACCATCTCGTTGAATACGAAGGTACCAGTCCAATATCCTTTGAACGTCATTAGCTCGCAGCATACCTCCCTGAGGCGATGAGTCATTATGCGTTATCCACTGGGAACCTCTTCGAGCCTCTCCTCTTAACCTTTGAGGTAGCGCATGTGAGTAAGCCTCATCTTCCCCCTCACTGCCATGGGCAGATTGTCTTGGGGCTTTATATGGAAGCTGACGTTCCCTTCTGCTCCCATGTGAGCGCTTCACCCTTGAAGTTGTCCTGACCCTACTTCCAAGCTGCTCATGTATAGATGGCCTTGGGTGTTGTAGGCTCTTTTCCTTGCGGGTGTGACTTTCCTCACCGGAGTCACGTAGCGAGGTGCCCCAGAAATTGTTCGGCATCAGACCGTTTCTTTCCCTGAACACCATGGAACATTCTCTTGTTTCCCACGCGAGGTGGAATGTCTTTCTGGTTCTTGGGCTGTTCTTTCTACCAGGAGTCGCTGCAATAACTCAGACTGAAGTTGAACTTGGCTGCTCAAAGTTTCTACTTGTTGTGCTAAGTTGTCCTGATGAGGTTGGTGGTGACTCCTCCCTAAAATGTCGGGGCGCTCATCTAGGAAGTCCCGCAGATCCATATTTGTACTGGGATGACTCTGCCTTAATGCTCCTCCCACTATCCGCCCGCTTGTTTGTTGCAAGGTTGACGTTCCTTCCCCTAGCGCCAACACTTGGTTTGTTGGAGAAGGGAACGCTTCGAAGCTGAAGGTAGGAATCCTTCCCTGCATCTCCGTGGACGCTTCTATGGATACACGTCGGGGGCGAATTGGGTGTTCCTCTGGAGTCTCTACGTGAACTTCGTTCCTTGTTTGAGTAGTTGAGGCAGAAACACCTTCTCCGGCTGATCGACGAACCCTAGCCATGTTGAATCAGAGAATCTTGAATGGAAAGTTGTTGTTGAACGATGAACACGTTCAAGATCTTTGAGCAAGGTTATGAACGATGAACAATCGTGAGAGCTTCTTCTTGAATATCTTCAAGCTCTCAATGAAAGCACCAATTTTTGAAGTAGAATTCATCCTTTAAACTCAAAAGACTCAAGGATTTCTGCAAACAAGCAAACAGTAAGCTATCGTTTGTTCAATAATCGAGACCCTGGGGGTTGTTCGACCAAGAACGCTCCAATGTTTAAGTCAGCTTCGAAAGAGCAACCTCAAGAGCTTAAGTAGTGTTGAAAAGAGTTACCTTGGAAATGAAATGAGCTACACTATTTATAGGAAAACCTTGGGAGCCTCGGAGCGTTCTGATTGGTCGGTTGAATTTGTAATTAATAAACAACATATTATTAATAAAATAAATTATTTAATAATTGTAATAATGGCTCATTATGATAATAATAATAATTATTGTGATTTAATATTAATATTAATTATTCGTTATTAAGAATAATGACAATTAACTCCCGGGGAGAATATTAATAGTACGGAGACTTTTAATCCGATTAAATAACGTATTTAGCTGGTAAATAGATTATGTAATGTGTGGGTGTCTACAAGTCAATAGTATTATTGCTAGGGCCAATTTGATCATTTCAAGAATTATGGGCCACATGGCAGTTTCACATTTTTTTGGATGATTTTGAGTTCCACATATGACATTGAATAATTAACATATCTGGTTCTACGATACCATTAAGTACAAATAAAAAACTTTTAACGGCAGTGTATATGCATCATATTTTTTAAAGTTGTTTTCACGCAAAATTAAAAGTTGTTTTTAACGGCAGTGTATACCCTTCTTAATATTTCTCATGCTATTATTTCCTAATCTAAACAAACTATGATCCCTTGCAGTCTATTCAATCAACCTTTGCGACCTCAACTTTCACTAGCACTACTTCTTCAATCCCTATGCCCACATCTTCCACAAGCACTATCGCTGCTACTATTAGCATATCTACCTCAATTGGCTTTTAAAGGTCACACAGCCCTTCATCACTATCACAACTTTCTCTACCTCTATCTTCACCACCACAACCACTTGTGTCGTCACCACCACAATCTTTTCTACCTCTACATTCATGGCCAATACGACCTCAATGACCACCACCAACGTACACCACCAACTCCTTTACCTTTCACTTCCACAAGTCCCTTACCCCTACCTCTACATGTACCCCCACCTCCACATCTACCTCCTTCATTTCCACTATCACCACCATTTACCTCTACGACCACACATTCACCACTTCCATTGCCACAAGCACCATTTCTAACCCCTACTTTCATTTCCACCAACTCCTCCAATGCTAAATTTATTTCAACCTCCACTACGACAACCACCTCTACATCTACCTTTACCTCTACCTCTACCCCTACTATTGAAGGAAACAAAATAAGTCAATGATCATAAATCAATGATTATAATCTCTATTGAGTGATTGAAGGAACAAATTGTAATTGACATAGTATTAGTTTTAAGTTTACCAAGTATAGCTATTTGACTTTGTTTATAACTTTTGTCTTTGTATGAAGAGAAAATTCATTCAAACAGATATAAAAAAAATTTCATGGTATTGGAGCAACCGATCAAGGTGACTCTGTAATTTTAAACACCTTCCACTACAAACACCACCACCATGAGCAACGAAATACCAACGGAGGCAGTGCCAATGACATATGTTCCTCTTGTTCTACATCACTCTGACTCACTGGCACCAGTCTTAGTCTCAAATTCTTGGAGGGCCACAACTATGAACAATGGAAGCGCTCTATGCGCATGCCCTCAACACAAAGAGTAAGCTCAAATTCATTGATGGAACTATTGGAGTTCCTGCAACCACTGATGCCCAGGGATGGAGGCAGCTAAGGAATAATTCAAACTCTACTTCTACATTTAGTAATAGAATAATGAAACTCTTTAATTAGATGTTATTATTATGCACACAATAATTAATCATAAATTTCTTTTTTATGTAGGAAGATTACAATTCCATTTTTAAGAAAGAATACAATTCCTTTTTTTTTAAAAGAAAGATTAATACATTCCTTAGCTAAGGAATGACAACTATCTCGTCGAGAAAGAGTAATACATTCCTTATGGAATGAATGATTGCTTGATTCCATATATCGAGAAAGATAGTTTTAAGACTATAGACATCAAAGTTATTATGCAACGATTTCAAAAAATGAAAACTCATTGAGGGTAACTATGATTGTAATGAATTAGTAAGATGATATAATGTTTTTGATATTTTAATAAATTTGATATATATTATTATGAGTTGAATTATATTCAAAGTTCAATTTTTAAAGTAATTTATGAAATGCCCCCACACAAATAAAATCCTAGCTACGCCAATGACGATGCCAAACATCCTATGTGTTAGCGGTGTAATGACATGGTGTTATTTTGGATTTTACAATCAGTGCATATCGAGATTGCTAGTAGTGTGTTCTATTGCAAAACTACCAATGCAGTTTGGAGTAACCCTGAGGATCTTTTTCCCAAAGCAATGACTCAAGAGTCTATCAAATACAACAACAAATTTCAAAGCACATACAAGGACATTAATTAATCTCTATCTACTACAAAAAATTGAAAGCCATTTGGGATGAACCAGCCTCATACCAAGCACCACTTGAATGTAATTTTGGAGGAATGATGAAACTTGTCGAGAGAGAAGAAAAAATAGAAAGTAATGCAATTTTCCATGGGATTAACAACTCTTAATCAACTATTCGAGGCTCAATTTTGATTATGAGTCCCTTGGTCTTGTTCTTCAACATGTAAGAAAATTGGAGGTGACGAGTGTTGAGTCATAAAACTCACATGTATCTCGGGTCAATTGTCATCCTTTTCCCTTAGCTTTTGTTTAATTCTTAGCAGTCAATAGTATAAAATGATGCTTTTGAAAGGAATGTGTAGATTTTAGAAAGTTGAGCTAACACTAAGAATACATGAGAAATAATGGCTCAAATCAAAGTTCTAAGGAAAGGGATACCCTCATTTCAATATCGGACCCTAAACTAAGTCTCAAGACACGTACGAGGACCTCCCGTGGTGCCACTTTGAAGTACGAAGGACCTACATGTCCGGGCACTAGATTTAGGTTTGAGGACTAGCCAAGCCAAGTTCAAGACGTTCCTTTTCGAGTCCTGAACATGTCTCTGAAAAGTACGCCACATTTTAGGCGCAAATCAAGTCCCTCAGGCCCGCCCATCCAAGTTTCAAGACCATGTCCCATGACATCAATGTCATGCCCAAGAAGTTCCAAGGTCAAGCACATGCCATGACAATTCCAAGTCCCAAGTTCCTTCTATTTGAGGTTTCTCTGAAGCCCGGGCACTCCCCAGGTCAGGTCCTAGGCCTGACCATCTAGGCTCCAAATTGGCCCTTTCTCATTCTGGGACTTTTTAACCAAGCCAAGGAGTTTTCTTAGACTTTTTAACATATTTTTTAAGTTATTCATGTGCCAAAGTACGATCAAAACGATTCAAGAGCCTAATTCCAAGTTTCATGGACTGCCTAGGGCCCTGTCCTAATTCCAGTTGGTGGACAACTTGCATTTACATTGATAGCTTGCATTTGCACGCTCACCTCAATCTTGATTGGTTCCCAGGTTTTTCTATGGCTTTGTAATAGCTTAGGATTGACATAGATATTCTAGAATGTACTAGGCTATTTTATGATTGATAAGGTTTTCTCCTTGTCTATGAAAGGAGATGTCAGGACTCGACCCTCCCCGGTCAGGAACCGAATCATCTAGCACGATATTGTCCGCTTTGGGCCTCCTTGACCTTGCCCTCACGATTTTATTTTCGGGAGCTCACGGTACAACTTCTTAGGGGATCACCCATCATGGAATTGCACCAGCCTCAACTCGCTTAACTTTGGGGTTCCAACCGAATCCAAAGCCACTGTGTGAGACCCGTGTCCTGAAGGGAACAGTGAACAATCCCATATTTCTGCGAGGGGAATGGTCTAGGAGGGGATTGGGGTGTGCCTTAAAGGTGTAGGCACACACCTATCTATCGTGAGGCCTTCTGGGAGCTCACTGGCTTTGGATTCCTGGGGAACTCCAAAGTTAAGCGAGTGAAGGCTGATGCAATCCCATGATGGGTGACCCACTGGTCAGTTGCGCCGTGAGCTCCCAAGAACAAAACCCTGCGGGCTGGGCTGGTTCAGCCAGTGAGTCTAGAGCGGAAAATATTGGGCTAGATGAGTCGGGTCCTGACCGAGGAGGGTTGGGTCCTGACAGAATGGTATCACAGCTAGATCCCGACTGGGAAGTGTGCCAACGAGGATGTTGAGCCTTAAGAGGGGTGGATTGTAAGACCCGTGTCCTGAAAGGAACAGTGAACAATCCCACATTCCTGCGAGGGGAATGGTCTGGGAGGGGATTGGGGTGTGCCTTAAAGGTGTGGGCACACACCTATCTAGCACGAGGTTTTTTGGGAGCTCAGTGGCTTTGGATTCGGTTGGAACTCCAAAGTTAAGCGAGTTGAGGCTAGTCCAATTCCTTTGATGGGTGATCCCCTAGGAAGTTGCACTGTGAGCTCCCAAAAATAAAACCATGAGGGCAAGGGCAAAGAGGCCCAAAGCGGACAATATCGTGCTAGATGAGTCGGGTCCGGACCGAGGAGGGTTGGGTCCTAACACACTGAGCTCCCAAAAGGCCTCGTGCTAGATAGGTATGTGCCTACACTTTTAAGGCACACCACCATTCCCCTCCCAGACCATTCCCCCTCACATGAATATGGGATTATTCACCATTCCCTCTAGGACACGGGTCTTACAATCCATCCCCCTTAGGGTCCAGCGTCCTCGTTGGCACACTTCCTGGTCGAGGTCTGGCTCTGATAACATTCTGTTAGGACCCAGCCTCCTCGGTTAGAACCCAAATCATCTAGCACGATATTGTCCGCTTTGGGCCTTCTTGCCCTTGCCTCACGGTTTTACTTTCGGGAGCTCACGGTGCAACTTCCCAGGGGGTCACCCTTCATGGAATTACACTAGCCTCAACTCGCTTAACTTTGGGATTTTAACCGAATCCAAAGCTACTGAGCTCCCAAAAGGCCTCGTGCTAGATAGGTGTGTGCCTACACCTTTAAGGCACACCACCATTCCCCTCCCAGACCATTCCCCCTCGTAGGAATGTGGGATTGTTCACCGTTCCCTCCAGGACACGGGTCTTACAAAAGGTCTTATCCATTATTTTAAGAACAACTTAGAAAAAAACGAAAGACAAGCTAGAAGGATCCAAAACACACAATTTAGAAACATAATTCAGACTATATTAGATTTAGTTACGCCTACACCTTAGAGATACTTTGTAGAGTTATTTGTGACGTTTGTTCACGACAGACCAGATTGTGCTTGAAGGATTTTCTGAGGACCTTGCTTGGAGTTCATCATTGAGAGTATAATTTGGGTTTATTTTTTCTAATCTCTATTCATTCAATCAATGCTATTATTTTTTATTACTCATAATGAGTAGTTTTCTTTAGGGTTAGGGCTGATCTTGGAGCCCTAACCATGAAAATTTCATAACTTGGTTGTTGTGCTTGGTTTTATTGTTGTTTTTGCCTTGGTAGCATAACTTATATGATGAATTTGCAGCAATGATTATGGTAAAAATAATTTGTGACAAGATCTATGACTCACCTAAGATTGCATACCACTTTCTAGGGTTAGTGTACTATTATTAAATTCTTTTTTAACTTAATGTTTTATTGATTGCTTTGATAGCTTAAGAGAACTATTGCATGTTGATTCAAATTTTAGTAGCTTAAGAGAATTAAACATATAAAGTATGAAAAAATGAATGTGTTAGGGTAAGATTAAGAGACCCCTTGCATGGACACTAAATCAAGAAGGAAAACATGAAAATTGAACCTCGCAACTAAGTTGAAAAACATTGTGGTTAGGTGTGAATATGAATACCTTGATATACCTTTAAATGTCATTTCAAAACCACTTTTATTTACATTACTTTCTTGTTATTATTGTTTACGCATCTTCAATTCAAAACCTCCCTTTTTTTGTCTGTGTCTTGTGTCTTGCATATCTACTTAGTACATACTTCTGAACTATCTAATTCATTTATTTGGATACACATTGAGTCAAGTCCTTGTGAGATTCAACCCTTTCTTGTACCACTATATTATTATCTGATTTTTTAAGGATTGTGTGTATTTATTTGTCATACTTTTCTTCTAACAAGGAGCCACAAAGACAATTCCTCCACTCCACGTGTGATGTAGGGTGGGCCCTGCAAGACTACGATGCAAACTAGACACTCCACAACTGGGCGTTCCCCGGCTGCAGGACTCTCACACTCACACAAAACCCTTAAATGCTTGTGTTGTGTTGGGCAAGGACTCCTAATAGAACGCTTCTACTCTATTATTTGGTTTCTTGTGGGCCATAAATGGCATGGAAAAAATGTCAAGCCTAGAAATCAGCGCCCCAACCCAGCGGCCCACATGCTAAAGTCGCTCACCCATTTGACCCGAATCCAAAATCAGTATCCCCATCCACCACAACGGAACCAACGTTCACCATTACCGAGTACAATAATCTTATTGCCCTTCTTCAAAGTAAAAAGGGTAATGGTTAGCCACTAGCTCAAGCAACATATACACTCAAACCTACTTGTCACATTACATAATCTGAATCACATTCATCATGGATAGTTGGGCCACATACCATATCTCACATCTATCCCCCACCCCTTCCCGGTGCTCATACTAAGAAACTCCATGACTTTGTTGGATTACCCAATAGAGGACAAGCAAAAATGTGGTATTGGATCAATTAAACTATCAAAAGAATTACAGCTTCATGGAGTTTTACATGTTCCTAAATTTCGTGTAAACTTGTTGTCTGTAAGTAAGCTAACTCGGGTCCTTCAATGCATAATAATTTTCCATCTAGATTTTTGTGCTGTGTAGGACATGGCTACGAAGAAGATGATTGCCCTGAAAAAGTATTTTGATGGGCTTTACTACCTCACACCTACCCAAAATTCACACCTTGCAAGTCATGTTCACCGCACCTCACATCTTTGGCACCATTGACTCAGCCATCCATTCCATGTACCTCTTCACTACTTATCGAATGCCATTCGAGAAATCCTTTTTTATTCAAACCATGTTTGTGATATCTGTCTTTTATATAAACAAAATCAATTTTCATTTAATTTAAGTTCAATTAAAACAGTTGCACTTTTTGATCTCATTCACTCTGACATTTGGGGACTTCACAAAATTCATACAAGTTATGGGGCATGTTATTTTTTACCATCGTTGATGACTTTACTCGTTTCGTTCGGGTGCATCTCATGCATTTTAATCCAAATATAGAAGCCCACTTAAAATCCTTCTCTTCTTATTCGGCCTTCCTCCATCAATCTCCTAAAGTACACACACATACCCATTTTTTTATAAAATGGGTAAGTCAATTAAAAAGAAGAAGGGAAGTATAGAGAAAAATCTAGAATAGTCTAGGCCCTTCTTGTAAAATTGCTAAAATGCCATTGGTGATAAAATTACCAAAATTCCCCTAGTCATTCTTGATTCATAATGAACCTATTCGACCTTTGTTTTTGACATACTGCCTGTCTAAATACTCAAGAGTTCGAGGCCTTCTTAACGGTCCTTTTGAATTGTCTAGAAGAAGTCCACATCAAAATGTTAACTTTTTTACCGTTAAGGGAAAATCCATCATTTTTATTTTCCTCATATTTCAGGGTTGTTACAACCTACCCTGCATAAAAAAAATTCATCTTAGAAATAAAAAAAAAATCCAATCATATTCCCATCCTCAAATTAGACAAATGAGTTACTCAAAGATTAGTTAATTCCCTTTATCGCCCTAATCACGAATTTATTTAAACATTAACAACTCCGGGATCCCATATAGTCGTTATTAAAATAGACTTACTTTATGCAACCTTCAAGTCGTACTCAAAACATTACCATACCAAATATAGCTTATATCTCACTAGTATATAACCGAGCTCAACCAATTTGATAATTCATGTACCAACCTTATCACACAACGACATTACGCGTAGGCCACCATCACTAAACATAATTTAGATCAAATCCAAAAACAACATCAACATATTATCCAAACAAATATTCCCCTGGGGGTATCTGTACTACCAATAGGTAAACCACTCGGGATCTGGAGCCTTGCTCGATGTCTAAGTGAGAACTGACTCGGAATCCGGAGCCAGATTGATGTCTGAGTCAGCGCTATACCAGTCTTAGGATTTGAAGCCCAGCTCGATGTCTAAGACTAACTATCACAATATCAGCCTCGGGATCTAGAGCACAGCTCGACATTTGAGACTGTCCAACCACCTACCGACTCAGGATTTGGAGCCTAACTCGACGACTGAGTCGTTACCACATTACCAATCTCAGGATCTGGAGCCTTAGGTCGACGTCTAAGACTGAACACCACATAGGAAAATAGCATATGTCCATCAACACAAAAATACGAAGATCGAGAAACATATATCCATAATATACATAGAGATTCCTTAAAACCAAAATAACATTTACAACTTATATTTATTTCTTAAAACCGAATCATCCTTTCAGAATTCGATTATCAACCCAATACAATTTTCATGAAACCTCAAAAAAAACGTGTACTATAGATACATTTAAAATTTTCAAAAATACTCATTTGAAAACCATCACTGTCACATGAATCAAACCAAATTTTACCCAATTCGTCATTTATGAAAACAAAAATCTTGCAAAATGCGAAAAAAAATTCATAAAATTTTCAAAAACCATTTTAAAATCACAACCGAACCATTATCATATAAATTATGTGACAAAAGTCGCAAAACAATTAAAACATGCAATACCTAGGCTTTGATACCAAGTTGACAGGACCCATCTCTAATTTCTTTAAGAATCAACCAATCTTACTCCTGTCTGACAATTCTTGTCAGAGAAGGGATAATACCAACTCATTCATGTCCATATCTTATTGAATTAACCAAATTAAATCTTTTCTTGCGGGGTTATTGCTCATATCCAGCTTACTAACCCCCATCATGGAGAGAAATCTGTTACTTAAATTTTCTCACACGTTTCCCGTCATTACCATCACAACATCACATCATCATCATCATATCATAGCATTATCATCGCAAATACCATCACATATAACATCTTGTCATCATCTACATGTCATCAATATATCATCTTCAAAGTAATCATCATCTCATATGAGCATCATGTATTCATCCCCATACATCATTTTATCATTCTTATCAACATAATCATATACGATATCATACATAACATCTTAGAAAAATAAAGGCTATATGTACCAAGCATAAGAAGATTTTCCTATTCATAATTACCATCATAATTTGTTAGTGTCCAAGTAATTCTCCTAATATTTGTGCATCAATTTTATAATTATTCACCTTTACTTTTTCCTCACTCAAGGTGTAATACAATTATCAAGAAGCATATGTGTATATATTTAAAAAACCATTTACATAGCAACCCAAACATAATTCCTTGTAAACTACTAGTTACATAACAATCAAATCATAATTCTTTGTAAACTCCTGTCATAAAAGTAATTTATTTTTAAGGGCCTTTTAAGTGATCAAATTACCCTTATTTAATATCATTATATTAATTTTTTACTTAAATATTAACCCATTATATTGGAAATTCATAAATAAACCCAAACGTTGTCCAATTAACCCAGAAATTGTACCATTGAACTCACAAAATTAAGAACTCAAACTTCCATGTTGACTGCAACCCTAGAAATCACCGTACACGCCCTCATGCTGGTGAGGTTTTCTACGCGTAGGAGCCACGCGCATGTATCAGACCATCTACAAACCTCTGGCGAGGCCTGATTTCCTAGTTTTGGGTTACCTGCCCCACGAACATGACTCGACTTGAAATCTCTCGTTTTACGACCAATTTTCAATTTTTAATAGTCTATCTCCATCTACGCAATCTAAGGATTAACTCTGTGTTGTTCAAATGGACAAAAACATACCTCCAAACATGTTTCGATTACTTGATCGTTCGACCATGGTGCTCTTAACGATCCAATGACTTTTTCAGCGTACAAACTCTCTTTTTCTTGTCTCAGATTGATCTTAGAACCCCCGGGGAGAGGCTAACATACATGTCTCCATGTTTCCTGGCAAAAAATAGAAAACCTTAATTGGGAACCATGAATTCCTTTGGTTTTTTCCTTAAGGGTTCCTTCCTATCATCACTGATGTTGTGCAGTTTTCCCTCATGTACTCCACCCAATTTCTTCCTCTTTCTTATTTTCTCCTTCCCCCCTTCTCCGTGGTTAGTTATCACCCTTAATTCTCAGTTTTTTTTTTCTTTTTCTTCTTATTCGGTCTCCCTCCAATGATCTCCACAAGTACATATACATAACCATTTTTATAGAATGGGCAAGTTGGTGAGATAAAATGAGGGAAGGATAGAGAAAAATCTAGAATAGTCTAGGCCCCTCTTGTAAATTTACTAAATTGCCTTTGGTGGTAAAATTACCAAAATGCCCCTAATCATTCTTGACCCATAACGAACCTATTCAGCCTCTATTTTTGACATACTGCTTGACTAAGTACTCAGGAGTTTGAGACCTTCGTAACGGTCTTTTCGAATTATCTAGAAGATGTCCACATAAAAAAGTCAACTTTTTGACCGTTAAGGGAAAATCCGTCATTTTTACTTCTCTCGGATTTCCGAGTCATTATAACTTTGATCAAATAATGGTAGTGAATTTATTTCCTTGCACTCAATCTTTCTCGATCAAGGCAATGAATTTCAACTTTCTTGTGTTTACACACCTCAACAAAATGGGATGGTTGAATGCAAACATCGTCAACTTTTAAATGTTGGTCGTGCACTTTGATTCCAAGCCAATATTCCTTCTCACTTTTTGGGGTAAAGTCTTCAAACTGCTTGCTATTTCATCAATCACCTTTCCACACCACTATTATCTCATCAAACACCCTACAAACCTTTAAAAGGGCTTCCTCCAAATGTCAGGGCCTGACCCTCCCTGGTCAGGACCCGACTCATCTAGCATGATATTATCCGCTTTGGGCCTCTTCGCCCTCACGGTTTTGTTTTCGGGAGCCCACGGTGTAACATCCCAGGGGGCTCACCCATCATGGAATTGTACCTGTCAGGGCCCACCCCTAATCCCCCGGGATTAAGGGCTAAACCCCGCTCCCGTCTGACTTGCGCATGACACAGGGGCCAAACAAACGTCTAACCTCCGTGTGACACGTAATTCAGACAAGGGAGTTCCGATCCGACCGTCCAGAAACTTCCGAACTTCCCAGAGTGCGCAGAGTCTACTGTGGAACGTACATGTGATGTCTTCGGCTCTCTTGACCAATAGCCCGCACCGCAACAACCTGGAGGGTATCAAAAACACGAAAAGACTATGAGTGGACAAAAATAAAGTTTAAGTTCAAAAACAGTTATCAGAAAACACATACATTTATACCCTCCGCGTAAAAACCAATGCATGCATATCAATTCCATGTCATAAAACCATGTAAGAAAAACCAAACACATTTTTCCTTTTCCTCAAATCCCAGGCCTCAGTCCAAAACCATCGAAAAACCTTTCGTCCGGGCCACTGCCCAAAACAACATCATCAAGTCTCAGTGAAAACCCAAAACACCTTTAAAGCCACATTCTCATCCATCGAACCTGCTGGATCTATCCGAGTCTTTAAACTCCCGAGTCTTTAAACTCAATCCAGGCCTCAATAATATTCGAGTCTTTAAACTCCCGAGTCTTTAAACTCAACAGGCCTACGGGGGAAATATCAATATATCCGAGTCTTTAAACTCCCGAGTCTTTAAACTCAATCCGGGCCCGTCCCCCGTCAAATATAATCCGGGTCTTTAAACCCAATAACCAGATCCAGCAAATCCAATCCAAACCATTTGAAAACCATTTCCGAATCCATTTCCAGAATCATATCCATCTCATTTCCATATCCGAATCCGCAACCATCATTCCGTAAGCTAGCATCCGGAATAATCATTCCGAACCCAAACCTGAAATCCACTTCAAGTCCCGAATCGAATTCCGAATCGTCACCCGGAATTCCGATTCCGAAACCCGAAATCACATTTCCGAAAACACCTTTGAACTGGGCCTCAAGCCCGAAAATACTTTTCAAAATCCTTTTACTTTCCTTGAAATCCATTCGTATTTCAAATCCCGAAATCAACCGTTAAAACCAGGTTCAAATCACGATAGTTATCAAAACCTCGTAAAACATGAAAACCATCATTTCCTCGAAAAACGTGCACAAACCGTAAACCATCACAATCATAAATCAAATCATAGAATCAAGTATGAAAAACATATAAAACAGCTATGCATGCATCAAGAGTTAGAAAGCAAAGTCCACTCACAGACCATTTCGACGTCGCCTCGATACGCGTGCACTTATGCTGTTCCCGGCCATTCCGCTACCCTCGGCTTTCCCGACCCTGTACAGAGTCCATAACGAAGTTACTGAATACTTCACAAAAGTCCTACTAAAATCCCATAATTTTACCAAACTTCTAAACATACTTTAAACGGGACCCTAAACCTTCGATCCCTCAGAACTAACTCGAATCGACGTCCGATTAACCTGTAACCTATCATAATGGATCCGTTATAATATTTAGAACAAAAACGTAGTTGGAATCTTCGCCGGAAACCGCCGCATTCGCCCCCACGCACCGCCCAAAGTGGCTGTGCATGGCCCTCACGCGCCAGCTACAGTGTCACCAGCAACCTCTGGTCGACCCGGTTCGAACCAGTCCCTGCAACTTGAACCGGCATGACCGGTTCTCCGCCGTGCCTGCACCAAAACTGCTCCTCTCTTCACCATCTTCATCGTCCCGTCCTAAGGAACTCATCCCCCTTACTTTAACACCTCGACATCATCCCTAACTCGTCGACTCAAACTCGAACCAAAAACCCGAACAACACCTGTTTCACAATCTGTCCAAACACCTACTCCCCCGTCACGGCTGTACAACCAGCAGCTTCCTAGGGACCTAGGGAACCATTTAGCACCTACCAGTCCCCTCGACTCAAACTCAAAATGACACGACCCATCTCAATCCCCCCGGGATTACCATGGAATGTGTCATGCTCCCGTCTGACAAGAGGTGTCAGACAAGGGATAACCTGTTGCCACTGCCCAAACGGACTTCCAGAGTGCGCAAGGATCGATGGAGGAGGTGTGCGATGTCCCAGTCTCTGCTGCTGTCGCTTCCGGAATCAACCTGAAGGGCATTAAAAACAAAAGCTGTGAGTGGACGAAAATAAACAAATCTGTTTAAAACATTTATAAAGACATTTATGCCCCTCAGTAAAAACATATGCATGCATCGAAAACCAATAATCACATATTTATTTAGAAATAACCATTAGGGCATTAGCCCAGAAACCATAAGCATAGTTTCAAATCCCAAAGCCAATCCAAAAGTTATTTCATAAATCCAGTAATATACATTTATTATTTTTCCATCTCCGGCATCCCTGATGCCTAGCGTCCCCGACGCTTGACGTCCCTGACGTCATATCTCACGGTATTAAGCAACGCGTGCTGCCCGGGGTCTCACCGGGTCCATATCTTTGACATCCCCGATGTCTGACGTCCTTGACGTCTAATCATAGCAATCCTGCTCCTGGATCACTATACGGTCTGGTAGCTCCGTACAATGACCCCTCGCAGGCAATGCACCGTGACTTCTCCAGTGTCCCCGACACTTGGAGGTGACAAATATATATATCCTCATATCGAGATGGTTTTATGGAACACATTTTATTATTCATTTCCAAAATATCACAAGGGCCCTGCCCCGAATTTCCATAAAACTGTCATAAGTCCAAATAGTTGATTATCAAATCCGACATCATTTATTCAATTCCACTTTAGGGTCCCCGACCCGAAATCACATACATAAATCAACTGGGGCCCTGGCCCGATTTCATAAGTCAACTGGGCCCCTGGCCCGATTTCTTAAATCAACTAGGCCCCTGGCCCGAATTTACTTTATCAAATCCGTAACTATTTCATAAAATCATATCCGAACCATCATTATGGAAATCAGTGCAAATCCGAAAAAAATCTCGATTTACTTGCAAACACGTAAATCGCCTCGAAATGAGTGAAAACATATAAATTCACCAATATCCAAAATAAATCATATCATCACAATTATAACAATCATGAAACAGTTATGCATGCATCAAATTTATAAAACCAATGTCCACTCACAGACCGTTTAACCGAGCGCCTCGTTACGCGTGCCATAGGCCTTCCCGGGCCACACCATTATCACTGGGACTCCCAATCCTGTCCAAATCACATTAGAGGGTCACTAACCTCTTCATTAACATCCTATTAAAGTCCCGTAATTTTTCCGAATTTTTAACTATATTAAAACTGGATTTAAAACCTTCGGACATCCCGAACAATAACGAAACGGGGTTCGATTGACACGAAACCAATCCTAAAATGTTCGTTACATTGTATAGGACAAAAGTCATGTTGACCTCACCTCGAGATTCGTACCCACGCGCCGTCACGCGCCGCCGTGAGTGGCTGCGCGTGAAAGCCACGCGCCTACTACAGTGTCATCGTTCCAACCCGTATGTCTAGTAAACGGGTCCAGTTAGCCCGCGAGATGACCCGATCTGTTCACTGTCAATTCAACCTCAATCCTTTCAATTGAACATTCAAAAAGATTCGTTTTAAGTCTAATTAGAGGTCTGCAAACTCAATTACAACAATCCTTACCTGAAATCCAACGATTTGAAGATGAACATCGAAGAACATCTGGGCACTGTTCATCATTCGAATTTCATCAATTCCACTGGATTTCCTTAAATTGATCCACTAAGAAGCTTCGTTGGACCAAGATAAACTCATTTCCTAATCCAATTTCACCGTTTAATCCCTCTAGAATCACGACTCAATCTTCAAGCTCCTTCTCTGCCACCAAGTCAGTTCATAGCCAAATGGTTGCCAAAATTCATCGTTCTTGAGTTGGTTGTGATCGAGGCAATCCCAGAAGGCTCAAATTGAACTCAAATTCGGTCCTCGGAGCTCATAGCTCAAAATTTCGAATTTCCCTCCATTGCTCCAAAATTCCGATTCTCAGTTACATTGCCCCTCTCAGTCCCTCGTGTTCTTCCTCAACCAATTCCTTCCCCAACACACTCAATTTCCATTCACAAGATCAGTTGTGGAAGGATGATTTATGATGGCCAGAAATTCCAACACACACCTCCCTATTTTGCTTGTTCACGGGTAAGGAAGTGATGAAGGCTGATCAGAAATAGAAGGGAGGAGATGAGATGAACGGATGAGATGCAATCTGGGGAGTGAGATGGATGGCCCAGATTAAAAGAAGAGATTTAATCCTAATTAATTTCATAGTGGAAACTTTAGCTTATAATTTATAATTACTGGAACATGATCCAATCTAGCCAATGGATGAGTGACACTTGTCACTCATCCAAGTGTCCTCCAACCACCATTTCAGAATAAAATAATCGACACGGTTATCGAGACGTAAACTTCCCCGATTTCACGTTTCAAACCATAACTTCCTCGTACGAAGTCCGATTTCGGAGTGCCGCATGTCTATGGATTCGTATCGACATGCTCTACATAACGGTCCTTGGCCCTCGGCCATCGGACATCCCGGTCAAAAAGTCAACATTTTTTCCTATTTCGTCCAAATTACGAAAATGCCCTTGGGCTTCCGAACATCAGAACTTTCACTACGAACGTCGAAATCGAACGTGCCACCTGTCTATGAACTCGTGACGTCCCAAACTACGTCACGGTCATTGGTCAAAGTCCATTTGACCGTCCGAATTAAATTCAACGTTTTGCCCACGCCCAAGGGCAAAGCGGTCATTTTGCACAATTCGTCCGAATTCACTCAACTAATCCCTGATTAGTCATTCTAAATCATAATTAAATAATATTAAATCCCGATATTAGGGACGGGTCGTTACACAAAACCCACGACTCACGGTTTGAACATAACGGAAAAACAGAGCAACTGAACGGGGGTGAAAAATTACCTGCTGTTGATCGCCGCCGTGCATACCGTCGCACTCCCTGGAGTCCACAGAGCTGTTCTAGCCTTCTCTCTAGTCCAATTGGTTCAACACACGGCCACACCACCGCCAACTCCCTCGGTTCTCCCTGTTTTTCTAGTTTTCTCCCCGTGAACTCACCCTATACACCACCGATTTCCTCACACCGAATTACACTTTAAACACTCACCAATCCTCACTGAATCTGTACTCTCACTTTTTCACTCACCAACACACACACACACACACACACACACACACACACACACACACACACACACACACACACACACACACACACACACACACACACACACACACACACACACACATACACACTTCCCTCACCGGATCGGTTTCCTCTCTCAGTCACACCCTCTGTTTCTCTCTTCGAACACACACACGACCACACGGCCAAAATAGTTGGAGCTGTGCACACTAGAAACCTCTAGCCCTCCTACACATGTCCCCATCCTAGAACTCCTCTCCCAAGTGGCTCAATCTCAGCCCTCCATTGTCCCTCTCTGTTGCACGAATCCCAATGTGCAAAAGACCAAAATACCCTTCCTTTTAAGCCAAAATTATGATTTTGCCACCACCTTCCTAGACCCGTAACTCACTCATCCTAACTCCGATGAACACGTGCCACCTATCTAGGGATTCGTGACATCCTAAACTACGTACTGGTCATCGGTCAAGACCCAATTGACCGCCCGAACTAAAAGTCAACTTTTTGCTTGAACTAGGGGCACAATCGTCATTCTAGGCTAACGACCTTATTGGGACCAACTAATCCCCGATTAAGCTCACTAATATCATCTTAAACCATGTCTTAGCCCTAATTTCCGGGACGGGTCGTTACAGTACCAACCTCAACCCGCTTAACTTTGGAGTTCCAACCGAACCCAAAGCCAATGAGCTCCCAAAAGGTCTCGTGCTAGATAAGTGTGTGCCTACACCTTTAAGGCACACCACCATTCCCCTCCCAGACCATTCCCCCCTCGCAGAAATGTAGGATCATTCACCGTTCCCTCTAGGACACGGGTCTTACAATCCACCCCCCTTAGGGCCCAGCGTCCTTACTAGCACACTTCCCAGTTGGGGTCTGGCTCTAATACCATTATGTCAGGACCCGACCCTCCTCAGTCAGTCCAACTCATCAAGCACGATATTGTCCGCTTTGGGCCTACTTGCCCTCACGGTTTTGTTTTCGGGAGCCCACGGTGCAACTTCTCAGGGGGTCACCCATCATGGAGTTGTACCAATCTCAACTCGCTTAACTTTGGAGTTCCAACCGAACCCAAAGCCAATGAGATCCCAAAAGGCCTCATGCTAGATAAGTTTGTGCCTACACCTTTAAGGTACACCACCATTCCCCTCCCAGACGATTCCCCCTTCGCAGGAATATAGGATCGTTCACTGTTCCCTCCAGGACGCGGGTCTTACAATCCACCCCCCTTAGGACCCACCATCCTTGCTAGCACACTTCTTGGTTGGGTCTGGCTCTAATACTATTATGTCAGGACGCGACCCTCCTCGATCAGGACCCGACTCATCTAGCACGATATTGTCCGCTTTGGGCTTCCTTGCCCTCACGGTTTTGTTTTTGGGAGCCCACAGTGCAACTTCCTAGGGGGTCACCCTTCATGGAATTGTACCAATCTCAACTCACTTAACTTTGGAGTTCCAACTGAACCCAAAGCCAATGAACTTCCAAAAGGCCTCGTGCTATATAGGTGTGTCCCTACACCTTTAAGGAACACCACCATTCCCCTCTCAGACCATTCCCCCCTCACAGGAATGTGGGAACGTTCACCGTTCCCTTCAGGACACGGATCTTACACCAAATTTATATCATCTTCGTGTTGTTGGGTGCTTATGTTTTGTGACCAATCTAACACCCACTCATAAATTTGATTTTCAAGCGTGTCATTGTGTTTTTATGGGTATCCTCTGGGAAAAAAAAGGGTTATTGGGTTTATGATTTTTATAAAAAGAAATTCTTTGTATCTCGGAATGACTTTTTCGTGAAACTACCTTCCATTTTGCTTCATCGGCACTAGAAAATCACTTTGATTTACCCATCCTTTTTATTTTACCTGATGAGTCTGACCCACAATCCACATCGGCCCATCTTTTTGCAAGCCCACTATCACCCACGAGTCAATCCATTCCCACGCTACTTGACCCACTGCAACCTAACTCATTTCCTCGCAACCCCACCTCTGAACCCTTTTTGCTATCTTCACCTACTACGATCTCCGCAGACCTTCCCAATCCATTCCACTCTTTGCGCCTTTCCTTTCACTCTGCACCTCGAACCCCATTTCCACCCACTTCCTCACCAGATGTACCTCTAGTCCCTCTCCCTTGTCACTCTAACCATGTCTCACGGCCCTCGACCCACTTCAAAGACTACCAAACCCATCACGTTGCTCTGCTCCGGCCCACTGTCTAGCCTTCCTCTATATGTGGCACCCAGTATCCACTGCATTGGTATATATCTTACTCTGCCTTCTTTTTTTTTATTGGAATTTTGTCTTCAATATTTCAAAATTGGTCTTACCCTCTACCTGAATAGGCTTATCATGACCCCAAATAGGTTGGTGCAATGCAATTCGAATTATAAGCTCTCGAGGCTAACTGTAATGACCCGTCCCGGGAGTCGGGATTAGCGAAGTGATTAGCGACGGATTAACTGAGTTAATCGGTGTTTAGGTGGTTACTTTTGGACCGTTAGCGCGGAATGACGATTTTGCCCCTAGTTTGGGCAAAAAGTTGACTTTTACTTCGGGTGGTCAATTGGACATTGACCGATGACTGTGACGTAGTTTGGGACGTCACGAGTCCGTAGACAGGTGGCACGCCCGATTCCGACATTCGAGGAGGAAGTTATGATGTTCGGAAGGTTGAAGGCATTATCGTAATTAAGATGAAAAAGAGGGAAATTGTTGACTTTTTGTTTGACCATTAGTTTTCACGTAAATCAAGGACTGTTAGATAGACCTCGATGCCCTGAGTCCAACGACAGGCGGCACGCAGTCGTCGGACGTCGAATGACGAAACTAAGGGTCTAGGAACGTGAGGGGTAAAATGGTAATTGGGACATTTTGGGGCAATTTGGTCTTTTTATACTCTGGGATTTGTGAGCACTCAGATGGGGACATGTGGCCTGAGAAATTGGAGATTTTTGGGGTTGGACCGTTGGATGATGGACACCTGGTGGGTGTGTGGTGGCTTCTAGCCCAAACAGCCGTGTTCTTTAATTTTAAAATAAAACGTTTGGTCGCTCAGTAGAGAAAACAGAGACAAGGAGTCTCAACCCAAAATCCAGGGCGTGTGAGTCGTGAATTTCGTTCTAGTGCTTTGTGAATGGAAGTTCATAGAGGTGTGGTGATTGAGGGAGTGAGAGTACGGTAAGGAGGGGTTGGACTGCCACGAGGGCCACCGTGGGCGATGGTTTCGTTTTTGAAAAACAGAGAATGAGTAGATGGTCGGGGTGCAACCACCATCGATCTTTGATCCAATCTGGTCGAAGGAGTGCTAGGAAAGCTGAGGACCGCCTTATGAACCAGTGGAACACGACGGCGAGCACGGTGGAGGTCAGAACGCGGATGAGTTCTCGATGTCTCCTGTTTTCCGTTTAAAATTCAAAGTGAAAATCGTGGATTTAGGAGCTTAGTCGAGCCGTTTTATTGGTCCTGTTAGTTGAAGGATATTGTAGTTGGTCTGAGGAGTCGAACCAGAGGCGGAGTAGACGGTGGGTGGCTGGAAAGCAGCGACTCGGAATTTCAGGGGACTGGTTCGAGCCTTGGATGGTAAGTTCTCGTACTTTACTTCGTGTTTTAAGTAGTTGTTTAGACTAGTTAGAGTAGGACGATCCTAATAGGCTAAAAAGGAAGGAAAATGGCCTGAAAATGAAGCAGAACTGCCTGCACCGATTCAACTGGACCAGTCTGAACCGAACCGGTCGGACCGAGTTTTCCAAGGGAAGACGACGACACTGTGCTGGGCGCGTGGCTCTCATGCGCAGCCCCTTTGGGCGGCGCGTGAGGGCGCGTGGGGTAGAATTTGAGGAAGTGTCCAACATAGTTTTTAGTCTAATCGATGTAACGAACATTTTGGCACTGGTTTCGAGTTAATCGGACATCGGCTCGATATGTTTCGAGCTGTCCGAAGGTTTAGGGCTTGGTTAAAAATAGTTAAAAATACGGGAAAATTATGGGGCTTGAGTATTACCTTTGTGAAGTAGTTAGTAACCTCATTATGGGATTTGGACAGGTTCGGGAAAGCCGAGGATAGCGGAATGGCCGGGAACGGCGTAAGTGCGCGCGTATCGAGGAAATGACGGTATTTCACGTTTTACGATGAGTTGTTGGATATTGTAATTTGAACCTGGTTTTAATGATTTGATTTCGGGACTTGAAATACGATTGGATTTCAAAGAAAGTAAAAGGAATTGGGAAAGTGTTTTCGGGCTTGAAGCCCAGTTCAGAAAAGTGGTTTTGAGAAATGTGATTTCGGGTTTTGGAATCGGATTTTCGGATGACGATTCGACTCTGATTATTGGGTTTAAAGACCCGGATTGAGTTTAAAGACTTGGGAGTTTAAAGACTCGGGAGTTTAAAGACACGAATTATATTGAGGCTTGGATTGAGTTTAAAGACTCGGATAGATCCAGCAGGTTCGATGAACAGAAATGTGGAGTAGTTTCCAATCATGGTTTTCTGAGGTTTTGGGCTATGCCCGGATGAAATGGTTTTCGATGGTTTTGGGCTGAGGCCGGGGATTTGGAAAAAGGAACTTGTGTCGGTTTTCTCATATGGTTGGTTTAACCGGAATATTGAATGGTTTTATGACATGAATTTGCTATGCATGCATTGGTTTTTGAAACGGAGGGTATAAATGATATTGTTTTATGAAATGTTTTTGAACTTATACTTTATTTTTGTCCACTCACAGTCTTTTCGTGTTTTCGATACCCTCCAGGTTGTTGCGGCGCGGGCTGTCGATCGAAAGAATCTGAGACATCACCCGCATGATCCACAGTAGACTCTGCGCACCCTGAGAAGTTTGGAAGTTTGGATAGTCGGGTCGAAAATCTCTTGTCCAACTTACGTGTCACATGGAGGTTGGACGTTCGTTTAGCCTGCGTGTCATTCGTAAGTTAGACGGGAGCAGGGTTTAGCCCTTAATCCCGGGGGATTAGGGGTGGGACCTGTCACTAACCATATCTGGTCTGTGGTTTTCTGCCAACCGGTCACCATCCCATAGGATGCAAATGAATATTCCGGATAAAATACAACTCCTACAACACTTTTGAACGCTATAAAACTGAGTTGGTTTCCAAAGGGTTCAACCAATGAGAGGGAGCGGACTACAAATAAACTTTTCCTTTTATTGCAAAATTGATCCCCATCCGGTTCTTGTTGTACATTGCCACTACCCAACATTGGTCTCTCCCTTAGATGGAAGTTCAGAATTCCTTCCTCCATGCCAATGCAAGTATACTCTGGACATCATGGAAGAGATAGGACTACATGGAGCTAAACCAGCCACAATTCCTATGGATCCTGATTTGGTGCTATCATCTTCAAATGGTGAGCTACTCAAGGATCCTACTCGATATAGGCGGTTAGTGGGCAGGCTAACTAGCTCACCATTATATGACCAAAAGTTACTTACACCGCCAACACTCTCAATCAGTACATACAGGATCTGAAACGTCAACATCTCAATGCAGCACATCATCTGCTACGTTATCGAAATGATGCTTCATATCAAGGGATGTTGTTCCCTGCACAAAAAAAGTTGAAATTGATTGGATAATGTGTCGCAGATTGCGCTCGCTGCCCAGTCACACGTTGATTAGTTACATGGTATTGTATCTTTCTTGGTAATGCACTTGTGTCCAGAAATTTAAGAAACAAGTCAAAGTATCTCGATCATCTACTGAATATAAATATCGTTCAATGGTTGTTACCACATGCGAACTCAAATGATTGAGATACGTATTGCATGATCTAAAAGTACAACACTATGAACCCGCCAGTTTTCTTTGTGATAACCATGCTGCATTACATATTACAACCAATCCAATATATTAGGAGCGTACCTGACATGACCTGTCCCTAATTTTCTTGGAAATCGGGTCGATCCTGCTCCCATCTGATAACTCTTGCCTAACAAGGGATATTACCAATTTTATTCATGTACATGCCTCATAAAATTAACCAAATTAACTTTACCCTTGCGGGGTTGCTGCTCACGTCCAACCCACTAACCCCATCAAGAGATAGGTTCTTACTATTTTAAATTGTCCAAGCCTTGACCTTTTTTATTATTACTTACTCCCACCTTCACACCAATCACATAACAACCGTCATCAAGAATAATCTTAAGGCATGCCTTGTTGATCAAATCCATGCACTATACTTTTATTTTATCGGATTTACCAACCATCGGGAGTAAGTTTAATAATATTCAAATTAAAGTTTCATTATTACTAAATTTCTTAACAACCGTCATCAAGTCATGCCTCGTTACTTTCATCACCTAAATTTCTATTTATTACTATCATTGTAAAGTATAATAATATTCAAATTAATCACATATAATCACATACGCTACCATAAATACACATAATCAAAATAATCATCTATATTCAGTCCTTAAATTACCTTCTTTCTCATCGTAACATGACAATATATAACGTCATAGGATCTTCATGTTATCATATATCATACTTAATACATTTATCACCATACAAGTCTATCTAACTACCAACACAATCTCTCATTAATTCATAAAATCAATACTTATACCGAATCTTCCCTCTAATTCTCATTAAGTTGCCTTCTTTTGTAACTATCGTTACTTATTAATACGCACATAATCATAGATTTCTCATAGTGAAGTTCTTAACCATATACACATATCTTCTAGTTGACTCAATTATACACATAAAATTCTTTAATCAAATTCTTTATATAGTCAACAATAATACAAATCAAATATACCTTGAACTATGCCCATGTATATTCGTTCCTTAATTTTTATTGCTTAACTAATTACTTACTTCTCAAGTAAACAATATGTTTTCCTAATTACTTTATATTAGTAAACATAAACCGTCAAGCCTTTAACCTTTCAAATTATTTAGCGCTCCTCCTTTCATGCAACTAGTTAACTAACCACACACATCCAGTAATATCCCAATTATTATGGCCATCAAGTTCCTCAATTTCCCCATTATTAACTTGAATTATAACATAACACATAAAAATAGACATCTAGAACTATACTCAAACGACATCCGATCAACTCAAGAATTATACCATTAAACTTAAGACCTCAAAACAAGAAACTTTGGTGTTGACCGGATGGAAAAAGGCCATCGCATGCGACAAGGACGCTCTTTGCGTGTGGTGGCCGCACGGCTATAACAGTGATCGCCTTCAATCTCTTGTCGGGTCTGCAATGTAGACCCGACCTAGCGATTCGACCCAACTCAAAAACCATCATTTCCCAACCATTTTCCATGGTTTAATTATTCAAATTCGTCTAATCAATTGTAGGAGAGGATCTATGGTTTTAGAAAGAGGAAATACATACCTCATAGTGCAACCCGATCATGCCCTTCTCGGCTATGTTTTTTTTCCGAAGTTGTTTAACCATGTTCATGATGTCCCAACTGTCATTTCCTTGGCATAGAGTGGCCTTAGGAATGTACACAACCTCCTAGGTACCTTATTCTCGAAGGAAACCTTCCCAAAATTGTCCAAACCTTCTCGGTCCATTTTTTAACCCTTACAGGTTTGATCATGGTCGCACGCCTAGGGTACCATACCTCCCCTCGTTGCTGCCGAGGTTTATCACCTGCCTCATATCTTCCTTTCTATTCCTCCCCAGCTTTCTTCTCCTCTCTTCCATCTCCATTTTTGGCTTATGTTTTCTTTCTTTCCATTTCGGCCTTCCTCCACCGATTACGCATATTCACACACATGCACGCATGCGCGCGCGCGCGCGCGCACACACACACACACACACACACACACACACACACTCTTAGGGTATGTCGGTGGGGAAAGAAGGGAGAGAAAATCTAGATTTCTCTATACACATGTACACATGAATCACACGTAAATTTTCAAAATTACTGAATTACCTTTTTTCAAAATTACCGAAATGCCCTTAATCTTTTTAGACCCATATTGAAACTGTTCGACCTCTGCGTTCAACATCCTACCTGTCTACGGACTCATGATGATGAGACCTACACAACGGTCATCATTGATCGCCAAGAAAATGTCTAGGTCAAAATTCAACCTTTTGACCGTCAGAAGAAAAACCGTAATTTTTATTTTCTTCAAAGTTCCGGGTCGTTACAACCTACCTTTTTTTAAAAAAAATTGTCTTCGAAATTTTAGTACGAAACAGTCTTAATTTCATACTCAAATTAGACAACTGAGTTTCTCAAAAATATCAACGTACCGATTTCTTTTTCTCACTACTCACAACTTCGTAACTCTGGAATCCTATGTAACCTTAACTAATGCATATGCACAACCTTACTCAAGACATCCTTCGAGTCATCTTTAGTAACACACAACAATATCAAATACAACTTATATCCCATCAGTCCATAACCAACCTCGAGCAATTCATATCTCAAGTACCAGTCACAACACACAACGTCACTACACGTAGGCAAAAACATCATTTGAATCAAATTCAAAAATAGTACCAACACATCATCCAGATAATCCCCTAGGGGTATTAGTACTACCAATAGATAAACCACTTGTTATTCGGAGTCCTGCTCGACGTCCGAGTGAAAACTAACTCAAGATTTGAAGACCAGCTCGACGTCTGAGTCGCCAACACAACACTAGTCTCAAGATTCAGAGCCCAGCTTGATGTTTGAGACTAACCAAAATCCACATAAAAATCATTCGGGATTCAGAGCCCGGCTCAATGTCCGAGTGTATACTGATACAGGATTCAAAGCCATGTTTAACATCTAAGCCAACACCAATCTAAGGATACAGAGCCTTACTCGACGTCTGAGACTGACTAATCACCACATCACATATCCACTCAGTGTACATCATCCGAGTACCAGCCTGCGATCCAAAGTCCATGTTCACAATTATACACAAATATCAAGAAACACATAACTGTATTATCCTCGTCATACATTACATATCACGAATATCGAGAAACATACTCGTATAACACACACATGTCCCTTCATACTAAAATCCACAACTCAAACCACAAATATCAAGGAATCACGTACTTATCCACCATTTGAAACCCAGCCTCAATATATTTTTCATTGAACCTTGTAAATTGTGCATTCAATAAATTGATCATTTCAAAAAAAAAAATCATCAAGTAATTTGTTCGAAAATTAAATCATTTCATCATAAATTCATTCCTTAAAATAAAACAAATTTCCATTTTGAAACCGGGTTCTCAATGCACTCATAAAGGTATACTCTAGACCCATATACCATTCTCAAAATTATTTTGAAAACCAAATCAAATTATCAAATATGGTATGCACAGAGTTCGTATCTTAGAAATAAAAAATATTCAAACCTATGCCCGCCCCTAATTTCCTTGGAAATCGGGTCGATCATGCTCCCGTCCGACAACTCTTGTCAAACAAGGCATATTACCAATTTTATTTATGTCCATGCCTTATTAAATTAACCAAATTAACTCCACCCTTGCAGACTTACCGCACACGTCCAACCAGCTAACCCCATCAAGAGGTAGGTTCTTACTATTTTAAATTGTTCGGTCCTCGACCCATTTTATTATTATGTACTCCCACCTTTACACCAATCACATAACAACCGTCATCAAGAATAATCTTAAGTCATGCCTTATTGATCATGTCAATGTACTATACTTATATTTTATCGGATTTATCAACCATTGGGAAGTTCTCATCTTAATTCATCACTTATTCTCGTTGCTTTCATCGCCTAAATTTCTATTTATTATTATCATTGTAAAGTTTAATAATATTCAAATTAATCACATAGAATCGCATACACTACCAGAAACACATATAATCAAAATAATCATCTACAGTTAATCCTTAAAGTTCCTTTTTTCTCATCGCAACATGACATTCATAGGATCTTCATGTTATCATATATCATACTAAATACATTCATCACCATAGAAGTCTATCTAACTACCAACACAATCTCTCATTAATTCATACAAACAATACATATATACCATCTTCCCTCTTATTATTCTCATTAAGTTACCTTCTTTTGTAACTATCATTACTTATTAATACGCAAATATAATCATAGAATTATCATAATGAAGTTCTTAACCATATACACATATCATCAAGTTGACTCAATTATACACATAAAATCCTTTAATCAAATTGTTTGTATAGTCAACAATAATACAAATCAAATATACATTAAACTATGCCCTTGTATATTCGTTCTTTAATTTTACAAGAATTTATTGTTAAGCATCTATATATTTATTTAGAACTAATTACTTACTTCTCAAGTAAATAATATGTTTTCCTAATTACTTTATTTTAGTAAACATAAACCATCAAGCCTTTAATCTTTCAATTTATTTAGGGATCCTCCTTTCATGCCACTCAGTTCACCATAACTAACCACAAACATCCATTAATATCCCAATTATTATGGTCATCAAGTTCCTCAATTTCCCAATTATTAACTTGAATTATAACATAACACATAAGAATAGACATTGAGAACTATACTCAAACGACATCGGATCAACTTGAGAATTATACCACTAAATTCAAGACCTCAAAATAAGAAATTTTGGTGTTCACTGGACAGCGAAAGATCGTAGCACGTGTCGGGGAGGCTCTCTGCACGTGGTGGCCATGCACCAGTATAAGTGATCGTTTTCAATCTCTTGTCAAGTCTGCAATGCAGACCCGATCAAGTGATTCCACTCGACTCAAAAACCATCATTTCCCAACCATTTTCCATGGTTTAATCATTCAAATTCATCTAATCAATCTCAAGAGAGGATCTATGGTTTCAGAAGAATGAAATATGTACCTCATAGTGCAACCCAATCATGCCCTTCTCGACTTTGTTTTTTTCTTTCTGAAGTTATTCAACCATGTTCATGACATCCCAATCGTCATTTCCTTGGCTCGGTGTGACCATAGGAATGTACACAACCTCCTAGGAACCTTATTCTCGACTAAAACCTTCCCAAAATGGTCCAAAGCTTCTCAGGCCACTTTTAAACCCTTACAGGTTTGATCATGGTCGCACGCTTGGAGTACCATACCTCCCTTGGTTGATGCCGAGGTTTATCACCTGCCTCCTCTCTTCCTTTCTTTTCCTCCTCGAGGTTTATCTTTTTCTTTCTTTCCGTTTCGCCCTTCCTCCACCGATTACACACACTCACACATATAAATACTTAAGGTATGTCGGTGGGAAAAAAAGGGAGGGAAAATCTAGATTTCTCTAGACACATGTAATGAATGACATGTAAATTCAAAATTACTAAATTACCCTTTTTTCAAAAATTACCGAAATTCCCTTAATCTTTTTTAGACACGTATCGAAACCGTTCAACCCCTGATTTCAACATACTACTTATCTACAGACTCAGAATGCTGAGATCTACGCAACGGTCCTCTCTGATCGCCTAGAAAATTTCTAGGTCTAAAGTCAACCCTTTGACTGTCAAAGGAAAAACCGTAATTATTATTTTCCGCAAACTTGTTCATCAAACCTCTGCGAACACCTATTTTCAATCACTCTTTGGAAAGTTGGCAGTAATTAATCTGCAGGCTCCAACTTAAGGGGGAGTGTTGAAGGAAACAAAACAAGTCAATGATCTGGTAAATCTATGATTATAATCTCTATTGAGTGATTGAAGAAACAAATTTTAATTGAGATGGAATTAGTTCTATGTTAACCTCTTATACTTTCAACATCACGATGTCCATCTTAGTTATTGTTCAAACTTTTATTCCGAAATAGGTTGAGTTTGTCTACATGTATTATAATCAACTACTGTCCAACTACCTTCAAATTTGGACACTTGTTATCTCATTCCCCAAAACATTAGAAAACATAAGAAAGAGAACAAACCATGATGATTATTTGATGTCACTGTTTCATATACAATGTGGCAACCCGGATTTTTAATTACGTTTAGTCGGGATTTTTTCGGCTATTTTTGGGATTTTACGGAATTGTGTAGCACACTTTGACCATTTTCCCCTTTGGGTTTTAATGGGGTTTCCATTTAGGAGAAGGGTAGTTTGGTCTTTTGGAAGGTTGGAGATATTTTGGGATGTTTTATGTGGCTGGGAGCCACTCTAATTGGATGCGGATCATCACTTCACTTTCACTTTCTCACTCTCTTTTTCTCGTGCAACCCAAACACCAAAAACACACACATGCACACCCATAATTCCTTCCTATTGCTGAGACACTTTTGAACCAAACTAAGGCTAGAAACACACTCATTGGAACCTCACGATCAGGATAATCCCAATTTGTAGGTTGAGGATGTATAACGTGGCCAGTGTGAGAGGAAGTACAAACCCGAAATTTTGAAGGCTTATAACTTAGAATCCAAGGAACCTTTTCTAAATTCTAGGCTTGGATTAGGATTCCTTGGATCTATTAGATAGATTTTGATATGAAATTTGTCCAATTTGGTTGAGTTTTGAGAGAGATATCAAAGTTTGAAGTTTAGGACGTTAATGACGATTTTCTAGCGACCAACGTCAGTACCACCATTGTCTCCAGCTAGTAGGTGACATCAACATGACGTCATTATGATTTCACCAGGTAACATTCGTATGACATCATGATGATGTCACTAGGTGATGTCAGCATGACATCACTAGGTGACGTCAGCATAACATCATGATGAAGTCGACAAGGACGTGTGGCAGAGAATGCCACGTGGTAGTGGCAGAGGTTGTCACATGGTAGTGACAAGTGGTGCCAGATCACAAGTATTAGAGGGTGCCACATGGTAGTGTGTTGTTAGTTGTCAGGACACGTGACAAGCCACGTCAGCTGTTAGAGGTGAATCAGCAGGTGCCACATCATTTAAGGCTGACGTCAAGCGAGTGACGGCGCGTGGGGAAGGCCGCCGGCTGAATTGAATGGTGGTGTCAAGCGTGTTTGAAAGGTTTCATTGAGCGAAATTCAATGGTGGTGGTTTCAGGCCAATCAGAGCTCATTTGGAGGTAGTTTTGGGTGTTTTTAGCCTCGGGTTGTGTGTTCGAGACGCATTTACTGTTCCGGGTTTTAGGAGGAGTTTACATACGAGGTTATATGTGATAAGCCCTAAATTAAACATCATTTTATACCTTCTATACTTTTCTTTTAATGTTTAAATACCAAAAAATTGTAGAAAATAATATATTTTGCGAGAAATTTACAGAATTGGATAGAGCGCGGAATTATGAGAATTTAGGCGAAATAATCACTGCAATCGGACATATATTGAAGAAGTTATGATCGAATGAAAGAAGGCCACCAATAAGAGCTATGAAATTCGGTAGGGAGCTACCGAAGTCCACAAAGATAGCCCATAAACCTTTCGGCGAGCGCCTCCTGAACCCTAAAGCCCTATTCGACGCACACCTACCTAACTACCTTCCAAGCCTCCTTGCCTCGTTGACCTTGCCATTAACCACCGAATTTCAGTCCAAAGTTCGGCCGGTGCCCACCACAACAATTCCTGAAGCTTTATTTCGTGATTTTGGCATATTTTGGGATAATTCCAACTTGTTTTCACACTTATTCTCCATATTATATTAGGATTTCAATAGGATTGAAATCCTATTTCCTTTTGTTTTATTATTTTCACCCCTTTTACATGTAGGAAATGTTTTTAATTAGTATTCTTATATATTTAGGAAATCTTTTCTTTTTAGAATTAAATTGTAAACTCTTATTTATTTGGAGATTAATTTTCTCCTATAAATAGAGAGGTTTAGGTTATTTGTAAAATGTCGCCCATTTTTTTACCAAAGCTCTGCTTAACCAAATTTCCCTTTTCATCAATTCGAGATTTTCTTAGCAAAACTCAATCACACCATATTCCATCATAAACACCTTCATCAGCAACATATAGGGCAGTTCTCGAGTGTCTCACCAAGGAGTGTCGACCATTTAGCATCCATTGGGCAGTTCCCGAAGAGAAAAAATATAACACGCCCTATTTACCCTGTGATTGTCTTTTGTTATTTAATGATTGTTTTGTTGGATTGATCTTTAATATAATTATGGTTTTATATCTTATATGAATTTCAATAATCTTCCATGTGTTTTAATATCTTGGTTTTTGTTATACTTGTATGTTGTGTTTAATGCTTGATTAGATATAGGCTAGTTCCCTAGTCTAGATTATTGAAAGTGTATAGGACAGTTCCCGAACACGTACTTGAGATAATATGCGTATATTTCGTAGAACTAAAGTTATAGAATTTCGTAGGTTTTGGAATTTGCATAAATTATGAATGAATTAGGTTAAATATGAGTTGACCATGTAAATATTATATTAGGAAAGTTTAGATTAGTTTAATTACTTAGGACTTTTAAATCAATCTATTTACCCCCAATTAATCAATCAAACGATAATCATGCTTAAATACCCTCAATCCCCGGTTAAGAACGTTCCCTACTTATCAATGCTACATTCTACAAAAAAAGGTTTTTGCATATATTTTTATTAAGTGTTGAGTGTGACTTTGTGTTTACTTTAATACTTAGTTCTAGTGTATCAATATGGATTTTTGGTGACCCTCAATTATTACTTTGATAGGCGAGGATGCTTCAGGGACCTCGGAGGAGCACGCAGCTCAAGATTGAGCTTACTTGGACATATTGTGAGTGGATCTTTTTTTCAACTGTCTTGTAGGCATATAGAATTGTTTACATGATTTTGAATAAGTATTTTGAATATGAATGCATTGCTATGCAGATTTATGGTTTTTGCTTACTCATTTGTTTATTATTCCGGACACGGATTTTATGAATTGGTGTGGAAATTGTGTTTTTAGTTTGGACCCGAGTTTAACTATTTTGACTTTGAGTCTGAGTTAAAGTTATCTTTTGAAATGGTGTTTTAGATCTTATTACTATGACTGTTTCAACGGTTGACCATCCTCGAGAGATTTGACTAGTTCTCAAACGTCCGGAGCGGGGCTCCGCAGATCCTGAGATAGATATGCCAGGGTTATTACTCAGGCATTCAAAGTGGGGCTTTGCATATCTTGAGGCTGTCTACGCGTAGCACAAGGTTTCTATTCGTAGTGGTCGGGTATGGAAGATGGGGTATTATGGTTACTGATTGTGGTGTCCAGGAGTTTTTTTTTAGTGGTTTTACTCAGGGGTATTTCAAGGAAATGTGGGCCCTGGGTGTTTTCTATGTATTCATGTGAATACACATTTGATTTGATCGTCTTCTTGTTAATGTATTATAACTGTTTATTTTGATCCACTCACGATTTTTTGTTTTCCACTTCCCCTCTAGACTGTGGCGTAGGTGCAGGGACATACTTAGGACGAAGGCTCATTCCTGATTTCCCTGCGAGAGTGTGGTCCTCAGAGTAGGATCTTGTGCTTTTATCGCGTTTTTTTTATTAGTGGCTCTGTTACTATTTGAACGTTTGTATTGATGTGAATCATCCCTTGTATGACACGAGTGAGGGGTACTTTGAAGTTTTTCCTGCTGATTTGGGATGGGAGCAAGACCCTAGTTGAATTTCTAGAGTTTGTAGGTTGGTTCTTGTCATACAAGCTTATAGGAATAAAGGTTTGTGCTTTTGTGGTGTGCTACAAAATCAAGTAAAGAGGTGAGTAAAACCCGTGTGAGTATAATGATTTAGACCAATTGTCCAACTGTACAAGTCACCTTACTTTACAGTCTACACTAAAGTGAATACATCATAAACGTGTTCTCCTTTCATTTTCTTAATTTATTTCTTCATTTTTATACCTATATTTTTCATTTTTTCAAACGTATCCTGCCTTTATTTTCTCGAGCGGCAGGAATGGTCAATTACTGGCCATTTTCTGGAATTGTCAATTACCAGTTTCATATAATAAAGAAATTGCCATGGTCGCAATTGATTCGCAATTGATTAATGAAATTGAATTGAAGGGTGATTACGTTAGTCGTGGCACCAATACATGGTCTCCTTGGGCCCCTTAGCACAAAGACATAGAAAAACAAGGAAGATCCTTCACTAATTTTATCCAAATAAGTCGTCAGTCAATCACAGTATCACACCCACACAAAGACATCAGATATCGACATCGCCACATTGGTCCGTCAATATAAGTGACTTGTGTTTACGCCATCCATCCACAAAAAGTGACAAGACAAGACAACGCATCCACAATAATAAAATGTATGTACGCACTAAACACAATTATATTTTAGTTTAGAAATAACGAGCACACTCTTCGATTTTGTACCGAATATCAGAATAGATTTTGATATCTATACTCATTTAGTTTTCGACAAAACTAATAGGATATGCCTGGAAAGTTATTCAATTGATCATGAACATAATTTCTATATTATAAAATAATTTATAGAAATAAATTTAAATTGTGAGAAAATATTCCAAATATGATTAATTATTTATATACGTCATAATTAACTATTTACATACATCATCATTAATTCATTCATATGATTTTACATGTGTTATAGTTAAAGATGAAAATATCGATTTTGATGACAATATCAATAACTCATTTTTCCGGTATATTGATAAATATTTCGATATCGATATCCTCGATGATAATCAATCAAAATATTGGAAATGAGCTCAGAAACTTGGAAAGAAAAAGAAAAAAAAGGGCAAAATTTTGGAATTGATGATGATTCAAGATGAGGATTATTGGTTTTGAACTATGTTTTCGGATTTCAATTTCACTTTTATAACTATTATGTTTTTCACAATTATTAATCAATTCCTAAAAATATTTGAACCCTAAGATTATATTCTTAATTTAAAATTGAATTTAATTCTGTTAAAATTGAATATTTAAAATTGCATGATTTTAAGATTATATGCTCTGTTTATTTGCCAAGAAGTAAAGCTTGGGGTTTTTTTTAAAATTCCATTTGGAATTTAACTATACGTTGAGTATATTTTTATTGCTGTATTTGTTGATTGTTATCAATTACTTTTAGTTTATAGGTAATATAATTTTAAAAAGGGCAAAATTGGTATTTTACTATACACATCAAAAGGGAGAAAAGGGGCAAAATGGTAGTGCATTAGTCCTAAGCATAATATACAAGCAACTAACGGTAAGTATGATTTTAAATAAGTTATATAACCAAGAAAGTAATCTGATATAAGTTATATAGCCAAGAGAATAATTTGTTATATATTTTTTAATGAACAAAAATAATAATAATAATAATAATAATAATAATAATAGTAATAGTAGTAATAGTATTAATATTAATATTTCATTAGACTCAAGGCCTGTAATAATATCCCAATTGAGTTATAAAATTAATAATAATTATTTATAAAAAAAAGAATAATAATTGGAAGAATGATTAATAAATATCTAAGGACAAAAGTGAAATTTTACTATTTATGACAGGCCTCGTTCTAAAATTAAATGAGAAATCGGACCAATCCTCCTCTCGTCTGACAACTCTTGTCAGACAAGGGATAATTCGTAAATTATAAATTTCCATTAGTTAACAAATCAATCTAAGTCCACTTTCGCGGGGTTATCGCCCACATCATGCCCACTAATGCCCGAAAAATAGTGGAAAGTTCAAAATCAACCGCAAATCACCAGTCTTATTAACATCATCATCCATATAACACGATTTTATACAAAGATGTAATCTATTCATTAAACTTTATTCATATGCCAAGCACATAACCTAACTTTCATAATCTTTCCCATAAAGAATTTCCGTTCACAATAGCCATTATAATTTGAATATATCCAAATAAATTATGTAGTCTAAATAATTCTATCATAGCTCATATCCGAAAATCCATATTAGACTAGTATTAGTCTTAATTCTATATCCCACAATTTTACTACATTAAATTCCTATTTTAACACAATAAGAGCATCACTTTAACACCATGTTCAAGTATCCATATACTTACTTCATATCATCTAATTAAAACAATACTCCTTCCACCGCTTCTACCCACTTAAGCTTAATTAGGTTTCACTAATTATTTTCTGAAATTACTCTTAATTTGTAGCATAACCAATCCATGTATGAATTCTAACCCTTTACAAAGTAACATCTTCAATAAATCAACCTTTAAATATACACACCAATCCTTTATTGAAATACCTCAACTAATTCTTTCTTTAATCCTACTAGTCACCACAATAACCCATGAGTATCCTTTTAAACAGTATCCTATTATTTCTTAATCCTTGATTTTCCCAAATTAATCTCAAAAATTAACCATAAACATATAATTAACCACATAATTTCATAACCTCATAAACCTATCCAAACGAAACCCAAATTACTCAACACACACCATTAAACTCAGAATACCATAACAAGGAACTTTCATGTTGGGTGGACGGTGAATGAACGTCTCACACGCCGCCACGTATTGGTGGGGCTCTCTGCGCGTGTGCCTCACGCGCGTGACAGGCGCAGTCGCGAGCGTACTCGTTGTCTACCTTGAGAGGAGTCTACAATTCGGGTTGCCCGCGACCCGTAACTCTGACCCTATTTTTTCTTTCTCATTCCTCAATCGATTCAGACAATTTAAACGTCAAAATTCATTGTTTATGCCCAGAAATAAATCTATGGTATTTAAAGATGAAATACTTACGTGGAGGGTCTTGTTCAAACTCTACACTTTCCGCCATAATTTCTAGAGCTGCCCAGCGGCATTCTTAACGTCCAAGCTTTCATATTCATTGCTCAGAATGACCATAGGAGGATACACATCGTCCTGATGTCCAACTGTTCATGACATAGCCCCTCGAAATGACCTTACTCCTCACTTTCCATTTTTTAAACCCTCTCGGGTTTGTCATGACCCTAGGCCAACAAGCTCCATTCGCATGTAGTTCTCTTCACTTCCTCCCCTTCTCTTCTTCTTGTCATTTCCCTTCCTTCAGCTTCCTTTCCTCATCACTCTCTTGGTGTTTCTTCTTTACGGTTTGGTGGGTGGTTGGTTTCTTTCTTTTTTAGCCACCCCCAACCGAATTCCTCATACAAACACACATACACATATATTGTTGTGCAGGTCGGTGGAAGACATTTGAGAGCATTATTATAGAATTTTCGAGTAAATAACATATGATTCACATGTCTGATTGGTCAAATTACCGAACTACCCTTCTAGCCAAAATTACCATAATGCCCTTACTCCTCCTTAACCCACAACGGTCTTATCCAAACTCCGTTTTTGGCATGCTACCTGTATGTACATAGGAAGCTAAGACTTTCGTAACAGGCTTTTCAAAATTCCCAAAAGATATACTAATCAAAACGTCAATATTTTGAATTTTGATTAAAAAGTCAACTCTTTGTTTTTTAGGGGCAAAATTGTCATTTCTTATTCTCTTGAATATCCGGGGCATTACAATTCACAACAAAGGGGGAAAATCTAGGGAAAATGATATATATATATATATATATACATTTAAGTTGTGAGAAAATATGATAGGATCCTTCCCAAAAATACTTTGATGATCGTGTAAGGTCCTGTTTCCGTCTGACATCTAAAACAAAGTTATGAAAATACCCTTGAAAATTAAAATACGGTAGTGACAAAAATTGTTAGCCCAGAGATACTTTCCTTAAACTGTCAAGATCAACCAAACAACAGTAATATAGAGCATAGGTAACTGTATACTAAAAAGTACCAAGATCCTACTATGAAAGGCCAACGGGTGCGTAGTGGTGATATTATGTCATCGTCTCAAAATCAGCCTATGTCTCTATGTAACAACCTAGAGGAAATACAAAACAAGTAAAAGTGTGAGTGGAAAAACAACAATAATTTGATAATAGATTTCCAAGAAAAAACAATTTCTTTACCATCTAGTTATAAAACATGCATGCATAAAGAAAAATATAAACAAACGAATTTCGGATAAAATCAATCATAGACTGTGGAACCCACAAAATCATAAAATGTATATAAAAATTTGTGGCCCATATTTCCCGAAAATCCCCATTTAGAAAATTACCAGTAAAACCTAGATACTAACATCAGTAATCAATTACAACTAATCCTCAAATACTCTAGTATCATCCACGATGATCAATCAGCACTACAGGTAAACAAACTTAGGAACAGCAGTGGAGTAAAACAACTCTGGCATCATCTGAGTCATATCCCGAGAACAGATTCAATCTCTGGGTGATAACCAAAAACCTGCTCACATCTGGCTATACTAGTATCCCCAAGAACAAACTACACCCAGATGGTATTTCCAGGTAACTGACGTCCGAGCAATACAAAATCATGAAATCTCTATAAACAAACCTCCAAAGGAGGTTCTGAAGTCTAGGCAATGCCATATAATGACCTCCCAGGAACGAGTCTCCAAACTGATGTTTGAGGGGAAAATTATATCACACGAGGATGGCAACCATGGAAAACAGTTCATGAATAATTCCAAACCATCGAAATCATTTCTTTCAATAAAAAAATCTTTGATTCCAAATCCAAGTAAAAAAATTTAAATTGAGTATAAACTCAAAACACTCTTTCCACAAAAAATTGTAAAATCTGTGTCCATAATCAATCCTGAACAAATATTCTAAATCCTGAAAAATCATCAAAACTCGTTTAGAATCATTTATTCAGTCAATTGCAATCAATCCGTGTAATTAAATATATTAATATTTAAATATGCATGCATCACAGTTTATAAAACAAAAGTCAACTCATCGTCTGTCCAAGCAACTCAATCCCGAACTACGCTCCTTTGAAATCCCGGGAGATGTTTGGCCTGCCAAAATAATTGTCAAGGGTTACTAATGTTAAGCATAACCTCGTATTCAAATCTTCTAAACCTCAGAATAACATATATATCTTAAATATAAATATTGTCACTTTGGACTCTCGAAACTACCCCAAATGCTGTCTGATCGTCTCGAAACCTACACCAAACGATTCAGAACTTCAAAAATATGGAAACGCATGTTGCCGTGGAACATGTGGTGGCCCTATGCACTAGAGGAAGGCGGCAATCTTCCCACGTGTTGCCACGAGCCCAGACGCAGTTCCACGAGTGCATGTGCACGCATCTGCTAATAGATGGCCTATATTGTTGTCGCGTGGTTGTCAGGTGGAATCCACATGGCTGCCAATTGGTATCCATGTGGTTGTTAATTGGTTTTCACATAGACGCCACGTGGCTACCACACCAGTGCCCATCAACATTATCACGTCAACATCACTTTCAACCTTATGTCTGGTCGACCCGTGGGCCTGCTACTCGATCCCAATTTTGATTACTCAACCCGGTCCTAAATCTACCCACACTCCACCAGTTTTCCTATTTTAACCATCGAGTTAAATCAAATCAATTCCAAGAACATTTTTATAGTCTCAAAACATGACATCCTTACCTTGATTTCTCATAAAGAACCTTGATAGTTTCGGCCTGGGTACAGGCTCGATTCCGGGCTGGGTCCAGAGATGTTGAACATGACCTTAGTTTAGTGTTTTGGCGTCAGAATTTCTAAGTTCCAATCCAAGGGGCATGGGCGTATGTTTCGGGTTTCAGGTATAGGTTGTTTCTGGGTTTGTTCTTCATTTTCTCTCTATTTTTCGTCATTTTCTTTCTTTTCTCTCTAGTTTTTCTCTTTTCTTTTCATCCCCTTCCTCTGTTCTTGCTACAAAGTTCTCAAAACGATAGTCTTTAGTTGTAGAGTATGAGGATGAGCACTTCTCACTTCAACTAAGGAAGTGCCACTAATCAGAACCTTATAGTGACACATGTCACCATCCAAAAAAATCTAGGTGATGATTGAGTTATTTTTGGCAAAAAAAAAATGAAATGCCCCGTATTCTTTAAATTACCAAAATACACTTGGGTGTTTTAGACCCGTAACTAATTCATCTAAATTTCAATTTTGACGTGCTGTTTGTATATGGACTCGGAATTCTGAGGCCTGCGTAATGGTCCTCTAAAACTATGTAGGAAGTTCTCCGAACCAAAAGTCAACTTTGACCTTTAAATATAAACAAGGAAAAAATAGTCCATTTACAATAAAAATTGTCGTGATTGCATTTTCCCAATATCTAGACCATTATAAAGTGTTTAAAAGATGATTAACTATTACATACACCATTATTTGCTCTTACATGATTTTACATGTCAGGACCCGTCCCAAATCCCCTCGGGATTAACGCGGGACGCGCTTGTTCCCGTCTGACACGAAGTGTCAAACAAGGGAAAATTCCGATTTTAGCCCCACCAAGCTTCCAGAGTACGCTAGGATCAGGAGGAGGAGTGTGATGTCTCGGTCTCCACTACAGTCCGCATCCGCGATCAACCTGAAGGGCATTAAAACTAATTGAAAGCTGTGAGTGGACAAAACAACAGTTTATAAAATCATTTTCATGGAAAGAATACATTTATACCTTTCACTAAAAAGCATGCATGCATTCGAAAACCAGTTATCAAATCATTAAACCATTAGGGCCTTAGCCCAAAACATAAATCAAACCAATCACACAGGCCACTGCCCAAAAACCATACTAGTAGGACTCAGCCCAAAATGAAATCAGTAGGGACTCGGCCCAAAACATAACACGTGGGACTTAGCCCAAAACCAAATCAGAAGGGACTCGGCCCAAAACAAATCACGTGGGTCTCAGCCCAAATCCAGTACATGCGGGTCTCAGCCCAAAACCGATACCAATGGGTCTCAGCCCAAAAACCAATCTTCGGCATCCCTGATGCCCGACATCCGAGATGTCCCAATCAATCATGTCACAGTTCCAAGCTCTGCGTGCTACCCGAGGTCTCAAATCCCAAGTCTCCCTAGGGTCCACCCAGGTCAATGACCCGCAAATCAATGACCCTTCTTGGGGGGAGGTTTTAACCTCTAGCAATCCCTGCTCCTGAGTCACTATACGGACCGGTCGCTCCGTGCAATGACCCCTAGTAGGCAATTGCCCCGTGACTACTCCAAGATACTACGAGACTTCTGGAGGAGACAACCCGCCACTCCAGGATACTACGAGACGTCAAGAGGGCATCCGTTCATGAGGATGGTATAAGGAAAACCATTTTCATAATTCATTTCCAAAACCATTCAAAGGGTCACGCTGGGGTTTTCCATAAACCATCATAAATTCAAATATGGGTCCCTGACCTGAAATCATGTTTAAAAACCATAACTGGGCCTCATGCCCGATATTACAACCAACTGGGCCTCAAGCCCGGATTCGTAAACCAACGGGGCCCCCGGCTTGATCATATAACTCAAATGGGCCTCCAGCCTGATTTCACATTAAATCAAATGGACTTCAAGTCGGATAGTTTCCAACCAAATGGATCTCATGCCCAGTTCCACATTTTCAAATCCAAAACTCGTTCGTCAAACCATCATTGAAAACACAGCACATATAAGCAGCGTATAAAACCGAAAACCTCGAAATACGTGCAAATACGTGAATACTAATCTACCACAAACAAATGCACTCATGGCATCACAAAAAATGTTTTAAAACACTTATAAAACATTTATGCTTGCATCAGTTTAGAAAGAAAGGTCCACTCATAGACCGTCTAAAGCCGCGCCTCGATACGCGTATCATATGCCCTTCCTTGGCCAATCACCGTCATCGGGGCTCCCGAACTTGTCCAAATCGTAATAGAGGGTTACTAACTACTTAAATAACCCCTCGATAAAGCCCCGTAATTTTATCTAATTTTTAACTATTTTAAACTCGATCCTAAACCTTAGGACCTCTCGAACTATATCGAGACGATATCCGATCGACTCGAAACCAGTCCCAAAATGTTTGTTACATCGAATAGATGAAATTACATGTTGGAACCTTCCCCAGAAAGTGGCTCACGTGCCCTCACGTGCCGCCCAAAGGGACTGCGCGTGGGAGCCACGCGCCTTACACAGTTATCCCCTACCTCACATGAACCGACTGGTCCAGTTCACCTCTGTAACTCTGGTCTGGTTCGACCAGTGTGATCGGTTCTTCCTATTTTCTCACCCATTTTTGTCCAATCTAATCCTAATCTCTTCCTAGTCTCATTTCCTATCGCTCTAGGTCATCAAACATAAGAAAAACGATCAAGAAGGATACCTTGGATTGAAGAACACACGGCCTAAATTTCCTCCTCCATGTCCACTCGACTCTAGCTACCCAGCTCCGTCCCAAACATCCCCTTCGATTCCTATGGTCACCAGAAACATCACCCAAATTACAGAATCGATCAAAAACCTTCTAATCCAGCCCTTGAATTTTCAAAACCAAAAACTCACCGTTTTACTTCCTACGACCACCGACCACAACGATCGACGATCCTGCCACCATCTTCATCGTCTCAGTCTCCTCTCTCACTTCTCCGTTCATACCAAAAGCAGCAACTGAGGATTGAAGGTCGTGGCCTTGAGATTTTGGGGAGGGTTATATGTGTGTTGCAGGTTTGGTGGGAATGGAACAGATGAGATCGATATGCATGATTGTGGGGTGGTGGGCAATGGATGAGTGACACTTGTCACTCATCCGTTGGGCCTGCCAAAATATCTGGGCCTTACTGAATGACAAAAGTCTCCCGTCTCGTAAAACATGCAATAGTTCCACGGAACTTCCGTGAACCGTAACTTTCCCGTTGAATGTCCGATTTTGACGTGCCGCTTGTCTACGGACTCGTGACGTCTCGATTTACGTCACGGTCATCAGCCCTCGGCCGTCGGACCTCCCGGGTCAAAAGTAAACTATTTGCCCTCGTTCAGGGGCAAAATCGTAATTTCGCCCTGAACGTCCATTAATCCTCAGCTAATTCCCGATTAGCCCCACTAATCCGTAATTAACCTTAATTAATCCTCAAAATTGGGGATTGGACGTCACATTACATATATTATAGAGATATTGAATAACTAACCATAAGCATGATTTTAAATATATATTTATATACATATATTATATATATAAACAATTATGAAGACTATCAAATAATGATTATAAAGACTATTAAATAAATATAAATTCTAATAATCAAAACTATTCAACCTTTAAATTATAAATTCAAGATTATTCAGGTGAAAAAATCAACAAAATTGAAGTCATATATTTAGTCATTCGTATGCATCAATTAAATACGAAGAACTTAATTGTTACCTAAATCATTCATTTATTTTATAAATATAAATGGTTAAACCATTCCAATCTTGTTGATTTTTTATAGAGGTTATCTTAAGAGGATGATTGTTGATTTCTTATAGTAATGATCTTTAAATGACGATTACGAAAATAAACAATTCCAATTATGATATACATAAAAAATCAAAAAAATAAATCGAAATGATAGTACGAGAAAATACCACCAAACTAGAGTACAAGCACTAGATTTAATAAGTAGACTTTTTACTCAAGATATACTCTGAACTCTTATTATCATTTCAAAATGCACTCTAAACTTGATTTTGTGCTAAGATGCCCCCTGAATCCCCATTTTCATTTTAAATTAGTCATTTTTCATTAACTCGATTAACTTATTATCATTTCAAAATGCACTATAAACTTGATTTTGTGCTAAAATGCCCCCTGAACCCCCATTTTCATTTTAAATTAGTAATTTTTCATTAACTCGATTAACTTATGGTAAAAAATGAGGGCAATATGATGACTTTGGGAAAAAAATTACAATAAAATTAAAACAAAATATTCCAAAAAAAAACCCACCACCACCCAAGCCTTGCCGACTCTTTCATCGTCTGAATATCCTTGGACAGCCAACAGATTGCTCTACTCACGTACAGAGCAATTTCCAGAAATCCTTGAAATCTGTTAGTACTTTCAAATCCCAAGTCTCTAATTTCTAGAAACGGTTTCTCGCCCACTATTTCAGACACTCATAGCAATTCAGTTTTGCCTACTTGGGTTTGGAAAGGCCGGGTTCATTTTTACCTGGTCCATGTTTTTCATTGTTTTGAGTTTTATGTTTTTAACCACTCTATTTATTTTATTTTTTTAAAACTAGAACGGGGCTCAGTACGATCCACCAAACCTATTGAATCAAAAATCGAACCGGCCGCCAAAAGTCCTCACAATTCCTGCAAACAGCAAACAATTAGCTATCGTTGCCTAGATCGATTACCCGGGGGGTTGTTCGACCAAAAACACTCTGATGCCTAAGTCATCTTTGAGAGAGGAAAAAGATATACTTCGAAGCGAAGACTCGACGTACCTTGGAAATGAAATGTGCTTCGCCATTTATAGGAAAATCGTGGGAGCCTCGGAGCGTTCTGATTGGTCGGTTGAATTTGTAATTAATAAATAATATATTATTAATTAAATATATTATTTAATAATTATAATAATAGCTCATTATGATAATAATGATAATTATTGTGTTTTAATATTAATATTAATTGCCCGTTACTAAGAATAATGACAATTAACTCTCAGGGAAAATATTAATATTACGGAGATTTTAACCCGATTAAATAACGTATTTAGCTGGTAAATAGATTATTTAATGTGTGGCTACTTTCAAATGATTAGTCTAATTGCTAGGGGCAATTTGGTCATTTGGAGAATTATGGGCCAAGAGGCAGCTCTACAATTTTTTGGATGATTTTTGGTTCCACAAATGCCCCTACATCGCTTCGGAATTCAGGGAATCCGAAGGGATGTACATTCTTGGAATTTTCTATTTTTGCTCCTTCTCCGTGTTAAGGAAAAACGATGTGCTTATCAATAAAATTGACATGGTATATTCATACCAGCCATATACGTATACATATATACATATTCATATATTTATATATATTTGTGAGGGAGTGAGAAATGTTGCCATTTTTGTTTTGAGCTAAACCTTTATGGAAAAATTTAATAAACTTTAACTAAATGAGATTTATTTTAGGTAAACAAAATAAATTTCAATTAAATTTGATTAAATGAAATTAAACAGAATAAATTTCAGTTACGTGTAATTAAATGAAATTTATTTTAATTGAACAGAATAAATTTCAGTTTTAATGAAATTTATTTCAATTAAGTAAGATTAAATGAAATTCTATATGTTCATAGCTCCCTTTTTGTTTAAATAACTGCAAGAGGGGAAGAGTCCATCTGCGTTTGCTTTATATATTTTAAGAACAAAAGAAAAGCTGCTTGGAGAAAAAGGGGCTATTTGTCAAGGTATGATTTGGATTTCTTTTTTATTTATTTTGTACTTATTTCGGGTGGCATGTTGTGATAGGACCCACCCCGATTATCGCCTCGATAATCGGGAAGCATCCTGCTCCCGTATGACAATCGAATCCAAAAGACCAGAAAACCAAAATAATATTACATCACACCCATTGTCAGACCAGGGAGATTAAACAAATACAACCGACTGGACCTCAAGTCCTTAGTTTCACAGAGCATAATATTACAAAACAAGTTAAAGATCAAATCCTACTCTGTGAATTGACTACTCCGCAACGGAAACTTTCTGCCTCTGCCTCGGCGCTAGCCCCCGAACTTGTACCACGACCTGGAGGGTAGTTAAAACAACAAAATGTGAGTGGACCGAAACAAAGGTTTGCAGAAAACAGTTTAAGGAATCCGGGGTTCGCCCTCCAGTTTTACAACACGCATGCATAACCAGTAAAAAAAAATGCGTATTAAACATTCGAAATCCCTTTTTTTCGAAACACATGGAAAACATTGCAGAAAACCATCATAACTCGTGTAAAATAATATAATATTACCAAAATCCATAAACCGTTAATTTGAAACATCGATTACGCAAATCAAGTAAAAAGTGAATCAACAATCACAATTAAACCGTTTGATCCATCCGAGTCTTTAAACTCAATATCAGGCCTTCCAGGGATATCAACGAGTCTTTAAACTCAAAGCATAATCAATAGGCCTCGGGCGTATCACAATAACCGAGTCTTTAAACTCACGAGTCTTTAAACTCAATTTACCGGGCCCGCCCCCGTCATCAATTAACCGGGTCTTTAAACCCAAAACCAGATCCAACAATAAACCAGGTCTTTAAACCCAAAACCATTTATAAACACGATTCATCATGATCCATTTTCCAAAAATTCATTCCGAAATCATAACTTGTCAAAATAGGACTTGTGTCCGAATTCACATGCAAATACCAAAACATGCAATTCCCGAAATCACCTCACAAATATAATCAAACATCATAAATACGTAACATGCATAATCATATCCAATGACTTCATCAAAACATCATTCATGCATAGGCAAAAACCGTAACCTCGAAATGCGTGAAATACGATATTTATCTCGAAAAGCATGAAACCACGTAAAACCGAAATAGCATATTTATCATCATATAATCATAAGTGAAAACACAAGATAATTAAGTAAAATAGTCATGCATGTACAATTTGGAAATCAAAAGTCCACTCACGGTTTTAGGACGCGTCAATCGCGCCCCGTGCGCTCCTCAGTAGCTTCGGAAATGTCCGGGCCTGTAAAAACGTACAAGGAGGGTTACAATCATCCCCAAATAACTTGTAAGATTTTTCCTAATTTTTCCGGATTTTTCGACGAAATTAACCTTAAGGACCTAAACCTTCCGAACTCCCGAAATTATCCCGAACGACTCCCGACCAACTCGAACCCTTAAGATAAAATGTTAAAAACATTAAAAGGAAGAAAACCTCAGTTGACCGTGATCGGAAAAGACCTCACACACGCCGTCACGCGCCGCCCAAAGTGGCTGCGCGTGAAGGCCACGCGCCTGCTATAGTGTCACCATCTTCACCCGACTACCGTTATTCGGGTCTTCAACCCGCGTGTTCAACCCGTCCAATTAACCTCACAATTCTCTCAGTCACTCTCAGTCCCACAACCTCAGACTAATGCCCAAAATGATCGCACTCAACTCCCTACTCAGCTAATTGATTCAAAATGGCCAACACAGGGAATCCATCAGCTGATCACTGAGCAGTTGTTTCCCGCAAACAGACCCCAAGAACAATTTTTAAAACCTCACCCGTGCTCTGAGACTCTGCCCAGACACGCCCGAATGCCTCCCACAGCCTCAAAGTCCATAAACTAATCACCTGTTTATTCCACTAAAGCCATAAAAAAATTTGCACGTACAAAACACCACGGCATGGCCGTGCACTCTGTTTTTCACGGTGGTGCTACAGTAACCGCCATGCAAATGACCAAAATGCCCTCAGGTCAATAATTACCAAAATGCCCTCCAACTTCCGTGACCTGTAACTCGGTCATCCGGTGTCCGTTTCACGCGTGCCACCAGTCGTTGTACTCGGGGCATCGAGACGAACCTAACGGTCTTTGAGTCATATGAAAACCAATTGTCAAACAAAAAATCAACTTTTTCCCTTATAACGTCCAAATTACGATAATGCCCTTGAACTTCCGAACGTCATAACTTTCACCTTGTTCGTCCGAATCGGACGTGCCACCTGTCTATGAACTCGTGACGTCCCGAACTACGCCACGGTCATCGCTCAACGTCCGTTCGACCCTCCAATCAAAAAGTCAACAAATTGACCAAACGAATCACAGGGTTAAAAACATCATTTTATTCAATATTTTACAATATTACATTTTCCGAATTTCCGGGGCGTTACATGTTGTGAAGTATTTTTTATTTTTTTCACGTGACTGTGGTTGGTCCCCTTGTTTAACCCAAATGGCTGGGTTTGATTGAGGAAAAGTCTTCCCTGTGCTTGAAACTTCAAAAGGAACGCATAGCAGGAGTATGTTGGCTTGGAGGAGGTGTGACTGCTTGGTGGGCATTGGTAGGCTGGTCCACATTTACTGTGGCTTTGCTAGTGCCACAATTAGGCTCACCATGCTGCAAGCACCTTCAAGGGCATTAGTTAATGCAAGGTGGGCTCTGGCAATCTGTGCCAGTCGGTTCAGAAGAGTAGTCTGATCCGGGTGAGGTGAGTGCGCGACGTGGCCTTCTGGCGTGGACTGGCAGGCGGGGCCCGCAACCACGTGCGGCTCCTGTTAATGCCCAATTATTGCTCCACGCTTCAGGTTCCAACCCGCCTGTTACTTGCTCCAATGTGACTGGTGGTTGTCGTCGTGAGGGCTCATTTGAAGTTGTCTGCTGCCCAACCGCGCGTCGCCACCTTAACTTGTTCTGTTATTATTATTTTTTTCAGCTGTTGAACGATCCATTCATTTTTTATATATAATTGTTGTTGCAAATTTTTGCCCGGTCCCATATATATATATATATATATATATATATTAGTTTATAAATATATATTTATGTATTTGCTTAATTAACTTTATTTGCTAAAGGAGCCATAAATAAATATATATTTAATCGAAAATGGTTTTTCTTCGCAGCTTCACGTTTTTTTCCATCTCGGGGGTTCTGGACATCCATTAACGACGATCCAAAATGCGATTTCCACCATCTTCCAAGGCGTTCGTTTTAAGATGCGTCAAGGTGCTCTTTTGGACCGGTCTGGTAAACTCGCATTATGGGAGTGTGGCGGTTCTCGTAGCCAAAGTCCATTCCGAGGGAAAGACATGGAGTTTGAGAGGCCTGAAGACTTCATGGAGTGGAAAGCTCGTAATCAGATTTCCTTTCTGAATGACGTCTTCGTGGAGCTTGGCGACAGATGTTCTTCCATGAAGGCTCTTAAGAATGGAAGAGGAAAAAACCCTGTCGGCGGTCGATGGACTAAATTCCATCCCTTGATCATTGGGTGGGGTTTTAAGTTCCCGTTCTCGAAGTTCTTTTCCAAGATTATTGGCCTTATGGGATGCAGCCCTGCTCAACTGGACGTCGACGCCTATCGACACATCATGTGTTTTGAGAGGCTGAATAAATTCTTTGGCTTGGGACTCGCTGAAGATGAATTGTGGCATTGCTATTCTGTGTCGCACAACGGAATTACAGGTGGTCGTCTTTCTCGAGTCGTACCCAAGGTGGAGCTATTTTTGAGGACGGAGTTTGATGACAACACGTACATATTCAATTGCATTGAAGTTGGAGGCACATGGGACAAACATGCCTCCCTGGACCTGAGGATTGCCTCGCACTTCCGCATGTTCGATGAGCTGTACAGCGGGTTTGAAGGTCATCCTGATCTCAAAAATATTGACATGGCCTTGAAAATTCCTCCAGAGTTTCGAGACATGTACTGGCTACTCTCTCCACTCAGAGACATGAATGGCAGGAGGCCTTCGGACAGCCTTATCAAGGAATGGTTGAGTGCTCCACTGCGCTTGAAAAAACCCGTTACCCAGAAGAATAACAACAAGCAAGGGCTGATTGGCTATTTTGAGAGAAATCATGATCATCAGGGCCCTTCCAAGCCCAACTGTTCTAGTCCTACAGAGTCATCTAGCAAGCGCAAAACCTCATACAGTCCCTGTGAAGATGCAGCCAAACAACCTAAGAAGTTGGAGGCGATTCCCACTTCCCTTGAAGTAATTGAAGCGTTGAGGGATGAAGGCCCATACCGATTAGTGGAGGAGACACGGTCATCATCCAAGATTCCTGATGTGATAGCTGCCCCCATCATAGCAGAAAAAACCCCAAAAACTGTGCCACAAGGAAGTTACAAAAAGGTAGTCCGAGACCTTAGGATTGTGAAAGCTGGGGCCCACAAGTTTGTTGACATGCTTCGTGGAAATGCTAGTCTGGAAGATGAAAACAAGCGGATGAAGAGTGAGTACAAACGCCTTCGAGAAGCCCGAAATCACTCTAGACGAAACAACGAAGCCTTGGTCGGAAAAATCCATACATTTGAAAGCAAAGTGGGCGAGCTGGAGACAAGCCGTGCAGAGAGGATACTGATAGAGAATGAACGAGATGCTGCCCTAAACGAGGTCACTTTGCTGCGCAGACATTTGCAGGACTCGGATGAGAGAATCAAACTTTTGGAGTTGAAAATCCAGAATCTGAAGACTGTAAAGTTTCCGAGACACGACCATTTACTGCCACCACATGCCCCCACAACATTGTGCCAAAAAGAAAATGAGGCGCAAAAGTTGGACATGGCAAAGGTGAATGGAGACTCTCCTGTTGCACCACGCAGAGTGGTGCGATAAGCCCAGAGCGTTCCATCCAATTCTTCCTCCCACAAGCCTTCTTATCATCAAGTCACTTCTTGATACAGTCAAGGATCGTCTTGTTTAAAGCTTCTGCTTGACCATTACCCTGGGGATAATATGCAGTTGAAGTGAAATGCTTGATCTTCCAAGACTCAAAGAACTCGTTGATTACGATGCCAATGAACTGAGTTCCATTGTCTGCTAGAATGACCATGGGAAGTCTAAATCGGCAGATGATCTGGCTCCATATGAATTTTTGAACATCAACCTGAGTTATGGTTGCCAAGGCCTTTGCCTCCACCCATTTGGTGAAGTAGTCAGTGGCAACAATCAAATACTTCTTGCTTGGGACTGGAGTGCTTGGGAGTGGTCCAGCGATGTCAATTCCCCATTGCATGAATGGCCAAGGGCTCATCTGTGCATGCAGCTCTTTTGGTGGCGCCAATTGGGTAGGCTTGAACCTTTAACATTTGTCGCATTTCTGAGCATACTGCAGAGCTTCCTGGCGTAGAGTAAGCTAGTAAAATCCTGCACTAAGCGTCTTTTGAGCAAGCAATCTTCCACCGGAATGATTCCCACAATGTCATTCATGAATCTCAGCCAAGACTTACAACGTTTCAGGATGCTTCAAGCATAACAAGTTTGGTCCTGTGAAGCTCTTACGAAAAAGTCAGCCTTTGTCAACATAGTACCGCGCAGCTTTCATCTGGACTTTGCGGGCTTCTAACCGTTCATTAGGCAATGTTCCATGCTCTAGATAGTTGATAAAAGGATCTTGCCAACTTGGAGATGAATCAATTTGTCTTACTTCAATCTCCTTCACATCAATGCTTCTCAGCTCGAGATACTCAATCAGGATTGAGCGCTTAAAACGAAAGTCAAGTGATGACGCTAAATTAGCCAACGCATCTGCTTGTGTATTTTCGGCTCGTGGAAGTTGATGAAAAGTGAAAATTGAGAAAAAACCAAGTATTTCCTGGACCTTGTTGTTATATTTGAGCATCCTTGCATCATGCGCAGCATATTCACCGATCGATTGGTTAGTGATCAGCTGCGAATTCGAATTAATAGAAAGTTTTTTGACTCCCAACTCTTTGGCAAGTGTGAGCCCACAAATCAAAGCTTCATACTCCGCTTCATTGTTAGAGGCTTTGAATCAAAACTGTACTGCCTGCTCCATTATTGAGCCATCATGAGTGATAAAGACAATCCCCGCTCCTGCCCCCTTCTAGTTCGAGGAACCGTCAACAAAGAGCTTCCATAGATGATTGGAAGTTGAGGTTGCAGAGAAGAGGAACTATCGCCATGATCTTATGACAAGGAAGTGTCGGCAGCTCTGGGGGTATTGCCAAGCTTATTTCCATTGCTTCCTTCCAGTGACGCTGGTGTGAACTCGACAACAAAATCCGCTAAGGCTTGGCCTTTGACAGCTGTTCGTGGACGATAGAACAAATCATGCTGACTCAAATCTATGGCCCATTTCATTACCCGTGTCGATGCATCAGGTGCAAGAAGTAACGAACAGAGTGGATATTCTGTCATGACGATTACCCGATGAGCTTGAAAGTAAGGTGTCAACTTCTTTGTGGTAACCAGTAATGCCAGAATCAGCTTTTTGAATTTTGGATATCGTGTCTCAGCATCAAGAAGGGCTTTGGATGTGTTCCCATTCTCTTCCCGAATAAGTGCAGAGCTTACAGCAACATCAGAGACCCCCAGATATAGGAACAGGTCCTCATTATCTTTGGGTTTTGATAGCAGCGGTGGAGACGTCAAGTAGGCCTTGAGATCTTGAAATGCTTTCTCACAGCCTTCATCCCACTTACCTCTGGATGCCTTCTGTACTGCTTGGAAGAAAGGTCGACACCGATTGACTTGGACAAGAACCTGTTCAATGTTGCAGCTCGTCCAGTGAGATTTTGAATCTCTTTCAGACTTGATGGGGACTTCATCTCGAGAATTGCCTTGAGTTGCTTTGGATTTGCTTCGATCCCACGCTAAGTCACAAGGTATCCCAAGAACTTCCCTGCTGATACCCCGAAAGTACACTTCAGAGGATTAAGCTTCATTTTGTACTTCTTCAGCAAGTTGAAGGTCTCTCACATGTTGGTGATATGATCCCCTCGTTTTTCTCCTTTGACCATGATGTCATTCACATAGACCTCCATGGTTTTTCCAATGAGATCTTTCAATATTCAATTGATGAGTCTCTGGTATGTTGCACCCGCATTCTTGAGGCTAAATGACATGACCTTGTAGAAGTACACACCTCGATCGAAAACGAAGGCAGTGTTGTCCTTGTCTTTTTCATACATGAAAATCTGATTATAGCCCGAGTATGCATCCAGGAAGTTTAGGAGCTCATTTCCTGCAGTTAAGTCCAATAAGAGATCGATTCTGGGCAGAGGATAGTTATTCTTTGGGCACGCAAGATTGAGATCGGTATAATCAACACAAACTCTCCATTGTCCAACTTCTTTTTTCTTGACAAGTTGACGTTTGCCAGTCATTCAGAGTGCGGAACTTCTTCAATGGATCCAGCAACGAGTAACTTGTCAATCTTCTCTTGGATGATAGCAATTTTCTCGGGGGAAAATTGTGTCTTTTCTGCTTGACCGGCTTATGGTTGGGATTGACATGCAGCTTATGGCAAGCGATGGTAGGATCAATCCCCGACATGTCAGACGGAGACCAAGTAAAAACTTCTTTCTCCTCAGGCAAGAAAGCTATGAGTTCTACTTTTTCTTTATCACTCAATCGAGCACCAATGCGGGCTTCTCGCTCAAGATATTGAGGGTCAAGTTGAATGAGGGTGACGTCATCCTCCGGTTGCCATCCTTCCGGAGTTGGTGGTTCCTCAGGAATGTCAGGATCTTGACCCGTGATTAGTTTCTATTTGGGAGATGAAGAAGAAAACTTGCCCCTAGTGGACTATCCTACCTGGGGAACAAACTCTGCCTCCTTGACCTCATTTAGCCCTTCAGTGAGGCACCGTCGAGCCATCGCCTGATCGCCCTTGATCTCCCAAATTCCGCCACAGGGAATAGGGAACCGAATCTTCAGGTAAAGGCTTGACGAGTTTGCGAGGATTTTGGGAAGCCATGGTCTTCCCAAAATTCCATTGTATGGTGAGTACTCGTCCATGATGTAAAAAGTCTGGGACGTGACAACGGGATCAGAATGCACATCCAGCTGGGGAGTGCCTACGGTCATGCTCGTTGACCCATTGAAACCTTGGAGCGGGACAACCCTTTCTGTTGTGAGGCTTTCTAACCCCATCTTGCGCACTACATCCAGGCTGAGGATATTTGCTGTGCTTCATTCATCAACGTGAATCCAATAAACTTGAGCATGAGCGATCTGGATTGACACGACTAATGCATCATCATGCGGCCAATCAAGTCCTACCTTGTCCTTCAAAGAGAAACCAACTACAAGGTCGTTCGCCACCTCGGGGGTGGTAACATGGTAGACCTGAGAGACGTCTAGTGCATCTTGTATCTTTCTTTTCTTCTGCTTTTAGGTGGTTCCTAGCAACTCCGATTCAGCTATGATGGTGTTTATGCGAATCATCTTTGTTGCAGGTTCCTTCGGTCCTTTGTTAGCGGGTCGATCCACAGCCTTCTCTTTGACGTACTCAGTGCAATGTCCTTCTTTTATGAGATTTCGGAGATACCTTTCGAAAGATATGCATTTTCCGATGTTATGCCCATATCATTAGTGGTAGGCACACCACTTCATTTTATCAGCCTTCTCTTGATCTCATTTGACTGGCTCTGGCTTCTTGAACCATGGTTTGTCCTTAATTTCATTGTTGATCTGATGGACTGGAAAAAATAGCTGCAAGTTAGGCTTCCCCGCCTTGATCTCATTTGACTATCCCGCCTTGCGCTTGTTGGACTTTCCAGTAGTAAACTTTCCATGGGACTCATCTTTATTAGAGGCCTTTTCACTAGCCCCAGCTTGGTCCTGAGTATGGGTGGTGTTCTTCTCGTCCTCCTAGCTTGCATGTCACTCCGCTAGCGAAAGCATCCTAGTGAGACTTCACGCATTGCTCATGACGATGTCCCCGTAAAGCTTGTTGTCCTGAGGGAGTCCTTGTTTAAATGTCATTGCCGCAATAAGGTCGCTACAGCCGACAATTCGAGATTTCTCCTCCCAAAATCTTCATATGTATTGTCGCAGAGTTTCTTTTGCTCTCTTTCGGATAAAGAAAAGATGGTCATCCTTTACCTCGATTGTCCGAAGTTGTGCGTACTCCTTCACAAATGCCAGAGCCAACTCTTCAAAGGATGCAATCGACCTCCGGGGGAGATGATTGAACCAAGTCATGGCTTGGCCTTGAAGAGAAGCTTGAAAAGCTTTGCACATGAGCACATCGTTATGCCTGTGGGGGACCATGACTCCCTAATAATAATCTATGTGTTTTACGGGGTCGGTGGCTCCTTTGAACGGAGTGAAGTTTAGCGTTGCAAACCTTTGAAGGAATGGTTCTTCCTCAATATCTCTTGCAAAAGGCGTGGAGAGCTGTATCTGGCGATGTAGATCGTCCTCTAGATCGCCATCTCGTTGAGCTCGAAGGTGCCTGTCCAACATTCTCTGAACATCATTAGCCCACAACGCACCTTGCTGAGGCGGCGAGTCATTTCGTGCAAATCGCCGAGAACCTCCTTGAGCTTTTCCTCTTGATCTCTAGGATCGTGCAGGGGAGTAGGCTTCATCCTCCCTCTCACTGCCATGGGCAGATCGTCTTGGGTCTTTGTGTAGAGCCTGAGGTTGCCCCCCGCTCCCATGTGAGTGCTGTGAGCGCTCCACCCGTGAAGTTGCCCCGATCCTACTTCCTAGCTGCTCATGTACCGATGGCCTTGGGCCTTGTGGGCTCTTTGCTCAGCGAGTGTGACTTTCTTCACCGGAGTCGCTTAGTGAAGTGTCTCGTGACATTGTTCCGCAGCGGACTGGTTATTTCCCAGGTCGCCTTAGAGCATTCTATTGTCTTCCATACGACGTGGAACGTCTGTCTGGCTCTTGTACTGTTCTTTTTGTCAAGAGTCGCTACAAGAGTTCTATCTGAAGTTGAATTTGGCTGCTCAACCTTTCAACTTGTTGCGCCAAGTTGTCCTGAGGAGGTTGGTGGTGACTGCTTGAGATGTCGTGACGCCCATCCAGAAAGTCCCTTAGATCCATGTTTGTTGCGGGTTGATCGTGCCGTGATGCATCTCCCATCAACCGCTTGCCTGCTTGTTGCAAAGACGAAGTTCCTTCCCCTAGCGCGGGCACATGGTTAGCTGGAGAGGGGAATGCTTCGAAGCTGAAGGTTGGCCTCCCTCGGAGCGTCTCCATGGGTGCTTCTATGGACACACGCCTGGGTCGAATTGGCCGCTCCTCCGGAGTCTCTATGTGAGCCTCATTCCTCGTCTGAGCAGTTGAGGCAGAAACACATTCTCCAGCTGATCGAACGGATCGACGAACCCTAGCCATGCCGAATCAAAGAATCTTGAATAGGAAAGTTGCTGATGGATGATTTGAACAACGTTCAAAATCTTCGAACAATGTCGATGAACGACGAACGAAGAAAGATGAACGATGAAAAATTTCCTGAAGAACGATGAACAATCGAGAGAACTTCTTCTGAGTATTCCTCAATTGCTCTCAATGAAAGCACCAATTGTTGAATCAAAAATCGAACCCGCCGCGAAAAGTTCTCACAATTCCTGCAAACAACAAACAATTAGCTATCGTTGCCTCGATCGATTATCCGGCGGGTTGTTCGATCAAGAACACTCTGATGCCTAAGTCAGTTTTGAGAGAGGAAAATGATATACTTCGAAGCGAAGAATCGACGTACTTTGGAAATGAAATGTGCTTCGCCATTTATAGGAAAATCTTGGGAGTCTCAGAGCGTTCTGATTGGTCGGTTGAATTTGTAATTAATAAATAATATATTATTAATTAAATATATTATTTAATAATTATAATAATAGCTCATTATGATAATAATGATAATTATTGTGTTTTTATATTAATATTAATTGTCAGTTACTAAGAATAATGATAATTAACTCTCGGGAAGAATATTAATATTACGGATATTTTAACCCGATTAAATAACGTATTTAGCTGGTAAATAGATTATTTAATGTATGAGTGTTTTCAAATGATTAGTGTAATTGACAGGAGCAATTTGGTCATTTGGTGAATTATGAGACACGTGGCAGCTCCACAATTTTTTGGATGATTTTGGGTTCCACAAAACCCCAATCTCTGTGGTGGCAAGTTTTATCGTCTTCATCGTCTGTATCCTTGAAAATTCAAGGAGTTGGCTCGGACGGGAAAGGCATGGATGTTGGTTTTTTTTTTAAGATTTAGTTTCTATTATTTTTTAAATTTTTTGTCTAAAATGATCAAAAAGAGGATTTTGTAGGGCATCATGGGACAGCATAGAATTTAAAGTATATTTTAAGATAAAAATAAAAATTATCTTAAGTAAATCATCTAATAAATATTACAACGTTGTATAAAACGATTAACTTTCGAAACCGCTAACTTATAAATAATAAAAATGAGCATAATTAATGACCTTATGTATACATTTAGTTGATGATATCAAGTGGGCAACCAATCGATAATGAGAGAGTTTGGTGTGCTGAAACGTTGAAACTTGAAGCGCTCGAATCTCTCTATTTATGAGATGTGCCTATGCTTCGAATAATATCGACTTTCTTGATACCCGAATCCTCAGTTTGATCGATTTGGCGGCTTCTAACACATTTGCTTTGCATGTCGGTCCCCCCTTACGGGGTTTGAACTTTGACCCGTTCAGATTCATATATACAATAAAGACCGGGGGTAAATTGGTAAAATCACTTGTCTCCGCGCGGTCGCCATTAATGATTGTGACGGATCTCTCTCTCTATCATGATTTTGCCTTTCAGTCCTTAAATTTTGTTGTATTTCTTGTTACTTGTATTTTGTTTTCAGTGGGCTCCGTCCTTTTATTTATGTCAGCTTATTTTCGGATTGAAATAAATGAATTAAATTCCATTTAATTCTTTTGCCGTTAACTTAAATTGGACACTATCTGACCTTTTTTAGTAGAAATCCTAACAGTTTCGATGGCAGGTATTATTTGTGTACAAAAATTTGGTTACATGGTAAAATATTGGGAGAAAGAAAAGCTCAAAGTGAGGACATTTTTTTAACAGAAATCCTAACAATCTCCGATCTCGATGACAGGTGCTATTTGGTTATAAAAAAAAATTTGCTTATGTGGAACCCAAAATCATCCGAAAATTATGGAGCTGCCACGTGGCCCGTAATTCCCAAAAATGACTAAATTGCCCCTGGCAATAACGCTGATCATTTGAAAACACCCGCATATTAAATAATCTATTTACCAGTTAAATACGTTATTTGATCGGGTTAAAATCTCCGTAATATCAATATTCTTCCCGAGAATTAATTGTCGTTATTCTTAATAATGGATAATTAATATTGATATTAAAATACAATAATTGTCATTACTATCATGATGAACCATCATTACAATTACTAAATAGTATATTTAATTAATAATATATTTTTTATTAATTAAATATTCAACCGACCAATCAGAACGCTCCAAGGCTCCCAAGATTTTCCTATAAATAGCAAGGCACATTTCATTTCCAAGATACGTTGATTCTTCGTTTCGAAGTATATCCCTTTCCTCTCTCAAAGCTAACTTAAGCATCGGAGTGTTCTTGGTCGAATAACCCCCCGGGTAAATCGATCGAAGCAACGATAGCTAATTGTTTGCTGTTTGCAGGAATTGTGAGGACTTTTCGCGACGAGTTCAATCTTTGATTCAACAATTGGTGCTTTCATTGAGAGCTATTGAGTTATACTCAGAAGAAGCTCTCTCATTTGTTCATCGTTCATCTTTCTTCGTTCGTCGTTCATCGACATTGTTCGAAGATTTTGAACGTTGTTCATCACTCATCAAGAATTTTTTCATCGTTCATCTTTCCTCGTTCGTCGTTCATCGACATTGTTCAAAGATTTTGAACGTTGTTCATCACTCATCAAGAATTCGTTCACCATTCATCTTTCTTCGTTCGTCGTTCATCGACATTGTTCGAAGATTTTGAACATTGTTCATCGTTCATCTCCCTTCGTTCGTCGTTCATCGACATTGTTCGAAGATTCTGAACGTTGTTCAAATTATCCATCAACAGCTTTCTAAATTCAAAATTCTTCGATTCGGCATGGCTAAGGTTCATCGATCCGTTCGATCAACTGGAGAAGGTGTTTCTGCCTCAACGGCTCAGACAAGGAATGAGGCTCGCATTGAAACTCCGGAGAAGCGGCCAACTCAACCCAGGCGTGTGTCCATAGAATCACCCATGGAGACACTTGGAGGGAGGCCAACCTTCAGTTTTGGAGCGTTCCCCTCTCCAGCTAACCAAGTACCCGCGCTAGGGGAAGGAACTTCGGCTTTGCAACAAGCAAACGAGAGGTTGATGGGAAATACATCACGACATGATCAACCCACAACAAACATGGTCCTAAGGGACTTTCTGGACGGGTGTCATGACATCTCAGGGAGAAGTCGTCACCAACCTCCCCAGGACAACTTGGCGCAGCAAGTTGAAGGGTTAAGCAAACAAGTTCAACTTCAGTCAGAGCTCTTGCAGCAACTCCTAGCAGAGAGACCAGTCCAAGAGCAGGACAGACATTCCACGTCACGTGGAAAACAGGAGCATGCTCAAAGGCGTCCTGGGAAAGAACCAGTCCAGTGCCGAACAATGTCACGAGACACTTCGCTAAACAATTCCAGTGAAGAAAGTCATACTCACCGAGCAAAAAACCCTCAACGCCTAAGGTCATCAGTACGTGAACGGCTAGGAAATAAACCTGGGGCAACCTCACGGGCAGAGCGCTCACAACACTCCCATGGAGGCAGGGGGCAACTTCGAGCTCTACACAAAAACCCAAAACAATCTGCCCACGGCAGTAAAAGGGAAGACGAAGCCTACTCCCCTGCACGATCTCAGAAATCAAGGAGAGAAGCTCAAAGAGGTTCTCGACGATTAGCACAAAGGGACTCATCGCCTCGGCAAGGAGCATTGCGGGCTAATGATGTTCAAAAATTGCTGGACATGCACCTTCGTGCTCAACAAGGTGGCGATCTAGAGGACGATCTACGTCGCCAGATACAGTTCTCTACGCCCTTTATAAGGGATATTGAGGAGGAGCCATTCCCCCAGAGATTCGCAACACCAAACTTCACTCCATTCAAAGGAGCCTCCGACCCGGTAAAACACATAGATTATTACCGAGGAGTCATGATCCCCCACAGGTCTAACGATGCACTCATGTGCAAGTTTTTTCAAGCTTCTCTTCAAGGCCAAGCCATGACTTGGTTCAATCATCTCCCCCCGAGGTCGATTGAGTCCTTCGAAGAGTTGGCCCTGACATTTGTGAAGGAATACGCACAACTTCGGACAATCGAGGTGAAAGATGACCATCTTTTCTCTGTTCAAAAGAGAGAAAAAGACACTCTGCGACAATATATACGAAGATTTTGTGAGGAAAAGTCTCGCATTATCGGCTGTAATGATCTTGTTGCAGCAATGGCATTTAAGCAAGGACTCCCTCGAGACAGCCAGCTTTACAGGGACATCTTCATGAGCAATGCGCGAAGTCTTTCCAAAATACTTTCGCTGGCAGAGCGACATGCAAGTTGGGAGGACGAGAAGAACGCCTCTCATGCTCAGGACCATGCCAGGACTAGCAAAAAGGTCTCCAATGAGCATGAACCCCATGGAAAGTTTGCGACTGGAAAGCTCAACAAGCGCAAAGCGGGGCAACACTCCCAAACGCCAGTTATGGGGAGGCCTAACTTGCAGCTATCTTTACTAGTCCATCAGATCTACAATGAAATTAAGAACAAGCCATGGTTTAAGAAGCCGACTCCAGTTAAAGGCAATCAAGAGAATGCTGATAAAACCAAATGGTGCGCCTATCATGAATGTTATGGGCACAATATCAGCACTTGTATATCTTTCGAAAGATATCTCCGAAATCTCCTGAAGGAGGGGCATTGTACAGACTACATAAAAAACTAGACTATAAATCACATGGAGAACAAAGATTCAAATGAGCCAGCGTCAAAGGTGATCCGCATCAACTAGACGCAAGTCAACATTAGAAAGACATAAAATTCTATGGAGCTTTTCAATTTTTCTTTTCAAGTTGCCTTCTAAATTCAAGTATCAATGAAATAGATTAACAAATTGATTTGTTCACCATGTACAATTTTCAAAGCTTATTCTCTCTAGTGTAAAAAGCCTTCGTCATCGAAGCATCCAAGCCTTCGTCATCGAAGCATCCGAGTTTTCACCTTGCGAAGCATCTAAGCCTTCGCCACGCGAAGCACCTAAGACTTCGTCATCGAAGCATCCAAGCCTTCGTCATCGAAGCATTCAAGCCTTCGCCCTGCGAAGCATCGAAGCCTTCGCCATGCGAAGCACCTAAGCCTTCGTCATCGAAGCATCCAAGCCTTCGTAATCGAAGAATTCGAGCCTTCGCCCTGCGAAGCATCTAAGCCTTCGCCATGCAAAACACCTAAGCCTTCGCCATGCAAAGCACCTAAGTCTTCGTCATCGAAGCATCCAAGCCTTCGCCCTGCGAAGCATTCAAAGCCTTCGTCATCAAAGCATTCAAGCCTTCGGCATCGAAGCATCAAAGCCTTCTGAGTCCTGCAAATTTCTGCGCAGCAGGGAGAGCTCATCTCGAGCGGTATCTCGCTCATTTTCTATCAGCATCCTCTCTGTATGGCTCATCTCCAACTCGCCTATTTTGGGTTCCGATGTGAAATTAGGACCTCAAGTTTTCTTAAGTTATCGCAATCTCACATCAACAACATAACTTTCCATTTCTGCAGGCCCTTCGCGTCAAGATGGCACATTCACGGGACTAGAGCAGATATGTTAGGAAAGAAGTTGCTCGGTATGCTTATGGGTTAGGAAAGAAGTTGCTCGGCATGCTTTTTTCTCCCAAGAACCAATAGGTCCTTGTTTATTGTCCTTCTTCTGAACAACGGTCTCCTTCGAGCGCAGTGGAACGCACAACCACTCCTTGATCGGGATGTCTGAAAGCTTCCCGCCATTCATGGAGAGAGTAGCCGGCTCATGTCCCGAAACTCTGGAAGAACATCTGTCGCCAAGCTCCACGAGAACGTCGCTTGGAAAGGAAATTTGATTGCGAGCCTTCCATTCCATAAAGTCTTCAGGCTTCTCAGAATCCATATCTTTCCCTCGGAATGGACTTAGGCCACGAAAACCGCCACGCTCCCACAGAGCAAGTTTGTTGGGTCTCTCGGCACCTTGAAAAATGGTGAGCATGTTTGTGGTACTAGCAAAGAGTCACAGTGAATGTGATCCTTCCTACCGATGCTCACTAGTCACGTCTGTAAGCGCACTCAGTCGCCGCCGAATCCCCGTCTTCTGTTCTTCCCCAAATTCGACACGTTTCCTCTTCGTTTTTGTTGCAGGGAGTTTCGTTTTGACCTCAGGAGCTTAATTCAATCCTCAATTTCCCTTCTCCTAGCTCACAAATTCGAATTCGAATTTCCCTTGATTTTCTGAATTTTCGAGCTCTGGATACACCCAGTTCTCTCAGTCCCTCGAGTTCCTCTCTCTCAATCCAGTTCCTTAAGCTTTTAAAATTGCACAATGACGGTGAGATAGAGGGATATCACGGATCAATTTGGACAAAATGATTACAATTACCCTTAATTAAGGGTGAGTATCATTACCCCCAAAACCAGATTCCATGTTATCCGGGGCAAGAAGAAGACAAAGGACAGGTGTCATTGTCTGATCAAGGTTGAAAGACCATTTTGCCCCTGGTTCGACAAATTACCATTTTGCCCCTAGCCTTCCGTGACCCGTAACGTTCACATCCGAACTCCGTTTTCGACGTGACGAGCGGAAGTATGAGGCAATCATCAGGTCCGGGGAGGCGTGTTTGTCCCATGCACCGCCAACTTTGATACAGTTAACTCTGTACGTGCTGTCATTGAACCCCGTTCTAAAAAATAGCTCCACTTTAGGTACGACCCGAGAAAGCCGACCACCGACAGGGTTTTTTCCTCTCATGCTTAAAGAGTCTTCATGGAAGAACATCTGTCACCAAGCTCCACAAAAACATCATCTGGAAAAGCAATTTGATTGCAAGCCTTCCACTCCATGAAGTCTTCGGGCTTATCAGAATCCATATCTTTCCCTTGGAATGGACTTAGGCCACGAGAACCGCCACGCTCCCACAGAGCAAGTTTGTTGGGTCTCTCGGCACCTTGACGCATAGCGAGCATATTTGTGGTACTAGCAAGAGTCACAGTGAATGTGATCCAGCCTACCAATACTCACTAGTCACGCCCGCTAGTGCACTCAGTCGCCGCCAAATCCCCGTTGACTGTTCAGCCAAACTCTGTTCACCACGTAGCAAGCATATTTGTGGTACTAGGAAGAGTCACATTGAACGTGATCTAGCCTACCAATGCAAGCACGCACCGTCCAAAACTGCTCGTTTTCCAAACTGCACGCGATTCTGTAATTTCTGACACTTTTCAGGAATTTCGAATCCTGCCCAAAAAAAAAAATCATAAAAGGTCAATAATGACTCTATGAGTATCATATCAATCTCCCACAATTTTTTGGGAATTAAATAGTAATTTAGAGCATAAACTAAACCTTCGGTGAACAGTGATTTGCTACAGTGCGCGATTAACAGTGATGTGCTACAGCACGGTGCTATAGTGCGCGATGAACAGTGATGTGCGACAGTGCGCGATGAACAGTGTCTTGCTCAATACAACCTCAATCCTCTTTGTCTTTGATGTGGATCGGTTCGAAATGATCCCAGTAGACTTAATCAAGTCTCAATTTGGATCCCCACAGCTCGCAAATTCGATTTCGAATTTCCTCCCAAAATTCCAAAATTTTCGATTTTGGTTCTCACTTCTCACCCTCTGTCCCCGTGTTTTCCTCACCCAAAATCAGACTCTTCAAACACTCAAATACTCACTCTCGTGAACAATTTCACCCTTTGTTGTTCACTTGATGAATGAAGAGGAAGATTAGTGGTGTTTAAATAGGATTAGAGATGGATTAAAAATATGATTAAAACATGATGATGATGTTTTCCATGAAACATGGATTAAAACATGATGATGATGTTTTCCATGAAACATGGAGCACATTTTAAGGGTCCTTAAATCAAGGGATAGGTGACACTTGTCACTCATCCAAGTGTTCACAAATCAACGGTCACTATCCATAATTTAATATTATTTTAATCTAAATCCCGGTTTGTTCGGTTAATCGTTTTCGTCCCCGAGACCACAACTTCGTCGACGAATCTCCGATTTCGGCATGCCGCCTGTCTATGGATTCGTATCGACTCGACCTACGTAACGGTCCTTGGCCCTCGTCCTTTGGACCTCCCTGGTCAAAAGTCAACATTTCGCCCTTACCTTTCAAAATTACCAAAATACCCCTCGACTTCCGAACGTCGTAACTTCTTCCTCGAATGTCGGAATCGAATGTGCCACCTGCCTATGAACTCGTGACGTCCCAAACTACGTCATAGTCATCAGTCAAAGTCCATTTGACCGTCCGAACTAAAAGTCAATATTTTTCCCACGCCTAGGGGCAAAACGGTCATTTTGCACATTTCGTCCGATTCACTCCACTAATCCTAGATTAGTCATTCTAAATCATAATTAATTAATATTTCATCCCGATACTCGGGACGGATCGTTACACCCCGCCTTCGCAGATCCATAACTTTCGCATCCGACCTCCGATTGACGCATGCCGCCAGTCTGCGGATTCAGCGCCTCGGGACCTACTCAGCAGTAACCGGTAAACATGGTAAAACAAGATTCCAAACAATGTACATCCCTTTGGATTCCCTGAATTCCGAATCGATGTGGGGGCATTTGTGGAACCCAAAATCATCCGAAAGTTATGGAGCTGCCACGTGGCCCGTAATTCCCAAAAATGACTAAATTGCCCCTGGCAATAACGCTGATCATTTGAAAACACCCGCATATTAAATAATCTATTTACCAGTTAAATACGTTATTTGATCGGGTTAAAATCTCCGTAATATCAATATTCTCCCTGAGAATTAATTGTCGTTATTCTTAATAATGGATAATTAATATTGATATTAAAATACAATAATTGTCATTACTATCATGATGAACCATCATTACAATTATTAAATAGTATATTTAATTAATAATATATTTTTTATTAATTAAATATTCAACCGACCAATCAGAACGCTCCAAGGCTCCCAAGATTTTCCTATAAATAGCAAGGCACATTTCATTTCCAAGGTACGCTGATTCTTCGTTTCGAAGTATATCCCTTTCCTCTCTCAAAGCTAACTTAAGCATCGAAGTGTTCTTGGTCGAACAACCCCCCGGGTAAATCGATCGAAGCAACGATAGCTAATTGTTTGCTGTTTGCAGGAATTGTGAGGACTTTTCGCGACGAGTTCAATCTTTGATTCAACAGCTTACATGCTAAGATATTGAGAAAAGAGAAGAAGCTCAAAGTGAGGATCACGTTAAGGTGGTATTCCAAAATTGTTTATGAATATAACCAAAATTTTCTTCCACATTTTCAAGCCAACATAATAAGAGGTTTTCAGTCATATCCCACTCAGAATTTTATGTAACGAACTGAATTTTTAAATTACGAATTTTACAGGATTTTATTAAATTTGGACAAATTTACCCTTGTATGTTTTCTTATGTTTCTATTTTGGGGAAGGGCTTTTTAGTCAAATGTCAAAAGGAGATAATTTTTGGGTGGGTTTGTTTTGGGTGGTTAGGAGCCACATGTTCATTATCACTCAGCTCCCTCATTCTCTCCTTATAACCCATGCACCCCAACAAACCCACACAACCATTTCTTCCTTCTTTAATATTTAGAGGTTTTTAGCTTAAACTAAGCTAGGGTTGTGTTCCTTGGATAGATCAGAAACAACCTATATTTGAAGGTGGAATCGTGTGGACACAGCCGATACGCAAGGTGGAAGAATCTGAAATTTTAAATGACACGACCTACCCCCAATCCCCTGGGATTAAGGGCTAAGTCATACTCCCGTCTAACTTACGTACGACATGAAGGCTAAACCGACATCCAACCTCCACGTAACACGTAAGCCGGACAAGGGATTTCCAAAACGAACCGTCCACAAGTACCGGACTTCCTAGAGCCCGCAGAATCTACTGTGGATCGCGTGTGTGATGTCTCCGTCTTTCTCTACCAACAGTCTGCACCACAACAACCTGGAGGGTATCGAAAACACAAAAAAACTGTGAGTGGACAAAAATAAAGAATAAGTTTAGAAAACAGTTATCAGTAAATACAATTTATACCCTCCACGCAAAAACCAATGCATGCATATGAAACCCTTTCCGTAAACCATCAATGAAAACCGGAAAACATTTCCTTTTCTCAAATCCGTAATTCAAATCCAGGGCCTTAGCCCAAAATCACAAATCAATCTCAATGTACAGGAACTCATCCCAAAACTCATCAAATCCAAATCATCCGGGCCATTGCCCAAAACATCTGAAAACCAGTGAAAAACATCAATCAATCAAGTTGCTGGATCTCAAGTGCGCCCGTGACAGGACCCATCCCAATCCCCCCGGGATTAACGAGGGATGACCCTGCTCTCGTCTGACACGAAGTGTCAGACAAGGGATATTTCTGACTTTTGCCCTCCCTGGCAGAGTACGCCAGGATCCAGAGGAGGTATGTGATATCTCGGTCTCTGCTACAGTCCACATCCGATGTTAACCTGAAGGGTATTAAAAACAGAAAGACTGTGAGTGGACAAAAAGGAATAAGTTTCGTAAAACACATTTATAAAAGACCTTTATACCCTCCACTAAAAAGCATGCATGCATAGTAAAACCATTTATCCAATCATATATGTTAAAACATCCATAATTAGGGTCTCAGCCCCAAATTCTATAAATACAAGTCACACGGGCTCCTGCCCAAAACCATTTACAGAAAAACATAGTATAGTAAACATACGAGGGATCTCAGCCCAAATCCATTTATCATTATAAACACAATTTCCCAAACCAATTGAAATCATGTTTATCCATTATATTTCATATCCAAGAACATGTCACGGTAAAATAAAGCTACGTGCGTGCTAACCGGGGTCTCAAACCCAAGTCTCTCCAGGGTCCAACCAGGTCAAAGTTCGTAGATCTATGACCCTCCCTGGAGGTAACGAACCATGCCCATCCTGAGAGTAAGGAACCCAACTGGGGGGCGACTCCACTCAGTCAGTGCTTCGTGACTACTCCGGGGTCCACCCAGGCCAACGACCCTCCCTGGAGGAGACAATCATATATAAAGGATGGGATATGAAAAACCTTTGAAATCATTCTTTAAAATTTTCGAGGATTCATGCCCGGCACCCATAAGCCGTCATGAACCATAAAATCCTTTTATAGGTTCATGTCGGTTCCCATAAACCGTCATGACCCGTAAAATCCTTTCAAGGGTTCATGCCGGTTCCCATAAACCGTCATGACCCATAAAAACCATTTGTAATACATAGTTGGGCTCTAGGCCCGAATCCACATAGAAACTGGACTTCCGGTCCGAATCGTAAACCAACTGGGCCTCCGGCCCAATTCCGTAAATCAAATGGGTCTCGAACCCGAATTTACCTTTTCAAATCCAAAACCATTTCATGAAATCATATCCAAAACCATAAGTAAGGAAAATCAATGTAAAGCCACAAAACCTCGATTTACGTGCAAGCACGTAAATCGCCTCGAAATACGTGAAACCATATAATTTACAAGTATCCAAATCAAAATCATCAAATCACATTCATTATCCTTTTGGAAATCCAAAACCATTTCATTCAGACCAATAAAGATGTACGGACCCGTATAGGCACCGTATAGGGCCGAAACCTCGAAATACGTGCCTATACGTAACCACATATCCAAATGCACTCATGGAATCACAAAAAACTATTTAAAACATATAATAAACATTTATGCATGCACCAATTTAGAAAAAAAGGTCCACTCACAGACCGTCCGAGCTGCCGCCTCGATTTGCGTGCCATAGGCTCTCCCGAGCCGATCACTGTCACCGGGACCCCCAAACCTGTCCAAATTTTAATAGAAGGTTACTAACTACTTAATTAACCTCATACCAAAGCCCCATAATTTTTCCGAACTTTTAACTATTTTTAAACCGATCCTAAACCTTTCGACACCCCGAAACCTATTGAAACGATGTCCGATTGACACGAGACCAGTTCCAAAATCTTCGTTACATCGAATAGAAGATTTCATATGTTGAACACTTCCCCAAATTATGTTTCACGCGCTCTCACGCGCCCCAAGAGTACACAAAACACTATTCATCGTCTTCAACCTCCAACAGCACTGTGCTGAACCGGTTCACTGTTCACTGTTCACCGTTACTGTTCCGAACCGGCGTGAACGGTTCAGTGGTTTTCTCCCTCTATTTGGGTCCGATTTCAACCCTAATTAATCCTATAATTCCTATTTCTTCATTCCTTATCATTTCCAATCATCAAAACAACCTAAAAACATCAAAATCCCATTAAACTGATTTCCCCCTTTTTCGGTTCAACCTTCCATTTTCGTTCCCAGGTTTTGCAGCCAGCAAACCATCCTCAAAATCATCTTATTAGGTTCCTATTAACCCCCTAAGATCATTCTAATCACCCAAAATCAACCTTAACGTGCGAAATGAAAATAAAAAGGAAAAATGGTGGAACCGAGTACCTCTCGGGTTCCTCCTCCTCTCGCCGCTGTGGACGGTGGTTCTGGCCGGCCACCACTTCCTCCTGTCCTCCCCTCCATCTCTAGTCTCAGTCATGATCATTGGGTAAGAGTTGAATGGGTTTTGGGTTGCACAGAGATGAGAGAAAATGTGAGATCGGGGAAATGGTTTTGTGTATTTCAATGGAGAAAAATGGAATGGTCGATGCATGAAGGGAAAATGGTGTCCATTGGATGGGTGACACTTGTCACTCATACATTGGGCCTCTATTAAATATCTGGGCCCCACTAAAGTCCAAAAGTTAAGTTATTTCGTAATTCGTGCAATAGTACCCTTGAACTTCCGTGAACCGTAATTTCGTCGTCGAACGTCCGAATTCGACGTGCCGCCTGTCTATGGATTCGTACCGTCCCGATCTACGTAATGGTCCTTGGCCCTCGGCCATCGGACATCCCAGTTAAAAAGTCAACATTTGACCCCTTTTTAACCAAAATTACCAAAATACCCCTAAACTTTCGCACGTCATAACTTATTCCTCGAACGTCGGAATTGAACGTGCCACCTGTCTATGAACTCGTGACGTCACGAACTATGTCACGGTCATCGGTCAAAGTCCATTTGACCTCTCGAATGAAAAGTCAACGTTTTGCCACGATTAGGGGCAAAACGGTCATTTCGCATCGTTTGTCCTATTTCGCCCAACTAATCACGGATTAACCTCACTAATCGTGATTAGTCACTAATCTAATCTAGAAATTTGGGACGGGTCGTTACAGTCCGAGTCTTTAAACTCAAAACCATGCGCATAATCAAGCCTTCCTGGGATATCAACGAGTCTTTAAACTCAAAACACAATCAACATGCCTCAGGGGATATCACAATCATCGAGTCTTTAAACTCAAAACCAGATCCAACCGTTTTCTTTTTCCGGGTCTTTAAACCCAAAACCATTTTTCAACGGGTCTTTAAACCCAAAACCAAGTGAAAATCCATATCCAAATTCGCAATAATGATTTCGTAAGCCGTCATCCGGAACCATCATCCTGAACCCAAATCCAGAATTTCTCTTTCAAATTTCAAAACCAAATCACGAATCATCTTTCCAAAATCCGATTCCAAAACCAAAATCTCGTTTATCGAAATCACATGAACAAGGCTCCAAGCCCGAAATCACTTTTCTAAAATCCATCGTAAATCATTGAAATCAAATCATATGTCAAATCCCAAAATCGAATCATCAAAACCATGATCAAATCACAATAATAATTGGAAACTCGTAAAACGTGCAAATACGTCATTATCTCGAAATACGTGCAAAACCGTAAATCATCAAGTTCATAATTATAAACATAGAAATTACATGTAGAAAACATATAAAACATTTATGCATGCATCATAAGTTAGAAAGCAAAGTCTACTCACAGACCATTTACGCCGCTGCCTCGATACGCGCGCACTTATACCGTTCCCTGCCAATCTGATATCACCGGCTTCCTCGAACCTGTCCAAATCCCATAATAAGGTCACTAACTATTTCATAAAGCTTATACTAAAGCCCCGTAATTTTTTTGAATTTTTAACTATTTTTAAACGAGCCATAAAACCTTCAGACAGCCCGAACCATATAGAGACGGTGTCCGATGGACTCGAAACCAGTGCCAAAATGTTCGTTACATCGAATACTTTAAAAGTCATATTGAAACCTTACTCAAAACAAATGACACGCGCCCACATGCGCCACCCAAAAGGGTTGCGCGTGGACCTCACGCGCTGGCACTGTTCATCTTCAACCTTCGGTGAACACGGTTCAGATCGGTCCAAACCCGAACCGGCGTTCATGGGTTTTGTCCATTTTTAGTCCAAATTTGATCCTAGTTCTTATCTTAACTTCGTCCAAGCATCTATGATCGTTCTAACTAATTAAAAACACAAAACTAGGCTAGGTGATTAGCTTCCCGATTTGCAGAAAACTAGACTGATGTTTATGCACTTGTGAGTAGTGCTATTTGATTATTGTGATTGATATTTGAGTACTGGTGACTAGTACCGTTGTTGATGGTTTTTGTGACTGGTTTGATGTTGATGGAAGTCCAGATGTTTTACATGATTTGATGAAACAGATTTCAGGAAATGTGGGCCACGGGCTATTGTGGATCCCACAGTTTTCTGTGTGATATGATTTGAACTCTAGTTAGTCATGTTTTATAAATGGAGGGTAAAAAAGTTTGTTTTGAAATGTATTTTCAAACGATGTTATTTTCTCCACTCACACTTTTGATGTTTTTGATGACCCTCCAAGACATGGTACATAGATTGGGGCTGGTAGAGAGGCAGTGTAACCACCCGTCCCGAATCTACGAGATTCATTAACAATTAATTGAGGACTAGTGAGACTAATCGGGAATTAGTCGAGGATATTCAGATGATCAGGGTAAAATTACGATTTTGCCCCTAGAAAGGGTAAAAAGTTAACTTTTGACTCGGGAGATCAATGACATGAGAATCGAGGTCCATTACATAGATCGAGATAATACGAGTCCGTAGACAGGCGGCACGTCGAAATCAAACATCGTACGGGAAAGTTACGAGTCATAGATAATTTTGGGAACTATTTATGATGACACGTTTTACGAGGCAAGTTGACATTTAACATTTCCCATCCCATATACATGCATCCTCCCTTCATATTCCATTCCAACCCAAAAATTGAAACCCACCCCACATCCATTATACCATCATCTTTTGTGCTGTTTGAGAGAGACTATAAATGGAAGGGAGAAAAACGGTGACAGTGGTGGACGACGGAAACACGGAGGAGTATCCAGGAGCCACGGCCAAGTAAACCCAAAACCGTTTTAAATGGGTCAAATTTTTGAAATGGGTTTAGAGGGTTTATTGAGCCGTTCTGATGACCAAAACAGGTTCCCAGGAACTAGACGACCTCAACAGGACCAAAACCAAGGACTAAGGTGGCTCGAATCGACATGGAAGCAAGGTTGATGTTGCCCATCACTGTTCAACGTTTGGAAGGTACCATTCTAAACCTTTTAGCTAGTTTTAGGTTCATATCTTGAGGTGAAGATGATCATGTAGGAACAAACGGGATTGAAATTGGTGTAGAATTGCATGAGTTAGAACCGGGTCGGGTAGCAGGTCTAGTCGACCTGTTACAGAGGACCGGGTCAACCTTGCTAGAGGTAGACGATGACGACGTGGAAATCCACGTCATCATCTGTCAGAGGTTTTAAACATGTGGACCACTCAGGGATCAACACATGGCATGCTGTTAGGTCCAGTCAGGTGTCAGACACGTGGTCCACCCATGGGCTGACACATGGCATGCAGTCAGGTCCAGTTAGCATGTCAGATGTCAGACACGTGGACTAATCAGGGGTTAACACGTGGCACATGTCAAATCAGACACGTGTCAGACCTGACACGTGTCAAACCTGTCAGGCTGACGTCATAGTAAGGCCATCCATTGATCATTGACCGATGAAGTCAGCATTGACTTTTGTTGACGTCAGTGTTGACCGTTGACTTTTGTTGAACGAAACTTTGACCGATGCGTGGGTACGAATTTTGAGGTGAAATCGATCATGTTTGATATATTTTGATGATCTGAATCCAATGGTGGTGGTTTCAGGTCGATTGGAGGTCGTTTTCTAGGTCATTTAGAGGTTTTTAGCCTCAGGAAGCTTGTTCGGGACATGTTGACCATACTGTGATTTGTGAGGGTCTATGATATGAACTAATAGAAGTTGTTAGTGACCTTTGGGTATGGTTTGGATAGATCCGGAGGTCCCGGAGAGGATGGATTAGCCTCATAGTGGCTTATGGCGCTAGTTTCGGAGCGCACAACGTGGATCGACGGTGAGTGGACTTTGTTTTCTAAAAGATGCATGCATATATATATTTATATATATATATATATATATATATATATGTTTTAATGCTATAAACTTGGTTTGTTTAATGAAATGCAGAATGTTTTATATGTTAGTTGATTAGCGGTTTTTAGACGATTTCACGGGGATGCATGAAATTACCATTTCAGGCTTGAGACCTAGTTTGAAAGATAATGGACTCCGGGAATGAGTCCATTGGAAATCATGTTTCAGGCCAAGGGCCCTATTAGGTTTCGTGTTATGGGATTTGGGGCTTCAGACCCTGTTTGATATGAAACTGGACACCGTTTTTACGAGATTGTGGAAACTGGTTTTGGGCTGAGACCTTGTGCAAAATAACAATTTTATGAAAATATGTTTCCACTGATTTTATTATGAGGACCAAATGAGATGTTGGCTATGAGATGACTCTATGAGATGATGGATATGACTCCAGCAGGGATGTGTTTCCCCGTAGAGGGCCTCTAGTAGGAATGTGTTTCCTCGGAGAGAACCCTGATGGATATGACTCCGGTAGGGATGTGTTCCTTCGGAGAGGTCACGATGGCACTACCTATAGGAGTGTCGGATTATTGCGCTGAGACGTCGAGTTTGGGACTACAAGCCTAGTGTCGCACCTAGACGTTGATCCGCAGGCTCTAAATCCACGTGTAGATCGGTTGTGTAAATTTGAGTTGCATGCATATCGATATAAAATCATGACAGTGATAAAAATGAATGATTTGACGGTATGAGATCGATATCGGATATTTAACGGATAGAGATGGGTGATTTCCCAGATAGAGATGGGTGATTTCCCAAGTAGAGATGAGTGATTTCTCTGATAGAGACATATGATTTGACGGACAGGGATGGATGACGGATATGATAATGGCCCCCGAGGTTTTTGACTAATCGATTATGTCCAGATTTTTGTTTTAACCTGTGTTGGTTTTACCCTGAAAGTACTTGTTTTCCGTATGTATTGTTTCACTGGAAAGTACTAAATTAGTATGCATGCATGCTTTGTAAAACGGAGGGTGAAAGCTTTATTTGGGAAAATGGTTTTTAAATAAATGCTTATTTTTTCCACTCACTTGTTTTGTCTTTTTGGCACCATCCAAGTTGATCATGGATGCGGGTTGTAGCAGAGATCGAGACATCACATGTCACCACAGATCCTTACGTACTCTGGGTAACCCCGAGCGGTTTACGATTTTATCCCTAGTCTGGCACGAGGTGTCAGACGGGAGCAGGCACATCTCGCGATTATCTCAAGGGATTAGGGATGGGTTCTGTTAGGCAGAGGCATGAATGGAAATTAGTACATCTATCCCTTGTCTAACTAGTGCTGAGGGTGTTTTTGGAACTCCAGTTGACTTGTTAGACAGGAGCATGACCAGGCAAGGTTATCAAAGTAGTTTGGGGACGGGTCATGTTAAGTTGGTATCAAAGCAGTGTTGTACTGATTTCGTTGTCCATGTCATGCCTCTAAGACGCGAGCCCCATGCACGGCCTGATAGTGAGATAAGTATACAAGGACAAATAAGATCCCGAAATAGACTTCGGGATGGAATTGACCCTGGATTGGGGCTCGGATGTTGAATATTGCTCTTCGGTAGTGTCGAACTTGTGTGGGTCCGAATGGTGAACAAGCCCAGAGACTAGAAATGTAGCATGGATAGGAGAATTGGACTCGGATGCGATAATAAATGAATCATTCGGTTAGAGGGAGTGTTTGAGGTTCAATGCATTTTGGGGGATCTGCGATAGAATATGGTACACCCATCGGTGTTTTACTAGGTAACTAGACATACCAGTGGTGGCATGGACTGTGAATGTTGAAATTGGACTCGGAAAGAGTCGTCATATGAGACTAGGACTCGAGAAGAGTGAGAGAGTTGAGGTATCACTTGTTGTTCTTAATGTTGAACGCGGGTCCAAGTGAGAACTCGTGTTACTAATGTGGAATTAACCTCCATGGTTGTTGGAGAGATACGTTCGAATTTCGAGGGTAGATTGTGACGACTCGGAATTTCGAAAGAGGAAATTTTGAGTATTTAAAACATAAATGATGTTTTTTCCCCTATTTTAAGTGGTCAAAAGTTGAGTTTTTATTGGGATAGTTTTTGGACTTTTTTGTAAGTACCGTTTAGTAAGTCTCGGAGTCTGGAGTTCATTGATAAGCAGCACACCAAAATCGGATTTCGGACTAGTTCGTTATGGGTCTAGAAAGGCCAAGGGCATTTTGGTAATTTGTGCCCAAAGGGGCAATTTGGTCTTTTTTTTCTTATTTGATGACTCACCAGTATGCCCCTGGATTTGTGACACATATCACCGTAAGGGCTAGATTAGTGACCTTTCTTTGGAGTCTAACTCATGAATGTGCATGTGTTATGATCGTTTAAAAAAACCCAAATTCGAAATTGATCGATCATCACACCAAAACTTGAGAGAAAATAGAGTAACATAGAGATGGGATGAGTGAGAGAGAAAGACGATGATAAGAGGGAAGAATTGAACTGGAAAATAGGAAGGAGTCCCAAAACCCAGAAACTCGAAAAACCCAGAATTCGAAATTGGGAAGTTGAATTCTTGTTTTGGAGGTCGATTGTTGAAACTAAGTTTGGATTAAGTTCCATGGGGTCCAAACGAGTTGAAAAATCATGAAATTGAAAGGAATTGATAAAGAACAAGCCCAGAACAAAGCTTGAGTTTATGTCGAAATTTGGGTTTGGAATTCTAGTAATTGAGGTAAGGATTCATGAAATTGAAGTTATAGACACTTAATTGGAATTAATTCGATACAATTAGATGATTAAAACATAGAAATTGGACTGAAATTGGAAATAATTTAACCGGGTCATGACTGCGGGTCAAATGACCCGTTTTGCAGGGAATCGGGTGAAAAAGATGGTACTGTAGCAGAGCGCGTGGGCTTCACGCGCAGCTACTTGCGGCGACACGTGGGCTTCATGCGCAGCCACTTGCGGCGGCGCGTGAGCACATTTCTCAGGGTATGGTCAACATGACTTTTAATATTCGATGTAACAAACATTTTGGCGCAAGTTTCGAGTCGAGCGGATACTGTTTCAACATAGTTTTGTGTATCTAAAGAGTATGTGTACGTTTTAAATACGTATTTGAATTCCAAAAATTAGGGGATTGTAATGTGAGATTATTTGAGCTATTAGTGACCCTCGATAATGGTTTTTTAACAGGATCGGTGGTTCCTAGAATTACGAAGCAGAGTACGGCTCGGAATTAAACCGTGTGAATTATGTGTGAGTCGACGTTTGTTTTACAAATCGTTATGTATGCATAGTAAATTTTTTCCATGATTTATTGCATGATTTGAGTTGCAATGATTTGATGATTTGTGGATTTAATAATCGATTTTTGGGCACAATTTACGAGAATGGTGAAAAGCTATATTTTGGGCATAGTCATTGGTTTGAAAATAGTATTTTGACTTAAAATGTGAGTCAAGAATGATTTAATGAATAACTTAATCATTTCTAGATGCGATTTTACGGATTTGCATAAAAATATTGTTTTGGGCTTCAGACCTTGTTAGAAAAGATGTCTCGGGCTTGAGACCTTGTTTGGAAATGGTTTGACTTGGTTTTGAGTCAAGAACCTTGTGAAAGCCTAGTGGTTGGCTTTGTGAGTTGTCATGGTATGTCGTCTTCTCGGATTCGACTGAGCTTGGATGTACCGCCTGGATGCATCTGAGCTTGGGGATGTGATATTCGCCCAGATGTGACTGATCCTGGGGGTTGAGCCCAGATGTGTCTGATCTCGAGAATGTGGCTTTTTGGTTGCCTATACTTAGTGCCGATGTGATTGTGTGATTGATTGTGTACTTGTGAGTAGTGCGGATATTGTGATCTTGTGACTGATGTCTATGCACTTGTGAGTAGTGTTGTTTGATTATTGTGATTGATATTTGAGTACTGGTGACTAGTACCGTTGTTGTTGGTTTCTGTGACTGGTTTGACGTTGATGGTTATGTCCAGATGTTTTACAGGATTTGATAAAACAGATTTTAGGAAATGTGGGCCACAGACTCTGTTGAATTGTAGGTCCCATAGTTTTCTATATGATATGATTTGAACTCTGGTTGGTCATGTTTTAGTCTATGCATGCATATTTTATAACTCGTGGGTAAGAGAATGTTTTGAAATGTATTTTCAAACGATATTATTTTTGTCCACTCACACTTTTGATGTTTTTGATGACCTTCCAGGTCGAGGCACATAGACCGGGGCTGATCGAGAGGCGGAGGTATGAATGCAAATTAGTACAACTATCACGTGTCCAGCCAGTGCTAAGAGTGTTTTCGGAACTTCAGTTGACTTGTTAGACGGGAGTAGGACCAGAAACGGTTATCAAAGTAGTTTGGGAACAGGACCTGTCAAGTTGGTAATGTTGTACTGATTGCGTTGTCCATGTCACGCCTCTAAGACGCGAGCCCCGTGCAAGGCGCGATAGTGAGATGAGTATACGAGGACAAATAAGATCCCAGAATAGGCTTCGGGATGGAATTGACCTTGGATTAGGGGTCGGATGTTGAATACTATGCTTCAGTAGCATCGGACTTGTGTGGATCCGGATGGTGAACGAGCCCAGAGACTTGAAATGTAGCATGGATAGGAGTGTTGGACCCTAATGCGATAGTAAATGAATCCTTCGGTTAGAGAGAGTGTTTGAGGTTCAATGCGTGATGGGGATCCGCGATAGAATGTAGTACACCCAGTAGTGTTTTGCTAGGTAACTACACATGCCAGTGGGACATGCCAGTGGTGGCATGGGCTGTGAATGTTGAAATCGTACTTGGAAGGAGTCGTTATATGAGACTAGGACTCGGGAGGAGTCTTAGAGTTAAGGTATCATTTGTTTGAATGAGGGTTCATGTGGGAACTCGTGTTATTGATGTGGAACTAACCTCCATGGTTGTTAGAGAGATACGTTCAAATTTTGAGGACGAAATTCCTTAAGGGGGGTAGATTGTGACGACCCGAAAATTCGAAAGAGGAAATTTTGAGAATTTAAAACATAAATGACGTTTTCCCCCTATTTTAAGTGGTCAAAAGTTGACTTTTTACTGGGATACTTTTTGGACTTTTCATAAGGACCATTTTGTAGGTCTCGGAATCCGTAGTTCATAGACAAGCGGCACACCAAAATCGGATTTCGGATGAGTTCGTTACGAGTCTAGAAAGGCCAAGGGCATTTTGGTAATTTGTACCTAGAGGGGCAATTTGGTCTTTTTTCTTATTTGATAACTCACCGGTATGCCCCCTGGATTTGTGACACATATCACCTTAAGGGCTAGATTAGTGGCTTTTCTTTGGAGTCTAACCCATGCGTATGCGTGTGTTATGATCGTTCAAACAAACCCAAATTCGAAATTGATCGATCTTCACACCAACACTTGAGAGAAAATAGAGAAACACAAAGATGGGAAAAGTGAGAGAGAAGGACGATGATAAGAGGGAAGAATTGAACTGGAAATTGGGAAAGAGGAGTCTAAAAACCTAGAAACCCGAAAACCCAGAATTCAAAATGGGGAAGTGGAATTCTTGTTTTGGACGTCGATTGTTGAATTTAAGTTTGGATTAAGTTCCCTAGGGTCTAAACGAGTTGAACCATCATGAAATTGAAAGGAATTGATGAAGAACAAGCCCAAAACAGAGCTTGAGTTTATGTCGAATTTCGGGCTTGGAATTCGAGTAGTTGAGGTAAGGATTCAAGAAATTGAAGTTATAGACCCTTAATTGGGATTAAATTTGATACAATTAGATGATTAAAACATAGAAATTGGACTGAAATTGGAAATAATTTAACCGGGTCATGAACGCGGGTTAAATTACCTGTTTTGCAGGGAATCAGGTGAAGAAGATGGTACTATAGCAGCGCGTGTGAGTACATTTCTCGAGGTATGATCAACATGACTTTTAATATTCGATGTAATGAACATTTTGACGCAAGTTTCGAGTCGAGCGGATACTGTTTCAATATTGTTTTGTGTATCTGAAGCGTATGTGTACATTTTAAATATGTATTGGAATCCCGGAAATTAAGAGATTTTAATATGAGATTATTTGAGGTATTAGTGACCCTCGATAATGGTTTTTGACAGGATCGGTAGCTTCTAGAATTATGAAGTAGAATACGGCTCAGAATCAAACCGTGTAGACGGTGTGTGAGTGGACGTTTTTTTATAAATCGTTATGCATGCATAGTAATGTTTTCCATGATTTATTGCATTATTCGATTTTCAATGATGTAATGACATGACCCACCCCCAATCCCTCGGGATTAAGGGCTAATTCATGCTTCTGTCTAACTTACGCGTGACACGAAGGAAAAACCGATGTCTAACCTCCATGTAACATGTAAGTCGGACAAGGGATTCCCAAACGAACCATCCAAAACTTCCGAACTTCCCAGAGCGCGCAGAATCTACTGTGGATCGCGTGTGTGATGTCTCTGTTTCTCTCTAACAACAGCCCGCACCGTAACAACCTAGAGGGTATCGAAAACATAAAAAGACTGTGAGTGGACAAAAATAAGCAATACATTCAGAAAATAGTGTATAAGAAATTACATTTATACCCTCCGCGCAAAAACCAATGCATGCATATGGAAACCTTTTCATAAAACCATTCATATCCAAGATAAGAAAACCATTATTGAAAACCAGAATAATTTCCTTTTCTCAAATTCGTAATTCAAATCCAAGGCCTCAGCCCAAAATCATAAATCCTCATCAAAATATGGGAACTCAGCCCAAAATCCACAAAATCCAAATCATCCGGGCCACTGCCCAAAACATCTGAAAACCAGTGAAAACTAGTAAAAAAACATCAATCAATCAAGTTGCTGGATCTCAAGTGTGCCTGAATCTTTAAACTCAAAACACATGCGCATAATTAGGCCTTCCCGGGATATCAACGAGTCTTTAAACTCAAAACACAATCAATAGGCCTCGGGGGATATCACAATAACCGAGTGTTTAAACTCAAAACATATCAATCCAGGGCCCTCCCCCGTTAATCAACCGAGTCCTTAAACTCAAAACCAGATCCAGCCGTATCCGGGTCTTAAAACCCAAAACCATTTTTCAACGGGTCTTTAAACTCAAAACCAAGTGAAAATCATAGAAAATCCATATCCGAATTCGCAATCATGATTCCGTAAGCTAGCATTGGAACCACCATCCCGAACCTAAATCCAGAATTTCTCTTTCAAGTTTCAAAACCAAATCTCAAAGCATCATTTCTGAAATCCAATTTCAAAATTCGAAATCACGTTTATCGAAATCCCTTTTCTAAACTGGGCTTCGAGCCCGAAATCACTTTTCCAAAATCCATTAGAAATCATTGAAATCAAATCATATTTCAAATCCCAAAATTAAAGCATCAAAACCATGGTCAAATCACAACATAAATCGTAATCTCGTAAAACGTGCAATTTCGTAAATATCTCGAAATACGTGCAAAATCGTAAATCATCAAGTTCAGAATCATAAACATAGAAATCACGCATAGAAAACATATAAAACATTATGCATGCATCATAAGTTAGAAAGCAAAGTTCACTCACAAACCATTCGCGTCGCCGCCTCGATACGCGTGCACTATGCTTTTCCCAGCTAATCCACTATCGCTGGCTTACCCGAACCTGTCCAAATACCATAATAAGGTCACTAACTACTTCATAAAGCTTATACTAAATCTCCGTAATTTTCTTGAATTTTTAACTATTTTTAACTGAGCTCTAAAACCTTCGGACATCTCGAAACATATCGAGACGATGTCCGATCGACTCAAAACCAATCCCAAAATGTTCCTTACATCGAATAATTTAAAGGTTGTGTTGAAAACGTCCCTAGTCTAGGCTCCAAGCACCCGCATGCGCCGCCCAAGGGGCTGCGTGTGGGAGCCACGTGTCCAGCACTGTCGTCTTCTACCTCAGGTAAACCCGGTCCAGCCCGAACCAAAGTGGCCAGTTTTCAGCCATTTCAATCCAATTCCACTCCTTTTCTCATCCTATTAGCTTTTTCCTATCTTAAGTAATCGATCCACGATTTCAAAAGTGAAAAACAAAGCCTAGGTGTAACCTTCCCGATCAACCTTCAAACCGTCGAGTTCCCCTTATCTGTTTTCATGACTCCGGCCATCTCAGTCCTTCCTTCCAAGCCCAACAGGATCCTACCAACATCCAAAACCTTTCCTAATCAACCAATTTTAGTTAAAACCAGCAAAATGCAAACTGCCATTTTCAAATTGAAGCTCACCTTCCACGGGTTTCACGGCCACCGACCACGGCAGGCCTCGAAACCGAGCTCAGTCGACCCACAAGACCTCCAGCAACAACATCTCATTGACTGAATTGTTCAAAGCTCTTGAAAACACGGTTTTCCAAATCAAGGAAGAAACAAGACGTCCCGGATTTCCTTCCCAATTCGCCGTCGTGGGCACTGCCATGGCCACCGCCATGTGCGTCTCATTGTCCTCTCCCATTTACATTCACAAGTCATTGGTTAGGGATTGAGGTTTGAAGGAATTGGGCGGGTTGGGTTCTTTATGATCATACTGTCTCTGTTCTCTGTTTTAGTCCAGTTTCATCCCAAAACAATTTAATCAATTTAACCCATCGTGTAACAATTGTGAGGCGGTGGTGAAAGGATTCTACAACCATCCAGGACAAGCCAGGTGTCCAAAATCATATGGACACAACTTCCAAGGCAAGCCAAGTGTCCAATTCTACTTGGGCACAGATCTCAATGCAGTAAATGACCAAAATGCCCATACATGATAAATTACCATTTTGCCCCTCACGTTCCTAGACCCGTAACTCTGTCATCCGAACTCCAATTGACACATGCCGTCTGTCGTTGTATTCAGGAGATCTAGATCTACCCAACGGTCCTCAAAATGCATGAAAATCACTTGTCTTCTAAAAAGTCAACCATTTTCCCTATTTCAACCAATTTACCAAAATACCCTCGACCTTCCGAACGTCATAACTTCCTCCTCGGATGTCGGAATCGTACGTGCCACCTGTCTATGAACTCGTGTTGTTCCGAACTACGTCACAGTTATCGATCAAAGTCCATTTGATAGCCCGAATGAAAAGTCAACCGTTCACCCAATTCCAAGGATAAAATCATCATTTCGCACCGTCCGTCCGAAATCACCCAACTAATCACCGATTAACTTCACTTATCCGTTATTAACCACTAATCTAATCCTGATTTCCAGGATGGGTCGTTACATGTAATCTGATTATTTGATTATTTATGGATTTAATAATCAGTTTTTGGGCACAATTTATGAGAATGACGAAAAGCTATGTTTTAGGCGTAGTCCCGAGTTTGAAAAAGGTTTTATGACTTGGAATGTGAGTCAAGAATGATTTAATGAATAACTTAATAATTTTTAGATGTGATTTTACAAATTTTCGTGAAAATAGTGTTTTGGGCTTGAGACCTTGTTGGAAAACATGTTTCGGGCTTGAGATCCTATTTGGAAATGGTTTGACTTGGTTTTGAGTTTGAACCTTGTGAAAGCCTAGTGGTTGGCTTTGTGAGTTGTTATGGTATGTCATCTTCTCGGATGCAACTGAGCCTGGATGTACTGTCCAGATGCGTTTGAACCTAGGGATGTGATATTCGCCCAAATATGACTGATCCCGGGGGTTAAGCCCAGATATGTCCGATCTCGAGAATGTGGCTTGTTGGTTAACTACGTGTAGTGCCAATGTGATTGTGTGATTGATTGTGCACTTGTGAGTAGTGTGGATATTGTGATCTTGTGACTGATGTCTATGCACTTATGAGTAGTACTGTTTGATTATTGTGATTGATATTTGAGTACTGGTGACAAGTACTGTTGTTGATGTTTTTTTTTGACTAGTTTGATGTTGATGGTTATGTCTAGTTGTTTTACATGATTTGATGAAATAGATTTTGAGAAATGTGGGCCAAGGGCTTTGTTGAATTGTGGGTCCCATAGTTTTCTATGTGATATGATTTGAACTCCGGTAGGTCATGTTTTACTCTATGCATGCATGTTTTATAACTGGAGGGTAAAAGAGTTCGTTTTGAAATGTATTTTCAAACGATGTTATATTTTTTCCACTCACACTTTTGATGTTTTTGGTTACCCTCCAGGCTGTGGCACCCAAACCGGGGTTGATCGAGAGGCGGAAGCATGAATGGAAATCAGTACAGCTACCCCTTATCTGACTAGTGCTGAGGGTGTTTTCAGAACTCCAGTTAACTTGTTAGACGGGAGCAGGACCAAGCACAATTATCTAAGTAGTTTGTGGACGGGTCCTCCCATGGAGGCTACAATGATGGTAGTGATAAACATTAGCAATTGTAGAAATTGCCCATTTGTGCTTAATGTTAGGTTGTTTATCTTTTTAGTTTAGTTTGTATTAATATGTCCAACATGCTTATATTGGGTTAACTGTGTAAATTTTTCTCTTTTATGGGATTGCAAAGGTTATTTGCTTGAGTAATAATGACCTTGATGATACTTAGAGCATTCAAGTTATATTTTTTTTTTGTGTCGAACTTATTCAATTAAAGTATTTACCTATGTTCTTTGTCAAGTTATTGCAGTCTTACTTGTCTTTATTGTGTATCTTTAATTTTTTTATATATATCAATGAAATTTTTATATCTTCTAATACAATCTAGGTCTTCATAAGGCTATTTTTCATAATTAGTCTCCATTTTTATCTGATTTCATAATTAGTCTCTTTGCACGCTCTTTCATTTGTGCGATCAATAGAATCTTTTTGTACACTAGTATTGAAAAATCACCTACCTACGATAACAAACACTACGTATAAATGCTAAACCAATTTTTATCTTTGATAGGACCCTCCCCGTAATTCCCCTCGATTAGTGTGAGAGAACTTGTTCCCGTCTTACACGACCTTGTAAAATGGCCTTAATACCCTTGGGATTAAATAAACATCCTAACTACGCGTTAGACCAGCGATACTACCACATACTAACCAGAATAATCAAAGTACGCACTCACCATGATGCCTCAGCCTTCACACAGCCCACGTCCGCGATCAAGTTAGAGGGTGCCAAAAACCAGTAAACATTGTGAGTGGACAAAAATAAAGCTTTGAAAACCATTTTCCGACATATACATTTACACCCTCCGTTTTATAAAACATGCATGCTTAGTCAAATAAATTATTGTGCTAAAAAACTGCAATCAATAAATAAATTATAAACCGTGGGTCCAACCCAAAATCACATAAAAACACAAAGGCCCGCTGGTCCACATTTTATTGAAATCACCAGCTCTTAGCCGTTTTGAAAACATTTGCAAAAATCACAATTATTAAATGTCAAACCAGATCTCGCTGGTTCAACCAGCCTAATGCCAAACCTTGTCATGCTAGTCCAACCAGCTCCTAGTCCAACTAGTATCTCATGTGCACTACCGGTAAGAGAGTTACGGGTCCTACAGGGTCCAACCCTGTCGCTACGTATGGAGTCCAACCCCGATTACGTCTGAGCCCGTCTCTGGGAATCCACGAAGTCCAACTCTGAATATAACGATCCAATCGCCTAAGGTTAACTCATTCAGCAAACAATATTCAAATTGACATATATTTTATCACACGGGCACCAACCCAAAACAGTTATCACACGGGCACCAGCCCAAAACAGTTATCACACGAACACCAGCCCAAAACAGTTATAATACGGGTACCAGCCCAAAATAGTTATCACATGGGCACCAGCCCAAAACAATTGACTCTAGGGCACCCTGGCCAAATCCCGATTTTCCAAAACCATGCTAAAATCAATAACTAGAAATCATAGCTATTATACTCAAACCATTCATTATCCAATACGCATAACCACAATCATAATCAGAGAAGATTATGCCATAAAATCAGTAAAAACATATATTTAAGTCGGCATTAGAGTTATGAAAGAAAATGTCCACTCACAGTACCCCACTCGCTCAAATCACAAGTCGTAAGCCAAGCTGAAGCCTTCGGGACGTCCAGACCTATCCAAATAACACCCGAGGGTCACTAACAAGTCATATAATGACAGGACCCGTCCCCGAAGGACATAGATAACCGTGCCCGGTCCTGCTCCCGTCTGACAAGTCAACTCAAAATCCGAAACTACCCTTCAGCACCTGCCAGACAAGGGATATTTGCGCCTATGCCCACTCATACCTCCACCTCTCGAATAGCCTCGATCATCGCGCCACGACCTGAAGGGTCAATAAAATAGAAAAGGTGTGAGTGGACGAAAATGACCTCGTATAAAAACATTTGCCAAAATACCATCTTACCCTCCAGTTTTCACAAACGTGCATGCATATCGTAATACACGAGTAATAATAAGAAATCATTTTCCACAAAACCACGGGACTTATTTCCATATCATGTTGCTTAGAGTCACGTTTATCCCTGCAACGCGTGCATATCAATAGGCTCAAGGACCGCTCAAAATCCGAGCATCCGCCGCTGTGAACACATCACCAGCCGGCAATTTAGATCTAGTGAACACATCACTTACCGATCTATGTATATCCAGCACATTTGATCTGAGTCGAGCCTCCCCTGGGCTGCACGACAAAGACCGTGCTACGTGACCTCTTCGGGGTAAACACTTTCATCCCGAAGGCGAGCGTTATCTCCAGGGTGCACTCCGGGGAAAAACATATTTCCACCCGAAAGCCCTAAATATCTGCAACATATCCTCATCACAAAAACCAGTGAAAACAGTTGCGCTTGAAATCAATATCATTTTCAATACAGGGTCTCAGCCCCAAGTCTCGATTTACTTTATAAATCCGAAAATCATCAATATCATCATGTAATCTAATGGAAATACAAATCCAACCAAAATCACAATTTCATTGGGTCTCAAGCCCAAAATATCATTTTCACGCAAATCTGTGCAACCGTAAACCCGAGTTGCCACAATCACGTAAATCCATAAAATCAATCACTGACTCATAATCCGAGTCCAAATATCATTTTCAATTTCCTGACTCATAACCCGAGTCAAAACATCATTTTCAATCCCGGGCCTAGCCCAAAACATCAATTTCATCATTTCTCGAAAATCGTGCCAAAATATAATATAATAATCATAAAATCGAGAAATCACCGGATTGAAACATAAATCATGCCAAACCATATAAAATCATATAATAAAGCATTTAAAACATATATGCATGCATCACGGTTAGAAAACAAAGTCCACTCACACACACTGTCCAAAACGGTCCGTTTCCGAGCTGCACGTTTTTCCGTAAATTCTGGAAATTACAACTCCTGTCCAAAATCATTGTAGAGGGTTGCTAACATCTCAAAATACTTCATATAATTTTCCTCAATTTTTTTGGAATTTAAATACGTATTTTTAACGTAAAACAAAACTTCAGATACGCGGAATATCAACGAAACGATACCCGATTTCCTCGAAACTAGTGTCAAAATGTTCGTTACACTAAATGGGACAAAAGTCATGTTGAACTCACCTCGGGATTCTCACTCACGCGCCCCCACGCGCCAGCTACAGTACCTTTGTCCCAACCCATTTCTCTGTAAAACGGGTCCAGTTGGCCCGCGAGATAACCCAACTTGTTTCCTATTAATTGGATACCAATTCATTCAATTGAGCAATCAAACAGCTTCTATTTGAATCCAATTAAGGTTCTGTGAAGTTAATTTCACGAACACTTACCTGAAACCAGTCGAATCAAACTCGATTCTATGAAGAACTACCGTACACTGTGCACTCGATGAACTTCATCAATCTCCAACGTTTTCCTTCAATTAATCCTTCCAAAATCATCGTGGGATCCTCAGGAACATAATCCCCAGTTCAATTTCATCAATCGAAGCCTCAAATTCCTCGACCCAAGGTCGAAAATTCGAAGATTTCATTCCTTCTGTTATTGCTTAAATCGACACCAATTCCCTTCGTTCTTGTTGCAGATCGATTCGTAATGATCCCAGAAAGCTTACTCGAACTTCAATTTCGATCCTTAAGGCTCCTAGTTCAAAATCCGATTTTCCCCCCAAAATTCTAAAATCTGAAATTCCAGCCTCCTTCTCTCTGTCAATCTCTCGTGTTTACCCAGTTGAGTCAGTCTCACATAGCTCTCAAACTTCCCTCAGAACTGGTTGTGAAAGGGAGCTCAATTCTCCCAATTCAGATTCCCATTGTTCACGGGTAAGAAAACGAAGAAGAAGAAAATGGTTGATTTAGTATAATTAATTATAATTAACAAATAATTAAACATCATGATGATGTTGGGAGGGAAACATGGATCAGGTTTAAGGGCTTAGATTAGGGGATGGGTGTCACTTGTCACTCATCCAGGTGTGCACAGTCCCCAGTTACTATTTATTATTTTATTATTATTTTAATCGGAATCCCGGTTCGTTCGGTTAATCAATTCCTTCCCATGACCATAACTTCGTCGTCGAACCTCCGATCTCGGCATGCCGCCTGTCATTGGATTCGTATCGACGAGACCTACGTAACGGTCCTTGGCCCTCGTCCATCGGACCTCCCAGACAAAAATTCAACATTTGGCCCCTAATATGCCAAATTACCAAAATACCCCTCAACTTCCGAACGCCATAACTTTTTCCTCGAATGTCGGAATCAAACGTGCCACCTGTCTATGAACTCGTAACGTCCCGAACTACGTCACGGTCATCGATCAAAGACCATTTGACCGCCTGATCAAAAAGTCAACATTTTGCCCACGCTAGGGGCAAAACGGTTATTTTGCACAATTCGTCCGATTTCACTCAACTAATCCCAGATTAGTCATTCTAAATCATAAGTAATTAATATTCAATTCCCGACACTCGGGACGGGTCATTACATATAAGTCCATACAATGCACCCTCAAAAACCCCGAAACCAAAAACGTGTCCTGAACACGCCTCCCGAGGAGAAAAACCTCCAAAACACCAATTAAACGATCTTTGATCGATCTGAAACCACAAACATTGGATTTAGAACGTCGAATCATTTCGAACAAAATCAGTTTGACCTTGAAATTCATGCCCACACACTGGTCAAAGTTCAGTCATCGCTGACATCACCGCTGACATCACTTGATGATGGCATCGCTGACGTCACTTGTTGACGTCATCCCTGATGCCAGCCATAGTTGACGTCACCCTGACATCTGACATTTGACAGCTCTGACAGGTGCCACATGGCATCCCCTAACTGGTGACACGTGTCACCCTCTGACACATGCCACGTGTCGTATGCAGATGTCCTCATGATGTCACTGCTGACATCATCTTGCCACGTCACTTGCCATGTCACACTAATAACCCTGACAACTCGCCACGTGGCACCAACTATTCATGGCCGCATGGCCTAACAAGATGATGTGGCTTGCCACATCATCATCGTCTTCCTTTCGCCGGGTCGACCTAGACCACTATAACGGGTCAGTCGACCCAAATTGCGACCCGGTCCTATCTTTGTTTAAACTCAACCATTTTCCACCATTTTTCCACCACTGAACTCGTCTCCTACCCAGAAATCTATCTATGGGTTCAAAAGTAGGAAAACTCACCTGAAATCTCATGGCCAAGGTCGAATCCTCACGGTCCAAATTCAAACTCAAACCCAGTCCCGCCCAACTATCCATTCTTTTCCATTTCTAGTTCCTCAAACTCGCAAGGACTATAAGAACATGAAAGTGATCAGGAACCAGAGTTTCAACGTCTCAAAACAAAAAACCAACTATCTAAGCTTTCGGGTCACAAGTTTACCTGTTTTTCGGGTTACTCAAGAAACCTCCATGGTTGTTATTGTTGTCATCCTCTTCCCCTCATTCTCAAGCCACTCCCTCACTCTCTGTTCCCTCCAGATCAGATGGAGAAGATGATGGAATGGAGTGGTGTGGGTTTCGGTCGTGTATGTGTGTGGGTTTGAAATGAGAGATGTAATTATAGTGTAGAGAAATGGGCCAATGGTATGAGTGACACTTGTCACTCATCCTTTAGTCCAAGTTAGATATTTAGGGCCTCATTTAAAACAACTGAAAGTCAACTTCTTCGAAATACGTGTAACTGAAAAATCCAAGTAACCCGTTCTAGACCCGTAATCTAATCTTCCAGTGTCCAAATCTACGTAATCGTAATCATTCTGTAACGACCCGTCCTGGAATTCGGGATTAGGTTAGTAACTAATCATGATTAATGAGGGTTAATCGGTGGTTAGTTGGGTGGAATCGAACGAACGATGCAAAATGACCGTTTTGCCCCTAGTCGTGGGCAAAACGTTGACTTTTTATTCGGACGGTCAAATGGACTTTGATCAGTGACTGTGACGTAGTTTGGGACGTCACGAGATCATAGACAGGTGGCACGTTCGATTCCGACGTTCGAGGTGATAGTTATGACGTTCGGAAGCCAGGTTGCTGTCAATTTGGTATCAGAGCCAGGTTGCTGATTCTGTTGCCACATCATGCCTCCGGAGCGTAAGCTTCGTGCGCGACCTGGTAGTGAGACGAGTGGGCGAGGGTGTTTGGTACCTCGTGTTAGATCTCAGGCGAGATTGACCCTGGTTTGAGGGTCAGATGTCGGGTATTGTACACTGTGAACTGTGATTTGCGCGACTTGCTAGACATAGAATTGTGTGGGTCGTAGCGACGAACGAGACCGGTGGCTGGAAGGCCGCATTTTTGGGCAAATTTTACTTTCTCTTAGGCCTTATTGGTCGAATAGGAAGTGGCGGAGCATTGGATATTGCTCGGGGATTGGGTACGTCAGTGATGACATGATTGGTTTGGTATGAGATTGGACTCAGGAGGAGTCAAGATGTGGATGTGGGACTCACGATGAGTCAGGACTTTGGGTTAGGAACGTGAGATGAGTCATGAGATGGTGTCAAGGCTTGAGTGGAGCCAAAAAAGCTAGGTGAGGAACGTTTGGCACTTAGGATGCCAAGGACCAGAGTATGGACAGGTATTGAGGAGTTAGGAATTATGGCTTGGTTCTGTGGAACGGCGGTCTTGTGGAGTTTAGCTGATGGTCTGGGGTACTTGGTGTAGTGGTAGTAGTTGAGAATCAGGGAGCGTTCAGGGAACGTTCATCTATCCTGATATGGATTGTCGGGATGGTGGTACCCATGGTTGCGGGGTACGGGCGATGGTGCGGGATCGTCGCTCGGTATGAGCGGAGATCCAGGGCTACCCACGTTGCACACGGTGTGCTAGTGTGGATGTTTGATGTTGGTGCACTAGTGATGGTGCTGGTGTCCGTGAGGGAGATTGTGTGAGCCACGATTTGGGATGTAACTCTATTATGATGGGCACACGTTCGGTATTTGAGATTCAGTAGTGGTCGAGTCATGGACTGGATGGGATCCAACAGTGATGATGAGGTGTTGGGATAAGTTCCAACAGTGATGAGTGACGAGAGATGGGTGGATTAAAACGGTATATTTGAGACATGAGGAAAAATCATTGGGGATTGGTATTCGGAAGTCATCGGGGTTGACTTCTTACCTTCTGCCCTGGCAGACGTTGATCGCGGATACCAGTGCGATGAGCGTGTTTTGGGTGGTGGACCCATGTGTGTTTTGGGGTCATCGGGTGCAGTTGCATTTCTCGAGGTTGGGGTAAACGGGATTCCCATTTTCTGCTTGGTGGCAGACGATGTTGGATATTCGGTACGGCGGGTGCAGCGAGTTATGTTTGCACTCACAGAGGATGGATGTTGATGACATCGTATCGGACCATCCTTGGTCTCTCCTAGATGGAGTGGCAGGGATCGATATGAGGTAAATGGAGGGGGGGTCCACAGAGTGGATGTGTTACGTTGTTGAATGATTGATTAGAGGAGGAAATATTTGAGGAGTGTTGGGTGGTTGACAAGAAATCTAGTGGGTGTAAGACCCTATTATCGGATTCCAGGTGGATTGCTAGCTGTGAGCATGTGTGGATCCAAGGTGGATCTGGTTGATGAGGTTGTGGGCCTTGGACGTGGTGACGATCTAGGATCGTGGTGTTACCAGTCGGGTGACGCGGTATCTGACTCGAACTGTGATCGCCTCGATCGGACTAGGTGAAGAGCTTATCGCTCTGTCATAAATGTTTGGATATGGGAATAGTTGGACCAAACTTCTTCTCAAAGCTAATCCGTACTCGAGCGAGTGGGAACGTTTGTGTTTTGGACTCGAGGCTTGGCCTGTGGATGAGTGGATATTCAACAGGGTCTAACTAGTCAGTCATAGAGATGGGCGATTGGGATTGGCTTCTTTTCGAAGTTAGTCGGATGTGACGTGGTAACCGTTGAGCGAGTATAGATTCGGGGTTGGTGCGCCTCGGTAATTGTGAGGAAGATTAGATGCCCTTTCGGCATGACTGTACACGCCTTGGCGAGCGTGCTTGGATTGGTACATCTTGGATGACGTGTTCGGGGGTTGATTTTGGGTTGCTGGTCGGGTGACCATGGGAGCCAGAATGGATGATGAGATAGAATGATCAATTTGTCCAGGATGAGATTGGACAAGAAACCCGAGTGACAGGTTGTGATTGACTGTGAACTTTATGGTAGACTTGCGGGGAATGGATGTACGTACTCCGTACGGTGTACGAGGATTGGTACCAGACAGGTTGAGTAGTATTTAATGACGGTACGTGGGAGGTACCAGTGGTTTTGTTGTACATGCTGGCATTCGGCTTAGTTCCGACACATCTGGGATTTGTGTGAACTGGACTTTGAGCTTGATATATGTCGCAGGGTTGGGCTTGCCCTGCGAGATGAGATCGTGTATTTGATCTTACGCAACTTTATGTGACACCAATCGGCTATTGATTACTGCTTTACTGGTGAGGTTTAGTGGTGACCGTTTGGCTGGTAGCGACAGCACGGACTGACTAGTGAGATTTGGTGACTTCCAGTGGGAGCAGTCGTCAAGTGATCATTTTCACTCGAGGTGGTCGAGTGTGGTCAGTACGATGCGAGACGGAGATGGGACGTCTGGGTACAGATGAGTTAATGGGTGTATGGGTGTACACGTGTTGCGTGGTCGAAAAGTTTCCCCGAGGTGGATGTAAAATAAGGGTAATCGGAAATGTCGAGAACGAACTGGTTTTAGGAGGGAGGAACGGTCGAGTTTTGATCGGTTGGAATTTCGAGGACGAAATTCTTTAAGGGGGGAAGATTGTAACGACCCGTCCCGGAATTCGGGATTAGGTTAGTAACTAATCATGATTAATGAGGGTTAATCGGTGGTTAGTTGGGTGGAATCGGACGAACGATGCAAAATGACCGTTTTGCCCCTAGTCGTGGGCAAAACGTTGACTTTTTATTCGGACGGTCAAATGGACTTTGATCAGTGACGGTGACGTAGTTTGGGATGTCACGAGATCATAGACAGGTGGCACGTTCGATTCCGACGTTCGAGGTGATAGTTATGACGTTCGGAAACCCAAGGGCATTATCGTAATTTGGACGAAATAAGGGAAAATGTTGACTTTTTGATCGGGGGGTCCAATGGCCGAGGGCCGAGGACCGTTAGGATGGTCTCGATGCCCCGAGTACAACGACAGGCAGCACGCGTCGATCGGAGTTCAAATGACCAAGTTACGGGTCACGGATGGTGAGGGGTAATTTGGTAAATTGTCAATTGAGGGTAAAATGGTAATTTTGGCTGCTATTTTGTGCAACAGCCGTGTATGGGCTTAGTGCATCTTTTCTGAATTGAAAAACAGAGAGTGGGACTTGGCGTGCAGTGCGTGATGAATTGTTTAACCATCCTTGATCAGTGTGTGTGAGTGTGGTGTGGAATTTAAAGCCACGGGTGAAATGTTTAAGGCCTGGGTGGAGCTGTACACGGCGTGCAGTGGTGGAGTGCGGCTGGTGTTTCTGAAATTGGGAAGAAAGCAGAGGCTGCTTCCCACGTTGATCAAATTCCCGAGACCACGATGAACCGAGGACGGTTTGGGGCGTATTGTTATTGTTTTGGTGCTGGAACAAAGACAGTAGACAGGGCACGAGTGTGCTGGTCGAGAGGAGTGCGGGAAACAAGCCGGGAAGAGTGCCATTGAACTGGGAAAATAGGGACTTTGTGCTGGGTGTGATCGTCCCTTCCAAGGCCAATTTGAGTGAAATTGTGAACGAGAAAGGGGTCTTGGAGGTGAGAACCCAGTTATGAGAAAGAGAGAAGAAAGAAAAGGAGGAAACCAGGAGATGGAGTTCCAAAAACCCGAAACTTATTCTTGAGGGAATTTAATTCCAGCTTCAAAATGTAGGCCAACCCAAGCCAAATTGAGGCTCGAACGAGTCTTCTGGAACTTCATGGGGTCGATCCAAATCGTTGATTGTAAGCTTTGAAACTCCGGGAGCCGTGGACGGTCATCACGGGTGGCCGAGAAATCGAGCCTTGTGTTCGTGCAAATTGAGGTAAGTGTTTGTGAAATTGGATTTCAATTCATCCTTACCATGAGGTTATTATGCTAGACTACAAGCTAATTGAAGACTTCCTTGGTTATTAGACAAACTCAGACGAGGAACTCGATTTGGAAACTTAGGTTGAGTCGAGGTAGTTCGAGGTTATGACGACGGTAATGAGCATTACAGATCCCTAATTCAATTGGTTGCGAAGCTAATGGTGTGTTAAATCGTTCAAAATAATGTCGAATTGAAGGGATGCTAATCGGGTCCTCGCACGGGTTGAACAACCCGCATTGCAGGTTTGGCGGGTGAGAACGATGACTGTGCAGGGGTACTGTAGCAGGCGCGTGGGCTCACGCGCAGCCACTCACGGCGGCGCGTGAGGGCGCATGGACCCGAATTTCAAGGTGAGTTCAAAATGGCTTTTGTCCTACACATTGTAACGAACATTTTAACGTTGGTATCAAATTTATCGGACACCGTTTCGATGTTATTCCGAGGGTCCGAAGATTTATGTTACGTTTGTAATTAACGATTAATTCCTGGAAAATTATGGGGAATTAGTAGGTTGTTATCTAAGCCCTTAGTGACACTAAAGTATGTTTTCGGACAGGATTCGAAATTCTGGAAAATATCGGAAATTACGGGCATGCGTAAGGGCGAAACCGAGCCTTAAAATTAGTGTGTGAGTGGACGTTGCTTTCAAAATTTAATGCATGCATAAATTATCTCTATGATTTTATGATTTTGATTATAAGTGGTGATTGATTTTGATTTCCGTATTTAAACGTATTCGATTCCCGTATTTATACGTATTTTTTACTATACATGTGAAATTGCACGTATTTCGAGACTATGGTCACTCGCGTGCTTAATGATGGTTTAATGAATGAACTTATATGAAATGGGTGTAAATGATTTAAGAAGGTTTTTTATGATTTGCGAGTGCGATTTACGATTTTGACACGTTTTTCGAGAACGTTCTGGATTTGCACGTTTTACGAGATTTCGAGTTATTGTGATTTGAACACTGTTGATGTTTGAGTCGGGGAATTAAAATGAGACTTGAGATTTTGAGGATTTTTAAAATGGGTTTTGAGTATGTTTTGCTTGGATCGCGATTTTGGTAATTATGGTTGTGGTTTTGATGTGTTGAAAATGGATTTGAGGAAGGTGATTTCGGGCTTGATGCTCGGGGCGCAAAAGTAACTTTGATTAACGAGATTTCGGTTTTCGGAAATTTAAATTGGATTCTTGGTTTGGGTTCGGGATGATGCTTCCGGATGCCGGCTTACGGAATCATTATTGCGAATTCGAATTCGGGAACGAAAAAGGATTTAATAAAGTGATTTCGTATGATTGTACATGCCCCGTGTGTAATGATGATTTGAATATGATTTGTGAAGTAAGGTTTGGGGATTTGAATGTGGAAATTCGGACCATAAGTCCTGTTGTGAAAATTGTGATTTCGGGATGGATCCCTCGTTGTTGTGATTGTTAAATGTTTTGGGGTTTAAAGACCCGTTGAAAACTGTTTTGGGTTTAAAGACCCGGGTGCTATTGCTGGAGCACGTTTTGAGTTTAAAGACTCGGTTAATTGATGACGGGGGAGGGCCCTTAATGAGTTTAAAGACTCGTGAGTTTAAAGACTCGGTTACTGTGATACCCCCGAGGCCTATTGATCATGTTCTGAGTTTAAAGACTCGTTGATATCCCGGGAAGGCCTGTTTATGCGCATGGTTTTGAGTTTAAAGACTCGGGCGCACTTGATATCCAGCAAAATGATTGACTTGTGATTTATTGATGATTTCTGATGTTTCGGTTGAGTTGGGCAGTGGCCCGGTATATGGTTGTTGGTTGGATCATGTTGTGCATTTGGCTTTGATTCGTGGTTTTGGGCTGAGGCCCGGTGTTTATAATTGCGGGCTAAGACCCGATGGTTGAGAAAGGAAAAAAAAATGATTTGAGGTTCATACGAGTTTTTCCTTATGTTGAAATTTGATACACAGTTTTTCTTATGTAGAAAAATCTTAACCGGTTGCGAAATGATTTTTTTGTATGCATGCATTGGTTTTTACGCGGAGGGTAAAAACGTTTGTTGTAACTGTTTTGCTAAACTGATTTATTTTGTCCACTCACACCTTTTGGTTTTTATTGACCCTCCAGGTCGTGGCGCGTTGTTCGAGGTAGTACAAGGGGCGGAGGCATGAGTAAATACGTGTGGCTATCCCTGGTTTGGCAAGTACTGAGGGTAACTTGGGATTTTCAGTCATCTTGCCAGACGGGAGCAGGACCCGGCACGGTTATCGATGCCCCTTTCGGGGGCGGTCCTGTCACATTCGATCTACGTAATGGGCCTCGATCAAAGTCCAAATAGTCTTCCAGGTCAAAAGTCAACATTATTCCTTCTTTTGGGAGCTAATTTTTACATTCAATTTTATCCTAACGCATTCCTCAATATTTTTTAATGGGAGTTAATTTTTGCACTTCACAAATTACTTGTTGCATTCTAACTTTTTTATTTTAATGTTTTTAATTTGTTCAAGGATAAGAAAACTATGAAATTATTAGTTATGTTGTATTTGCTTGAAGCTTCAGTCTACTTAATTCTAGCTAAGAATTTGAGGGAAGTTTTTTTTTTTTTTCAAAGAAGTGATTGAGAAGGAAGACAAACTGGGAGGTTTGTTTTTGGAATAAATTTATTTTTTATTATTTTACATTGTTTTTGTAATTTCTCTTTAAATTATAATTATTTTAATGTTAATCATGGTTATTTAATAGTACACATAAAATAAAAAAATCCAAATATTTCACATAAAAAAAGTATATTAAATTTAAAAGAAAGATAAGCAAGTTTGGAAGTTTGATTGATTAAAAAAGAAGGAAAATTAAAATAATAAAGTGGAGTGCAGCAAGTAATTTGTGGAGTGTCAAAATCAGTTTTTTTTTTTTTTTGTAATTTTAAGAACGAGTAAATCTAAGTAAAATTAATGGACAAACAAAAAACAGGTGTGTATAAGGAAAATAGTGGAATGTGAAAATTACTTCCTTTATTTTTTTATTTAATGAGTATTTTTGTCTTAAAGTTTTTGGTGAAACCTGCAACCCCAACTCCAGTTAAATTCCTATAGATTAATAATCTTAAGACCGATGAATTTTATTAATTTAGTGGGATATATTTAAAGGAAATGATCAATATGATCAAGTTTGAAGAGATGATAGTTCTATTATTAAGCTCGTTTTGCGAAAGAAGAGTTCAAAGCAATGATAATAATGAATAATTTTCTAAGAATAATTAGAGATGAGATACAAGATGTAATCAATCTTAATAAGAAACAAAAAATGATTGAGTCTTATCTTAGGAATATATAATAGTCAAATCATAAGCACTATGTATTAAGAAAATAAAATTCATATATTGCATGGAATTTTGCAAATTTGTTACAATTTATTATCTTATAATATAGCGAATTATTAATTTAGCATGTTATCCGTAAATCGAAACATAGCAAAAAAATTATTTAATAGAAATTATCAATTTATCGGAATCTTCTTATATTCTTGTATTAATTTTATAATAATAGCGATTATGCTAGAATAATGGGTCATTTTTTTGTTATATTTTATTTCTATAATCCATCACCAAATCTTTGATGGGTGGAATCTATATAAATCTTCGAGAACGGTGAACTTAAAATACCAAGAATTACTAGTGGTTAAATTAAAATTAAAAATAATGCTATATGATTAATAAAAGTTAAACTATAAAAGGTGTTGAAGAGCGAAATGTTCAAACGGTCGATTACTCATCGTCCAATCACCATGGGATACGTGTCCTCCCTCGTAACATGTGAACTAGGAAGAGTCGTAGGTCTTCTGTTAGTGTCAGCACCTGTGTGGTGCCAGCCTAAAGTTCTCTAACAGTCAAGTTAGTAATTTTATTCGTAAGAGAAAGTAGTAAACAACAAGTTTGGCCGAGTAATAGTGAATAGTGAATATCATATACCTTTGTCAAGAAATGTGCACCTCATATGTATGAGTGGGTGAGGTATTCGTTTCTAATAGTTTCGATGTGGGATAAATTGTAAGACCCGTGACTTGGGAAGCAAGATCGGTGAGAAAGACTTGTGAGCTTAGGAAGCAAGACCAGTGAACAATACCGGTGAGCTTGGGAAGTAAGACCAGTGAACAATCCCACAGTGCTCGGGGAGAGAAAGGTGAATTATCTTATATGTGTGGCATGTATCTATCTAGCATGAGGTCTTTTGGGAGTTCACTAGCTTTGGGTTTGGTTAGAATTCCAAAGTTAAGCAAGTTTAGGCTGGAGCAATCTCAAGATGGGTGACCCACTCTGAAGTTATGCGTAAGTTCTCAAAACCAAAACCATGAGGGCTACACCCAAAGCGGACAATATCATGTTAGGGGAGTCGATCATGATAGAATGGTATCAAAACTGATCCCCGATCAGAAGTGTGTCAACGAGGACGTTGGGATCCAAGGTGGGTGGATTATAAGACCCGTGTGGGTGGATTAGGAGGGTCGGGTCGTGACATAAATGCACATCTCTTTACGTGATGACACGTGATGCGCAAACCAATAGTGGAGATGCCTCCATGTGACATCCCATCTTTGACCCACCATTAGGGCTGTGTAAGTGATGCAGTGACAGGACCCGTCCCAAATCCCCCGGGATTAACGTGGGACGTGCCTGCTTCCGTCTGACACGAAGTGTCAGATCAGGGATAATTCTGTCCTTTTCCCAATCATGACTACCAGAGAGCGCCAAGATCCGGAGGAGGAGTGTGATATCTCGGTCTCTGCTACAGCCCGCATTCGCGATCAACCTGAAAGGCATTAAAACCATTAAAACTATGAGTGGAAAAAACAAATAATTTAATAAAACTCATTTCACAAAAGACATTTATACCCTTCACTAAAAAAACATGCATGCATTAGAAAACCATTTATCTAAACATTTACAAAACCATTTAGGCCTTGGCCCGAAACCGTAAATGCATACATATGGGAACTCAGCCCAAAACCAGTTTCCGTAGGGACTCAGCCCAAAACCAATCATGTGGGACTCTGCCCAAATCACGTCATGTGGGTCTTAGCCCAAAAAAATTCTCAGTGAAATACCAAAACATAGAACACGGGGTCTCCGCCCCAAACCAGTTTCCAAAAAACCTCATACGTATAACCCATCCTCGGCACTTCCGAGAAGATGCCAACTAGGGGCACACAACACCTAGAGAACACATCCCCTATATATGTCACGATTCATCTCTATCTAAGTGTGCACACTACTCAGGATCTCACTCCGAGTCTACCCCCAGGAATTTTCCATCTGGGGGGCTCTATCTCCTGATCTAGTCCGAGCTCTATCTCCGGATCTAGTCCGAGCATCTCTCCAGAATCTGATCTGGGACCACATCATAACTCCCACTCCCGGAATGTGCTCCCTATGGGGATACTCATCCCGGGTAGTAGATCGTGACTCTCCAGATCGACGTCTGGAGGAGACCAAACAAATCATCTAGGAGGGTATATACATTTTCAAATTATTTCCTTTCTCAACTGGGTCTCATAGCCGAATCTCAATAGGATTCCTCGAATCCGATACAAATCCACTTTCACAGGCCTCGGCCTAAATCCACAGTTCAACAGGATCTCAAACCCGGATTCTCATTTTATAAATCAAACTGGGATTTAAGCCCGATTCACAATCCAAAGGGGCCTCAAGCCCGATTCACAATCCAACGGGGCCTCAACCCCATTTCACGATCAACAGGACCTCAAGCCCGATACCACAATAATGGGGCCGCGAGCCTGATTTCACAACTAATGAGGCCTCGAGCCCGATTTCACAACTAATTGGGCCTCGAGTCCGATTTCACAACTAATGGGGCCTGGAGCCCGATACCATAAACCAAAGGGGCTTCGAGCCCGATTTCACAATCAACGGGGCCTTAAGCCCAATACCACAGTCAAAGGGCCTCAAGCCCGGTTTAAAAACCAACTGGGCCTCTAGCCCGATACTAGGGTCAACTGGGACTCAAGCCCAATTTCATAATTCAATTGGGTCTCAAGCCCGAGTTCACAATCAACGGGGCCTCAAGCTCGAATACATAACCAACAGGGCATTCGGCCTGATCGTATAACTCAAATGGGCCTCCAGCCCGATTTCTCATCAAATCAAATAGACTCTAAGTCCGAGGGTTTCCAATCAAATGGGATTCATGCCCAATTTCATATTTCCAAATCCAAAATCCATTCATTAAACCCTCATTGAAAACCTAACACGTACAAGCATCGCATAAAACTGAAAATCTTGAAATACGTGCAAATATGTAAATCCTAGGCTACCACAAACAAATGCACTCATGGCACCACAAAACATGTATTAAAACACTTATAAAACATTTATACATGCATCAGTTTAGAAAGAAAGGTCCACTCATAGACCGTCTGAAGCCGCACATCGATACGCGCGCCATGAGCCTCTCCCAGGCCAATCCTCACTCCCGAACCTATAACACCCCAGAAATTCGAGGATGTTAATATTGTCATTAAATATGTGAATTGACATTTTTACCCTTGTGAATGGTATGGCCAAATTGTTGACTTTTTGATTAGTGGGTCAAATGACCAGTGACCGTGACGTAGTTCGGGACGTCACGAGTCCATAGACAGGTGGCACGTCCATTTCGGACGATCAGGGAAAAAGTTATGACTATCGGAAGTTCGGGGGCATTACCGTAAGTTGGACTTCACGGGCGAAAATGTTGACTTTTCGTTTGACAACTAATTTTCAAATGACCCAAGGACCGTTAGGTAGGTCTCGATATCCTGAGTCCGTAGACAGGCGGCACGCCGAAATCGGACTTCGTATGGCTGAGTTACGGGTCTAGGAAGTGAGGGGAATTTTGGTAATTATTGAACCAGGGGCATTTTGGTCTTTTGCCCTGGTTACTGTAGCAACCGCGGGGGAACCATGGACGGCACCACCATGTGCGGTGGTTCAGTGCACAATTGATTATGCTAATATGTGCTGGAAAGTCTGGGCTGTCTTTTGCTTTTGAACATGGCCTGAACCGTCCAGCCTGCACGATCAAATTGTTAATTGAAATTTGAAGCTTTCGGGGGACAAATTTCAGTGGACAATTTGGAATTCCACGAGCCTCTGGGACAGCTGAGGTTATTTAAAACTAATTAGAACATGTGTGAGCATCAGTCTGCCATTAAGAACACTGAGAATTGATGAAGAAAACCAGAGAAACCATTTCGGGCAAAATTGGAGGGAAAATCGGGTTTTAATTTCTGGTGAGTGTTGGACCAAACCAAGGCCTGGTTTAGTCTTCTGGGAGTGTTTGGAACTCAACCACATCAAAATTGAAGGCTAACAGCCACGGTTGAGCTAGGACGGAGGCTGCTGTTTTCAGGGAAGTTGCAGAGCTTGGGACGACAACCTTCAGGTACTTTCAGACACAATTGATTGTTTATTTTGGTTCGTTTTGATCCTATTATGCTTCCTGTGAAGTTAATTGGACAATGGGTTTGAAACCAGGAAGTTCTGGTGATTGACCCGATTGGTTGATCGCGGGTCGATGGGTCGTTTGGGGATGTGTCGAGGTTGATTTTTGTCACAGAACCTAAATTGGATAGTTAATGAACATGTTAGGATCAAATTGGATTGAAATCGAGTAAGAATTGGTGGGTATTCAACCGGGTCAAGCCGCGGGTGGCAGGCCCGTATTACAGACAAACGGGTGAAGGAGGTGACACTGTAGCTACAGTGTCAGGCGCGTGACTTCCACGCGCAGCCACTTTGGGCGGCGCGTGAGGGCGCGTTGGACCTTATCTCCGATCACGATCAACATGACTTTTGTTCCTCTCATCATTCTGAACATTTTTGGTGAATTAACCATGTTGATCTGAGATAAGCTTTGATGGGTCAGTTTAGGGCCGGTTACCTTGGGAAACGTGTTGTACGGCTTCCCTGGGCCGGTTTCTATTTCGGACTTTGTGGTTAAACGTTTAAGACTTGTAGTGACCCTTACATGTGATTTGGACTAACAGGAATTGTACGATAATCCCGGTACAAGTTCGTACGCGCAGGTTCACCGTGGGATCGTACTGTGAGTGGGCCCGTTTTCATTAAACCCTTTCATGCTTAAATGTTTTCTGATTTACTTATATGTTCACATGCTGGAATCTATAAAAGGTTTTGATGATATTGAGTTCGGTTATGGCACGTTTCACGATATTTGGGCATGAGACCCGTTTGATGAAACGTAACGATCGTTTCAGATTTTACCTAGGTATACATATATGTTTGCATGTGGATATCAATAAAATGTATTTGGTACTGCACTGTATAGATCCTTCCATATTATATTGTCTCCTCCGGATGAGGTACCCCGGAGAGGTCACGGACGTCTAGAACGTCCAGCGTCTACGACGCTAAGCATCGGGGATGCTGTAACCGAACAGGGTTCGGGGATTGAACTCGGAAATTGAGACCCGAGTGGCACGCGTAGCCTTGTGAATGTGACCTTATTGACGTCAGGGACGTTAGACATCAGGGATGTCGGATTGGAGTGTATAGTGCAGTGGCTAAAATTATGGTTATGGTTTTATTACATGCCTTATGATTCATGTTATATGACTTATGATTTTAAATGATGATGCATGCATGTTTGGAAAACGGAAGGGGTAAATTATATGTTTTACTTATCAAATGATTTTATAAACTTGAGTTTCGGCCCACTCACCCTTATTGTTTTGGTAACCCCTCCAGGTCGTGCTAATGAGGTAGAGGAGGAACCTGAGGCTGAGGCATAGATCCACTTCTGCGTACCTGAACCCCTGTTGGGTGGTGTACCCGCAGTTTTATGTTAGAGTCGTGCTCGCAACTTGTAGTTTCGATTTCATCCCTTGTCTGACATCTGTTTATTTTGGATTTGATGTAAAACTTTGATTTGGGTTTTATGCATTTGAACGTTTAAGGTTAAAATTGGAACATTATTTTGGGTGTCAGACGGGAGCAGGGCACGTCCCCATGTGGTCCCAGAGTGGATCGGGGCGGGTCTTGTCAGAACCTGTCTAAATTAATTTAGAGGGTTACTAACTACTTAAATAACCCCTCACTAAAGCCCCGTAATTTTCTAGAATTTTTAACTATTTTTAAAGTCAATCCTAAACCTTCGGACGTCCCGAACTATATCGAAACGATGTTCGATCGACTCGAAACTAGTCCCAAAATGTTTGTTACATTGAATATATGAAATTACATGTTGGAAGTTTCCCCAAACTCCCTACCACGCGCCGTCATGCACCACCCAAAAGGGCTACGCGTGTGGCTCACGCGCCTGCTACAGTTGTCTTCAACCTTGGGCGAACTGGTCGGTCTGGTTCAGCTCTGCAACCCGATCTGGCTGGACCAGCGTGACCGGTCTAAGCCTATATTTCCTCCATTTTTCGTCCAATTCGATCCAATCCAATCCTAAACTTCCTATTTCAAGGTTTCCTATCATTTCCTATCATTAAATCTAAAGAAAAACGCTCAAACCCGACTATGTAAAACTCCTCCTCATGGTTCAGAGTTTCCCGATCACCCCCTGGGATGCTCAGCCCTTCACAGCCATCCAAAACCTCCTCTATACACTCCCAACAACCTAATAAACCTCATCCAAACACTCAAAACCGTCCATAATGGCCTAATCAAAATCTTGAATTCAAAAACACAAAACCGAGCACTTACCTTTCTCCACCATGCACGACGGCTTGGCCACCTCCACACCGTCCTCAACTCATCAGTCCACCCTCTGTCTATTTCTCAGATTGAATCAGGTGTGGGAAAGGATTGGGGTGATGGTTTGATCGGGATTGGGTGAGATCGAGTTTGGTTTTGGACGAACAAAGGAATGGGGTGATATGCATGAATGAAATTGGGTGGGCAATGGATAGATGACAAGTGTCATTCATCCATTGGGCCCGCCTCAAAATATCTGGGCCCACTTAATTCCAAAAGGGCATCCATCTCGTAAAACGTGTAATAGTTCCCTTAAACTTCCGTGAACCGTAACTTTTTCGTCGAACGTCCGATTTCGACATGACACCTGTCTACGGATTTATATCGACTCAATTTACGTAACGATCATCGGCCCTCGGCCATCGGACTTCCTGGTCAAAAGTCAACTTTTTGTCCTTGTTGAGGGGCAAAATCGTAATTTTGCCCTGAACGTTCGTTAATCTTCGGCTAATTTTTGATTAGCCTCGCTAATCCGTCATTAATTCTTAATTAATCCTGATAATTCTGGACTGGTCGTTACATGCGGGCACGTCCCGTCTTTAGTTTCTTGGCTTTCAGTGTACGGTCTAATGAGTTTGGTCCAATATAATGTTAATAGAAGTCCTCCAAGTAGTTGACTGAGGTGGAATTTCTCGGTTCGGGACTTATCTTATTCTTCCAGATTCGATGGGAAGTATACATGTAGTCATCCCCTAAGTTCCTCGGTCGAGAGAGGTCGCAGAGCTGTGCGCGTCCATGTTCGGAAGTGACCAATGGTCGGTGTCTGTGTGGGAGGCCGACCAAGGTGTCGTCTTGACTGTTGAGGTATCCTTGCATGAGATGGTACTCAATGTTAAGAGCCTATGAGGATGTCGAGCGTGAAGTCGGTGTGTATCGAGTTGGGCTAGGTGGGGTGGGTGCCATGGTACTAGGTGTGTTGTGATTCCACCTAACGGTCAACGTAGCTCGGTACGACTAGCTCAGAGTTGGTGTTTGAGCGAATTGATCTAGGACTTTAAAGATGACATGAAGACCTTAGTCTAATCAATGACTACCGAGCGGTGTGTGGCTCAATGGGGAGTAATCATAGTTAGTCTTGAATGAGTCATTTTATGTGTCTCGATTGTGGCCTGGAACCTTGGTTTGTTTAGCACTCACCGGGCGGTCTTTGTGGCTCGATGAGACATGTACGGAGTTGGCCAGGTGAGCATGGCTGGTCGGTTGAGTTGATCAAGGTCGGTTGTCCTTTGTGAAGGTCGGTGTGCTTATCTTAAGATGGTTGACCTTCTCAATTTGGATGTGTGACACGTGTTGGTCGGATCTAGGCTGATGTGACATGGGTTGGCCGTTGAAGAAGGTGACTCCTCATTATTCGTGTCGTGCTCTATAAATGGGGGTTCTCTAACAATTTTTTCACTTTTTATTCTGAACTTTTGGTTGAAATGTTGTCAGATATAAAGGCGATTTTTGATCATTGCATTGTGATGGTGCCTATAGGTGTGCGATTTCTGATTAGCCACTCCGGGGTAAAAAAACATGGTAAGTGATCTTCTTTCCATTTTTTTCGATTCAAGTAGAGTTTTTTTAGGAATTGGGCATGAACTTGATTACGTTTGTTCTTGGATCTTCAATGTTTTGGGGTCGGCCTCTAACTTGTGTTTTCTTCCATTTCTGTTTTGTGGATGTCATTGGATAGTGACTCAGTGTCGGAAAGGAAGTGCTATGACTTGGAGGTCAAACAGCCATTTGAAAAGAGTCGAAGTCATTGAGCCATCTTTTTCTGAAAGTGAGGCTGAGTCGAGCTCGGGGGAAATAGGAAATAGGACTCGGCAGGAAAAGGAAGTGGCCTCGAGTTGTGGCCACAAGGACGAGTCAATCCTTGAAACGGATGTGGTCGATCGGTTAGGTTTTGGTCATAGTTTGGTTGACGCTGAGACTATCCTTAAAAATGGGGTGTATAAGGCCTTGAAGTTGATCAACTGTTGGTAGAAGAGGTCAGTTCGCACAACCTGGGTCTGTCGATCAAGATGCCCGGGCTCGTTCAGGATATTAAGGTTGAGGATTTCATCTCTGATTCCTTGAATTATGAAGATGAGGTCACCAAAAAAAAGCTAAGGATGAAGAGGCAAAGTCAGAGAAAACTAGGGAGGGACAGCCATAGTCCAAGGAGTTTGAGCAGGATCCCAACTTGACTGAGGTGTAATGTAACGACCCATCTCAAGTTTTGGGATTAGATTAGTGCTTAATTGAGGATTAGCGTGACTAATCAAGGATTAGTCGAGAGTTTCGGATGGATGGTGTAAAATGACTATTTTGCCCCTAAGAATGGGCAAAAAGTTGACTTTTGACCCAGGTGGTCCAATGGACTTGGACCAGTGACCGTGACATAGATTAGGACGTCACGAGTCCATAGACAAGTGGCACGTCGAAATCGGATGTCCGACGGGAAAATTACGGGTCTAAACGGAAATTGACATTATTTATGCAAATTGAGAAAGGACGACATGTGGCATGTTTGGATTGGGAAATATCTGGGGAGGACACACCCGATGAGTGACAAGTGTCACCCATTTGATCTGCCCAGACCCCAATATTTTGGGGTTATCCTCATCCTTATCAGTCATCCACTCTCTGTTTTCTCATAACCAGCGAACCCCTCCCCAAAACCGTGCAACCCAACCCATACCAAACACCCTTAATCTTCATCCTTTTCTTATTACCCGTGAACAAAAATGAAAGGGGGCATCGAGACCATCATGGTGGTGGCCACGGCGAAGCAACAACGGCGAGGTAATGGCAAAACCCATGAACCCTGTTTTTATTTCAAAAATGGTGGATTTTATTTTGATGACTACTAATGGATTTGGTGGCTTGGGTGAGGTTCCTAAGGACGAGATGAGCTCAAAGGGTTTGGACTCGAGGGCAGAGGTGGCCGGAATCGAGGGAACTCGACGGAGGAATTCTGGGTTACGGTTCCTCAAATCAAAGGTATAATTTTAGCCTATTTTTCATTGGTTGGAGTCCATAGATCGATTAAGGGAGGTTAGACGAAGCTATAAGAAGAAACGGGGATGAAATTCGAGTTAGAATGGAGGTTTTAGGGTCAGATCGGGTTGCTGATTTGTGCGATCCAATTCAGGCAGTCTGGTTGACTGGGTTGAAAGACAGGGTTGACATGACATCAGCGATGATGTCATCAAGGTGACATCATCATGTCAGACTGACATGTTATAGGTGAACCAATGGAAGGCTGACACGTGGCACTGTCAGATTAGACAGGTGTCAGATCTGATAGTTGTTAGAATCTGTCAGCATTGACCGTTGACCTAACCATTGACCAGCGTTGACAATGTGTTGACCACGTGAGTGGGGGCGCATGAGTGCGAATTTTGAGGTGGGACCAGTATCATTCAAAGGGTTTCGATGATCTGGATCCCATGGTGGGGGTTTCGGGTCGATCGGAGATCGTTAGATTGGTTAAATCAAGGTTTTTCACCTCAGGAAATATGTCTAGGGCACGTTGACTTTTCCGAGAGTTTTGGATTTTATCCTTTGGACTTATATAGATAGTTAGTGACCTTCGGGTATTATTTGGACTAGTTTGGAAGTTCTGGAGATGGTGGATTAGCCTCGGGGAGGCATATGTCATGTGCATCGAGGCGGTAGCTAGAACAATCTGTGAGTGGACATTTGCTTTCAAAATCTGATGCATGCATAACTGTTTTATAGGTTTTATATCTATGTTTTGAATGCCTTGAGTACGTATGGTTGTGGTATTTGGTATTTACGTATTGGCACGTATTTCGAGGCGTATGGTTTTATGTTGGATTTAAATGTGTTCGTGGTTTCAACGGTGGATTTGATGGTATGGTTTTGGAGTTGGAAATATAGAATCGGGCATGAGACCCATTTGATTTGGAAACTATCGGACTTGAGACCATTTGATTTAACGAGATATCGGGCTGGAGGCCCATTTGGTTTACATGATCAGGCTTGAGGCCTAGTTGAGTATGATATCGGGCATGAGTTCCATTGTGGTTTATAAATGTGATTTCGAGTTCTGAGACCCTAAATGGATTTGGATTTATGGATTTATGATGGTTTTCTGGAAATTCTGGGCATGGCCCCTTTGAGATGTTTTGAAATTACTTTATAAAAATGTTTTCCATATACCATCCTTATATGAGGATATGTGGATGGTCTCTTCTAGATGTTTGGGACACTGAGGAAGTCATGGCGCATTGCCTGCGATGGGTCATTGCATGGAGCGACCGGACCGTATAGTGACTTAGGAGTAGGATTGCTATTATTTGACGTTTGGGACGTCAGACATCTGGGATGTCAGGGATTGACCCAGAGAGACCCCGGGCAGCACGCGTTGCTTAGACCGTGATATGACATCTGGGACGTCAAGCGTCTAGGACGCCAGGCATCTAGGATGTCGAGGATTGGTATTTGGATGACAGATTTTTTGGATTTATGAACTATTATTTTTGTGTTTATGGATTTTTGCAGTGGCCCACATGATTTGGATTTACGATTTTGGGATGAGTTCCCACGTGGTTGATTTATGGTTTTAAGCTAAGGCCCTAATCATTTGAGGAAAGAATGGCTTTGGTTTTATAAATTATTTTATTATATATATTTGATTGGATTAAGTTAAATGGTTTTTGAATGCATGCATGTTTTTTAAGTGAATGTCATAAATGTCTTTTATTAAATGAGTTTTTATTAAATTATTTATTTTCGTCCACTCACAAATTTTATGGTTTTTCTATGCCCTTTAGGTTGATCGCCATGCCACGTAATCCTGGGAGGATCGGGATAGGTCGTGTCATGCAAGGCCTAGATTAGTAGTCGTCCTCATGCCTTGTAATTTTTTCTTTAGTTCATGTTGGCCGAGAGCCTCTTTTGTAATGCTTTTAGACCAAGAAAAAGGTCTGGTCATCAGTGAAGATGAGTTTTTCTTATCAATTGCAATTTCATTTACGAGTTTTATTTTCCAACCGACTCAAAGTAATAGGTTGAGTATGACAAGACCCACTCGGAGTTTCCAGAGTGTGCAGCGGCATGTGATGTCTCAGTCTCTACTATAACCCGCAACCGCGATCACCTGAAGGGTATCAAAAACATAAAAACTATGAGTTGACAGAAATAAACGGTTTACAAAATGAATTTATCGAAAAGACATTTATATCCTTCACGTAAGAACATGCATGCATTAGAAAACCGTATTTCAAATACTTTATTAAAAGCAAATCATGTAGTTTTTCAAATCAAAACACAGTGAAAAATGCTTTTCAATTAAAGCCATTTCCTCAATAGGGTAAGCCATTTCCTCAATAAAGTCTCAGCCCAAAACCAAATCATGTAGAGTCTCAGCTCAAATCAAATCACGTAAGGTCTCAGCCCAAAAAAAATCTCATAAATCATCTCAATAGGGCCTCTGTCCGAACATAGACTCACATCTGTAGTCGTATGTAAACATAGGTAACACATCCTCTTATCATCTCATATCTGACGTCCAGAGGCTATCATCACATCCTCTCCAGGATCACACATCACACAGGATGGTTGACGTCTGGAGGCTATCATCACATCTTCTCCAGGATCACACATCACACAGGATGGTCGACTTCTGGAGGCTATCATCATATTCTCTCTAGGATCACACATCACACAAGATGGTCGACGTCTGATGGCTATCACATCTTCTCCAGGATCACACATCACACAAGATGGTCGAAGTCCGATGGCTATCATCACATCATGGAGGATGGTTGTGTGGAAAACATTTCACAAACTTTTCAAATCATCTCGAAATATCTCAATAGTGTCCACGCCCGGAATATAGTTTCATCAAATCCTTTTCCACAAAACCATCATTAAAAACAGTATATAGAAATACTTCATAAATCAAAGATTCCTAGAATCCTTTAAAATCCAATTTTGTAAATCCATAACAGGGTCACTTTGACTATCCTCTAAGTCAAACCACAAATCAACTAGGACACAAGCCTGAGACATATTTCCAAATCTGAAAAACCATTTCATTATTCAAATCATTTTTCCAAATCACCATTGAATGTCTCTGAGTCAAGGTCAACATCCAACTGGGACTCAAGCCCAATATGTTGATTTCAAGCATCTCCGTGAAATCAGTCAAATCATATAAATCACATGCGCGTAGGAAACTCGGTCGAAGCTCAAGTATCACATAAAACATAAATCTCGAAATATGTGTAGTATAACATTTTCTACGAAAATGCTCAACAATCAAACTCAACTCATATTCATCAAACATATAACACATTTATGCATGCATCATAGTTATAAATCAAAAGTCCACTCACAGACCTTCCGTGTTGCGCGCTCACAATCTGCGATGTAAGCCACTCTTGGGCTACTCCAACGTCTCCGGAACATCCGGACCTGAAAACCTTGAGCCAAGTTGATTCTTCACAGGTCAACTTCAAATGTCCAACAAGGGCCATTCCAGTGTTCTTCCTTCCATTTTCTTGGCTCTACATGGTCGCAATGACTCAGAGAACAAGAAAAGGATAAAAAAAAACCAGGCCCTCAATGTCCCAAAACTAAAACCTGATTTCCTAAGTTTTTCGGGTGATGGCTTTACCTGATTTCTAGGCTTTCCGGCCCGCCACCGTGACTCCCGTTTGTCCTCCGCCCCTTTCAGCCTCTCCCACACTCTCAGTCTCCCTCAAACGAAAGGCAGATGGAGAGAATGACAATGATAATGGTTGGGGGTGCGTTTTTGGGTTATTCAAAATCAAAGGGAGAAAGGAGATGTACAAGGATGTGGGGTGATTGGCCAATGGGATGGGTGACACTTGTCACTCATCCATTGGTCCAAAATTGATATTTTGGGTCCCACTAAAGACAAACCAATTTGAAAATCGTGCAACCATAAAATGAAATCGAACCTTCTGTGACCCGAACTTCCCCGTACGATGTCCGATTTCGACATGCCACCTGTCTACGGACTCGTATGATCTCGATCTACATAATGGACCTCGGTCCACATGTCAATGACCTCTCAGGTCTAAAGTTAACTTTTTACTTTTCTAAGGGCAAAATCGTCATTTCACCTTGACTAATCCCGATTAGTCTCAATTAATCCTTGATTAGTTTCGCTAATCACATAATTTCAAGACGGGTAGTTACAATCCACCATCTTTATAGAAATTTCATCCTCGAAATTCAAATCGATTCTAATCTGCGCCAAAACCATGGAAATCCAATCCTGTCTCCAACTCGAGGTACACGTAAGAGCCTCTATCCATAGTATGCACCAACATCCATGTCACTCGACATTAACGACAACCATGGAAATCGTCATTCTAATCTGTGATCGTATCCAACAAATACTTGGCCAGCTATCACCAGAAATCCCAACACTCCAATGCTCAATCTCAAGTCTCAAGTTTAAAGTCTCGAAAATCCAAAAGTCAACCCTCAAGTCTCGTTGGAGACATCGACACTCGTCGATCTCACCTGTCACCTACGCAAGTGTACTCGGAATCCAAGCTGATAATCTTACTCAGCATCCCATCTAACGGTCCTGCTACCAAGTTGATAATTCCGCTCAGTATCTAATTTGACAATGTTGCTCCTGCTGAGCATCACAAGTCCTCTGTTTCATTAGACAGTCTCTAACCGTTAATCATACTCACGACACACCGTTGTGACTAGCCGGTAACTCACGGCTCCACTATCACCCCTCGAATCACTATTGAAACACTCGACTCGCTCTAGAGTCCTATTAGGGTACCTCATATTACTCAGCGACCAACGCTGTAATCTTAACTCCTCTCAAGTCTCAAACCAAAATTTCACTCATCCTCTCGATACACAGACCAACATATCACTCATCGTGAGTGTATCTGGATCCCATCAAATACTTGCTCTAGTAGAGATAATCACAAATACAATCAATAGGGTTCCTCTGGCCCATCATGGCCCTCATCTCCATGCTCCCATAATCTCTTAACCCTCTAAAGCCACTCTGCACTAGCACACAGTATTCGATGTCTGGTCCTCGTACTCCATGTATAATCAACATCGGACTCCATCCAATTATCATACTACGTCTATTTTGGACTCAATCTGATGATCGTACTACATCAATCAGAATGTTGAATACTCAACAATCACACTATCCAACATGCACTACTCACTAGTGCACTCTCATCACACAACATAATGGCATTATTCAGGCTTACTCAAGGACTGCACCCACGCAATGTCCGAGCATGTACCAATATCCACAATCAAGTCCACATGCCACCATAATCTCGGATCTAACATGCCAATCATCATCCAACATGGAAACCTGTCTGTTTGATCTATGCTCTAGACAGACTGTACACTATACTCAATGTCCACTCCTAGTTTTCTCGATCACTCGACCAACACTGGGGATGTGTCCCACACATACTCCTCGAGAACTCCAAAGACCAACTAACTCTCGTCCATCAAGACGTACCAATCTAACACTCGACCTCCATCCTGACGATGCAAAGGGTCAGATCCTAAAACTGTATCGTCAACCTTTAATCCAGCAATCCTCTCAAATCAAAATCAATTTGACTCCTTCTCGAGTCAATCACGTCAACGGCTACAAAAACGGGGATAACCTCTACTCGACAACCAATGACACTCATCCATTCTGAGTGAATCCAATCTCAATTGTCATGGTTGGACGACGCCAATCCAACACTATCTATATCCTCTCGATCCACAACCAAATCGATCCTCAACTACTGATCCTCGATCGTCTCAATTCACACTTATCTATCAGCTAATTTGACTTCTACCGAGGTGACATCTCCATGAAACCCAGAAGTGATGAAGAAAGTTTACTATGCTGACACATGGTAAGGAATACTTGTCCTATACCAGCTTCCTGTCCAGCTATCTAATCAACTCGAACTCTTGAAGTTCCCTCGAATTTCGACAAGGAATACTGGGTTCCCATCATTGACATTACAAGTCCACTTAACCCCAATTCCACTAAATCATGTGTCATTAGAGGAAACTCGGCACAACCGACTCATTCTAAGCTCACTGAGCTAACTGGGGACATCACAACACAAGTCCCATGTCCCTAACGACTATACTATTGTATCCTCCCAGCCTCCAAGCTGTAACTCACTTGAACATCAACCACATGTCCTAGGAACCAATTTGTCTTACCGCCTTATCCAACCCGAAAAATCTCGGCTTGCCAAACTACACCCAACATAGTATTGGTCGGAGTTCTAGCTCGAATGTCCCAATTCTATGGAATCAACTCCTGAACACAACACTCGTACAATCCATCCAAAGATAAATAGGGTACCTGCAGCCAATCAAGGCATACCCCGTGCCTTCAGTAATCCAACCGAACAAGGAAGATAATGTGATCTCACTGAGCCACTCGGGACCCTCTCTATCCCTCTCATCAATCACTGTAACTCACACGTCTGCCACTCAAGAGCTCGGAGCTAAAGGCAACCCTCGTCTAAGCTCCCTAGCAAAACATCCTCTAGACGCACTCAGCGTCATCCAGAATCATCTAATCGTTATTGGATTCCATCCAACTCATCTCAGTCATCTAGATCACTACTGAGATTCTGTCAACTCATCTCAGTCATTTCAATCACTACTGAGATTCTGTCGACTCATCTCAGTCATCTCAATCACTACTGAGATTCTGTCGACTCATCTCCATTGAGATCCCACACAAACATTCAAGTCTTACTCTCAAGACCCGACACTAACGAACGAATAGTCATCGTCTCAGTCGTCACTGAACCATGAGCACATCATGACAAAATCCCAAACTTCAGCTTGTACCAAGCTAAAATCAAATTTCATGCTCATGTTAGAGGAACTCCGCTTCTTAAGATAAACTCTACCTCTCTAGATACCACCTCTCTCGTATCTCGATAAGACTGGGGCGAAAATAACGTGAGAATGTTCCTCAACGTCGCCTAACGCTCAATAGTCTCATCCACGTCCATCGATAGCAATGTCTGCCATGAATCTCATGCAGACCAATCCAAGAAGTTCATTGATATTGGTACCAAACACTCATAACGGCGACTCAGCGCCCGTACAATCGGCTCAACAGCGTGTAATCCACTGATCGGACGTGGACCGATCCACAAGTACCACTTTCCTGGTAACTTGTTCAACCAATCTCAATTAGGGTCATCAACAACCACGGCTGCTACTAGCAACACATTCATCCTAAACAATCATCGATCACGACTCTGGATGATCAAGATACTGGCATCCACTCAACCAGTAACTACTACTCGGGGATCTCATCCACTCGTAACTCTATAGCTCTCAGCCACTGGGCAAAAAAGAAACTCAACCCTCCTCAGGTCCAACACTATTAACCACGACATCCAATGCCTAACAAGACCTACGGATAGGTTCATTCCCAGTTAACCTTTCTATTCTTACCCTCACTACTAGCTTAATGACGGGTTGTTGTTATCGTAGAGACATCATATCCGACACATATGTGACACCACGAGAGCAACCTAGTGCTCTGATACCAAGTTAACAATACCCATCCCAATCTCCCTAGATTATCGTGGGATGTGCCCTGCTCCCGTCTGACACCACGTGTCAGACCAGGGATAGAACCGTAACCCACTCGGGGTTTTTAGAGTGCGCAGTGATTTCTAGAGTGTGCAGCGGCATGTGATGTCTCGATCTCTACTACAGCCCGTATCCACGATCAACCTGAAAGGTATCAAAAACATAAAAGATGTGAGTGGATAGAAATAAATGATTTACAAAATCAATTTATCGAAAAGACATTTATACCCTTCACGTAAAAGCATGCATGCATCAGAAAAAAATATTTCAAATACTTTATTAAAAGAAAATCATGTAGCTTTTCAAATCAAAACTCAATGAAAAATCCTTCTCAACCAAAGCCATTTCCTCAGTAGGGTCTTAGCCCAAAACCAAATCATGTAAGGTCTAAGCCCAAATCAAATCACATAAGGTCTCAACCCAAAAAAAAATCTCATAAATCATCTCAATAGGGCCTCTGCCTGAACATAGACGCACATCCGTATTTGTATGTAAACATAGGTAACACATCCTCTTATCATCTCATATCCGATGTCCGGAGGCTATCATCACATCCTCTCCAAGATCCCACATCACACAGGATGGTCGACGTCTGGAGGCTATCATCACATCCTCTCCAGGATCAAACATCACACATGATGGTCGATGTCCGGAGGCTATCATCACATCCTCTCAAGGATCACACATCACACAGGATGGTTGACGTCCAGAGGCTATCATCACATCCTCTCCTGGATCACACATCACAAAAGATGGTCGACGTCCGGAGACTATCATCACGTCCTCTCCAAGATCACACATCACATAGGATGTCAACGTCCAGAGGCTATCATCAAATCATAGAGGATGGTAGTGTGGAAAAAATTTCACAAAAATTTCAAATCAACTCAAAATATCTCAATAGGCTCCACACCCGGAATATAGTTTCATCAAATCCTTTTCCACAAAACCATCATTAAAAACAGTGTCTAGAAACTTCATAAATCTAGGATTCCTAGAATCCTTCCAAATCCAATTTCGTAAATCCATAACAGGGTCACATGCCCGAAATCTCACGTTTGACTATCCTCTAAGTCAAACCACAAATCAACTGGGACACAAGCACAAGACATATTTCCAAATCCGAAAACCATTTCATTATTCAAATCATTTTTCCAAATCACCGTTAACTATCTCCGAGTCAAGGTCAACATCCAACTGGGACTCAAGCCCGATATGTTGATTTTACGCATCTCTATGAAATTGGTCAAATCATATAAATCACATGCACGTAGGAAACTCAGTCGAAGCCCAAGTATCATATAAAACATAAATCTTGAAATACGTGTAGTATAACATTTTCTACCAAAATGCTCAACAATCAAACTTAATTCATGTTCATAAAACATATAAAACATTTATACATGCATCATATTTATAAATCAAAAGTCCACTCACAGATCGTCCGTGTTGCGCGCTCGCAATCCGCTTCGTAAGCCACTCTAGGGCTACTCCAACATCTCCGGAACATCTGGACCTGAAAACCTTGAGCCAAGTTGATTCTTCACGGGTCAACTTCAAATGTCCACCCAGGGCCATTCCAACGTCCTTCCTTCCATTTTCTTGGCCCTACATACTCGCAATGACTCAAAGAATAAGAAATGGATCAGAAACTAGGCCCTCAACTTCCCGAAACTAAAACCTGATTTCCTAAGTTTTTCAGGTCAGAGGTTTACCTAATTTCCAGGCTTTCCGATCAGCCACTGTGACTCCCGTCCATCCTCCGTCCCTCTCAGTCTCTCCCACACTCTCAGTCTCCCTCAAATGATAGGCAGCTGGAGAGAATGACAATGATAATGGTTGCGGATGGGTTTTTGGGTTGTTCAAAATAAAAGGGAGAAAGGAGATGTACAAGGATGTAGGGTGATAGGCCAATGGGATGGGTGACACTTGTCACTCATCCATTGGTCAAGAACTGATATTTTGGGTCCCACTAAAGACAAACCAATTTGAAAACCATGCAACCATAAAATGAAATTGAACCTTCCTTGACCCGTAACTTTTTCGTATGATGTTTAATTTCGATGTGCCACCTGTGTAACGACCCGTCCCGGGAGTCGGGATTAGCGAAGTGATTAGTGACGGATAGCTATGTTAATCGGTAGTTAGTGGGTTACTTTTGGACCTTTGGCGCTGAATGGCGATTTTGCCCCTAGAATGGGCAAAATGTTGACTTTTAGTTTGGGCGGTCATTTGGGCATTGACCGATGACCGTGACGTAGTTTGGGACGTCACGAGTCTGTAGACGGGTGGCACTCCCGATTTCAACATCCGAGGAGGAAGTTATGATGTTCGGAAGGTTGAGGGCACTTTCGTAATTGGGTTAAAATAGGGGCAAATGTTTACTTTTTGCATGACAGGGATTTTACACGTAAACCGAGGACCGTTAGGTAGATCTCGTCGTCCTGAGTACAACGACAGGAGGCATGCCTTCATCAGACGTAGGACGAGCGAGATATGGGTCTAGAACGGCTAAGGGTAAAATCGTAATTTGGACATTTAGGGGTATTCTGGTCTTTTTGTGCCTTGGGATGCGTGCAAATCAGATTAGGACAAGTGTACAGAGCTGGTTGGATATTTTTGAGTTTGGGACCACAGGATTTGGACACGTGGGCTGTGTCTAGTGGCTTCTAGCCATTGCACGGTGCAAGTTAAAATTGGATGAGTATGGTTTGAGTCGTGCTTGAGAGGAAAACAGAGATGGGGAACAGGGAGGAATCGACCCAGGGCAGTGAGTGTGTGAGTTCTGGTGATCCAGTGAGTGTGAGCAGAGAGAAGTGAGAAACTGGTGAGTGAGTCTTGAGTGAGAATTGTGTGAGGAAAGACTGTGTGTGAGGTGTGATTTCTCAGGAAAACAGAGAGGTGTCGAGGGTGTGGTGCAACCATAGGTGATCAATTTGATCCAATCAGAGTCGAGGGAAGGCTAGGACGGCTGAGGACAGCTCTGTGAACCCAGAGGAACGCGGCGGCGAGCACGGCGGAGGCTTGAACGACGGTAAGTTTCAATGTCCTCTATTTTCCAGTTTTCTTTCAAACGCAAAGTCGTGAGTTTTGGGGTTGAGTCGAGCAGTCCTATGGGTTCTTTTAGGTGCAGTAGGTCCCTAGGAACCCTTAGAACGTGAAGCCGTGACAGGGGGGAGACTTGATGGCCGGGATCAAAAACAGGGGTTTTGGATGGTTTCTGGTTCAAGTTTGGGAGATGGGATTGAGGTTTTGATGTCGTGTTTTGAATAGGGGAATAGATTGCTAGGATGAGGACGAAGCTAAGGGAATTGAAAGGAACAAAAATGGTTGAAGAGGAAGTGTCCAACATGGTTTTTAGTCTAATTGTTGTAACGGACCTTTTGGGACAAGTTTCGAGACGTTCGGACACCAGATCGGGTTAGTCTTAAGTATTCGAAGGTTTAAGGTCCCGTTTACTTATGTTTAAAATTCCAGGAAGCATGGGGAAAATTAGGAGAAGCTGAGTTGACGTGTTAGTGACTCGTTTGGTGGCTTTTGAAAGGACGGGAAATCCCTGAGGCGACTGAGGAACGTACTGGACGCGAGTGACGTGCCCGGGAACTGTGAGTGGACTCCTTCTTTCTAACTGAGCATGCATAACTGCTTTTATTTACTTGTTTTATGGGTTTACATATGATTTCATTATTGTTGATTATGTTATATCTGTTTTACATAATGGTACGTTTTTCGAGGCGTTTACGTATTTCAACACGTTTTACGAGAAATGCTTTGATTATGATTTTGGATGCTATGCTTTTGGGCTTTCAATCTATAATTGGTTCAATGATTATAAATGGATTTGAGACATGATTCGATAATCAAGGTTTTCGGTTTTAGAATCGGATTTCGGAAAGCGAGATTTGGTTTTAAAGTTGAAAAGGGAGATTTCCGGATTTGGGTTCGAAATGACGGTTCTGAACGCCGGAATGGCTTCAGGATAGTGATTTCGGATTCGGGTTTGGATATGGATTTAGAAACGGTTTTCAAACGGTTTTGGATTGGATTTGCTAGATCTGGTTATTGGGTTTAAAGACCCGGATTATGTTTGACGGGGGACGGGCCCGGATTGGGTTTAAAGACCCGGATAGAGTTTAAAGACTTGGGAGTTTAAAGACTCGAATATTATGATTTTCCTCCGTATGCCTGTTGAGTTTAAAGACTCGGGAGTTTAAAGACTCGGATTATATTGAGGCCTGGATTGAGTTTAAAGACTCGGGAGTTTAGAGACTCGGATAGATCCAGCAGGTTTGATCGGATGATGACATTGGTATCTTATGCTTTATTGCTAATTGTTTATAACGTTTATCATACTGTGTTTAGATTACTGCGGTTTCCATGATGATAATGATATGATTTATAAATGTTTTCAGACATTGGGTTATGCATGCATGTTTTCAAAACGGAGGGCAAAACCCTGGTTTGTTTATTAAACTATTTTTGAAACTCTTTTTATTTTCTAGTCCACTCACACCTTCTGGTTTTTAAATGCCCTCCAGGTCGTGGTGCGAGCGCTGGGGCTGACATTGAGGCAGATTCAGAGGCATAGAGCGAGAATAGAGTTATCCCGAGGTTCTACTGGAGTTTCCGTTACGAACTTTTCCGTTGTGCGTGTACTTTCGTAGGATTTTTGGTTACCTTGTTTTGTACTATGCTCTGTATGACTGTTGACTCTTTGGATTTTGAATTCTCCCTTGTCTGGCAGTGTTTTAGTTTTGTGGGTTTTCTTGAGGTTGTTTCGGTCTTTTGTGTTGGGTTGTCAGACGGGAGCAGGGTTCACCTCGGTTATCGGGGTGATAATCGGGGTGGGTCATGTCAACCTGTGTACAGACTCGTATCATCTCGATCTACGTAATGGACCTCGATCCACATGCCAATGACCTCTCGGGTCAAAAGTCAACTTTTTACCCTTCCAAGGTCAAAATCATCATTTCACCTCCGTTAATCTCGATCAGTCTCGATTAATCCTTGAATAGTCTCGCTAATCACGTAATTTCGGGATGGTTCATTACAGAGTAAGGTATGTATGCTTTGTTTTCTCTCCGACCCCAAAATAGTAAGCAGAGCAGTATGTTTCCGCCAAGTGGCAAGTTTAGTCCAAGCATACATTAGAGTTAGAGACCCAAGATTTAAGTGTAGGTCGAGTGTATCTGTACTCTGACTCGTATATTTGAGTCGAGGCCAAATGTTGAGTGTATGTTGTGTGTGGCTTCTATTCCGATTCGTAGGTTTGAGTCGAGGCTGAGTGTTGTGTGTAGGTCAAGTGTGCTTGTACTTCGACTCGTAGGTTTAAGTCGAGGCCAAATGGTGAAGTAGGTCGAGTATGACATGTACTCTGACTCGTAGGTTTGAGTCAAGACTAAATGTTAAGTGTAGGTTGAGTGTGACTTGTACTCTGACTCGTAGGTTTGAGTCGAGGCCAAGTGTTGAGTGTAGGTCGAGTGTGCCTGTACTCCAACTAGTTGAGTCGAGATAAAGTACTAAGTGTAGGTCGAGTGTGACCTATACTCCAACTCGTAAGTTTGAGTCGTAGGCACAAGTATTGAATGCAGACCGAGTGTGACCTATACTCCAACTCGTAGATTTTAGTAGGGGCCAAGTGTTTAGTGTAGGCCGAGTGTGACCTATACTCCGACTCGATGTGACCTATACTCCGACACGATTTGTTTGAGTCGTAGGCCTATGTGTTAAGTGTAGGCTGATTGTCCTTGTACTCTGACTTGTAGGTTTGGGTCGTATGTGTAATATTTGCTTTTTTGGGTGTATTTATAGTGAGCAGGAAGAGAAAGAACTTGTCATTGATAATGTGGGCCAAATTTGGCAAATTACAGCAATTGATAAGAGACAAAAAAAAAAGTATGGTCGGTCTCTAGTGTCTTAGCTGAGTTAATTATATGAAAAATTTCTTTAGGTGGTCAGTATTCCATGGATGGTCGAGTTGTCTGCCTTCTGAATCGGCCAATTCATATGTGCCAGGTCGGCAGACCCGGGAAATCTAGTAGGGGCCTTCCTAGTTTGGACTAAGTGTTCCAGCCCAACGATCCTTGGTTGCGAGGCTGACCTTCCTTAGGACCTAATCTCCTACTTGAAAAGTGAGAGGTTTGACTCTTGCATTATGGTATTGGCAAGGTCGATGTTTGCATGTAATGTTCCGCAAGTTGGCTTGCTCACAGTGCTCCTCGATGACTTCCAAGCTGAGTGTTAACTGTTATTGATTTTGTTTGGGTTCGTAAGTTAGCATTCGTTAAGAAGTCTCATGTGTCTCGGCTGGGATGACTACCTCGGTTCCGAAAGTCATTGAGAATGGCATTTCATTTATGGCCTTCTGGTAAGAGGTTATGTATGACCAGAGTGCATTTGGTAAAATTTTTGACCACTTGCCTTTGGCTTTGTCAAGCTAGGTCTTCAGGGTGTGTTTGATGATTTTGTTGACAACTTCTACTTTGCCATTTTATTGTCGATGAGCTGGGGAGGCGAAGCATAGGTTGCTTTTGTGTCTTTCGTAGAAGGCACGTAAGCGAGCATTGTCAAATTGTTTCCCGTTGTCTATAAAAATACTGTGCGGAAGACTGAAATGGCATATGATGTTTTGAAAAATGCACATTTCAATCTGGGCGGTAGTGATAGAGGCAAGAGCCTTGGCTTCGACCCACTTTGTGAAATAGTCCACTGCAACTACGGCATATTTTGTCTGCCCCTTTCTGGTCGGCATCTTTCCAATAAGACCCCATTGTGAAAATGGTCATGGTCTGAGCATGGATGTAAGATTTTATGGAGGAAGATGGAGGAAAGAAGATAACCGATGGCACTTGTCACACCATCTGGTGAAGTCTGCCGCATCTGCATGCATGTTAGGCCAATAAAATCCTTAGCGAAAGGCCTTGTGTGCCAATGATTGCGATCCAGAGTGGTTTCTGCAAATACTAGCATCTCGCATATATCTCTTCCAAGATGACTCTTCCAACTTCTGGGACAAGGAACTTCAGGAGAGGAAAAGTGAACCCTCGCTTGTGAACCCTCACCATGAGCTCCTCGGTTAGGACCCGACTCATCTAGCACCATATTGTTCGCCTTGGGCCTCGCCCTCAGGGTTTTGTTTTCGGGAGCTCATGGTGCAACTTCTCAGGGGGTCACCCATCATGGAATTGCACTAGCCTCAACTCGCTTAACTTTGGGGTTCCAATCCCCCCCCTCCCCCCCCCCCCCCCCCCAAAAGCCACTTGAGCTCCCAAAAGGCCTAGCGCTAGATAGGTGTGTGCCTACACCTTTAAGGCACACCACCATCCTCTCCCAAACCATTCCCCCTAGCAGGAATGTGGGATTGTTCACCATTCCCTATAGGACACGGGTCTTACAATCCACCCCCCTTAGGGCCCAACGTCCTCGCTGGCACACTTCCTGGTCGGGGTCTGGCTCTGATACCAAATTGTCAGGACCCGACCCTCCTCGGTCAGGACCCGACTCATCTAGCACCATATTGTCCACTTTGGGCCTCGTCCTCACGGTTTTGTTTTCGGGAGCTCATGGTGCAACTTCCCAAGGGGCCACCCATCATGGAATTGCACTAGCCTCAACTCGCTTAACTTTGGGGTTCCAATCCCCCCCAAAGCCACTTGAGCTCCCAAAAGGCCTAGCGTTAGATATGTGTGTGCCTACACCTTTAAGGCACACCACCATCCTCTCCTAGACCATTCCCCCTCGCAGGAATGTGGGATTGTTCACCGTTCCCTCCAGGACACGGGTCTTACATGACGGTGTATCGAGCCACTTATCGCCGGATCTTCTTGGCCTTAATCATGTTGAAATGAAGAGTATCGTTGGTGTTGATGACGCAGAGACATGCTAACTTTTTTGTTCATCAAGGAAATACTTGAGTCGAGTGAGGGCATCAACGTGGCTGTTCTCTGACCTTGGGATTCTTGTTATCGTATGGTATTCGAAACCATCCAAGAGAGATTTAGCTAGAGTTCGGTAGAGCGCCATTGAAGAATCCTTTGCTACAAATTCGCCATTGATCTTATTGACGATGAGCTGAGAGTCTCTATATGTCTGGATTTTTCTGGCATCCATGGTTTTGGATAGGTGGAGTCCAACAAGAAGAGCTTCGTACTCAGCTATGTTATTAGAATCCTTGAACATGAAGCAAAAAACGTATTACATCTTCATCTTGTCTGGGGTAGTGAGGACAAGTCCTACTCTTAAGCAGTTGTGGCAGGCTAAGCCGTCTACTTAAACGATCCAAGTTGGCTTGATTATGTCCAGATGTGATCTTCCATTATCCAAGGGCTATATTATGGATGGCGCAAGAGTGAGAGCAGTGGTCTCTGTTGATGGTTCTGTCGGGACGTATGAGAATTTTGAGATGAAGTCCACGATGGCTTGGCCCTTCTCAGCGATTTGGGGGCAAAAGTGATATCGAATTCGCTAAGTTCGATCACCTATTTGAGTAGTCTTTGGGAGGTTTCAGGTTTCTGGAGCACTTTTCGTAGTGGTTTGTTCGTCATGACGATGATCACGTGAGCTTGAAGTATGGTATGAGCTTTCGGGAGGACATTATCAAATAAAAGGTGAGTTTTTCAAGGTCAGTGTATCATGTCTCGGTGTCTTGGAGTTCCTTGCTCACATAATACATCAGGTGCTCGGCTCCGTCCTTTGGTTTGACAAGTAATGAGCTTGTTGCAAATGGGAAAATGAAGAGATAGATGAATAGAGGCTCTCATGTCTCAGGTCTTGCTAGTAATGATGATCTGCCCATGTACTCCTTCAGTTCGGTAAAGGCTTTGGTGCATTCCTCATTCCAGGTTATGTGTTTGGACTTGCCTTTGAGGGCTTCGAAGAATGACACGCACTTGTCTGTCGCCTTGGAGATCAAGCGGGTAAGAGCTACAACTTGGCCAGTGAGGGTCTGGATTTCCTTCTACGTACGCGGCGGCTCCATGTCGATAAAGGACCTAATCTTCTTTGGGTTTGCCTTGATCCCCTATTGGTTGATCATGAAGCCTAGAAACTTTCCCAAACCCATGCCGAAGACACACTTGGCTGGGTTCAGCCTCATCCTGTATTTCTTGAGCACATCGAACATCCGCGAAAGTTTGGGATGTGTTGGTCAGTATATTTACTCTTGACGAGCATATCATCGACGTAGACTTCCATTGTCTTCCCAATTTTTTTTGTGAACATAAAATTTACGAGACGTTGATAAGTGCTCCTGCAATTTTGAGTCCGAACGGCATTACGTTGTAGCAGTTGAGTCTTTTCCGGAAGATCGTGTGGATCTGGTCTGCAGGTGCATGAAGATCTGGGTATCTAGAGTAAGCATCCATGAAGCTCAAGAGCTCATGCTCCAGAGGCATGCCTTGTTTAAGTCTGTGAAGTCGATACACATTCGCCAAACTCCAGAGGGCTTCTTGACCAAGACGGCACTGGCCACCCAAACGACATAGACTACCTTCCAGAAAAAGTATATAGTGCTGAGCTTGATGATTTTAGCCTTCATCGCCTATGTTATTTTTGCATCGTACATGCGCCGTTTCTGTTTGAACGGTTTGTAAGAAGAGTCGATGCTCAGACGATAGCATATGATGTAGGTGGATATGTTAGGCATGTTGGCATAAGACTATGCAAAGACCTTGGAGTTGTCTTACAAAAACTTGATTAGTTGTGACTGCATATCAGGAGAAAGAGTGGAAGAGCATGACCTCTTCGACTTCCTCAATTGGTTGCGGATGTGGTGTTACCAAGTGATCTCGCGGATCTTTCATCTGCCCATCCTGAATATGTTGTGCTTCTTGGGGGTCGATAGGGTCGGCCTCGAAAGCTAACTCATTCATGGTCATTGTCCCCTTTGGTGGGGCAATTGGCGTCGCTAAGTTGCACTTCCTTGCTACCATTTGGTCTCTACATACTTGGTCGATACCTATGGGGGTAAGAAATTTGATCAAGAGCAAATGAGTGGATACCATTGTGTCACGACCTAACCTCCCTAGTACTATATTGTCCGCTTTGGGCCCAGCACTCACGATTTTCTTTCTAGGAACTCGCGTGCAACTTCCCTATAGGTCATCCATCATGGGATTGCTCCAGCCCAAACTGGCTTAACTTTGGACTTCCAAAGGAATCCAAAGTCAGTGAGCTCCCAAAAGGCTTTGTGCTAGATAGATATGTGCTCACACATATAAGGCACTTCACCTTTCCCTCCCCGAGTGATGTGGGATTGTTCACTGGTCTTACTTCCCAAGCTTACGAGTCTTACTCACCGGTCTTGCTTCCCAAGCTCACGGGTATTGCTCATCAGTCTTTCTTCCCAAGACACGAGTCTTACAATCCACCCATATTAGGGCCCAGCGTCCTTGCTGGCACACTTCTAGTTAGGGTCCAACTCTGATACCATTATATCACAACCCGACCTCCCAAGCACGACATTGTCCGCTTTAGGCCCAACCCTCAGGGTTTTTTTTTTCTTCTGGAAACTCATGCACAATTTTCCAGTAGTCACCCATCCTGGGATTGCTCCAGCCCAAATTAGCTTAACTTCGGAGTTCCAAAGGAATCCAAAGCTAGTGAGCTCCCAAAAGACCTCATGCTAGATAGATACTCACACATATAAGGCACTTCACTTTTCCCTCCCCGAGCGATGTGGGATTGTTCACTGGTCTTACTTCCTATGCTCACGGGTCTTGCTCACCGATCTTACTTCCCAAGCTCACAGGTCTTGTTCACTGATCTTGCTTCCCAAGACATGGGTCTTACAATTGCCTTGAGTTGGTTGGTTATCCCTTTTCCTAAAATGACACTATAGACGGTGGGGTAGTCCATCACTAGGAAAGGTGCAAGCACTGTTGCTCGTTGGGGGAGCGAACCGATGGAGAGTGGAAAAGTGGTGTGGGGGAACGGTAAAATATATACGTGAGTAAGATATTCGTTTGGAAGAATAATGGTCAATAATAAATATTAGTTACCTTTGTTCATAAATGTGCACTCATTATGTATAGGTGAGTGAGATATTCGTTTCTGATAATTTCGATGTAGAAGAAATGCTCCTCGTTTTATGTGCTAACATGTGGTGCAGAGACTAAGGATGGAGATGTATGCACGTGTCATCTCATCTTTGACCCATGGTTAGAGATGTGTAAGTGATGCGAGCTCGACATGTGTTAGGTGTCTAGGCTTTCGGTGTACGGTTCGATGAGTTTGATCTGATATGGTGTCAATAAAAATATATATTTTAAATTAAAGTTCAAAATATAAAAATCTCAAACAACTGACATCATTTTTTGGAAAAATCAGACTAGGGAATTTGAGATTTCGCAAAAATATGGGGAAGACTTTTGAATCAATTTTTAAACTTTTCAAAAACCTATGAGTAAATTTCCGTTAAAAATGAGCTTGAGAATGATTCAATTCCAATAACCACATATCCCCTTAATGAGAAAAAGAATTCTTATTTTGTTTACATTCTATAATTAATATTTTATTTTATTTAAAATATGAAACAAAAAGATTCTTATCAGTGTCTATTATCACTTGCGTTGAGCTCAAATTTGGTTGGTTGTGCCATAAAGGAAAGAAAGGGACCAAGAAGATGCATTTTTAAAGAGAGTGGATAAAAGCAGCAAGACTTGAATAATACGTGGTAGTTTGGTAGAAATGTTGAAAAATGGAGGGTACAAAATGAAAAATAGTAAAATACGCCCAAGATTAGCAATCACTCTAATAAAATACCCACTCGTTTTCGCTCTGTTTCTCTTCCGTTCCATGTGGGCTGCAGCTCAAGTTCTCACTGCAGCGCTTCCTCGCTGCTTCCTCTCTCTCCCTGTCTCCCTCTCTCTTGGTCCAACTCCCTCTCTTTGGTTTCTAATTTTGGGTAGAAAGATTCATCTGCTGGTTGTTCTTCATATGATCGGTGAGTTATTTATTTTATTTTTAAACATAATGAAGTTATTTGTTGAATTTAATTTTGTGCATGTGATCATGCACTTTTCTTGTTTTCTTTTAAATGAGCAAAGAAATTGGAAATCAAAGGTTTTCTCAGTCTGGATTTGAGCTCAAAGTGTGTGTGAAGTTGCTTATAAAAAGAAGATGTTTTAAGTAAATCTGGCTGTAATTTTGTTTTATAATGTGAATTTTCTTATTTATAAAAGAGAAAGTTAATAGAAAGAAAGTTTTTGGTTCTGACTAACGGATCTTGGAATTTTGTTCTGATTGATATCTTGGGTTTTTGGTGGTTGATATTGGGTTTTAGGTTTCTGTCATTTCCATGTGTTGTTTTGGCATATGTTCTTCTGATTTTTTTGCTAAAAATATTTGTACTCTTTACATTTGCAGCTAGTCTTTTGGTGAATTACTAGTTGACAAAAGTCTAGGGGGTTGCCAATTCATGCATTAGCTAAGGAGAATTTTTTCTTATCAATACTGTCAGAATAGATTCAGCTGAGTGGAGCAGCTTTTTTCCTCTTTTTTCTTTGTTTCTTTGTTCTTTTTTTTTTTTTTTTGTTCTTTTGACTGCTTGTGAATCTTGGATTTATGAAATTCTTAAAACCCTAGTACACTTTCCCTTCCCAAAAATTGGAACACTGAACATAGGAGAAAAGTAATTTCATTTTCTGTCTTTTACCCAGATTACAATGTATATCCAAATCATGTTCCACCCTCCCGCTTGTCAGCCAAGCAGCCTTCGGGTGTTTTAATAGGAAGCTATTTGGGTGTTGCTTTAAGTTTCTGTCATGAATTGTAGTTTCTTTACTTATTAGCTCTTAACGTAATTATTTGATCGTAGGTTTTATATGGGATCGCGAAATATGATGTTGGGTTTGGCTTAGAGATCATAGATCAACATCTTTTGTGAGTGTAAGAGATGGTTGCAGAATCGTGGTTTCGCAAGCTGTGGAAGACTAAAAGGAAGCATGTGGCTGGTCCTGAGAAAGCAGCGATTGGAGTTTTGGCCTTTGAAGTTGCAAGCTTGATGTCTAAGCTGGTCCATCTCTGGCATTTTCTAAGTGATAAACAGGTTGCTCGGCTTAGAGAAGAAATCTCAAATTCAGTGGGTATAAAAAAGCTTGTCTCAGATGATGATGATTTCATTGTAGGGTTAATATGCGGCGAATTGGTTGAGAATATGGTCCATGTGGCAAAATCTGTGGCCAGGCTTGCGAAGAATTGTACTGATCCTAGTTTGAAGAGTTTTGAGAATGCTTTTACAGATTGGATAAATAACGGTGTTGACCCTTATGGGTGGGAATTCTCAGTGAAGAAGATGGAAAGAAAAACTAAGAAGATGGAGAAGTTCATTTCAGCAAACGCAAACTTGTATGAAGAGATGGAAGTGCTTACAGAGCTTGAACAAACTTTGAGGAGAATGAAGGGAACTGATGACTTAGAGGGTATAAATTTGCTTGAGTTTCAGAAGAAGGTGGTGTGGAAACGGCAGGAGGTGAAGAATTTGAAAGAGGTTTCTCTTTGGAACAGGACATATGATTACATAGTCCTCCTTTTGGCAAGATCTCTCTTCACAATGTTCTGCAGGATCAAGCATGTCTTTGGAATTCAACAGATGGTAGATGCTAGTGATATGAAAGATTCTGGAGTTATTAATTCTGATCACATCAATCGCAGCAATTCAGTTTCTGTACTAATGCAATCTTCAGTCCGTCAATCTGACAATGGTCTTCCAAGATTTGCTTCGGGTCCCCTTGGGAGGCTCACAGGTATCTCAGGGCCAATATCAGAATCCAATAGATCTAACCATTTCTATTCAGGTCCTCTTGGTGGCTCAATTGCAAAATCAGGCCCTATTTCGGGAAAGAACAGAGATGCCAACTTTTTTTCAGGACCTCTTGGGAGGTCAACAACAAAATCAGGACCTCTTGCTGCAACGAATAGAACTCTCAGGAAATTGTGGAAATCCCATGATCACTCACACGCTAATCATGGGAAAAATTCACACACGAAGACCAATAGGTTGACTCAAGTTGGACCTTTCAAAGGATGCATGATAACTGCAAACAATTCACCCGTCACCAATTGCTACTTGAGTTCAGCTGGTGTTGGTTCATCAATTCTCAGTGTAGCAAGAGATGCCAATGGTGACATTCTAGCTTCTGGGAACAAAATTCATCCAAGCCTATCAATTTTCAGTTCGAACCGCATGTTGTTGGATGCTCCACCTGAAACCCTTGGTGCTGCTGCCTTAGCACTGCACTATGCAAATGTTATCATCGTGATTGAGAAGTTAGTCGCATCTCCTCACTTGATTGGTCTTGATGCAAGAGATGACCTGTACAATATGCTACCAGCAAGTGTGAAAGCTGCATTAAGAGCAAGACTAAAGCCGTACAGTAAGAGCTTGACTTCATCAGTTTACGATACAGTTCTTGCAGAAGAGTGGAATGAGGCAATGGCCGGGATACTAGAGTGGTTGGCACCTCTTGCACATAATATGATAAGATGGCAGTCCGAGAGGAGCTTTGAACAGCAAAGCTTGATTTCCAAGTCGCACGTGCTTCTGGTACAAACCCTTTACTTTGCAAATCAACAAAAGACAGAAGCAACAATCACAGAGATGCTTGTTGGGTTGAATTATGTCTGGAGATTTGGCAGGGAAGTCAATGCAAAAGCCTTGTTAGAAAGTGCTAGCAGTAGAACATATGATGAATTTTTGGATTTGGATGAGATAGTCTAATTTACAGATAGTGGCAATTGCCATATCCCAAATTCACCGGCTGGCCTCGTGAAGCAAATGCTGAACCTGGCTAGTCAATGAGATACCCGACTGCTGTTAGACAGATTGATCATTGCTTGTTCCTGCAACGACTTCCCGGCATCCTTGGTAAGTGAAAAGGTAGAGACTGAGCTTCTGAACATTCTTTCTTTTGGTGAGAGTTCTAGTAGCCACTGGGATATATGGCTCCTTTATTCATTTATTCAGAGTCACACAGCATGGTTTCCCATATTTAATTAAGATTTGTACTCTGTATATTTATCCGCTGTACGCTTTGTTGAATAATGATTGTAAATCTAGCGTATAAGGTTGTCTCTTTGTCTCAAAGGCCTCTTTAACGGTGAGGTTTACGGTGCTTTTTATGTCAAGTTCGAGTGCATAGAAAGGTCATGTTAGATTTGAGATTTCATACATGTACACGCTACAAGCACTAGCTTTTGTGTTTCCAAGGTCTTCCTGGCTCGTCATCTTCTGGAATCTTAGGCTATAGTTCTCAGGTTCTTTTTTGTAAGGATTGCTATTTTCTACCCTTTTGACTTTAATAATAGCATGTCTAGTGGTAAAGGTAAGAACAAGCATAAAGGGCTAAAGGCAATATTTAACCCATAAATGATACCATTTATGACATCTTGCTCATAGTTATTTTTTATATTTCTAATGGGGAGAGTTAAGGACAAGAATTCAAATTTTTATGTGAATTCAAACATTATTACAATATATAAGTTTTATTTCATAAAATTTAAATTGCATTAAAATATTGTAAGTTTAATAAAAAGTATAACTATTCAAACATTATTATAATATATAAGTTTTATTTCATAAAATTTAAATTGCATTAAAATATTGTAAGTTTAATAAAAAATATAACTATCAATTTAAATTGATAAATAAAATCAATTAGTAATGATAGGAAGTTTGAAAATACAAACTAACCAACAAAGAAATATAATATTATATGTTTCCTGTGCTCAAATGTGCTCAATCAAATCATCTCAGAGTGCGTTATGAATAATATCAAAGTGAATTTGTGCATATTGAGCCATAAAACTTTCAAAATTATGCTTATCTCTTCCCACGGGCCCTAAAGCCTCTGGTGGCTGCTCATATATTCTTACTCTCCTTGATGTCAATGATTTTGGTTCGTCATCCTTTGATTTATCACCATATTCCTCCCGTTGATCCTTTACAATCATATTATGTATAATCACGCAAGTTATCATGATGCTTCGTAGAGTCGATTTATTCCACATATGAGCAGCCCCCGAATGATGCTAAAGCGAGTTTGTAGTATACCAAAACATCTTTCAATGTCTTTACGATATAACTCATGGTACCTAGAAAATAATTTCTTCTTCTCATTAACAGGTTTTGGGAATGATTTAACAAGCGTAATCCATTCTGGATAGATACCGTCCGCCAAATAGTAGCCCATAATGTAGTTGCAACCGTTGAAATTGTACACCACCTATGGCGTCCGTCCTGCTATAAGTTCATTAAACGCTGGTGAAGTCTATACAAAATTAATATTGTTATGCGATCCTGGAGTTCCAAAGTAGGCATGCCAAATCTATGTGTCATATGAAGCAACTGCCTCTAGGACTTTTTTTGTGGCCACGATAAGCTCCTGCCCAACCTATTGGACAATTTTTCCAATTCCAGTGCATACAATCAATACTACCAAGCATATCTAGAAAACCCCGCTGCTCAGCTTTCGCCACAAGCCTTTGCAAGTCTGTGTATGTCGGAGATCAGAGGTACTCGTTGATGTAAAGATCTTCAATTGTTTTACCAAAACACGTCATGGATTCAATGGTTGTTTGAACCCTCATTCTACAGATCTCATCACATTGATCTGTTGAGGAGCCATATGCTAGCATTCTAATTGCACATGTCATCTTTTGATGAATTGATAGCTCGATTACACCTACGACATCTGGCTTTTATCCGAAGTAACTGTAATGAGTGACAACATCTTGAAATATGCGGTCAAAGAGGTGGTGCTTCATTTTGTAGCGCCTACGAAAATCATGATCGGAATACACCGATGAGGGCACAACATAATCTTCCATGAGCAAAGGGGCATGTAAATGCCTTGTGCCGATTCTTAACTTCGCGACCAAATTGTGAACGTGGTTGGGTGGATAAATTGGAAGATGAATTTTGATATTCTGCCATAGCGTCAACAATAAGCATGTTTATTTGACACCTACGTTCTTCATCTTCCTTTCGATCTTTATTCATTTTTTCTCAACAAACGTTTCATGACTAAATGTTGTAAGAGAAGTATTAAACTAACTAAAACATTAATAAACTAACTAAATTCCGAAATAAACTAACTAAATGTTGTAAGAAAAAAAAACGTGTTAATAAACTGGATGAAACACAATGTTTCATCCCATCATTGAAAACTTCAACGATTTATGTGATTTGTTGAAAAGAAACAGTCTAGAACTCTCTCAATTGTTCTCGACTGAAATAAAGAGGGCGAGAGGTGGAGATGTTAGCGAGAGGTTGTGAGGATGTCGATAAGTGGATATGTTCGTGAGAGGTTATGAGGATGTCGAGAGGTTCCAACGCTTCCAGACCTCGTGCTTCTATTGATTGCTTCAAGAGGATCATTCATACGTCAATAGGTTCGAGGGGTTCGAGAGGTTCTAGTGACGATCGTGAGGCCTTCGATTGGTCCGAGAGGTTCAAGATGTAAGTGAGTGATGTTATTTGTAGGCAAAGGTGAGTGAGTGATTGAGTGATTTTTGAATTTTTCCAAAATTGTAGCCTAATACTCCAAATTGAGAGGCTTTGCTGTCCAATTCTGTTTTTTTTTTCCAATTTTTTTTCATCTGTGAAGGATTGCATGTTTGGATTTTTTTGTTTGATTGAATAATTAGTCTTCATTCTGTTCATCCGTGATTCTTGTGAAATGATTTTTTGTCTAATTATGTTCCTCCGTGATTCTTGCCTAAATTTTGTTCATGTTTGGATTTTTGGGTTTGATTGAATTCTGGGTTTTTGTTGGCCATTTGATTGAATTCTGGGTTACGGGGAGGGAGTTCCAGGGATCAGTGTTTTTTTTTGCCGCTGCTTGCGGTGGTTTGAATCCAAAATCGATGGTTTCTAGGTTTCTAGAGTCACTATGTATGTGTGGGCCAGCACCCTTACTCGGGTTGGCAAGGAGACTATTTTAGCCCCTGGCTTACTCTTGCGTAGGCTATAATTTGGCCACTAGAACCAGGATTACAGAGGCAAGAGGCCAGAAGGTGCCTTATTTGGGCTAGTTTGCTCCCATTAGACATGCTCTAAGTGACTAGAGTTTCCTCAAAAAATTTGAATATAAAAAATGAAGGAAAATTTTAGCAATATCATCCGAATTTTACCTGTGATGCCGAAACTTTCTTTTGTGAAATATGCCATTTAGATGGTTAGACATTTGTTTTGTGACAAATAATTATCTCATGTTAGGTAATTATTAAGAAGGGAGAGAGAGAACGAGAGATCGGAGAGGATTGAGATCAGAGAAGAGAGGGAGTGAATTTCATGCACAACTGACTTTCCATATTCTCTCATTAACTTACATCGTTCATTTACACTAAATATATACATGTCCATAAGCGTTGCTAGTTGTACTAACAACTCTAACAATATGCTAGTTGTACTAACAGCTCTACCAATATGACAGTTGTATTAACTAACTAACAACCCTAACATTTAACTAAGCTCTAACAGCTACTCCTTTAACATCCTCCCTCAAGCTCGTGCATGGTTGAACATGGACGAGGTTGACCCGAAAGAAAGCAAACTTGAGAGTATGCAACATATGAGTTATCACATCATCAAGTTAAGAATTGTAAGGAACATGCGTGAGTCGAACGGTATTGGACTGGACATGTTCACAAATGAAGTGGACGTCGATTTCCACGTGCTTTGTTCCACCATGGAAGACGGGGTTGTGAGCCATCTGAATTGCCGAAAGACTATCACACCAAATTAGAGGCGATTGAGAGACATACACACGAAGTTCTTTCAGTAAGTACGAGATCCAAAGTAGCTCACACACAGTGATGGCAATGGGGCGAGATTCAGCCTCAGCTAAAGACCTGGACACCGTCGACTGCTTTTTTGGGCCCCAAGAGATGGGGTTCTAGCCTAGGAAGATAACATGGCTCGAAGTAGACCGGCATGTATTAGGGTCCCCGCCCCAATTAGAATCGGAGAAAGCCTGTAGGCGCATGTGTCCTGAGGAGTAAAAAAGACCACGATCAAGGGTACCACAAACATAGCGGAGGATCCGTTTTACAACAACCAAATTAGTATCAGTGGGAGCATGCATGAATTGACACACAGTGTTAAGAGCGAAGGTAAGGTCAGGCCGTGTGAAAGTGAGGTACTGGAGAGCCCCTACAACACTACGATATGAAGAGGGATCAAACAACGGTGTGTCATCTGTGAGAAGCAACTTTTGTTCAGGCACCATAGAAGTTGTAACAAAGCTACAATAGGACATTCCCACCTTGGCAAGAAAATCAGTGGCATATTTGCGCTGATTAAGGAAGAGGCCATGTGGCTGGTATTGAACTTCGACCCCAAGAAAGTAAGACAGAGGCCTTAGGTCTTTCATATCGAACTTACGATCCAAGGCAATGACTAGACGATCCATGGCTGCAGAGTCATTTCCAGTGATGATTATATCATCAATGTATATCAAAACAATGAGAAGAGTAGGGCCATGGCGAAGAACAAAGAGAGCTGAGTCATAGAGAGACTTAATAAAGCCCAAGTGAAGCATATGAGAGGTGAAACGAGCATTCCACGCTTTTGGAGCCTGTTTCAGGCCAAAAATTGATTTTTTGAGCATGCAAACATGATGAGGATACCTGGAGTCGACAAACCCAGGTGGATGTGACATATATACTTCCTCACGCAAGATGTAGTGAAGAAACGCGTTCTTGACATCAAGTTGAAGGAGACGCCAATCGAATTGAGCAGCCAAAGCAAGGACATGCTGAACGGTTGTATGCTTGACAATGGAACTAAAGGTCTCATCATAATCAATCCCAGCCTCTTGAAGGTAACCCTTAGCAACTAATCGAGCCTTGTGGTGAACTATAGAGCCATTTGCATTGTGTTTAAATCTAAATACCCACTTGCAGTCGATGACCCCTCTGTGTTTGGGAAGAGGCACTAACTTCCATGTGTGCTGGTGATGGAGGGCAGCAAATTTGTCTTTCATTGCTTGGTGCCACACGGTACACATAATGCCTGCTTGTAGTGAGAAGGTTCCTTATGAGAACTAACTGGACGATCAGTGACATGGAGAGCAAGAAAGCCCTTGCAGGACCAGGGGACCCTAATAGAGTGATAGGTGAGGATGGAGGGTCAAATGCGATAGGTGAGGATTCATGAGCTGAGAGAGGCTCGGGAGAAGCCTCAAGTTGTATAGCAAATGGACTTGTATAGGGAAAGTGGAAGTCGATGATGGTGATGACACTTCCTGGTCATGATTTGGAACCATGGCAGGACCAGGGGACCCTAATAGAGTGATACTTGAACTAGATGAAGACCTATCATCATGGGCGGATACAGTTGTCAATACAGTAACCTCATCAAACACAACATGCCTTGAAATGTAAGTTCGACATGCATAAATATGATATCATAGGTATCCCTTATAATCAAGAGTGTATCCTACAAACACACACTAGATAGTTTGGGGTTCAAATTTGGTTTTATTATATGGTCGAAGGTACAGATAGCAAGCACAACCAAAGGTCTTCAATGTGAGTAAGGAGGGAAGAAAGCCAAAGTGCATAAAGAAAGGCGATTTCATATGAAGAAGCTGAGTAGGCATGTGATTAAGAAGATAGTTTGCATTTGAACAAGCATGAAACCAGAAGTGGGAAGGCATGGAAGCGGCTTGAAGCAAAGTAATGGTGATCTCAATCAAGTGTATGTGTTTTCTCTCAGCAAGGTCATTTTGATGTGGTGTATGAGGGCCATATTTCTGGTGTAGAATACCTTTTGGAAGCAAGAAAATCAATCATGGCATAATTCACAAACTCACCCCCACCATCACTCTGAAAAACCTTAATGGATTTACCAAAGTAGTTCAGAATATAGGAGTAAAATTTCACAAAGATAGGAAAAACATCAGACTTCTTTATTAAAGGGTAAATCCAAGAGAATTGAGTACAGTCATCAATGAACACCGCATAATATATGTAACCAAGTGTTGAAGGACGGGGACTAGGCCCCCAAATGTCTGAGTGAATTCTAAAGAAAGGCACATATGCCCTATGATCTTATGCTGGAAAGGATTGTTTGGAGACTTTTCCTTGAAGATAAGGCTGACAAACTTGAGATTCAGAATCTGAAGGACTCATAATGTGGGCTTGAGATAGCATAGTTGAGAGAATTGGATTAGAAGGATGACCCAACCTGGAGTGCTGGAGAAAGTGAGGCACTTTCTAGCCAACATGAGTTGCAGGTGCATTAGATGGAAGGATTGAGGCACGTGTGAGAGACATAGGAAGTGGATAGAAGCGAGCTACACTAAGAAGCTTGTATAACTGTCTCCCAATTTGATCCTGGATTTGAAGGCATGAAGAATCAAATAACATTTGGCATTTGTTATGTAAGAAAAACTTGTGGACATATAGTAAGTTTTGAACAAGATTAGGCACATGAAACACATGTGGCAATTGAAAAACACGATCAGGGATAGAGAGAGTTATAGAGCCAACACTAGTAACTGGTAAAATATCTCCATTTCCTACTAAGATACCAGTTTTGGTGGATGGTTGTGATAACTGGAGTTGAGAGGAATCATATGTCATGTGATTAGTTGCACCTGTGTCAGCGAGCCAGAAATTGGGATCGTTAAATTCATAACTTGCAATATTTGAGTATGCTTGTGCTTGAGTTCAAAACTTAACAGTGATACATTCCAGGGCTTCATGGCCAGATGCCTTGCACAATTGACAAACTAGAACATGAGAGTGCCCTAGGACAACATAATCAGGATTAGGAGCAACTAAGGAACTAAGGGAAGAGTCGTGTTGTTATTAGATGAAACCAGTGTACCCTACATGTGACGTTGGTCCTAGAAAGGTGTTGTACCCACCATATTGTTGAGGATAATTATTGTATGAACCATTGCGTTGTTGAGAGCCATAATAGCTTCCACCACCTTGATTATTTCAACCTCAATTGTTCCAGCATCCATTATTCCATCCCTGATTCCATCCTTGATTGTTCCAACGTCCACGTCCTCGACGTCCACGATACCCTCCATTGTTCCATCTTCCACGTCCTCGATTATTATGTCTGACTTGCCAGTTAATGTCATTCTAGCCAGCATTATTAGAGTCATGCCAGTTTGGTTGTCCGAAATTGCAAGATTGGGACTATGATGATGGGACCTGTGATGATTCGTTATCTTTGGAAACAATCATAGCAGTAAGGTTTGGTGCATGAGTGGAGATTTGAGTAGTTGCCTTGGTGAGATCTGCCTCTTCGACTAGAAGTAGAGTACGAAGCTCAGGAAAAGTAATCGGGACAGGGCGTGCATGAATGTGTGACATGAAAGGAAAGTAATCAGCTGGCAAGCCATTCAGTGTGATCAAAATCACGTCTTTTTCTGATACTGTGACACCAGCACTTGCCAAACGCTATCTTGCTGATTTGATTCGGCTCAGGTATGCCTCAATTGAATCAGATTCCTTCTAGATGGTTTGAAGGTTAGTCTTCAGCTGCATTAGGTGTAACGACCCGTCCCGAATTAGCAGGATTAATTAATTATTAATGACAGATTAGCTAGGCTAATCGGGGATTAGACGAGGATTAGCGGACATTCAAGGCGAAATGATGATCTAGAATGGGCAAAACATCGACTTTTCGTTCGGGCTGCCAAATGGACTTTGACCGATAATCGTGACGTAGTTCGGGACGTCGCGAGTTCATAGACAGGTGGCACATTCGATTCCGACATCCGTGGAAGAAGTTATGACAATCGGAAGTCCAAGGGCATTTTGGTAATTTGGGTGAATAGGGGCCAACGGTTTACTTTTGACTCAAGAGGTCAAACGGCCGAGGGCAGAAGACCGTTACGTAGATAAGGACGATACGAATTCGTAGACAGACGGCACGTCGAATTCGGACGTTCGATGACGAAGTTACGGTTCACGGAAGTTCGAGGGAACTATTACGCGTTTTACGAGACGGGGACTATTTGGCAGCAAGTGGGGCCCAGATATTTTGGTAGGCCCAATGGATGAGTGACAAGTGTCACCCATCCATTGCCCATCTTCCCACATACATGCATCGATCATTCCCTTGTTCCATTCATCCAAACCAAACCCGATCACCCATTTTCAACCTAAATCCAAACCCTTCAATCATTTGATCATCTGTGAGACCCAGAAGATAAACTGGGGAGCTGAGGAAGAATGGTGGCTGGCCCAGGCAGAGCCGCCGTGGACGGCGGCGGAGGCTAACCCGTGCAGGTATCGGTTAATCGATTTTAATCCATTTTCAGTTTTAATTATTATAGGACGTTTTGGATGGTTTCAATGAATTAAATAGGTTGCTAGGGTTGTGTTAGGATGTTTTTGAGGGTGGTTGGTGGCTGAGGAAGCCCTGGGGTGGTTTTGGGCAAATCGAACCGTGAGAACCAAATTGGACCAAGGGGTTTTAGACGGTTTTTGGATGTTCTAAGGATGTAGTTAGGTTCCTAGGATCAAAACATGAAGAATTGGATCGATTAGGGAAGAAAACGGTGAAAACTGGATCATGTAGGGGCCTAGACCGGTCACGCCAGTCCAGTTGCAGAGAAAATCGGACCGGACCGGTCTGACTGAGGACAGGGATGACACTGTAGCACTGGCGCGTGGCTTCCACGCGCAGCCATTTCAGGCAGCGCGTGGCAGCGCTTAGGGGAGAATTTGGGGAAGGTTCCAACATGTCAAATCATCTATTCGATGTAAAGAACATTTTGGGACTGGTTTCGAGTCCATCGGACATCGTCTCGATATAGTTCGGGATGTCTGAAGGTTTCAGTGCACGTTTAAAAATAGTTAAAAATCCCAGAAAATTAGGGGGCTTTAGTGAGGGGTTAATTAAGTAGTTAGTAATAGGGGTGGGCATGGTTTGGTACGGTACAAAATTGATCGATACCAGAACCATGCCATTTAATTTTAATCGGTACGGTACGATTCGATATTCAATATTTTGAAAGTGAAACCAGATCGTACCGTACCAATTAAGTTCGGTATGGTTTCGGTTTTGAGCCAAAATTTTGTTTGTGATTATAAAGCAAGGGTTAGGTTTAGGCATGGCTAAGTGTGAGCTTAGATTCTCAATAATATTATTTTTGGTTCCCTAATAAAAAATCAAAATCAAAAGCAAACCATATATAAATAAATATTACAAACTTCATGTCCAATCCAAAAGATCAATTAGCTGGCTTTGCTAATTAAAAACTTTCAGTAGCTGACATTCAAGTAGAAGCTTCTGAGTCCTCCATGTAATTTTGTTTTTAATTAGTATAGACAGCCAAAAGATCAATGACAAACTGTGTCTAATAATACAATGGGCGCAAGGCAACATTGCATAGAGAAAAGAAAACAATAAATTAACAATTTTAACACTAATTTAGCACAAGACAGAATCCAGAAGCTTATATTCATTAGTGAATCTTAGTCCTCTAGTATAGTAAAAGACTAAAGAAAAAGGAAAACTACATTTATGAAGGACTTAAGTTTTCAAATATGTATTAAAGAAGTTGCACTAGGTTGAAAATATCAACTCTTAGAAGCTAAATTAAGACATGTATGGTATCGATACCATAAAAAATTCTAATTCGGTACGGTATCGGTACGGGACAGTTTTTTAAAATATCGATACCGAAACCGTACCAAATTATATCGGTACAGTTTCGGTACCATATCAATCATACAACAGTTTTACTATTCGGTTTTTTTCGGTATGGTTTGATCTGAAACGGTACGGTTTCGGTATTTTGGTTCCATGTGCCCAGCCCTAGTTAGTAACCCTCTAAAGTGATTTGGACAGGTTTGGGAATTCAGGAGAAGACGGTTGACCCGGAAAGGCATACAACTCGCATATCGAGGCAACAGCGAGGACGGTCTGTGAGTGGACTTTATTTTTGAAATCGATGCATGCATAAATGTTTTATATATGTTTAAATATGTGTTTTGGGATGCCTTGAGTGCATTTTGGTGTGTGTTTACGTATGGGCACGTACTTCGAGGTTTTCGGGTTTTATACGTGCTTATACGCACTTACGATTTCGGTTTTCGATGAAATGGTTTTGAAAAGTAAAAGACCCATTTGGATTTGGTTTTGACTCGGGAATGAAACCCTATTGATGACCTACGGGTCTGAGTCGTGGTCGCGACGGGTGCTGCGTGCAAGGCGACGGACGACGTGACGCTCGCCTCCGGATTGGGATGCGTTCCTTCTGGAGAGGTCACGATGCACGTCCCGTTGTTGAGCAGCCATTGGAGGTTCGACTTCGGAGTGCTGACGGTTTAGAGGATCGATCGGCGACGTATGCACCATGGTCTCGAGATGGTCGCGGCAGTGATGTGTTCACGGCGACATACCAGGATTGAGAGCGAACCTAAATTGATGGTTGAACATATCGCTATGATCGAGATCGTGACTGACCCTGAGATATCGGGCTCGATGCCTCGTTGATTTACGAGTTCGGGCTCGATGCCCAGTTCATTGTGAAATCTGGCTAGAGGCCCTATTGAATCTTATGTTCGGGCTGAATGCCCACTTGCTTTATGTTATCGGGCGTGAGTCCCGTTTTTTATGGTTTTATTATACTGGTATGTATATACCCTGCTTATGAGCGTATTGATTGGTCTCCTCCAGTCATCGACCTGGAGACTTACGATCCACAGACTATAGTGGGTATCCCCATAGGGATCCCGTTCCAGGAGTAGGCGTTATGATGTGGTCCCGGACCAGATTCCGGAGAGATGATCAGACTAGGTCCGAAGATGAGCCTCCCAGATGGAGAATTCCTGGGAGAAGACTCGAAGTGAGACCCCGAGTAGTATGCATACTTATATATATAGAGACACCGTGACTATATCGGGGATGTGTTCCCTAGGAGCTGTGTGCCCCGAGTTGGCATCTTCTCCGGAAGTGCCTAGGATGGGTTATATATGTATATATGTATGAGTTTTCACTGAGATGACGTTGGGCTGAGACCCACGCTTATTGGTTTTGGGCTGAGACCCATATGAGATGGTTTTGGTACGAGTTCCCACGTGTTTTGGTTTGGGCGGAGGTCCCATGTGTTGTTTGACTGATTTCAGGCTAAGGCCCAAATGGTTTGATGGTTCATGATGGTTTATGGGAACCGGGCATGAACCCTAGAAATGGTTTTTGAATGCATGCATATGTTTTTAATGAAGGGCATAAAGGTCTTTTGTGTAAATGTTTTTATAAAATATTTGTTTTGTCCACTCACAGCTTTTGTATTTTGAATGCTCTTCAGGTTGATCGCGGATGCGGCTGTAGCAGAGACGAGACATCGCATTCCTCCTTCGGATCCTAGGGTACTCTGATAGCCCGATTGGGCAAAGGACGGAAATATCCCTGGTCTGACACTTTGTGTTAGACGGGAGCATGCACGTCCCACACTAATCCTGAGGGATTTGGGACGGGTCATGTCATTAGGTTAGCTTCAGATAATGAAGAGAACCTTTCTTGAAGTGTAAGCCATGTCTCACGTGATGATTCATAGTTCATGATTTCCGTGAAGGCATCATCAGAGATAACAACAATCAGTAAGTTGAGAAAAGCCATATCACTGTCAATCCAGGTTTGATATGACTCGTCAGTCGATTCTGGACATGTCTTTGATCCATCGAGATAGCTGAAAAGATGGAAGCCTTTCAAGAACCTTTGGATTTTCACACTCCATGTTATGTAATTCATATCAACTAATTTCATGGACATGAATTCCATATCATGCTTGAGAAGATCCATAGTTGATGCCATAACAAGAAATTGAGATGTGTGTAACTACAAACAGACCATTGATGAACAGATTTGATGCTTGTAAGAGTTTAACTATTGGAAAAGATTCAAAGAACCTTGATGCTGCAAATTTCATACTGAATTCAAGATACTTATCTCTGCTTAACAAAGGAAGGACTAGAGAAGAGGAAGTAGTATATCAGAGACCAAGAAGTGAGGATTGAAGAACACCAAGGGAAGGCAAGATCGGAGATTCGAACGAAGCGAGAATGCAGAAACCAAGAGAAGAAGCTGTGAGCTCTGTAGCTCTGATACCATAAAAGAAAGCTTGAATATAGGTATGAACATCACACTTTGATATTGAGATTTAAGAAGGGGGAGAGAGAGAGAGAGAGAGAGAGAAAGAGAGAGAGGGGGGAGATCAGAGAGGATTGAGATCAGATACGAGAGAAAGTGAATTTCATGCACAACTGACTTGCCTTATTCTCTCATTTACTTACACTGTTCGTTTACACTGTATATATACATGTCCATAAGCGTTGCTAGCTATACTAACAGCTCTAACAATATGCTAGTTGTACTAACAACTCTAACAATATGACAGTTGTATTAACTAACTAACAACCCTAATAGCTAACGAACCTTTAACAACTACTCCTTTAACAATTATAACCCAATTCAAAAAATAAAGTGAGTTAAAATTATCAATTTAAAATTAAATACAGAATAATAAATAAAATTCATTTACTTGAACTTGAGACAGAGGCTTGCAAATTGATGCACTCTTTCCTGATGCTTCAGTAATCTGTTTTAGCAAATTGATTATTGTTTTAGCTAATTACTACAAGTTATAGCTATAGAGAGGTTAATGAAATTGGATTCCTTTGGGTTCTTTAGCAAACATTTTCATCTAAAGTTATTTTCATAGCAAGTCCTTAATTTATGATATTTCAGTGATTTATTTAATTTATGATCCTTTATTGTCATCTAAAGAATATAGGCACTCACCAAGAAGAAATTATGAAAATTCAGAAGTATGCTCTCTGGTTACACCAAGGAAGAAAGAATGGACAAAAATAATGAACTTAAAAACAAAACAAAAAATTAGATTGATGAATTGTTGAAATTTTTGCTCGTCTTAACTTTACCCATGGAAATATGGAAGGGATGAATATCTTTGACAAAGGAGAAGGGTTATGTGTGTCACGACCCGACCTATCTAGCACGATATTATCCGCTTTGGGCCCAGCCCTCATGGTTTTGTTTCTGGGAACTCACGTGCAACTTCTTAGTAGGTCACCCATCATGAGATTGCACCAATCCAAACTTGCTTAACTTTGAAGTTCCAACCAAACCCAAAGTCAGTGAGCTCCCAAAAGGCCTCGTGCTAGATAGATACGTGGCCACACATTTAAGGCACTTCACATTTCCCTCCCCGAGCGATGTGGGATTGTTCACCATTTTTCGCAAGACACGAGTCTCACAATCCATCCCGCTTGAGGCCCAGCGTCCTCGCTAGCACATTTTCGGTCGGGGTCCGGCTCTGATACCATTCTGCCACAACACGACATATCTAGTACGATATTATCCGCTTTGGGCCCAGCCCTCACGGTTTCCTTTCTGGGAACTCACGTGTAGGTCACCCATCATGGGATTGTACCAATCCAAACTCGCTTTACTTTGGAGTTCCAACTAAACCCAAAGCAGTGAGCTCCCAAAAAACCTCGTGCTAGATATATACGTGCCCACACATTTAAGACACTTCACATTTCCCTCCCCCGAGCGATGTGGGATTATTCATTGTTTTTTGCAACACACGGGTCATACAATCCACCCTCCTTGGGGCCTAGCGTCCTCGTTCGCACACTTTCGGTCGGGGTCCAGCTCTGATACCATTTTACCACGACACGACCTATCTAGCACGATATTTTCTGCTATAGGCCCAGCCTTCACAGTTTCGTTTCTGAGAACGCATGTGTAACTTCCCCGTAAGTCACCCATCATGGGATTGCACCAATCTAAACTCGCTTAACTTTGGAGTTCCAACCAAACCCAAAACCAGTGAGCTCCCAAAAGGCCTCGTGCTAGATAAATACGTGCCCACACATTTAAGGTACTTCACTTTTCCCTCCTCGAGCGATGTGGGATTGTTCACCGTTCTTTGCAAGACACGGGTCTTATAATGTGAGAGTACTTGAAGAAAGGGCGGAGATCGTTGCGGGAGGGAGATAAAAGGAGAAGAACATAATTCTCTCTCTTGCCTCACCTTCTTCTTCACTCATTCTTCTTGTTGTCATTGCTTTATTGTCTTTGATTTTAACTTTCTCACTTAGCTCACTTGATTAGAGTGTCCTCATATTTAAAAGTAAGTAAACAAATTTGACGAGTAATTTGAAATACAAAAAAGGTTTCAGAAGCTAAGACAAGCAAATTCAAAATTCGTGTCCTCATATCTAACAATAAGTTAGTAAATTTGACGAGTAACTTGAAATACAAAGGGGGTTTCATAAGCTATCTAAAGGAATTTACATTAGAATAATTAAATTTTTGGATAACTTTAACTTAAAAGGATCCAATAGTTATTAATAGCTAATTAGTTTTTATGGCTACCAAAATTACTCTCTAGATTTTCACCAATTTTGATTATTAAATTCATTTTTTTTTTTCAAATTTGAATATATAACAATGTAATTTTCCTACAACGGCTAGTTTTTAACGTAATTTTTTAACTGTTCAAATAAATATGTCTATTTTGGGTGCAAAATCGATCCAGCCCATAACTTGGGAAATTCACTACATATATAGATGGTTTTTAAAAAGGTTTCAAATAGATATATATATATATATATATATATTAATGGGGAAATTCGATAGACGAATATCAAACACAATAGCTAAAATTTCAAATGAAAATCTATTTCAAGAGGAAAAAAGAGTAACAACCCTAAACTTCAAGTCTTTATTCCAGAGACGATACCTGTGACGAAGGATATTTTTCGCCTCTAAGAAAGTAAAGAGCATCATTTTGCTCAATGTTACTACTATGGTTTATGCAAGACAGTTTCTAATTTTTCTTAATTTCTTCCTCCTAATTGATGAATGTGCTAAAATTATCATACTTAAGTTTTATTCGCGAATACTCACCCTTCATTATGCGAAACATCAAAACCTCCATTTCCCAAATACCCCAAAATTCAATTTTTCCACAACTTTATACAAAAAGTTTGAGTTGATTAACGACCCATAAACGAAAAAAAAAATTGGAAATTCGTTTTTTTTAATTTTATTTTTGGATAACCCACAAAAGTTTAGAGTTTATGAATGCAAATGATGATGAGTTTTGGGAATGAAGAAGAGAGTTTATGATGCGAGGATAAAGGAGAGATGAGAGAGAAACGAGATGAAGAAATAGCTAGCGGGGGGCAGCTAGCTTAGAACATTCATTTCAGACTAGCTACAACTTTGGATAAATTTAACTTTAAATAACTTAGTATTTATTAATAGTTTGTCAGTTTTTATAGCTCCCAAAATCAGACTCTCTATATTTTCACCAATGTTAAGTTTTAAATTCATTTTTTTCAAATTTGAATATATAAAAACATAATTTTCTTACAAATGACGAGTTTTTAACGTAGTTATCTTAACAGTTCAACTAAATATGTCTATTTTGGGTGCAAAATCGATCCAACCTATAACTCGAGAATACATATATAGCTAGTTTTTTTACAGGTTCAAATTAACATGTTCATTTTAACGGTGAATTGGATAGAACGAATTCGAAGCCAAACACGATAGCTAAAATTCCAAATGGAAATCCATTTCAAGAGAAAAGGAGAGTAACAACCCTAAAATTCAAGTGCTTGTTTAGGAGACGATATATATGGCAAAGGATATTTTTTGCCTCCAAAAAAGTAAGAAGCATCATTTTACTCAATATTACCATCATGAGTTATGGTAAAGCTTCTAACTTTACTTGTTTCTTCTTCTTAATTTTTTGAATGTGTTAAAATTATCATATCCAAACTTTGTTCGCGAAAACTCGACCTTTCCAATCGTCATTTGAAAACTGCGAAACATAAAAACCTTCATTTTCCAAATACCGGAAAGAATCAACCTTTTCACAATTGATACGCAAAAACTAAGCATTAAATTAACATTTATTGAAAATACATGCAATTTAAAAACCCTTTTTTTGTAGATGTAGTATTGGTAAATAGGGATCGTTCTGGACCGGGGATTGATGGTACCTAAGTATGATTATCGTTTGATTATTTAATTAGGGGGTAAACTGGTTTTTATTATCCTACGTGATTAACTCATCTAAACTAACATAATCTATTATTTACATGATCAACTCATCTTTAACCTAACTCATTCATAAATTATGCCAATTCCAAAATCTACTAAATTCCATAACCTTAATTCTATGAAATACAAGCCTATTATCTCAAGTACGTGCTCGGGAACTACCCTATACACTTTCAATGATCTAGACTCGGGAATTGCCCTATATCTAACCAAGCATTAAGCACAACATACAAGTATAACAAAAACCAAGATATTAAAACACATGGAAGATTATTGAAATTCATATAAGATATAAAACCATAATTATATTAAAGATCAATCCAACAAAATGATCATTCAATAACAAAAGACAATCACAGTGTACAGAGGTCGTGTTGCACTTTTTCTCTTCTGGAACTGCCCTATGGATGCTAAGTGGTCGACACTCCTTGGTGAGACACTTGGGAACTACCCTATATGTCGTGGATGAAGGTGTTTATGATGGAGTATGGTGTGATTGGATTTTGCTACGAAAATCTCGAATTGATGAAAAAGGAAATTTGGTTAAGTAGAGTTTTGGTACAAAAATGAGAGACACTTTACAAATAACCTAAACCTTTCTATTTATAGGAGAAAATTAATCCCCGAATAAATAGGAGTTTACAATTTAATTCTAAAATGAAAATGATTAAACTAATTACATTAAAGTCCTAAAGGAAAAAGGTAATAAAAATCCTAATTAAAAAGGTAATCTAAATCCTAAAGAAAGAATAAATACAAAATTTAATTAAAAAGGTAATAAAAACTCCTAATTTAAAAAGGGAAAACAAATCCTAATTTAAAAGGACAATTTTCTCTAAAAAGGAAGGAAAATTCTTGCTAGAAATTGAACAGGAATCAATTCGGTAGGAGCCCACTAAACTTTTGGCTGGAAATCGACGGTCAATGCGTGGTCACGTGCAAGAAAGCTGGAATTCCAATCAGCAAGCGCACGCTGAAGCCGGATAAAGGCAATCGGTGGACGCTAGCCGAACAAGGTTAAAGAAGGTCGGGGTCAATGTCAGTCAACGCACAAACCTCTGCTGGGGTATTATCGATGAGCGTGCACTTCTACAGATCAGGAAACACGCGCCGAAGGTTGCCACTGAGAATCGGTAAGCGCTGGCCAAACCAATTTCTAGGCTGCTTACATGAGTTCGGTAGCCTCATAACAAAATCCTGAGTGGGTTTTGGTGGCCTCCTTTGTTTCGATCATAACTTCTTCGTTACAACTCCGATTGAGGTGATTTTTTCGCCTAAATTCTCCCAATTCTGTACTCTATCTAATTTTGTATATTTCCCACAAAATATATTATTTTATACAATTTTTTGGTATTTAAATATTAAAAGATAAGTATAAAAGGCATAAAATTATGCTTAATTCAAGGCTTATCAACAACTCTGTACTTAAAGTCTGAGTCAATTAACGACCCAGAAAATAAAAAATTTGAAAAATTCTTTTCTTTTCTTCGAATTTTTTGATAATCCATGAAAATTTAGGACTTCTGAATGCAAATGATGATGAGTTTTGAGAACAAAAAAAAGAGTTTGTGAAACAGAGATAATGAAGAGAATGAATGACAGGACCCATCCCAATCCCCTCGGGATTAGTGCGGGATGACCCTGCTCCCGTCTGACACGAAGTGTCAAACAAGGGATATTTCCGACCTTTGCCCTCCCGGGCTATTATAGTACGCCAGGATCCGGAGGAGGCATGTGATATCTCGGTCTCTGCTACAGTCCACATCCGCTGTCAACCTGAAGGGCAGTCAAAACATTAAAAGTTGTGAGTGGACAAAACAAAAGTTTATAAAAACATTTTAACGAAGACATTTGTACCCTTCACTAAAAAGCATGCATGCATTCGAAAACCGTTTAACCAAAGAAACCATATGTGGGAACTAAGCCCAAAACCAAGATTGAAAGAACCATAATGAAAACGACCATACGGGACTCAGCCCAAATCATAGTAAAACCACGTACATGGTCCACTGCCCAAAACTTGTGCATATCACATATCATATATCTCATATAGCATACATCATATATACATATAATCCACACAACCAATCCTGTCACGGTTTCCAAAGCTACGCGCATGCTACCCAGGTCTCAATCCGAGTCTTCTCAAAGTCAAGATCAATGTCTGCAGACCACTAACCCTACCCGAGGTAATAGTAATCATAGCCTTCCTGAGAGTAAGGAACCCAACTGGGGGGTGACTCCACTCAGTCGGTGCTCCGTGACTACTCTGGTGTCCACCCAGGCCAACGATCCTCCCCGGAGGAGATAATAGAAGTAAAGGAAGGTATATGAATACATATATATACATAACATAAACATTCATGCCCGGTTCCCTTGAACCGTCATGATCCACAACATCCATTAACCAGGGTTTATGCCGGTTCCGATAAACCGTCATGAACCAGAATGACCTTTCAAGAGTTCATGCCGGTTCCCATAAACCGTCATGATCCATAACATCCATTAACCAGGGTTTATGTCGGTTCCCATAAACCGTCATGAACCAGAATGACCTTTCAAGAGTTCATGCCGGTTCCCATAAACCGTCATGAACTTGGAAATCCATCTAGGGTCCCTGACCCAAAATCATCAGTGTAAAACAACTGGGTCTCGTGCCCGAACATATGACATCAGTTGGGCACCGTGCCCGATATCTAATGGTCAGTCACGACTCCGATCATAGTGATGCGTGCAACCATCCATCCAGGACCGCCCTCAATCCTAGTATGTCGCTGTGAACGAATCAGCTGACGCGACCACCACAAGATCATGGTGCACTCCTCACCAATCGCTATCCTGAACCGTCAGCACTCCGAAGTCGAGCCTCCCCAGGCTGCCCGACCACGAATCGTGCATCGTGACCTCTCCGAAAGGAACACATCCCAATCCGGAGGCGAGCGTCGTATCGTCGATCGCCGTGCACCTAGCACCCGCCGCGACCACGATTTAGACCCGATGGTCGTAAATAGTGTCATATGCCCGAGACCAAACCAAATGGGTCTCATACCCGAGTTTATCCATTTGAAATCCAAAACCATTTCATTTAGACCAATAAAGACATACAGACCCGTATAGGGCATAAACCTCGAAATACGTGCCTATACGTAACCACAGATCAAAATGCACTCATGGCATCAAAAACAAGTATTAAAAACATATAACAAACATTTATGCATGCACCAATTTAGAAAATAAGGTCCACTCACAGACCGTCCGAGTTGCCGCTTCGATTTGCGTGTCATACGGCTCCCCGAGCCGATCACCATTGTAACGACCCGTTCTGGAAATTCGGGATTAGATTAGTAACTAATCATGATTACCGGGGTTAATCGGTGATTAGTTGGGTGAAATCGGACGAATGATGCAAAATGACCGTTTTGCCCCTAGTCGTGGGCAAAACGTTGAATTTTTTTTTTCGGACGGTCAAATGGACTTTGACCAGTGACTGTGACGTAGTTTGGGACGTCACGAGATCATAGACAGGTGGCACGTTCGATTCTGACGTTCGGGGGTGAAAGTTATGACGTTCGGAAGTTCGGGGGCATTTCCGTAATTTGGACGAAATAAGGGAAAATGTTGACTTTTTGACAGGGAGGTCCGATGGCCGAGGGCCAAGGACCGTTAGGAAAGTCTCGATGCCCCGAGTACAACGACAGGCGGCACGCGTTAATCGGAGTTCGATTGACTAAGTTACGGGTCATGGATGGTGAGGGGCATTTTGGTAATTTGCCAAGTGAGGGAAAAATGGTAATTGTTAATGTGGGACCTGTTTGAGCCGTGAATGGATGGTCATTGAGCAGAGTAAGGGAATTTTTTATGGATTTTGAGGCGTGGGGAGCATGGTGGCATGGGTTGATGCAATGGAACTCAACACTCATGGAAATTGTTTATGCAATTTGGTGATGAAATTCAGCACGGGTGCACTGGGGGTTTGGGAACTGGTGTTGTGCTGGGTTTGTTTTCGTTAAACAAGGCAGGGAGTTTGGGAGCACGGTTATTCTTGCTTTGTTTATACGATGAATGAGGGGACAATGGACAGAGGCAGATTCACGGGTGTGATCAGTGGTGAGTGGGGGAAATTGGAGTTTGAAACCGGGTGGCGACATTGCACTGAACAGGCAGTGCACAGGCTGAGTTTTGTTGAGGTTGTGTCTGTGTTATTGAAAAAAAAACAGGGAGTGTTGAGCAGTGCGCCATTCTGTGTTTATTTGGACTGGGTGAGAAGTTGAGACGCAGGGGCACGGGAGAATCCATTCAAACCTCTGTGTGAGGCTGAGGACGGAGAAATGATGGAGGAAGTTGGGGGACAACGGTGGCGGAAAGGAAAAACAGAGACCAGCACACAGTGAGCGTGATCGATCTTCCCCATACGAAATTGAGAGACAATGCGAGCTGAAAAGGATGTTAGGGAGGAATTGGAGTGGGAGAGAAGGAAGAATCAGAGAAGGGAAACCCAGGAACACTGAACCCGCCCGAAAACTCCATTTTTCAACTTGAAATCAAACTTTGAAATGGGGCGGCCAATTGATGGAATTAGGGGTGAGGTTGAGCTTCCAGACATTCTGACGAGTCGAACGGGATTGGAAGTGATGAGAATGGTGCAGAGAGGAGCCCAGGCGACTTCGAGGTTCTGTGCTGAAAATCCCAGTTGAGTCAGTGGGGGTTGAGGGATTGGAGCTTGCAATTGAGATCGAGGACTAGTTTCTAGTGATCCTGCGAAGCTCCTGAGTGAGCCAATTTAAAGAAATCACTGTGAATCAACGAAATCAAGCGTGGAACGGTAGTCCGTGTTCTTCAAAAGAAAGTCGAGCTGATTCGACCGGATTGAGGTAAGTTTTGAGGTAATCGACTTCACAGAACCTTGATTGGATTATTTGCGAGACTAATAGACAATTGCATTGTTGAAATCAAGCTGTAATTAAGGAAAATTTAACGGGTCATGTCGCGGGTCGAACAACCCGGATTGCAGGCTGGTCGGGTTAGGACGATGACTGTAGCTACTACTGTAGCAGGCGCGTGGATTCACGCGCAGCCGCTTGCGGCGGCGCGTGACGGCGCGTGGGCTCGATTTTCGAGGTGAGTCCAACATGACTTTTTTCCTACACATTGTAACGAACATTTTAACGTTGATATCGAATTTATCGGACACCGTTTCGATGTTATTCCGAGGGTCCGAAGATTTATGTTACGTTTGTAACTAACGATTAATTCCCGGAAAATTATGGGAAATTAGTATGTTGTTATCTAAGCCCTTAGTGACACTAAAGTATGTTTTCGGGCAGGATTTGGAACTTCTGGAAAATATCGGAAATTACGGGAATGCGCGCAGCGCGGGTAAACGAGCTTATTGAACGGTGTGTGAGTGGACGTTGCTTTCAAAATTTAATGCACGCATAAATTATTTCTATGATTTTATGATTATGATTATAAGTTGTGATTGATTTTGATTTTCGTATTTATACGTATTCGATTCCCGTATTTATACGTATTTTTACTATACATGTGAAATTACACGTATTTCGAGACTATGGTCACTCGTGTGCTTAATGATGGTTTAATGAAAGAAGTTATATGAAATGGGTGTAAAATGATTTAAGAGAGTTGTTTATGATTTGCGAGTGTGACTTACGATTTTGACACGTTTTTCGAGAACGTTCCGAATTTGCACGTTTTACGAGATTTCGAGTTATTGTGATTTGATCACCGTTGATGTTTGAATCGGGGAATTAAAATGAGACTTGTGATTTTGAGGATTTTAAAAATGGGTTTTGAGAATGTTTTGCCTGGATCGTGATTTTGGTGATTATGGTTGTGGTTTTGATGTGTTGAAAATGAGATTTGAGAAAGAAGTGATTTCTAAGAATTAAAATGGATTTGAAAAAGGTGTTTTCGGGCTTGATGCTCGGGGCACAAAGTAACTTTGATTTACGAGATTTCGGTTTTCGGAAATTTAAAGTGGATTCTTGGTTTGGGTTTGGGATGATGCTTCCGGATGCCGGCTTACGGAATCATTGTTGCGAATTCGAATTCGGGAATGAAAAAGGATTTAATAAATTGATTTGGTATGATTGTACATGCCCCGTGTGTAATGGTGATTTGAATATGTTTTGTGAAGTATGTTTGGGAATTTGAATGTGGAAATTCAGACCATGAGTCCTGTTGTGAAAAATGTGATTTTGGGATGGATCCCACGTTATTGTGATTGATAAATGTTTTTGGGTTTAAAGACTCGGTTACTGTGATACCCCCGAGGCTTATTGATTATGTTCTGAGTTTAAAGACTCGTTGATATCCCGGGAAGGCCTGTTTATGCGCATGGTTTTGAGTTTAAAAACTCGGTTAATTGATGACGGGGGAGGGCCCTTAATGAGTTTAAAGACTCGTGAGTTTAAAGACTCGGTTACTGTGATACCCCCGAGGCCTATTGATTATGTTCTGAGTTTAAAGACTCGTTGATATCCCGGGAAGGCCTGTTTATGCGCATGGTTTTGAGTTTAAAGACTCGTGCGCACTTGATATCCAGCAAAATGATTTACTTGTGATTTATTGATGATTTCTGATGTTTCGGTTGAGTTGGGCAGTGGCCCGGTATATGGTTGATGGTTTTGGATCATGTTGTGCATTTGGTTTTGATTCGTGGTTTTGGGCTGAGGCCCGGTGTTTATGATTGCGGGCTTAGACCCGATGGTTGGGAAAGGAAAAAGGTTTTTGAGGTTCATACGAGTTTTTCCTTATGTTGAAATTTGATACACAGTTTTTCTTATGTGGAAAATCTTAACCGATTGCGAAATGATTTTTGTATGCATGCATTCGTTTTTACGCGGAGGGTAAAAACGTTTGTTATAACTGTTTTGCTAAACTGATTTATTTTTGTCCACTCACACCTTTTGGTTTTTATTGACCCTTCAGGTCGTGGCGCGTTGTTCGAGGCTGTACGAGGGGCGGAGGCATGAGTAAGTACGTGTGGCTATCCCTGGTTTGGCAAGTACTGAGGGTAACTTGGGATTTTCAGTCATCTTGCCAGACGGGAGCAGGACCGGGCACGGTTATCGATGCCCCTTTCGGGGGCGGTCCTGTCAACCATCACCGGGACTCTCAAACCTGTCCAAATTTTAATAGAAGGTTACTAACTACTTAATTAACCTCCTACCAAAGCCCCGTAATTTTCCCGAACTTTTAACTATTTTTAAACCGACCCTAAACCTTCCGATGCCGCGAAACATATCGAGATGGTGTCCGGTCGACACGAAACCAGTCTCAAAATGTTCGTTACATCGAATAGAAGATTTCCCGTGTTGAACACTTTCCCAGATTATGGCCCACGCGTCCTCACGAGCCCCTAGAAGGTCGAAAACACTGTTCATCGTCACCTACCTCAGAAAACCGGTTTTTTTTTCCTGGTTTTGGACTGGTTACTGTGCTGAACCAGCGTGACCGGTTCAGCATTCCTACTCCCTCATTTTCGGTCCCTTTGCCTCCATTTCAATCCCTAAATTCCTCTTTTCTCATTTCCTATCTAACCCAATAATCAAACCTAGCTAAAACCCGCATAAACCCATGGTTTGATTTTTGAACCAAACGGTTCAAACGTCCAAAACCTCCCATGGTGTCCTACCGTTCCTAACCATCCTCAAAACCAGTCTAAAACCTTCCTACTAACCCTTTTAATTCATTGAAAGCAACCAAAACAACCCATAATACATATATTGAAAAATGGGAAGAATCGGGCCTTACCGTGCACCCGCACGGGTTCGTGGCTCCACCGCCCACGGCAGCGCCTTCCTGGGCCGACCACCGCGTCCTACATCCTCCCTCACTCTCTGGTCCCAGTCCTGGTCGAAATGGGGTTGGGTTGGCTGAGTTTGGGTGAATGGTTTAGGTGAGATCGGGAAATGGGAGGGATGTGTGTGTTTGAAATGGAGAAAATGGATTGGTTTGCACGGTGCATGAAGGAAATATGGTGTCCATTGGATGGGTGACACTTGTCACTCATCCATTGGCATCAGGACAAATATCTGGGCCCACTAGAGACAAAACTGCACTTTTTGTCTCGTAAAACATGTCGCCGTAAATAGTATCCCGAAACTTCCGTGAACCGTAACTTCGCCGTCGAACGTCCGAATTCGACGTGCCGCCTGTCTATGGATTCGTATCGTCCTTATCTACGTAATGGTCTTCGGCCTTTGGCCATCGGACCTCTTGGTCAAAAAGTCAACTATTTACCCTATTTAACTAAAATTACCAAAATGCCTCTTAACTTCCGAACGTCATAACTTCCTCCTCGAACGTCGGAATTGAACGTGCCACCTGTCTATGAACTCGTGACGTCACGAACTACGTCACAGTCATCGGTCAAAGTCCATTTGGCAGCCCGATCAAAAAGTCAACGTTTTGCCCACGCCTAGAGGCAAAACGGTCATTTCGCATCGTTCGTCCGATTTCGCTCTACTAATCACGGATTAGCCTCACTAATCGTGATTAGTCACTAATCTAATCAAGGAATTTAGGACGGGTCGTTACAACGAAGGAGGGAAGAGAGAGAAACGAGATAAAAAATAGTTAGCGGGAAGTGGCTAACTACTAAGAGCATCTGCAGCAGACTCAACAAATGTGACTTCTTGACAAATTTAACCAAAAAATTGTCCAAAAACTCAAAAATGGACATATAACAGACTCAACAAATTTATCCCAAAATTTAACAGTTTTTAGACAGTTTGCTACAAGTGCTGAGCCTAGATGACTTGCTACATTTTATTTTTCTCATCTCTCGCTCTCTCACTCTATCGAAGACAACACCAGACCATAACATCTTTCTTCAACCTTTCGACCTCGGCTGATCCTTCAACCTTCGACCTTGACTCATCTTATCGAAGAGCATTTTGGGAGCGGCAAAACCTAGAGATGAAGTCCTCCCACCCTATGACAATCATTCCTCTTTTATCGGCATTCATATCATTAAAAATGCCTGTATCCGGGAAGGTTTCTCCAATTTGGAAGAGACAGGTTTCTTCCAAGTTTTCTTGATTATCAAGCTTCTCCATTTTCTTTCCCACAACTTCCACCTTCCTTCCAAGTACTTGAATTTTCCACATTTCTCTCTGATATGCCTAATGGTTGATGGTTCTGAGCAATGTTAAGGGGATGTCTTTTGGTGTATGAATATTTGGTGTGTAAAGCTTATCCATTCATAATAATTTATGGGTTCTATGTTACAGTTAACTATTTTCATTCAAATTCCCTTCTCTCCATATATTCAAATTCTACAATACCATTCTGCTTCTTATTCATCTATAATTTTTTAAAGCGAGAAGAAGGTTGGAATTCCATTTTCCAATCATGACAGGACCCATCCCAATCCCCCCCGGGATTAGTGCGGGATGACCCTGCTCCTGTCTGACACGGAGTGTCAGACAAGGGATATTTCCGACCTTTGCCCTCCCGGGCTATCAGAGTACGCCAGGATCCGGAGGAGGCATGTGATATCTCGATCTCTGCTACAGTCCACAATCTGATGTCAACCTGAAGGGCAGTCAAAACATTAAAAACTGTGAGTGGACAAAACAAGAGTTTATAAAAACATTTCATAAGACATTTGTACCCTCCACTAAAAAGCATGCATGCATTTGAAAACCATTTATCCAAAACAAACCATATGTGGGACTAAGCCCAAAGCAGATATAAACCAAGGTCGAAAAAACCACAATAAAAACGACCATACGGGCCACTGCCCAAATCCATAAGGGACTCGGCCCCAAACCATAAAGAAACCAAGTACACGAGCCACTGTTCAAATCCTGTGCACACTTGTGCACACCACATATCATATATCATATATCATATATATACATATAAGTCACACAACCAATCCTGTCACGGTATCCAAAGCTACGCGCGTGCTACCCGGGTCTCAATCCGAGTCATCTCAAAGTCAAGGTCAATGTCCGCAGACCACTGACCCTACCCAAGGTAATAGTAACCATAGCCTTCCTGAGAGTAAGGAATCCAACTGGGGGGTGACTCCACTCAGTCGGTGCTCCGTGACTACTCCGGGGTCCACCCAGGCCAACGACCCTCCCCGGAGGAGATAGTAGAACATGTAAAGGAAGGTAGATGAACATATATATACATAACATAAACATTCATGTCCGGTTCCCCTGAACCGTCATGATCCATAATATCCATAATCAGGTAACATGCCGGTTCCCATAAACCGTCATGTACCGTAATAACATAACCAGGGTTCATGCCGGTCCCCATAAACCGTCAAGAACCAGAATGACCGGACAAAGGTTCATGTCGGTTCCAATAAACCGTCATGAACCACAATGACCTTTCCAGAGTTCATGCCGGTTCCCATAAACCGTCATGAACGCGGAAATCTATCTAGGGTCCCTGACCCGAAATCATAAACCGTAAAATAACTGGGTCTCGTGCCCGAACATATGACATCAGCTGGGCACCGTGTGTAACGATCCGTCCCGAATATCGGGATTTAATAATATTTAATTGTGATTTACTAATTTAGGATTAGTTGGGCGATTTCGGACGAATTGTGCAAAATAACCGTTTTGCCCCTAGGCGTGGGCAAAACGTTGACTTTTTTCGGATGGTCAAATGGACTTTGACCGATGACCGTGACGTAGTTCGGGACGTCACGAGTTCATAGACAGGTGGCACGTTCGATTCCGACGTTCGTGGTGAAAGTTATGATGTACGGAAGTGCAAGGGCATTTTCGTAATTTGGACGAAATAAGGGGAAATGTTGACTTTTTGACCAGGATGTCCGATGGCCGAGGGCCAAGGACCATTACGTAGGTCTCGTCGATACGAATCCAATGACAGGTGGCATGCCGAAATCGGAGATTCGACGACGAAGTTATGGGTCACGGAAGTTTGGTTTCGTTATGCACGCATTACGAGGCGAGGACACGTGGCGTTCTCTGATTGGTCTGAGATTCTGAGTGGGACACGTGGACCACTAAACTTAAATTATGGGCTCAGATCTGGATTGGTGAGTTTTGATTAAATTAATTGGAATTAAAAATCTAAAGAAATCCCACTTATTTCACCTTTTGATCTGGGCCATCCATCTGATCTTTGCTTTCAATCTCAGCCCTTCATCTCTGGTGCTGATTGCCATCCTCACTGTCCACTACTTTAACCATCTGAGTTCTCTCCCTCACTCGCATTCTTCCTTTGCCGTGAGGAAGCTTGAACAAACACACATCCCATCTCCTCTGTGCATTTATGGGCGTGACCAAGGTAGTGTGAGACGACGGGAGGCGGCAGGACGACGGCGGAGACCACGGTGGTCCACGGCGGGTGTGTTAACCCGAGGAGAGTTATGCCCAGGTTTTTGGAAATCGACAATTTGTTGTGTTTCTGAGCTCCTTCTTGATTCCTTTGGGACTTGGGGTTAGAAACAGACACAGGGGACTAGTTTTCGAAGCTCGAAGTGAGCTGGGCACGGCGGGGACAGCGGTGCCCGTAACCCGGTTCGAAACCAAAAATGGTGATCGGGTTTTGGATGGGTGTTGGTCGTTGGATTTGATCCTACAGTGTTCTATGAACATAAACGAATCTTGTGGACGTGAATTTGGGACTCGAGGCGACCGGAATCGGGAGGAAGGACGATCGGAAATTTTGAGCTTCGGGTTTGAGTTCAGAGGTATGATTCTTGACGTTACTTCTGGTTTTTGATTCCACAGAACTGTTGGTTGAACTCAGACGATCTTGCAGGTGAAAACCACGTCCAAAATGATGGAGAAATTACTGAGAACCAGTCGGGTTGGCCCGCGGGTCACAGCGACCCGTTTACCAGTCATTCGGGCTGAACGACGATGAATAGTACCCGGCGCGTGGGTTTCACGCGCAGGGAGTTCAACCGGCGTGTGGGGGCGCGTGTGAGGTAATTTTGGGAAACTTCCAACATGACTTTTATCCTATACAATGTAACGAACATTTTGAGATTGGTTTCGTGTCGATCGGATCTCGTTTCGGTATTGTTCGGGATGTCCAAAGGTTTTAAATCCAGTTTAAAAATACTTAAAAATTCGAGAAAATTACGGGACTTGAATAGGATGTTAATGATGAGGTTAGTAATCCTCTATTGTGATTTGGACAGGATTGGGAGTCCCGGTGATAGTGGTGTGGCCCGGGAAGTCCTATGGCACGCGTATCGAGGCGCTCGGTTAAACGGTCTGTGAGTGGACATTGGTTTTATAAATTCGATGCATGCATAACTGTTTCATGATTGTTATAATTGTGATTAAATGATTTATTTTGGATATCGGTGAATTTAAATGATTTCACGTATTTCGAGGTGATTTACGTGTTTGCACGAAAATCGAGGTTTTCTGGATTTGCACCGATTTCCATAAATGTGGTTGGATATGATTTCATGAAACGGTTACGGATTTGTTAAAATGAATCAGGCCAGGGGCCCAGTTAACTTATGAATCGGGCCAGGGGCCCAGTTAACTTACGAATCGGGCCAGGGGCCCAGTTGACTTATGAAATCGGGCCAGGGGCCCAGTTGACTTATATATGTGATTTCGGGTCGGGGACCCTAAAATGGAATTGAATAAACTATTTCGGATTTGATTTAACTATTTGGACTTATGACGGTTTTATGGAAATTCGGGGCAGGTCCCTTGTGATATTTTGGAAATGAATAATAAAATGTGTTCCATAAAACCATCTCGATATGAGGATATATATATCCTGGTCTCCTCCAAGTGTCGGGGACACTGGAGAAGTCACGGTGCATTGCCTGCGAGGGCTCATTGTACGGAGCTACCGGACCGTATAGTGATCTAGGAGCAGGATTGCTGGACGTCACGGACGTCAGACATCGGGGATGTCAGAGATATGGACCCGGTGAGACCCCGGGTAGCACGCGTTGCTTAATACCGTGAGATATGACGTCTGGAACGTCATGCGTCTAGGACACTAGGCATCGGGGATGCCGGAGATGGAAAAATAATAAATGAGTATTACTGGATTTATGAAATAACTCTTGGATTGACTTTTGGAATTTGAAACTATGCTTTGGTTTCCGGGCTAAGGCCCTAATGGTTATTTCGGAATAAATATGTGAAAAGTGGTTTATGGTGCATGCATATGCTTTTACTGGGGGGAATAAATGTCTTATAAATGTTTTAAACAGACTTGTTTATTTTCGTCCACTCACAGCTTTTGTTTTTAGTGTCCTTCAGGTTGATTCCGGATGCGACCGCAGCAGAGACTGGGGCATCATACACCTCTTCCATCGATCCTTACGCACTCTGGGAGCCCGGTTGGGCAGTGGAAACAGGTTATCCCTTGTCTGACACCTCTTGTCAGACGGGAGCATGACACATTCCATGGTAATCCCGGGGGGATTGGGATGGGTCATGTCAAGTGGTATCAGAGCAGGTTTTGCTCTTTTATGCGCGAAGGACGAGGGTGTGATGTCTCTTTGGGCTGCTGTTCCGTTGTCAATCTGATAGATAGTTTTGGGTTTGAATGGTGGATTGGGTGTGTTTGGCCCGATACGCCGTGCATTGATGCGATTCAACCCAAGTGGGGTTGTATACGATTAACTGGTAATGTGGGACCGTCGGTTCGGTCATGTGATGATGGATTGTTGTGCCACTGGGCACAGCTAGGTTCAGGGAACCCCATTGGAATAATGTTATGGAAATGCGAAACTCAGTTGAGTATTGGTCTAAATTATGGACCCACGATGGAACCCACGTTGAGTTGACGATTGGATTGGATTGGACGTCTATACGATGTCAGGACCGCGGGGGTCGGTCAGGTTGTGGATTTTACTGCAGAAGGCGGTTGGGTTCAGCGGAACCCTAGGGTGTGATTTTGGACCCCTAATTTATAATCGATGGACTGGAAAAGTGAGCTTTAAATGGGAACTTGTGCTGCAACGAGCGGCTGAGGTCATGGATGACCATGTGGATGACTCTAGTGAGTCTCGTGGGTTTCGACCCACGATGGAACCCACGTTGAGTTGACGATTGGATTGGATTGGACGTCTATACGATGTCAGGACCGCGGGGTCGGTCAGGTTGTGGATTTTACTGCAGAAGGCGGTTGGGTTCAGCGGAACCCTAGGGTGTGATTTTGGACCCCTAATTTATAATCGATGGACTGGAAAAGTGAGCTTTAAATGGGAACTTGTGCTGCAACGAGCGGCTGAGGTCATGGATGACCATGTGGATGACTCTAGTGAGTCTTATGGGTTTCGATCCACGGATGCGGTTATGAGATAAAATATGGAAACCCGTGTTGGATCGAATATTAGTGTGATGTGTGGATACGGATCTTGACAAGCGATGACTGTTGGTCGACAGTTGTGTCGAGATAACTGGCTATCGAGGGTATTTAGTGTGGCTTTCACACTTGTGGATCAGGGGACGTTTAGGGAACGTTCATTATCCTGATGTGCCGATGGCAAAAATTGGAGGTACCCATAGTCGTGGGGTACGAGTGCTGTTACGGGATCGTCGTTTGTAATGAACGGAGATCCAGGGTAACAACTTTGCACACTGTGTGCTAGCATGGATGTTCGTGTGGATGTTCGTGTGCTATGTTGGTATGTTGGTACTTTTATGCCAATACTAGTATGGATGCCTGTGTGCTGATACTAGTGTTGTTGATGGTGCGTTGGTGCTGGTGTCAGTAATTGTGTTGACGATGAGCCACCAATTGGGGTGTGACTCTGTCATGATGGACATATGATTGGTATCTGCGACTCAGTGGTGGTTGAGTCTTGGACTGGGTGGGATCCAGTGGAGGTCGTGATGTGTTGGGATAAGTCCTAACAGGTATATGATGACAAGTGATGAATGGATATTAAGGTATGATTGAAACTTGAGGAATCTAGGGATGATGTTCCCTATGTCATGAGAATTGGTGGATTTGGAGTTGTTGTCAGCTCCGAGATTGGTAAGATTTTGTACTGCTTATATCCCCAGGAAGTACAAGGAAATTATTGAAATTGGAAAAGTCGGGGAAACCATTCGTGGTATTGATTTGTGATTTGGTGATTGTGAATCACTTGGAACCTGAGGATTGAACCTGTAAAGGTTGAGATGTGAGGCGAAGGCAGTATGGTATGCACATTCAGGCAAAATGGTAGATATCCCGTTCGGAATCGGGGTGTGTGCATACATGATTATTGACTGGCGTGAGGTCCGAGTAATGAATTGATTTTGGACACGTGGTGGTCCAAGTGAGGTATGGACATGGGCAGTCCAGTGGTTGGACTTGACATCTCATTGGGAGCATGTCTGTTTCCCACATGGTTGGAACTCCCGATTCGGGGAGAGTTGTGATTGGGAGACGAGAGGAGTGCTCGTTTCCACATCGGTGTTTAGTATTCCGAAGTCTTTGGGGGTTGACTTCTTATTTCCTGCCGTGGCAGATGATGATTGTTGCTACCAGTACGTTGAGTGTGTATTGGTTGGTGGACCCATGCTTGGCTTGAAGCCTTTGGACACAAGGAGTTGTGTATGATTTTGGAGTTGGTGGTGAAATGCGAGGTCATCTTTCCACCAAGGGAAATTTGACGAATGATTCATTGAGGGTGTAAGACCCTACGATCAACTTTCAGATGGATTGTTAGCTTTGTGAGCATGTGTGGATCCTAGGTGGATCTGATTTGTGATGTTGTCGACTTTGGACGATGTGACGATCTAGGATCGTGATGTTACTTGTCGGATGACGTAGCGATGGATCTGGATCGTGATCTTGTTGATCCAGATGGGTGGAGAGTTTATCACTCTTACCTTGGTATATGAGTCGTAAATGACGGGACTGAACTTCTTTTCGGAATGGAGTCCATATGGTTTGTGACTTGGTTGAGTAGGTTTCCGAAGTGGTCGAATTTTGTCAACCTTTGACATGTGAATATTGGGATTGGCTTCCCTATGAAGTCAATCGAGTGTTTTGGACAGGCAACCGGTAGGTTCGGTTATGTTACGTCTTGGTGGACGTAAACGAGATTTTGGGTTTTGGAATCGAATTTCTGGGTGACGATTCAGGATTCGATTGCGAAGCTCGAAAATGGATTACCGGATTTGGGTGCAGAATGATTGTTCCAATGCTAGCTTACGGAATAATGATTTCAGATTCGGATTTGGGCATGGATTAAGAATATGATGTCTGGGTTCGGGTTCGGGATTTCTTACGAAATTGCGAATTCCGATTCGGAATTGGAACTAGATGACGGGTGGAGTTCGATTTGTCTCATGTTGGTTTGGGCAAATGCACTCCATTATTAGAACGTGTTTGACTATGACCTGGGTGGTTGTAGGCGGATTGATGGATAGATGTACGTACAGGGTACGTTGTACGAGGATTGATACTGGTTAGGCTGAGTGGTGCCTAATGGCGGTACAGGGGATGTACCCGTGGTGTGTGATTAAACGTGTTGGTAATCGGCTTGGTTCCGATATCATTTATTTGGCCGTGTTATGGACTGGACATTGGATACTGTGCGCTGTGCAGAGCGATTTTGTCGGGTTTAGTGATTGTATGAGCATGTGCTCTTAGCCACGGTTGGCTAGTGGAACCCTAGTATTGTGATGTGTGATCACTGCTGGGCTGGTATTCAATGTGTTCCAGTTACACCACTGGATTGTGTAAGTTGACGGTATACGTACACTCAGGATGAGTGAATTGGTGGTCTGAGTAACCACGAGTGGCCTTGTGTGACTTGATCACACCGTGATCTCCCAGCGTCATGGTTCGCTGACGGAGTCGGCGGTTATGGATATTGAGATTGATTTGTGTCGCAGGATTGGGCTTGCCCTGCGAATTGAGATCATGTGGTTGATCTTGCGCTACATCGAGGGTGATGTCGTACGTGGTGTTGTCACTGACTGGCAGATGGTTGGGGCTTTACCTAGGCGGTAAAGCTTAGCGGTGACAGTGTGGCTGATGGTGTCAGCATGGACTGACAAGTGAGTTTTGGTGACTCCCAGGGGGGAGCAGACATCGGATATATTGAAGATTGAAAGGAATTGTTTAGTTGAATGAGTCAGCTAAATGGTTAAGCGATTTTATCGCGGATCAGATGATTATGTTCACCCGAGGTGGTCGAGTGTTGTTGTTAAGACGTATGACTGTGATGGGATGTCTGGGTACAGACGAGACTGGTGTCGTTCCAGTAAGTGGGTGTACAGGTGTACACAGATGTGAGGTCGGAATGTTTTCCACGTGGTGATTGTGGAATAAGGTTGTTGGTAATTTCGAGGACGAATTATTTAAGGAGGGAAGGTTGTAACGACCCGTCCCGAATATCGGGATTTAATAATATTTAATTGTGATTTACTAATCTGGGATTAGTTGGGCGATTTCGGACGAATTGTGCAAAATGACCGTTTTGCCCCTAGGCGTGGGCAAAACGTTGACTTTTATTTCGGATGGTCAAATGGACTTTGACCGATGACCGTGACGTATTTCGGGACGTCACGAGTTCATAGACAGGTGGCACGTTCGATTCCGACGTTCATGGTGAAAGTTATGATGTACGGAAGTGCAAGGGCATTTTCGTAATTTGGACGAAATAAGGGGAAATGTTGACTTTTTGACCAGGATGTCCGATGGCCGAGGGCCAAGGACCGTTACGTAGGTCTCGTCGATACGAATCCAATGACAGGCGGCATGCCGAAATCGGAGATTCGACGACGAAGTTATGGGTCACGGAAGTTTGGTTTCGTTATGCACGCATTACGAGGCGAGGACACGTGGCGTTCTCTGATTGGTCTGAGATTCTGAGTGGGACACGTGGACCACTAAACTTAAATTATGGGCTCAGTTCTGGATTGGTGAGATTTGATTAAATTAATTGGAATTAAAAATCTAAAGAAATCCCACTTATTTCACCTTTTGATCTGGGCCATCCATCTGATCTCTGCTTTTAATCTCAGCCCTTCATCTCTGGTGCTGATTGCCATCCTCATTGTCCACTACTTTAACCATCTGAGATCTCTCCCTCACTCTCATTCTTCCTTTTCCGTGAGGAAGCTTGAACAAACACACATCCCATCTCCTCTGTGCACTTATGGGCGTGACCGAGGTAGTGTGAGACGACGGGAGGCGGCAGGACGATGGCGGAGACCACGGTGGTCCACGGCGGGTGTGTTAATCCGAGGAGAGTTATGCCCAGGTTTTTGGAAATCGACAATTTGTTGTGTTTCTGAGCTCCTTCTTGATTCCTTTGGGACTTGGGGTCAGAAACAGACACAGGGGACTAGTTTTCGAAGCTCGAAGTGAGCTGGGCACGGCGGGGACGGCGGTGCCCGTAACCCGGTTCGAAACCAAAAATGGTGATCGGGTTTTGGATGGGTGTTGGTCATTGGATTTGATCCTATGGTGTTCTATGAACATAAACGAATCTTGTGGACGTGAATTTGGGACTCGAGGCGGCCGGAATCGGGAGGAAGGACGATCGGAAATTCTGAGCTTCGGGTTTGAGTTCAGAGGTATGATTCTTGACGTTACTTCTGGTTTTTGATTCCACAGAACTGTTGGTTGAACTCAGACGATCTTGTAGGTGAAAACCACGTCCAAAATGATGGAGAAATTACTGAGAACCAGTCGGGTTGGCCCGCGGGTCACGGCGACCCGTTTACCAGTCATTCGGGCTGAACGACGATGAATAGTACCCGGCGCGTGGGTTTCACGCGCAGGGAGTTCAACCGGCACGTGGGGGCGCGTGTGAGGTAATTTTGGGAAACTTCCAACATGACTTTTATCCTATACAATGTAACGAACATTTTGAGATTGGTTTCGTGTCGATCGGATCCCGTTTCGGTATTGTTCGGGATGTCCAAAGGTTTTAAATCCAGTTTAAAAATACTTAAAAATTTGGGAAAATTACGGGACTTGAATAGGATGTTAATGATGAGGTTAGTAATCCTCTATTGTGATTTGGACAGGATTGGGAGTCCCGGTGATAGTGGTGTGGCCCGGGAAGGCCTATGGCACGCGTATCGAGGCGCTCGGTTAAACAGTCTGTGAGTGGACATTGGTTTTATAAATTCGATGCATGCATAACTGTTTCATGATTGTTATAATTGTGATTAAATGATTTATTTTGGATATCGGTGAATTTAAATGATTTCACGCATTTCGAGGTGATTTACGTGTTTGCACGAAAATCGAGGTTTTCTGGATTTGCACCGATTTCCATAAATGTGGTTGGATATGATTTCATGAAACGGTTACGGATTTGTTAAAATGAATCGGGCCAGGGGCCCAGTTAACTTATGAATCGGGCCAGGGGCCCAGTTAACTTACGAATCGGGCCAGGGGCCCAGTTGACTTATGAAATCGGGCCAGGGGCCCAGTTGACTTATATATGTGATTTCGGGTCGGGGACCCTAAAATGGAATTGAATAAACTATTTCGGATTTGATTTAACTATTTGGACTTATGACGGTTTTATGGAAATTCGGGGCAGGTCCCTTGTGATATTTTGGAAATGAATAATAAAATGTGTTCCATAAAACCATCTCGATATGTGGATATATATATCCTGGTCTCCTCCAATTGTCGGGGACACTGGAGAAGTCACGGTGCATTGCCTGCGAGGGCTCATTGTACGGAACTACCGGACCGTATAGTGATCCAGGAGCAGGATTGCTGGACGTCACGGACGTCAGACATCGGGGATGTCAGAGATATGAACCTGGTGAGACCCCGGGTAGCACGCGTTGCTTAATACCGTGAGATATGACGTCTGGAACGTCAAGCGTCTAGGACGCTAGGCATCGGGGATGCCGGAGATGGAAAAATAATAAATGAGTATTACTGGATTTATGAAATAACTCTTGGATTGACTTTTGGAATTTGAAACTATGCTTTGGTTTCTGGGCTAAGGCCCTAATGGTTATTTCGGAATAAATATGTGAAAAGTGGTTTATGGTGCATGCATATGCTTTTACTGGGGGGCATAAATGTCTTATAAATGTTTTAAACAGACTTGTTTATTTTCGTCCACTCACAGCTTTTGTTTTTAATGTCCTTCAGGTTGATTCCGGATGCGACTGCAGCAGAGACTGGGGCATCATACACCTCCTCCATTGATCCCTACGCACTCTGGAAGCCCGGTTGGGCAGTGGCAACAGGTTATCCCTTGTCTGACACCTCTTGTCAGACGGGAGCATGACATATTCCATGGTAATCCCGGGGGGATTGGGATGGGTCATGTCACCGTGCCCCAAAATCTGGGGTCATATGCCCGAGACAAAACCAAATGGGTCTCATACCCGAGTTTATCCTTTTATAAATCCAAAGCCATTTCATTAAAACCAATAAAGAAATACAAACCCGTATAAGCACCGTATAGGGCCGAAACCTCGAAATACGTGCTTATACGTAACCACATACAAATGCACCCATGGCATCATCAAACAAGTAATAAAACATATAATAAACATTTATGCATGCACCAATTTAGAAAACAAGGTCCACTCACATACCGTCCAAGCTGCCGCCTCGATTTGCGTGCCATACGGCTCTCCCGAGCCGATCACCGTCACCGGGACTCCCAAACCTGTCCAAATCGTAATAGAAGGTTACTAACTACTTAAATAACCTCCTACCAAAGCCCTGTAATTTTCCCGAACTTTTAACTATTTTTAAACCTACCCTAAACCTTCCGATGCCCCGAAACATATCGAGACGGTGTCCGATCGACACGAAACCAGTCCCAAAATGTTCGTTACATCGAATAGAAGGTTTCACATGTTGGAACCTTCCCCAGATTCCCTGCCACGCGCCCTCACGCGCCGCCTGAAGTGGCTGCGTGTGGGCTTCAAGCGCCAACTACAGTACCTGCTGACGTCATCGATGACGTCAACATGACGTCATCTGACAGCTGTCAGGTCTGACATGTCAGACTCTGACAGGTGCCACATGTCATGCTCCCATTGGTCCACGTCACTGTGCTGTCAGTGCCACGTGGTAGTCTGACATGTGCCACGTGTCATCACGGCATTAGTCCACGTCTGTGCCACGTGTCAGCCCCTGATTGGGCCATGTCACTAACATGTCAGTGCTGACTGTGCACTGACATGTGACACGTGTCGCACTCCTATTGGCCCATTTTCTGACATGTCAGCTGACATTGTCAGATCTGACAATGCTGACGTCATCCCTGACATGATGACGTCAGCAGGATGACGTCACCTGTCATCTCCTACTTCGGTCATACTGGTCCGAACTGGTCCGGTCCGGTTTTTCCTGCAACTTGGACCGGCGTAACCGGTCCAGGTCTCCTTCTCCCTCATTTTCGGTCCGTTTGCTTCCATTCCAATTCCTAAATTCCTATTTCTTCATTTCCTATCTAACCCAATTAACAAAACTACCTAAAACCTTCGAAATCCGACCGGTCCAATTTGGACCTCACGGTTCGATTTTTCCCGATCAGCCTACACGGCTGCTCAGCCGTCAACCACCACCAAAACCCTCTTAAAACCTTCCTAGCATCCTAATAATCATTCCCTAATCATTCAAAACCAACCATAATGCTCACATCGAAAAATAAGGAAAAATGGGCTTACCGGGTACCCGCTCGGGTTCTGGGTTCCCGCCACCGCCCACGGCGGTTCCAGCCACCAGCTGCCGTCCTTAGTCCTCCTCTCTCACCCTCTGGTCTCAGTTATGGTTACAAGGGAAGGGTTTGGTGTTTGGGTGAGAAATGGTGATCGGGTCGGTTTGGGAAAAAAATGGGAGAAATGGATGAACGGGGAAGGGTTTGATGCATGAATGGGAAAATGGTAGCCAGTGGATGGGTGACAAGTGTCACTCATCCATGGGGCCTCCATTAAATATCTGGGCCCACTAGAGACCAAAATGCACTTTTTGTCTCGTAAAACGTGCCGTCGTGAATAGTAACCGGGAACTTCCGTGAACCGTAACTTTGTCGTCGAACGTCCGAATTCGACGTGCCGCCTGTCTACGGATTCGTATCGTCCTTATCTACGTAATGATCTTCGGCCCTCAGCCATCGGACCTCTCGGTCAAAAAGTCAACATTTGACCCCTTTTTAACCAAAATTACCAAAATGCCCCTAAACTTCCGAACATCATAACTTCCTCCACGAACGTCGGATTTGAACGTGCCACCTGTCTATGAACTCGTGACGTCACGAACTACGTCACGGTCATCGGTCAAAGTCCATTTGACCGCCCGATTGAAAAGTCAACGTTTTGCCACCACTAGGGGCAAAACGGTCATTTCGCATCGTTCGTCCGATTTAGCCTAACTAATCACCGATTAACCTCACTAATCGTGATTAGTCACTAATCTAATCTAGAAATTTGGGACGGGTCGTTACAAATCAAATTGGGTTTCTTTTAATTCAATGGAATTGGAAAATTTTATATTCATTTTCAATTATGCGCCAAGTCCTTACATAATTTAGGTAGATATTCAATGTTCTCGTCCACTATGAGCAATTTTAGATGCTGCATTTTCACTGGGTATCAAAAATTTTCACGCAGAAGCACATTTTTCTGGCTCATTGGTGATGTCCTTTAAACTTGCAATAAGGAAGGTTCAAACCCTGAATAATTAGTTATTTAGCTAAAACTGTTTTGGAAATAGTGTTTAGTTGAAATTTTCAACATGATAGCAAAGTAGGAGAGTCAAGCTCGAATTTTCCGTAACATCATTAAAATTTAGATTAATTTGCCTTGTGGAGGTAGCACAATGTGGAGAGTGTTGGTGTGTAAATAATTATTACCTCATATCCTACAATAGAAAGGATATTATGAATGATTATTGTCCTACATCGTAGCTACTTAAATATAGGGAGTAATGGATAATGAAGGATTATATTAGATTTCTTCTAAGGGTTTAATATGGTATGTGGAATCTGTAATAGGTGTCACATGAAAGTACATGTGTTAGTCTTGATTTCTTTCTAATTGTACCAAACACTCGACGCTGTCTTAAAATTACAAGAATTGAAGGAATTAAGAAAAGAAGCCGAGCTTAAAAAAGAAGAGTGATTCAAGTTGTTGAATGATAAGGAAGCAAGGTCACTTTCCCTTAGGGAACGAGAAGAGGAAGATAGAATCATGTTGATGGATCTTAATAGAATGCCAGAATTAGAAGCGGAATGTATTAGTAGCCGTCAAATGGAAGTCATGATGAGAAAGGCTGGTAATGGTAAGAATGTGTAGAGAGTTCAAATTGGTATGATATATGCAAGCATCAAATATGAACCCAGTTGTTATTGACAAAAAATTTTATTGTAAATTTTAGATCAAATGGGGGTATTATTTTTGAAAATGATATGTTCGATGGTTCTCTAATCAAGCTTGGTTTCAAAATTGGATCTTTGCATGTGCTTTTAGTAATGCTGTTTTATGTTGGTATGTTCAATGATATATACTTTGAATGGTATGTATTTTTTGTTCAAGATGTTAGTCACAGTAGAGCTTTGCATGCCCTTCTGCTCTATCACGATGGATGACAATTTGTTTCTCAATAAATCCACGACGACATGAAGTGTTTCTATTGCTAGTTAGTTGTTATTCTCCACTAGCAAGTAAAGCTTTTCATATTCATCATCATAATTTTCATAGTTGAGCACCATATCACGTAAAGATTGGTGAGCTATATGTAGATTTAATTGAATCAAATTGAGAAATGAGAATAAGATGATGAAATATGATTTAGTATTGATAAATGAAAATGAGTGAAATATAATATATATATATATATATATTTTTGTATAAATGGAGACTTCAAAAAACTAATCGTTTTAAACTAACCATTAAAAAACTTGCGTTAGAAAGTAACCGTTAAAAAATTTGTATTAGAAAGTAACCATTAAAATATTAACTATTAAAAAATTAACCGTTAAAAGTTAGCCATTGTAGAAAAATTAGGTCGTTATATATTCAAATTTGAAAAAATAAATTTAATATTCAAAGTTAATGAAAATATAGAGGGTCTGATTTTGGTAGCTGTAAAAACTGGCTAACGATTAATAACTTTTGAGTTATTTTAAGTTAAAATATGTCCAAAATTTGGTTAGTATAATGTGGATACTCTAGTAGTTAGCCGCAATATAAAAATTAAATTTGCCTAATCTATTGCTGACCAATTTTGATACTTTTGGATATATTTTTTATTAAATTTATCTTAAAATTAAATTTGACTATTCTACTGCAACCTAAAACGGAAACAAATTCAAAATTCATTTTAAAACTAAAATTATCTGCTTTTTGAATAAAAAGCCTTAAATTTAATTTAAAAATAAAGAGTGCTGTGAAAAAATGTACCTCAAAAACACATTAAAGAGTGGGCCAGAAGTACAATTAGGTAGTTTGACCTGAAAAATAAAAAAGGAATAATTATAATAATCTAATAATAAAACAAATAGTTCGCGTGCGAACCGCTATTCCTTTGAAAGGCAGGTAAAAAGCCATCATCACTGATTCCTCCACACAACAAACAACGAGGACAACCACCTACGTCTCCATCTCTATTTTCTTCTCTGCCACTTTCTCTCTCTCTTCTATTAACTTTTCAAAAGGTTGGTACGGTGCCGTTGCGCCGCATGGCACCTCCAAAGCCCCGCTCAGGTCGATCAACGCCCCTCAGGGACTCGTCTCAGTCCGAGAAGATGGAAGCTACTGGTAGCTGGGACGCCCTTGACTGGACCATTGAGGTCCTCTTCTTTCTCTCGTCTTAGGGTTCTATGTCTATGAATGTACAATTTGTATTTCAATTCATATTCGTTCACTTTAACTCTCGCTCGCAATTTTGGATTTCCTCATTTTTGTTCTGGCTTTTCATTTGCAGCCGGTTTCGCGGTCGGTTTCGCGTTCGGTTTCGCATGTGAAATTAAACTGCTTGCTTGAAGCCGAGCAAGTCCAAGTTGAGGTACTGATTGAATTTTTTTCTTCTCTTCATCGAGTTCTTGAATTATTAGCAGGCATAGTGAATTTTCCTACAATAATATTTGAATTACAATGTAATTATTTTGTTCGCGTATTTTTTGCTTTCTTGATTAATCCTGTATGGCGGTGGAGCCCTTTTGAAGTAACCATAATTACCGATCAAAATGTGTGTTATTTGGTGGTTTGTTCATTAATGAATGGTATGCATAAAAATGTTAATATTCGAAGTTTAGTTTCAGGGTTATGGCGTTGTTCTGGTTAATACTGATGAGGCAGGTACCTTGGTAGTGACCAATTTTCGTCTTCTTTTCCTGGTAAGCAATTCATATGATCTGTGGAAAAACCATGTCCAATGTGCATTTCATTCTGATTTTTTTTTTATTCTGTTCGTTATATGCATTTGCCAACTAAAATTCATTTTGCGAGAGTGACTAAGTTTATCTACAAAGATTCAGGTTAGATATGTGGCAATCTAGAGTGAGTAATGTTAGAAGAGTGAGTTTTAACCGAATGCTCTTGCTCCTTTTCTATCATGAGAAGGTAGCAGATGAGGAGCAACTAAAATGATGAGACTTAAAAAAGATTATAGAATTGTGATAAGTGATTGGAGATATGTATCTTATTTGCTAAGTTATAAAAGCATGATGTCAATTTCTATGATGTTAGAAATGAAAAAAAAAAGTTCTTGTACTGGATATTGCATTTGATAATGCAAGTGAAATGATAACCCCTAAATCGTTTATGCTTTGGAAGAATGTAGAGCATTTCATTTGCATATTTATCATCTTTTTAATAGTCGTGATGTTGGTGTGGTTTATGTGTGTGCTGGTGTATATGGCCACCATATCTTAGTTGACATACATGTTTTGTTTTTTCAAGAGTGAGGGAACTAGGAATATTATTGCGCTTGGCACAATACCTTTGTCAACAATTGAGAAGTTCAGCAAAATTGTAAGTTGTAATCTCCATCTACAGTGTTTATAGAGCTGGATATTTCTTTTATGGTAAATTCTTGTGTTGGGCTCCAAATATGCTTATTTCTAAAATTTTTTTGCGAGCATAACATCTTTGAAAGACATAGACTTGGAAGTAGAGTTTACGGAGATACCTGGTCACATTTTCTTTTAAATTTTGATTGAGTGTTTAATATTTATTACTAAAATACAAAATGTACTGATATGAAGTATGCCTGTTCCTCTCCACCTCCATCAGGTCTTGTCCTTTGTGCTTTCCCAATTTCTTGTTCCACTGCTTTGGTGATGGCCAACATTATGTCATTTTATCAGCCCTTTTTGACATCTGAACTTTTTCTATTTTCACCATTGATGTCTCCATTCACATTTTTTCTCAAATAAATTCAGGCCATGTTTTGAGTGATGACTTAGGTTTAAGAAGAAAAATTATGCACGTCTTTTAGTGATCAGACTTTAAACTATCTTATTTTTCGTAGTTGCTCTTCCCATTTTGTTGTTATGTGGCGACAGCCATTTCATTGTATTTCCTTGAGTTGATAGGTTGTAAAGAATCAATCAACCCCCCGTCAATCTGACAAGACTCCAACTAGACGACTTCTTCAAGTTATTGGTAAGATTTCACGTGTTCATTGGAATTCTTAATGCTTTCAATCCGTTTCTTGTTTTATTGGTTGTGATGAGATTTTGTGTACCATTAGAAGATTGTGCCTCAAAAAGAGAGGTGTGCACTCTACCCTAGAGATAAAGTAGTTCAGTAAATTGGCATTTTAGATCATTTGATATGTTTTGGAGAACCATATAGATATCCTGAAGACTGCTAAAGTATGGGTATCTTATCAGTAACATTGTGGCTGAGTTCTGTTGAAGGTTAATGGTTGCATTGGTCCGGGGTTGTGTTGATGAGGGTGGTTGAATTGGTTGACAATGCCAATAGAAAGAGTGAGACATCTGGAAGCAGTCAAGATAGTTAGGGTCAGATGAGCTTTTGGGGAGCTACAGTAATTAGGCTGTAGTAATTCCAATAAAACTTGAAAATGCTTCGGAATAGGCTGTCGTGGCTCATTAGGTATTGTGTGGTTCTGTGGTCTAGGTAATTTTCTGAACTGCCAATGATGTTTGAAATTGTTAGTTTTGGACCACATACCTTCCCACATATGGTCATAGTGACAGCTTGGGAAATATAGGGTTCCGTCAGTACGTCTTAGTTGTATAGTTTCCTAAAATTGTTGTAAGTTTTTAATTCCATAGCAACTGCTGGAATGGTGGGTCCAAGTATGGTTGCCTTCCTAACGATCCATTGTTGTAATCATTTATTTTACTAATCTAGTTTGATATTTGAATGTTAGGTCTTCTACAAAGACTTCGAAAACTAATAGTTCCATGCTTTTATACTCTCCAGGTAAAGACATGAGGATAATTATCTTTGCGTTTCGCCCTAAAACAAGGCAGGTAAATTTTTACTGTGACTACTTCTGGACTCTTGCATTGTGGTCCACTATGTCTGTTATAGGTTTTATGTTCTTTCATTTCTGTATTAACTTTATAAATGTTTGGTGGATGTCCTTAAAAAATTGAACGCTTTCCACAACTAATGTTATCAAATTGAAAAGATCATCCTTTTATTTTTAAGTAAAATTGCAGTTTATGAAATCCCTTGGGTGCTCTGCTTTATGTTGAATGCGTAAATGATAGCAGCCAACATAAGAATAGCACATTTGCAGTATATTATAGTTAAAACTATGTTTGAACTGAGCTAATAATTTGTTGAAAAGCTAATGCTGCCGGTCAAAGTATGGGGGAAGGGTTATCCTTTCGCGTTGTTGTAAAAAGTGAGGCCCTAGCTCCAACTTTAATCAATAATGCTAGAAGTCCTGTTTAAATTTGGGTAGTCTCGGTGATATTCCAGTGGGTATAACGGCAGCAGCATATTGTGTCAACGAACAGCCCAAATTGGTTACAGCTGCACAATGGCCAGACGTCTGGATCATGTGTGCAGAAAAAAGTATGCTATAGTACTTATGTATATATTTTTCTTGTTTGAAGAGGAACAAAATTTTATTGAACAGACGATTGTACAAAAAAATAATCTAGAGATTCAGGAATCTACTTAATTAAAAGAATACTAAAAACTCGACAAAACTCATCCAGGCACTCATTGAACAACAACCTCCAGTCAAGTAGAATGGATGAGATAAAATCATTATTGAATTTATATGAAGTTTAAGCCCAAAAGACGAAAATTCCCTTTCTCCCATAACTTCTCAACTTCAATTCTTTGCAAACATTATAAGTAATGCAACTATGAATCTCATGGAGAGTTCGATCCTTCTATTTCTTTCAGATCATATCACCAACAACACCTTGTGTGTATATATATTATATATAGGAGGCGGATTAATGGCACCACATTTTTTACTCAAATTTTGAACCACTAGCTTTAGCCACTTTCAATGGTTCAGATGCAATCAGCTTTGTCAAATGCTTGTTTTAAAATTTCTAAATATCCATAGTAAAACAAAATTCAAATCAACGTTCTTTTCTCTCACTAATTATTATTCATTTAATTATCTCCCAAATTACTAACATTATATGAAGGATTTTTCGTACTCTTAATCTATGTTGGGAAGGGGAACTTTAAAATACTAAGGAATTTAGGTTATATTACAAGAATTGTGGTACAAATAATGAAATAGAAGGATTTTTAAGTAACTACGTGAGATCCAGTGCATCTATCAAGTAGTTACTTACAAAGCCCTCTAAGTGCATTGCGTCTAGTCATTTTCAGCCCCTCCATCTAGTATTTTGTGGTATATTTCTTAGTAATATAGGCTAAATCCTTTTGTGCTTGATGTTCCTCAGCCAAACACAACGTCAATAATTCAAATATTTCTACATGGAGAGAAGTGATTGCTTCTCATGGACCTGTGTTTTTTTTTTGTGTGAATCAATTCATTGGTCATTCAGCAAAATTAGCACCAACAAAAAAAATTGTATTTTGTTAGATTGCTGATTTCTTTTGATTGTACTGTCAGGATTAATTTCCATTAGATTCATGGATTCTAATAGCAGTAATACTTCATGAAAGGAAGAACTTTAACTGCATTCTGGAATGTGTGTTTTTTAACTGGAATGGGAAGTTCAAGTTTTAAGTTTTGAACCCAAAAATAAGATTTATTAGGTTAATTTCAGGAGTGGGTTTTGCAAGATATGGTTGGTTTAGGGTTTATGTCGAGACAAAATTAGAAAGGAAAAACTTATAAAATAGAAGATAGCAGCTGTGAAGGAAGGGAGATAATTGTAGGTGGAGAGACGAAGAGAGAGAAGGATTGTAAATGGAGAAAACGTCAAAAAGGGAAAAAAGTGAATGAAAGAAAAAAATAATTAATGAGAGAGGGTAGAGAATATAAATTGTTAGTAGGATTTTTTTCCGAGTGGAAATTATTTATATAAAAAAGATTAAATTGACAAATCTGATTGCATCTCAACCATTAAAAGTGAATGAATCTGGTGGTCCCCATGTTATGTAAAACGAGGTGTCCATTGGTCCGCCCCATATGCATAATTTTTTATTACTTTATTTTATGTCTATATATGTGCATTCTCTCAAAAAAAAAAAAAGACCTATATATGTGCAAAGGCGAATAAGCTTTTTTCTTTTATAAGAAACACAGTTTCTAAGTAGCCTTATAAAATGTTAAACAGTGTACAAAACAATGTACACTTGTCTAAAACAGACCCGTGCACACCTGTTCAAACATCATTGGATATCACAGTTAGACTAGTCATCTGTTTAGACCTAGACACCTGTACCCTAGTTAGTTTGTAGCAGTTATTTACTTAGGACAGATGTCCTAATCATATTTAGATGAGAGATAACTGTCACATCTTATCTCCCATACTGATGTGTATAAATATGCCTAGTTGGCTTGTAAATTATATCAGAAAATTATACCTTTCTACATGGTATCAGAGCAATCTGTCTGACCACCATAAACCGATCCCTCACAAATCCTATCTATGGCTGCCGATTCCTGTTCCTCTCCTATCTCTTCCCCTAACGTCTCCACCTTGGTTTCTGTGAAATTGAGTGAAACCAATTACCTTCTATGGGAAAGTCAAATTAAACCTTTCCTCATTGGCCACAATTACTGGCGTTTTATTGATGGCACTCATCCTCCTCCTCCTCCTCCTACTATTCTGTCTTCCCTGAATCCTGAAACCTCACCCCAATCTGACTCTGAACATTCTGCCCTAACATCAAATCTTGAACCTGTGCCTAATCCTGCCTACCTTCTCTGGTTCCAAATTGACCAGACCTTAATTAGCATGATTCGGGCCACTCTAACCGAACCTATTCTCTCCCAAGTTGTGGGTCTCACCACCTCTCGTGCCATCTGGGATTGTCTCAGGCAAAACTTCTCTCAACAGTCTCTTGCAAATGCCACTAACCTGCGTTTTCAGATCATGTCTCTCACCAAAGAGTCCAGAACCATCTCTGAATACCTTATCCATGCCAAGACACTTGCTGACTCTCTTGCTGCCATAAATGAACCCTTCTCACCCACAGACTTAGTCACTGCCGTTCTTCGTGGCCTAGGCCCAGAATATACCATCTTAGTCACTGCAATGCTCAACTTCCCACCCTTGCCTCCCTTCTCTGATCTTAGAGCCCGTCTTCTATCCTTCGAAGCCCAACAACCATCCAGTTCTCCATATACCACTGCTGCCACTCCCATAGCCCTTTACACCACCTATGCAGGCCTTACTGCCCCTAATGCTCGTGGCCGTCCCTCTTACTCCCGTGGCTCCAAACCTGGCCGTAATTACAGACCCTTCGCCCGTAGAAATTCTGGCCGCTATCCCACCAATCCCTCTCCTAGCATTCTCGGCCCCACTCCCTCTCATGCTTCATGCCCCCAAGGACCACAGTGCTGGTCCTGCAATCGCTTTGGCCATGTTGCAGCACACTGCCCACAGATCACCCAATCAGCAGATCATGACCTCTCACAGGCCTTTGCTGGCCTTATCTTGCTGCTGTTTCAGACCCCAACTGGTATCCGGATAGTGGAGCAACTAACCATGTTTCCATAACCCCTGCTGCTCCACAGTCCACAGCCCCTACCTCCCAAGACCAGATCATGGTCGGAAATGGCCAAACCATGCCCATATCCCACACTGGTAACGTTACATTCTCCTCTAGTCCGTTTCTCTTTAAACTTACAGATGTCCTACATGTTCCCACTATCCGCAAAAACCTCCTCTCTGTTGCTCAATTCACCAAAGATCAAAATGTTAGCCTCACCTTCTTTCCTACACACTTTATTATCCGGGATTTAACCACCAACTCTATTCTTTTTCAGGGCCCCTGTAAGGATGGATTATACCCCATCAAGCCACACAACCCACCACAAGCCTTCCTCACCACGGCTACCCCCACTCTGTGGCATCAAAGGCTAGGCCACCCATCTCACCAAGTCCTATGCATGCTGGCAACTCAGAACCATCTCAATTCTTCTGTTTTTTCTACTACTAGTCCCTTTTGTAATCAATGTGTATTAAGCAAATGTACTAGACAGTCCTTTTCTTCTGTTAATCACACCTCTCAACATCCGTTTGATTTAATCCACTCAGATGTATGGATGTCCCCTGTATCTTCAGTTTCTGGTTATAAATATTATGTTCTATTTACGGATGACTACACCCGTTTTACTTGGATTTACCCCCTTCGACTCAAATCTGAAGTTTTTGCCCACTCCACCAGATTTTTTACTTATGTTCAAACTCAGTTTTCCACCACCATCAAACAATTTCAGAGTGAAGGTGGCAAAGAATTTGCCAACAATTCATTTACCACATTTTGCACTAACCATGGCATCCATAAAAGGTTCTCATGCCCCCATACCCCACAACAAAATGGCCTGGCTGAAAGAAAGAACCGACACATTTCTGAGGTTGGCCGCACCCTCTTAATCACTGCTGGTCTTCCCTATTGCTACTGGGCAGAGGCAATTACCACGACAGTTTTCCTAATCAACCTTCTCCCCACCCCTATCCTCAAATGGTCATCACCCTATTTTCAACTACACCAGAAACAGCCTCCCTATCATCCCTTTCGCACCTTTGGTTGCTCCTGTTTCCTATATCTTGGTGATTATACCAAACACAAGTTAGAACCTCGTTCTGTTCCCTGTGTATTTCTCGGGTATAGCCCCTCATATGCTGGTTATCGATGTCTACACATCTCCACTGGACGTGTTTACATCAGCCGCCATGTCATCTTCAATGAATCTGCTTTCCCATTCACTAAACACCCAAATCCTACCCCTACTTTCTCCTTCATCCCCATCCAACACCAAATCAATGATCTCAGCCCAAAAACTAAACCCACCTTGACATCTGCTCACCCAAATCAGACCCCAGTATCCAGTCCTCCCACCTCTCCATCCCACTCTTCAAGTCCTTCTTTCCCATAAACACTATCTCCAATAGGCCCCCCTCCTCACCGCCCTCTGCAGTTTCTGCTCCAGCACCACCATCTCCCACCACCACAGAAAACTCGTCAATATCCTCCTTTAGCAATCAAATTTCCCCATAAACACCCACCCTATGATCACGATCAGCAAGGCAGGGATCTCCAAGTCCCGAAACCTGTTACATGTCTCCCGCTACCCTCTCCCCCAACTATACACTACTTCTCTTGGCCCCCCCCTCAGAACCGACCACCTACAAGCAAGCCTCTAAATCCCCTCATTGGATTCAGGCCATGAACACAGAATACAGTGCTCTGCTCAAACAACACGCCTGGACTCTTGTTCCCCTGCCTCCTAAAGCCAATACCGTGGGTTGTAAATGGGTCTACCGCATCAAGCGCAACGCAGATGGCACACTTGAGCGATTTAAAGCCCGCCTAGTGGCCAAAGGCTTCCACCAGCAAGAAGGACTTGACTACCAGGAAATCTTCAGTCCTGTGGTAAAACCAGAAACCATCCGAGTTGTTCTTACCATTGCTGTCTCCCTCAACTAGCCCCTCCGTCAAATGGACGTCACTAATGCTTTCCTACATGGCAACGTAACCGAAGAAGTGTATATGCAACAACCACTTGGCTTTATTGATCCCAACCAGCCCACTCATGTTTGTCGCCTCAACAAAGCCCTCTACGGCCTCAAACAAGCACCCCGTGCCTGGTTTGAACGCTTCAGTTCGTTTCTCCTTCAACACGGCTTCATTCAAAGTCGGGTTGACCTATCTATGTTTGTGTTCCACAACAACAACTCCCTAATGTTCCTCCTCCTCCATGTTGATGACATCATATTGACAGGTAATTCCACCACTACAGTCTCCCACTTCATGCAAACCTTAGCCCGTGAATTTGCCATCAAGGACTTAGGTCCTCTTCACTACTTCCTTGGTGTCGAAGCCACCAAAACAGCATCTGGCCTTCATCTCACTCAGAATAAATACACCACCGACATCCTCCAACGAAGTGGGCTCACTGATTGTAAACCAGCCCCCACTCCAGTTGCTGCCAAAACCTGCCTTTCTGCCTATGATGGACAGCCCCTAACCGATGCCACTCTTTACAGACAACTAGTAGGTGCCCTACTCTATTTAACCTTAACTAGACCAGATATTTCCTATGCTGTCCAACAGGTTGCGCAGTTCATGAGTTCCCCCACAGAAATTCATCTCACTGCAGTAAAACGCATCATCTGGTATTTAAAGGGTACATTGGGTACATGCATACACATCCAACGCAGCCCCCTGCCTCTCCACATCCGTGCCTATTCTGATGCTGATTGGGCAGGTTGTCACGACACCAGATGATCCGTGACTAGCTTTTGCTTATTCTTGGGTCCAAACTTGATCTCTTGGTGTGCAAAGAAACAGAAAACAGTCTCCCGTTCTAGTGCAGAAGCAGAGTACCGTGCTCTCGCCTACACCTGTGCAGACACTATGGATTCTCAGCCTACTTCGAGAACTCCATCTTCAGCCTCCCTTACCCATTCTACTTCACTGTGACAACATCAGTTCTGCCTACATGACCAGCAACCCAGTGTTTCATGCCAGAACAAAGCACATTGCCTTACATTATCACTTTCTCCGTGAAAGAGTAGCCTCTGGCACCCACCAAGTCAAGTTTGTCCCTTCTGCCCACCAGCTTGCGGATTTGTTCACCAAAGGTCTACCAGTGGCAAGACATCACAGCCAATCCAACAAACTCGTCACCCAAAGGGTGCCTAGTTTGCGGGGGGATGTTAAACAGTGTACAGAATAGTGTACACTTGTCTAAAACAGACCCGTGCACACCTGTTCAAACATCATTGGATATCACAGTTAGACTAGACATCTGTTTAGACCTAGACACCTGTACCCTAGTTAGTTTGTAGCAGTTACTTACTTAGGACAGATTTCCTAATCATATTTAGATGGGAGATAACTGTCACATCTTATCTCCCATACTGATGTGTATAAATATGCCTAGTTGGCTTGTAAATTATATCAGAAAATTATACCTTACCTTTCTACATAAAAATACAGATTTGTGGACAACTTGTTCACCACTTCAATACCAAATGCAAAAAACAATGATGATGTCTATTTAAGTGTATTCCGGGTGGGCTTCAGCAGAGCTCACTTTGTTCAGCTTCAATTCCTAGGTAGATGTAAGGTATGGAAATTTTTGGTGTATTCACTTAATTAGAATTGTGTACAGAAGTTCTTTAAATAGACTCTAGATAGCTAAGCTAGGTATGTACATCTTAGACAAACTAGGAAAGAATCAAGTAGATACAGATTTACACAGGAAAGAATCAGAGATGATTCTATTGACTTAGGCCCAGCAGATTAGGATCTTTATCACGCCCCTGCAAAACGGTGGTGCCGTCGGCGACACTGATCTTGGATCGTAGTAGCTGAAAACGTGGTTTGGGCAGAGCTTTGGTGAGGGCATCAGCAAGCTGGTCATCCATAGAGATGCGGGAGACTTGAAGTAGACCACGACTGACTTGTTCTCGAACAAAGTGGTAGTCGATTTCGACATGCTTAATGCGAGTGTGAGTGTGGGATTGGAGCAATAGAATGTAGTGCCTATGTTGTCGCACGAGATGTTCGGCTTCCCTGTGGTGGAGATGCCAAGGTCACGTAGCAAGGCTTGAACCCACATAAGTTCTGCGGTGGTGGAGGCCACAACACGATATTCTGCCTCTGTGGGGGACCTGGAGATAGCTCGTTGTTTGCGAGAGCTCCAGGAGATGAGATTTCCACCCAAGTAGACAAGGTAGGCAGTGGTGGACTTGCGGTCTTCAGAGTTTCCAGCCCAATCCGCATTGGAGTATGCATGCAAGGTGTGGTATGAGTGGGAGACTGCATGCAGGTGGTTGTTGGAAGCACGGTGGAAGCCCAAAGTACAACGTGCCCTTCAAGTATCGAAGTACCTTTTTAGGGCCTGCCAATGCTGCTGAGTGGGGGCATGCATGAACTGTGACAGTTTATTCACAGCAAAGGACACATCAGGCCGGGTGAGACTTAGGTACTGGAGACTCCCCACAAGCTTCCAAAAATGGGTGGCATCGGTGGGTGGGGAGCCATCCTGCAGCATGAGAGTGAGGGAGACATCCAGGGGAGTGGAGACAGGTTTGGCACCATCCATGCGTGCCATGGTGAGAAGGTCCTGAATGTATTTGTGTTGGGACAGGAAATGACCAGTGGCTGTGGGCAGAACTTTAACTCCGAGGAAGTAGTGAAGGGTTCTCATATCCTTGACCGAAAATCGGGCATCCAAGGTGTGGATGAACTTGGAGACTAGTGCTGGGCTATTTCTTGTCACAATTAAGTCATCGACATATACAAGGAAGTATAGGACAGTAAAGGCTTGCCTAAGGATGAAGAGGGATGCATCAGATGGTGCCGGGGCAAAGCCGTGGGACACAAGAAAAGACTGCAGCTCCTGGTACCAAGCTTGGGGGGTTTGCTTTAGGCCATAAATGGCTTTGCGAAGCTTGCAAACATAGGACGGGTGTTGAGAATCCACAAAGCCCGTGGGCTTTGCCATGTGGATGTCCTCATGAAGGGTGCCCTGAAGAAAGGTGTTGTTGACGTCCAGTTGGCATATGGGCCAGGCCTGAGTGACAGCAAGGTGGAGGACAGTACGGATGGTGGTGGGTTTGACCACAGGGCTAAAAGTGGCTGAGTAGTCCACTCTTGGCCGCTGGTGAAACCCCTTGGCAACTAGGCGGGCTTTGTACCTATCCACAACACTTGTAGGGGTGCATTTGATCCTGAAGACTCATTTGTTGCCCACAATGTTTTGGGCTGGGTGTGGGGGAACTAACTCTCAGGTGCCGTTCCGGATTAGTGCATTCATCTCTGCTGACATTGCTTGGCGCCAGTTGGGATCCTTGGCAGCCTGAGACACAAGTGGGCTCAACCAATGGCGGGATAGATTGGGTGGTTGTGGTCAAGGCATAGCTGGGGACGGGCCGAATGGTGCCGGTTTGGGTGCGGGTTAGCATAGGATGGGTGTGGGTGAATGGTGGTGGTGGTGAAGGGGAGGAGGAGGAGGATGAGGGGTCATGTTGTGGTGAGGGAGCATAGGAGGTGTTTAGTGGTGCGGTAGAGGGGTGGGAAGGTGGCTGGCGCCTGGTGTAAGTGCGGAGGGGAAGTGGTTGTGGGGCCACAGCTGTAGGGGATGGCAGGAAGGCTGCTGGGGGTTGGGGTGGTGGGAGGCAGTGATGGAACTGCTGCAGGGGGTGGTGTTGCTTCAAGGCAGGGTGGGAGTGCTGTGTCCGAGGGGTCCAGAGGGACTGTAGTGGCGGCTGGAGAGCTAGTAGGTGTTGCTGGTGAGCTGGTAGGTGTAGTGGTGGCTAAGGGAGGAAGGTAGGACACTGGAGGAAGAGTGGACAGCTAAGCATCAAAGTTGGCAGGAGTGACGTGAGGGAGATGGGAGGATGTGTCAAGACCTGGAAAGGTGGATTCATCAAATTGAACATGGCGGGAGATAAAAAGCTTTTGAGAAGAGGGATCAAAACAGAGATAGGAACTCTGATTGAGAGAGTAGCCAAGGAAAATGTAGGGAGTCGAGCGAGGTTGCATTTTGTTGGAGGTATAAGGACGTAGCCACGGGAAACAGAGACATCCAAAGGTACGAAGTTTAGTATAGTTGGGTGGCTGATTGAATAGAGCAGTGAAGGGTGTGGTGTTTTGGAGAGTTGGGGTTGGAAGGCTATTTATGAGGTAAACCGCAGCCTTGAAGGCATACGCCCAATAGGTGAGGGGGAGATTGGCTTGGTGAAGGGGTGTGAGGCCAGTTTCAACAACATGGCGGTGTCGGCCTTTAGCGATGCCATTGTGTTGGGGGGTGTGGGGAAGGGTGAGAAGATGGTTTATGCCATGAGAGGTGAGGAAACTTTTGAATTTGACTAACTCCCCCCCCCCCCCCTTCAGTGTAGAGTGATGCAATGGAGGTGGTGAAGTAGTTTTCAACCAGCTTTTCAAAGTCAACAAAGGTGGCAAAGACATCAGATTTCTGTTTGAGAGGATAGGGCCAAGTATACTTGGTATAATGGTCTACAAAAATGACGTAGTAGGAAAAACCATCAAGAGAAGGATATGGGGTAGGACCCCATACATCAGAAAATAGTAATTCAAGTGGGCGGGTGCTAGTGAGAGAAGAGACGCCAAAAGGAAGCTTGTGGCTTTTATTGCATAAGCAAGAAGGGCATACAAAATTAATAGTTTTTGAGGGTACATTTAGTGAGCAGAATTTAAGAACAGATTAGAGGATTTTTGGGCTAGGATGGCCTAGACGATGGTGCCAGAGGTGAGGAGAGACCACCACACCCACCAGAGCTTGAGGTTGTTGAAGGGAAGGAGGGGACCACTCGTACACACCATCCCTACTCCGCCCTCGAAGCAGTATCGCCCCCGTGCTGAGATCCTTCACATGAAAACAATCAGAATAGAATTCAATGGAAGTATAGTTAGTTTTGTTGAATTGGGAGATGGAAATTAGATTGCGAGTCATATGAGGAACACAAAGGACGTTACTAGGATGAAAGGAGTGGAAGGAGGGGGACGGTAGGGAAGTATTACCAGTGTGGGTGATTTGCAACCCCTTACCATTGCCAAGAAGTATCTCATCTGGACCATGGTAATGAGTGGCCTCAGAGAGCTGTTGAGGGTGAGGTGTCACATGATGGGAGGCGCCAGAGTCAAGGAGCCAAGGTGAAGAGTGGCTCTGGACAGTAGGATTAGCCACGGGGGGCTGAGAGGATGAGTGCTGAAGCTGGGGACAGCGCTTAGCACTGTGGCCTTGGGTGCCACACCATTGGCAAAACCCACGGTAGCCACTGCCTGGGGTGCTGTTGGACCTGCGTTGGTGGGTGTGGGGCGGTCCGGAGCGTTGAGAAGAAGGACCACGGCTGTCAAAGAACTGGTTGGAGGGTCTGTGGTCTGAAGAGCCGCAGCTGTGGCAGTTGTAGGACGAGCCACGAGTTGCTTGGTTGGCATTGGCAGTGATGGTGGAGGGAGGGGGGTTGGGGGCAGTTCTGTTGGCTGCGGTTTCATGCTGAACCAGCATGTCGTGCAGGTTCTCAAAGGGAACTGGAGTGTCCCTGGACCTTACTGCAGTAGCTAGGTCTTTGAATTCTGGGCCAACGCCATTGAGGACATGAAGAAGCAGATCGTCATCAGACAAGGGTGAGTCAATTGCTGCGAGTTCATCAGCAATGATACGTACCTCCTGGAGGTACCTCCTGGAGGTAATGAGAGACTGGCCGTGAGTCCTGGCGAAGGAGGGTTAAATGCTCCTTGAGTCCCCGTACACGAGCCCTGGCTGTGCTCAGGTAGAGACGAGTGAGGCGGGTCCAGGCAGCTGTTGATGTTGGTGTAGCCGCGATGAGGGTGATGACCTGGGGGGACACGGATGCCAAAATGGCATGGAGTAGAAGTTGGTCCTGGCGGATCCAGAAAGTGCGGTTTCTGCAGTAGGTGGGCAGGGATGGGTGCCATCCACATAACTCATGAGGTCATAATCATGGAGGAGGGCATTGAACTGGGCACGCCAAAGGAAGAAAGTGGTGGACGTGAGTTTGACAGGGAGCTGGGCAGCATCGTTGATGCTGATGAGGGAGAGAAGAGTAGGGTGGGTGATGTCGGTTGGTGGTGGTGGAGGTGGTGGTGGGATGTTTGGGGCGGCTACTGGATTAGGGTTTTGGGCGGCTACTAAATCAAATGCGTAGGTATTTATCTCTTGTATTTTCATCAATTAGACAATGCTGACCAGGTGAATCAGATTTGATTTTAATCTCCCCAGGATGAAAAGGTGGCCGAACGTTTTATCTAGTTTATATTTTGGGAAGTTCAAGGCCAGCCTTGGATTTGAGCTCCACTTTATAAAGGTATGGAGAAACTTTTCTCTATATTGATTGAATAATAAACTGTACAACAGCACCCTTATATATACAGAATAGTGTAGAGTCGTAACTAGGTATGTAGTGTAGAGTCCTACTTAGGTATACACATGTAGAGTCCAATCTAGGTATGTACGGACAAAATCTAACTAGGAGAGTAACTCCGAAATAGTAGGCAGGAATCAAGGAGATTCCATGGGCCGCAGATCAGGAGATTGAGAGGTAATCTCTTGGGTAATAAGGATCCTCCAGAATCCACGGAGATTGAGGATCAATCTCCTTGATCCTATGCTATCCTAAGTCAAAAGGAATCTCCCTGATTCCTTCCTAGAATTACACATATTCCTGTAGATACTTTCCTAGTTTAGGTCTATGGTTTCCTTCCTAGTTTAAGCATGTATTTCCTACTTAGTCTTACCTAGCATCAGTATATAATTGTCTTCTACGCTGTAAAGTTAATATCAAGAAATAGAAGGAAATTTCCTACCACTTTATTGGGGTCTCGACTGAGAGCTGACAGAGTCCTTAACATGCCCCTGCAAGACGGTGGTGCCATCGGCGACATCGATCTTGGTACGTAAAAGCTGGAAGCGAGGCCGAGGAAGCGGCTTGGTGAGAGCATCTGCAAGCTGATCATCAGTGGAAACATGAGACTCGGAGTTCACCTCGAGTGACATGATTACGAACAAATTGAAAGTCTAGTTCGACATGCTTCATGCGGGTATGAAGGACGGGATTGGAGCATTAGTAGGTGGTGCCCGGGTTACTGCATGAGATGCTGGGAGCAGCTGCAAGGGAAAAGCCCAGCTCACGGAGGAGGGACCAAACCCAAAGGAGTTCGACGGTGGTGAAGGCCACTGCACGATACTCAGCTTCGGTGGAGGACAGAGAGACGGCTCGTTGCTTGTGGGAGCTCCAGGAGAGAAGATTATCACTGAGGTAGACCAGATAGGCGATAGTCGATTTGCGGTCATCCTGATCACCGACCCATTCAGCATTCGAGAAGGCATGAAGGTGATGGGATGAGTGAGAAACCGCATGGAGATGGACACTGGTTTTGCGGTGGAAGTGAAGGCCGAAAAACAGAGTGCCCTTCAGGTATCGAAGCACTCGTTTCAGGGCCTGCCAATGCAAGTCTGTTGGAGCATGCATGAATTAGGAAAGCTTGTTCACAACATATGAGACATCTGGTCGAGTTAAGTTGACGTATTGAAGGCTGCCAACAAGACGACAAAAAAGAGTGGTGTCCGTAGGGGGGGGGGGGAGCCATCCTGAAGAGTGAGGGGAGAAGTGACAGCAAGAGGGGTGGTCACGGGCTTGGCACCGTCCATGCGAGCTAGGATGAGCAGATCCTGAATGTACTCGTGCTGGGACAAGAAGAGGCCGGTAGCAGTGGGGAGTACCTCAACACCAAGGAAATAGTGAAGAGCACCAAGGTCTTTGATGGAAAACCGGGCAACCAAGGTCTGAATGAAGCGAGTGACAAGAGCTGGGTTGTTTCCTGTGACAATGAAATCAACAACATAAACCAGAAAATATTAGACAGTAGAGTCTTGCCTGAGGATGAAGAAGGAAACATTCAAGTGAGTAGGAACAAAGCCTTGGGTGAGAAGGAAGGCCTGAAGTTCCTTGTACCAGGCTCGAGGGGCCTGTTTTAGCCCGTAGAGAGCTTTCCGAAGCTTACAGACATAAGTGGGGTGCTGAGGATCCACAAAATCAGTGGGTTGGGCCATGTAAACGCCCTCATGGAGAGTGCCATGGAGGAAGGCATTATTGACATCGAGTTGGCGAAGAGGCTAGCCATGGGTAACCGCGAGATGAAGGATGACACGGATGGTTATGGGTTTCACCACGTAACTGAATGTGTCAGAGAAGTCCACCCCCGGGCTTTGATGGAAGCCCTTGGCAACAAGGCGGGCTTTGAAGCGATCCACGGAGCCGGTGGGAGTCCGTTTGATGCGGAACATCAATTTGTTCCCCACCACATTGTGACTAGGGCAAGGGGGAACCAGCTCCCAAGTTCCATTCTGGATAAGGGCATTGAGTTCATCAGACATGGCGTGACGCCATTGGGGATCTTTAAGGGCCTGAGTCACACAGGTGGGTTCAACCAAGGATGGGAGAGGGTGAATGGTGGTAGTGAGGGCATAGTTGTGGACTGGTTTCACATTCCCGGTCTGAGTCCTGGTGAGCATAGGGGGAGTTCTCTCTAGTGGTGGTGGTGGTGGTGGTGGTGGTGGTGGTGGGGGAAAGGGGAAAAGGGGGAAGGGGTAGGGGCTGTCTCCTGGTGTAAGTGCAAAGGGGGGTTGCAGAGGGGGCAACGGGATCCAAGGCAGGGGAAGGAGCAGCAAAGAGGCTGCTGGGAGCAAGGGGTGTTGGTGAAGAAGTCTGAACCGCAGCAGGAGGAGGTTCAGCGGCAAGGCTCTGCAAGGAGGTTGTGTCGAGAGAGGCTCCTGTGGAGGAAAACGGTGGGGGTGATGATGGTAGTGTGACAACAGACTGGAAAGGGACAGAGAAGACAAGGTAAGTGTAGAAAGCCAAGAGACAAAGATATCAGGGGAGACACTACTAGAGGAGGGAGGACTGGAGGAAGAGGGAAAGGTGGTTTCATCAAACTGTACGTGACGAGAAACGTACAGCTTGTGAGAGGAGGGATCATAGCAGTGATAAGCACTTTGATGGAGAGAATAACCGGGAAAGATGCATGGGGTAGATCGGGGCCGAAGTTTGTTGGAGGAATAAGGGCGGAGCCAAGGAAAATAGAGACGACTGAATGTCCGAAGACGACTGTAGTAGGGAGGCTGCTGGAAAAGGGCTGTGTAGGGACATTTATTGTGGAGGATGGTGGTGGGGAGACGGTTGATGAGGTAGGTGGTGGTTTGGAAGGCAGCAGACCAATAGGAGAGGGGAAGAGAGGCTTGATGGAGGAGAGTGAGACCTGTCTCAACTATGTGACGATGGCGATGCTCAGCAGTGCCATTGTGTTGAGGGGTATGTGGGGGAGTGAGTGAATGGGTGATGCCGTGAGAGGCAAGAAATGGTTTGAATTTGAGAAACTCACCACCCTCATAAGTGTACAGGGAGATGATGGGAGAGTTGAAGAATTTTTGAACAAGGAGTTTGAAAGTCTGAAAAGTGGAGAAAACATCAGGCCACTAGAGCTCCCACTGCTCTTTCCTTGGTGGTAAGTGCGACGGCTGTGGTCAGGAGTGTAGGAGGAGGACCGCTGATTGGAGTAGCGGTGGTGGTGGTGGTGGTGGAATGGGTTCCACTCGGGTAGAGTCGGATTGGGCAAAGTTGGATTGGGCAGCCATCGATTTAGGTTGTTTCCTAGGGTTTTGCTCGGAGGAGCTTTTAGAGCTCTGATACCATATAGAGGTATGGAGAAACTTTTCTCTATATTGATTGAATAATAAACTGTACGGCAGCACCCTTGTATATACAGAATAGAGTCCTAGCTAGGTATGTAGTGTAGAGTCCTACTTAGGTATACACATGTAGAGTCCTATCTAGGTATGTACGGACAGAATCTAACTAGGAGAGTAACTCCGAAATAGTAGGCAGGAATCAAGGAGATTCCATGGGCCGCAGATCAGGAGATTGGGAGGTAATCTCCTGGGGTCTCGGTTGAGAGCTGACAGAGTCCTTAACACACTTACGAGCTCAAACACAACAATTTGATTTTCTTATTTTCTGGACTTCTCCCTAACAAGTTCTCAATTTTTTTTGTTAGACAAACACAAATCTATTATAGCAGAACTAACTAGAAGTGAATAAGCAGTACACAATCTGGAGAGAGAAAAAGTTACAGTAAATGATTGCTCAAATAAAGGGAAATTGGAAAATGTAATCTCAAATCACAGCTGCTAGTGAACCCAACATTTTGGAAGAATGAGAATAATGCTTAAAATCAGTCGAAACATTTTCCTATAAAGCTGCTCAGGGCCTAACTTGATCCCATCTAGGTTGTTCAACCTTTAAAATAGTCTTTAAGCTGGTAAGATTTTCCATGCATCTGAAATTGCAATTCCTTGTTTGGTACTTGTTTAATGAAAAATTCAAAGAGAGGAAGTAGGTTACATGTCATCAATTGAGATTAAAGTTCAATAATCTTGTCTAAAATGGGCACACGTTCCTCATGTTAGATAATTTCACTCAGAGGGGAGGACATGACCATACCATAGCGTAAGAAATGATGCAGTTTGTACTTGGTTACTTGTGTCTATTCCTTTTGACTTGAAATAGCCTACAAAATCCTGGTGCATCAAAACATAGTTCTTTTTTCTTCTTTTTTAAGTCATGGTGAATTAGTACCATTTCTTCTTGCATGTGAACATGTGAATAGCTGTCGAACATGGGTTTAAAAAATTTGCAGAGATGTGCAGTGTTTAATGCATTATTGAGTTGTACAAAGCCGGCAAGTCTATGGGATCTATATGCTTTTGTTTCTGGACCTTCCAAATTTGGTAACACCAACCCAAAGGTGCGGCTACTAAACGAGTATCTTCGGCTTCTTGGAAAAGGCTCCTTACGTGCTTCGATGAATATGATCAAAGATGAGTCATTCACATTTTCCAATGATTTATGGAGAATAAGTAGCATAAATTCCAACTATACAATGTGCCAGAGTTACCCTTTTGCCTTGATAGTTCCGAAATCCATTACGTAAGAGTTTGAGATTCATACTTTCATTCTTCACCCTTTAGTTTTTCAGTGTTTAATGCGGTTTGACCTTGGATCTGCGCAACTAACAATTTTGCATGGTTGCTGATATTAGAGATGAAGAAGTGCTCCAGGCTTCCAACTTCCGAGCAAGAGGCCGCCTGCCTGTAGTTACATGGTGTCATCCAAGTATGCAATAAGTCTTTTATTTCTTCATCTGTTGTGTAATTCATACTTGTGCTTGATTTTTGTTGGCAACTTACAGAAACAGGGGCAGTTCTTGCACGTTCATCCCAACCCTTAGTTGGTATCATGATGAATATGAGAAGGTAATTTGGAACTATTTTCGAATAAAAATCTACTCTCACTCTGCACACAGTGGTACAGACATGCATGACGCTATCAACTTAGAATGTAGTTAAAAGTATATAGGTCTTCTTTTGATGCTTGGAATGTAGAGCGCCTACTATTACAAGTTATGTTGAATGATTTTTTTTTGCAATTTTGTTCGATCAACATATTCATTCCATTTATTTGTCTGCAGCAACACAGATGAAAAGCTCGTTGCTGCAATTTGCAATCAACTTGCTGGTACAAGAGGTAAACGGAGGTAAGTGATAATCTTTCTTAGTTTAGGTTTTCTTGTTGCATTTGCTTCCCAATGACTTAATATTGGTAGCACAGGACTGTTGCCAACCAACAAACACTAAGACGTATTAATAACAAGTCTTTTAAAAAAAAATACATATTCTTCCATGCTGCACACCCTGATCAATTATTTGTTACATGTCGTATTTGCTATATTATATGCTTGAGGATGTTTGGGGTTCAATAAGTGGAGGTGGTGTTAATCATTGTCTGGATAAATAATTTAGATTGTATTATATAACAGCATGTATGTGTGCTTATTTTCCTTCCAGGAAGCTATATATAGCCGATGCAAGACCTCGAAAAAATGCTTTGGCTAATGGTGCCATGGGAGGTGGCTCTGAGTCATCCTCAAATTATTTTCAATCTGAGGTGTGTTTGAGGTTTGAATTTTCACTTACGCACCTTGTACTTAGTATTGAAATTATATAGTTCACTATTTTTTCTTTTCGGGTGAATCAGATTGTTTTCTTTGGGATAGACAACATACACGCAATGAGAGAGAGTTTTGCCCGTTTGAGAGACTACTTAGATACTTATGGTGCAACTTCGTCAGATGGAATGTCATCTTTCTTGGTTAGTGGATCCTTTATCTGTGTTATATTGTGATGCTTAAGGTTTGTTTATATTCTGGTGTATGCTATATAAAGTATGTTGCATTTGTTAATCAAAGCAACTCTCTGTCTGATAAGTGCTTATATAAGTATTGATTGAAATCTTAGAGGTCACAGATTCAGGTACTATAGTTAAACTAGTTGAGTCAGATCCAAAAGCTTATATATATATATATATATTATATTATATTATGTATATATTATATATGTAGATATTGTATAACAAACAATGTCCATTAAGAAAAATGAACATCACATTGCAGAAGACAAGTTGTCCATTTTCTAAGAGCACTGAGTTACAGCTGAACAAAAGATCTGAAACATCCTAACATTACATGATTGAACACTAAAATTCAGCTCCAAACTTAAAATAATGCCCGAGAGGAAACATACCTAATTCCTGAGGATACCGCCCCCAAAGAGAGCCCATACGTGAACCATATCATTTCCAAGGGCAACCGGTTTGGGAAGGCCATCATAACTGATGTACAGTTGGAGTAAGGGTATTGGGATGCCTTATAGCTTAATTTCGAAGTATGATCTCAGTTGTGTAGCTTGCCCCTGATATAATGTATGAGCCACTACGAAGTATGATCTCAGTTGTGTAGCTTGCCCCTGATATAATGTATGAGCCACTACAGAAAAGGATAAGTGATTTGCCTAGAAGTCCAATCTTGAGTAGTGGTAGAGCCAGGTCAAACGAATTTCATCTGGGCCAAAAGTTTGTGTCTGGATTTGAAATCAAGTTTCACATTGGACCCTACATTTAGCTCTGTTTTTTGTCAGATTTAGTTCTAACTAAACCGTACAATTGGTTCTGTCTCAGGATTTTTTGGGCGGTCTCTGTTTCTTTTTCTCTCTCCTCTTTTATTTCTCTCCTTTGGCCGTTGAACATCAATACTGTATCTCGCCCCTTGTCCTCTTTCTCAACCATCATCTGAAGCACTGGAGTGGTATGCACTCTGCAGAAAGTATGTATTCCTCTATCTGCAGATTCCGCGCCTTTACAAGAAAATACAAATTGGTTAACCTAGACATTTAAACACCTACATCACAATATTTTTCTGATATTCTACAATTACTTTCTTGCTTGAATATACCCCCGGACTTAAATAAAGGTTTTAGGAAACTACCTGAAAAAATGTCCAATGCTCATGCTTATTTAAAAAAAAAAAAAAAATCCTCCTGCAACATCTATGTAATAAGAATTTTACTGCGCTCTTTAAAAATGTAGAGTATAAGTAGGATTTGAAACTCTGCAACAACAAAGGTTCTTTTTACCAAATAGGATTTACTCATATTTAAGAAGCTCCAATTCCGATCTTACATGTATTAAATCAGGAATGGAAGTACTTTTAGAGAACTCAGAGAGGTTGTGTTCGCCATCAATTGTTATTAGAAATATGGATATTGGAAAAAAGTATTACAAAGAAAAAAGAGAGGATAAGAGTAAGGGAAGACGAATTTTCTTGCAGCCTTTTTGTGATTTTCATGAAAAAATACAAAAAAAAAATGTGTTTAAGGTGAGTTCTGGTTAAAAATATTCTTTTTTTCTTTTCTTCTTCTTCCTGTTAAAAGAGACATGGTGGATGGACTTGGGGTGGAGGCAACCTTAGTAGTATGTCTGCTTCAGTGTCAACTCTTGGGGACAGTGCTTGGCTAATACATGTTCAAAGTATCTTGGCTGGCTCTACTTGGATTGCTGCCCGTGTTGCTTTGGAGTCGGCGTCAGTGCTTGTACACTGTAGGTAATGTCTAGTATTGGACTCTGTTGGACTGGCTGGTTCAGTTTCCCCAATTCTGGAGTTTAACTTCTCAATTTTCAATCTTTTGTTTAGTGATGGATGGGACAGAACTACTCAGCTGATCTCGCTTGCCAATTTGCTGCTTGATCCATACTATCGAACTTTCTCTGGGTTTCAGGTATCTAATATTGTTTGATGGTTAAAAGTTGCATCTGTTTATAACTTTTTATTTATTTATTATCTTTTGGCCTCGAGACATATTAGGCATCTTTTATTTGTGGGCCCCATCTCAAAGGCATATTTGTTGTGCGGAAGCGTCTCAAAATAATTTATCAAAGTATGAAAAAGTAAATTAAGAACACAAAGAATTACATGGTTCGGCAATAAGCCTACATCCACGGGCGAAAACAGGCAGGAATTCCACTAATAACAAAAAAAATTACGAAAGAGATTAACTCTCTCAAACCCAAAAGCCAAATCCCAAGTACTCACTAACAAACGGTGGTGTCCAATAAAAAGACCACACATAAAACCTATGCGTCTATTAAATATTACTCTAGCTTAACCTAATTCTGTACGGAGTACGAGCTCAGAAATCTTATAAGACGGAAACCAGAGTCCTACAAGGTTTAGGAACTCTAATCCTTATAAAAAACGGAATCAAAACAGCCAACAATAGTGCGTCGTAATTGGATCCTATAAAGGGTTAACTAATCTGTTGTATTTTTCCAGCCCATGGTAAGGTTCCTAAGTCTATTAGGAATAGTAGTCTTAGAGGATAAAAATCCTATTCTTTATAGGAGTTTGTTTTCCCAATTGGAAAGAGAGTTGGAATCCAGTTAGGATTAGGATTCCTAATTGAAGGCCATCATTGTGGCTATAAAAGGGAGGCTGCTGTGCTAGTTTGATGTGTCCAATCAACTAGCAAGAAAGATTGAGTTGGACCACTCAAGGTGTTAGAGTGAGAGAATATCTAGGGCAAAGTTCATAAGGGAGAGAAGAAAAGAGATAAGAGTGTTTTGCTTATGTTTCTTGTTCTTTCTAGTTGTTCATTAAGCCTTAATTCTAGAGGCTTGGTAAGATAATTCGCTGTACCCATTATTGATATAGTGGAAGTTTGTTGTTACTGCCCCGTGGACGTAAGCACATAGCCGAACCATATTAATTATTGGTGTTGTTTATCTTCTTGCTTATTTTCTTAGATTTCCAAAGTTTCTTTGACTTTCCCGTTCTTAAACGAAATCACAACATAATCGACCTAAAATTAAAGCCAAATTACAACAATCTCCACCTTGGCTTAAATTTTATTCGAGTCCTCAAATGTTTAAAAGCATTTGAGGACTTGAGTTCTCCAACACAAAATATGCAAAAGCATGCTAACAAAAGTTTCTTGATCAAAACAGAAGTGATTCAAACGAGGACTTGAGTTCTCCAGCATCACCATACAAAACCAAGCACACCAAAACAAAGCAGAATGAACTAAATACTTGAAACAAACTCCACCTGCTCACAAACACCATGGTTCGATACTACACAAATAGTGACTCCAAAATTGTATTGATTTCAAGTATTTAGTTCATTCAACTTTGTTTTGGTGTGCTTGGTTTTGTTTGGTGATGTTGGAGAACACAAGTCCTCGTTTGAATCACTTCTGTTTTGATCAAGGCACTTTTGTTAGCATGCTTTTGTGTTGGAGAAGACGTTGGATGAGAAGTTCAGTTTGAAGACTTGAGTAAAATTTAAGTCGAGGTGGAGATTGTTGTAATTTGGCTTAAACTTTAGGTCGATTATGTTGTGATTTCGTTTAAGAATGGGAAAGTCAAAGAAACTTTGGAAATCTAAGAAGATAAGCAAGAAGATAAACAACACCAATAATTGACGTGGTTCGGCTATGTGCTTACGTCCACGGGGCAGCAACAACAAATTTCCACTATATCAATAACAGGTACAACGAATTATCTTACCAAGCCTCAAGAATTAAGGCTTGTTGAACAACTAGAAAGAACAAGAAACATAAACAACACACTCTTATATAGAATTAGGTTAAGCTAGAGAAATATTTAATAGACGCATAGGCTTTAGTTTTATGTGTTGAGTCTTTTTATTGGACACCACCGTTTGTTAGTGAGTATTTGGGATTTGGGTTTGAGAGAATTAGATACAGGGATTACAAACCCAGAAATCAAGACAGCTAACAATAGTCATCATAATTGGTCCAATGAAGGGTTAACTAATTGACCTAAAATTTAAGCCAAACTACAACAATATCACAGATATAATATTTTTTCTTAGGCATTTTCCGGAAAGGATTCCCAGTTTTATGATGTTAGTTTTCCTTAACTTGCATGCAAGGTAGGATAAGGACATTTTTATTTTGTCAAATTATGCCAAAATAGCCTGGCTGAAATGCATTTATATTAAAGATTTTTCTGGTGGTGCTCACTATTAAGGATTCTCCAGGATCACAAGAGATTGAGGATCAGTCTCCCTGATTTGCTGATCCATTGTCAACGGAATCATCTTGATTCCTTCCTACTGTGTAGCTAGTTAGTTGTAAAGATTATTTCCTAGATTAGTTAGTCTCACCTACTTAGTCAAACTTTCCTACTGCTGTACAAATAGGACATTGCTGTAATCTGTTTAATTCAATATACATAAAATGTTTGCTAATACCTTTGTACGGTATCAGAGCACTAAGGCTCCACCGAGCATATCTGTCCGTCATTTTCCCCCCCTATCCTATCTTATATGGCTGCCCAAATCACCATCCCCGTCAACCCCTATCCCACCAACCACCGATACCCACCCTAACCCATCCTCTCTCAACACAATCAATGCTGCTGCCTAGCTTCCTGTTAAGCTCATTGCCACCAACTTTTTTCCCTGGCGTGCCAAATTCAATGCCCCTCACATAGGCTATGACCTCATGGGGTATATGGATGGAACACATCCCTGCCCTCCCACAACCAACACATTGCTACACACCTTCTGGGTCCAACGGGACCAGCTATTTCTCCATGCCATCTTAGCATCTGTTTCCCCTCAGGTGATCACCCTGATTGCTGTTGTTAAGATCTCAGTAGTCGCCTGGGAGCATCTTACTCGCCTCCATGCGAGCACGGTTAGAGCCTCAATGAGCGTCTCACCCTCTTTCATCGCGATATGTGTCTTGTATCCGACTACTTGCAGGAAGTTCATCTTTTCTCAGATGAACTGGCTGCCATTGACACTCCACTCTCCGATGACGACCTACTCCTTTTTGTCCTTAATGGTGTTGGTCCCGAGTTTTAAGGACATCGCCGCTGCCATGAGTGTCGAGAGACTTTAGTCTCCTTTGAGAACCTCCACCACATGCTGGTCCAGCATGACACAACAACCAAACGTGAGGAACCTGCAGCCCCAACCCCTGCCATCACCACTAGTGTCTCTCAGGCCTCCCGTGGCTACAACTCCAACTGCCAAAATCGTGGTTACTCTGGCTAGCAATTTGACAACAACTGCTCCTTTGGTCAACGGTTCTCTTAACAAAATGACAGCAACCGTCGCTCCAATGCCCCTGGCAGTGGCTACCGTGGCTTGTGCCAGTGGTGTGGCACTCAGCGCCACAGTGCCAAGTGCTGTCCTCAACTCTAGTAGTCCTCTGCTCCTTAGCCCGTGCCCAATCCCACCATCGTGGCCACGTCTCCTAGTGGCTACCGTGGCTTGTGCCAGTGGTGTGGCACTTAGCGCCACAGTGCCAAGTGCTGTCCTCAACTCTAGTAGTCCTCCGCCCCTTAGCCCGTGCCCAATCCCACCATCTTGGCCACGTCTCCTAGTTGGCTCCTGGACTCAGGTGCCTCCCACCATGTTGCCTCCTACTCTCGTCATCTCTCTGATGCCACCCAATACCGTGGCCCAAACGAGATAATCATTGGTAATGGCAAGGGATTAGGTATCACCCACCCAGGCTCTTCCTCCCTACCCTTTCCTTCCACTTCCTCGTTTACCCTTGCCTTGCATGACTAAAAACCTGATATCTATTTCTAAATTCAACAAGCAAAATAATACTTCTGTTGAGCTATGAAGGCAAATATATGGAAACTAATAGTCCACAAGAGAATCCACAGATATATTCTACACTTCTGTAGAATCTAACAAATTAGTCCTCACGAATTTTACACCTATCAAAACCTCCACCAACGTCTGAATCTGACAAAGAACAAATTGATGTAGAAACCCACATCAAAGTTTCTTAAATTCTGAACAACCAAATCATCAAATTGGTTTTGCATAGGTCAACTTTGAATCAAATAGAGTATGAACGCTACTTCAATTGTAGCCAAATTGGTGAGAGATTATCCAAAATCTCCAAGTCATTCCTCCCGTCGAATTTTCCAATTCTATATTATGCCACCATACCAATATAACCCCCAGTCGAAACTCAAGCTCTAATACCAATTTTTGTGCGGAAGCGTCTCAAAACAATATAACAATTATGAAGGCAAATATATGGAAACTAATAGTCCACAAAAGAACACGAAAGATTTACGTGGTTTGGCTATAAAGCCTACATCCACGGGCGAAGCCGGCTAGGAAATTCCACTAATAACAAAGGAGATTACAAAAGAGATTAACTCTCTCAAACCTAAAACTCAAATCCCGAATACATCCAAAACACTCTCTCACCAAACGATGCGGCACCACCACAATCAAAACAAAAGAAAGGTTTTTTAGGCCTTTCACAAATATGTGGCTGCACGCACACCAAACAAAGAGAAACATATGCCAATTATATACTAGTCTAATTTAACCTAATCCTATATGGAGTACAAACCCATAAACCTTATAGAACAGGAAACCATATTCCTACAAGGATTAGGAACTCTAATCCTTATAAAACATGGAAACAAACAGCTAACAATAGTGCGTCATAATTGGTCCAAATAAAGGGTTAACTAATTGACCTAAAATCTAAGCCAAAATTCAACACCCCTCCCTCCCTTCATCAACCTTAAGCATTAGTGGGTGTGGTGGTTTCCCCCAATCTCTGGCACCGTCGTCTATGTCATCCCCATTTTTGAACTCTTCAAAGTGTCTTACGTTTGTCTTCTATCAATGTTTCGTGTAAAATTTTAGAGTCAATTTGTACTTAATGTTTATGCAATAAAAGTCACCGCCTTCCTTTTGGTGTTTCTTCCCTAACTAGCACCGTCCCCTTCAATTACTTTATAGTGATGTCTGGGGTCCAGCTCCTTACAAGTCCATTGACTGTTTTTCCTAGTATGTTATTTTTGTTGATCATTTTACGAAATATTCTTGGCTATATGCCCTAAGAAGAAAATCGGATGTGTTTTCTACCTTCATTGAATTCAAAAAACTTGTTGAAAATTACTTCCAAACAACCATCTCTTCCTTGTACATTGATGGTGGTGGTGAGTTCATCAAACTCCAATTTTTTCTTGCCGCACACGGCATCAACTAGCTCCTCACACCTCCCTATACTCAACACAATAAGGTCGTTTTAAGGTGACACCGTCACATAGTCGAAATTGGTCTTACTCTTCTCCATCAAGCCTCCCTACCCCTCTCCTACTGAACCTACATATACAAAATTGTCGTGTACCTCATTAATCGCCTTCCCCTCACTGTCCTCCAAAACCAATGTCCATACACTGCTCTCTTTCACCAACCCTCAACTACTCTCGTCTTCGCACCTTCGGGTGTTTTTGCTTTCTTTGGCTAAGGCCCTATAACTCCAATAAGTTCCTTGTCAGGTCCACCTCGTGTCTCTTCCCCGGCTACTCCCTCAATCAAAGTGCATACCTGTGTTATGATTCCTCCTCCCACAAACAGTCTCCTGCCATGCCCAGTTTGGCGAGTCCACCTTCCCACATACATCCCCGAGTGTTTCTTCTGACACCTTCGCTTCTTGGCTCTCTACCTCTTCCCCCTGTCTGCCCTGTCTCTGTTCCGGCTCCTAACCAGCGGCACCACCTTCCACTCCACAGATGGACTCACTGGATGCATCATCTTTGCAAGGTCTTGAGGCAGAACCCTCCACTGCTCAGATCCTGCCCCTTCCCCCGCCTCTTCCTGCCCCTAGCCGTGTACTCTCTGCCCTATTCCTCAACCCCCTGCTGCCCTGGCCTCAATTCCCACAGACCTTATCCCTCCACTCATTTGCACCTATACCGGGATGGTCAAACTCGTCTCAAGCTATGCTTTCACTGCCACTATTCACCCCCTTCTATCGTTGGTTGAATGCACCTATGTGTCTCAAGCTGTCAAGAATCCTCAATGGCGCAGTGCCATGTCGGATGAGCTGAATGCTCTCATCCGCAATGGTACCTGGGAGTGAGTTCCTCCTCACTCTAGTTAGAATTTTGTTGGAAACAAATGGGTGTTTAGAATCAAAAGAACATCCACTAGCGTCGTGGACAGATTTAAAGCCCGTTTTGTTCCCAAGGGGTACCACCAGCGACCTGGTCTAGATTTCTCAGACACTTTCAGTTTAGTGGTTAAACCCACTACCATCCACATTGTCCTCAATCTTGTAGTCACCAATGGTTGGCCCATCTGTCAACACCCCACCTATGTTTGCAAGCTTCGGAAAGCCTTCTATGGCCTCAAGTAGACCCCTCGGGCTTGGTATAAGGAGCTCCACTCCTTCCTCCTCACTTAGGGCTTTGTGAATGCTTCCCTCCTCCTCAGGCAAGACTCACACGTTATATATTTCCTTGTGTATGTTGACGACCTTATTGCTACAGGCAATGATGCAGCCCTCATCTCACGGTTCATCTACACCCTGGCTGCTTGCATCTCCGTCAAGGACCTAGGCGCCCTACTTTATTTCCTTGGTGTAGAGGTCCTTCCCACAGTTGCAAGACTTTTCCTATCCCAGCACAAGTATATCCATGACCTCCTCACCTTGGCTCGCATGGATGGCGCCAAACTCATGTCCACCTCACTTGCAGTCTCTCCCTCTCTTGTCTAGCAGGATTGTTCGCCTCCAGCTGATGCCACTCTTCCGTTGCCTCATTAGCATCCTCCAGTACCTAAACTTGACTCAGCCTGATGTCTCTTATGCAGTGAACGAGCTGTCCTAGTTCATGCATGCACCCACTGACCTCACTGGCAGGCCCTGAAACAGGTCCTTCGTTTCCTAAAAGTCACTTTGTTTTATGGTCATCACCTCAACTATAAGTCGACCAACCGACTTCACGCCATCTCTCATTCTCCATGCCTTCTCTGACGCATATTAGGCTGGAGACCACGATGATTGCAAGTCCACCACCGGATATTTGGTCTACCTAGGCGTCAACCTCATCTCCTGGAGTTCCCGCAAACAACGCGCTCTCTTGGTCCTCAACTAAAGCAAAGTATCGTGTTGTTGCTTCCACTACAGCAGAGTTACTCTGGATTCATCCTTTGCTGTGAGAGCTTGGTGTTACCATCACTGGGAAACCAAGCATCTCGTGTGACAACATTGTTACTTCCTTTTATTGCTCTAATCCTGCCCTTCACAGTCGCATGAAGCATGTCGACATTGACTATCACTTCGTTCGTGAGCATGTCAACCGAGGTCTACTTTAGGTCTCCCATGTTTCCACCGATGACCAGCTTGCTGATGCTCTCACCAAGCCACTGCCACACCCTCGCTTCTAGCTCCTTCGCTCCAAGATCAGTGTCGCACACGGCTCCACCGTCTTGCGGGGGTGTATTATGAATTCTCCAGGATCTCAGCCGATCACAGGATCAATCTCCCTTCTGTGCTGATCTATTGTCAACAGAATCACCTTTATTCCTTCCTATTGTATGGCTAGATAATTGTAAAGATTCTTTCCGAGTTGAGTTAGTCTTACCTACCTAGTTAGACTCTCCTACTGCTGTACAAATAGGACACTACTGTAATTTGTTTAATTTGATATACAGAAAATGTTTGCACATACCTTTTTACTCACGTAGTTTTGACACCCGAGCGCCAATTGCTCGGCATGTGCAGCTGATTGGCTTCTTATTTTCTTTACAAATGTTTGGCTGGATTGGGAGTCTAGGGTGGACCTGTGGGTTTTACTACCGTGTACAAGGATAACAATTTAAAAGTATAAATACTAAATCGCTAACATTTTCTTTTAGGATCCGTTTGGATTAGCATGGATTTGGATAAATTTAGTGATAAAGATTTGGAATTTTCCCAAGACTAAATCTATGGATTTGAAATACTGTAACTAGTTATTTCACAAATCCATAGTCCACATACTCCGTCTTTGTCACCTCTGTCTCCCTTCGCTCTACTCATGTCACATCCTCTTCTTCCCCCCTCCCTCTCCTCTCTCTCCCCGCCCACCCCCCCCCACCCTCTCGGGGGAATCAGATATCTCTTCCACACCCCCATTTTTTTGGGGCTTTTTAGTTGTGATCAGATCTGAATTATGGAGGTTTTGGGGGGAGGATAATTGACAAGAGAGTGAAGGGAAAGTTTGGTTTTTGGGATAACTTCTGGTAAAAATGTTTGTTCGAAATCCACGTTTGAATTTTTGTTGCTGTAAATAAATTGTAATCCAAACGGTAAAATTTGAAATGCCTAAATTTCAAATCCAAATCCAATTCCTTGAATCCAAACGGACATCCAAATCCAATTCCTTGAATCCAAACGGACCCTTAAAGTAATGTTGAAAATTGACGAAAACAAAAGAATGTCTGCAAGAAGCGAAAAATTTTTTGGGACAGCATACAGAAAATAATTTGGGAGTCAGGACTATTGCAGAACCTTATGTCTTGGGAGTCGGGACTATTGCAGACTTGGGAGTCGGGACTATTGCAGAACCTTTTGTCTTGGGAGTCGGGACTTTCGCAGAAATCCCCTTTTAGTTTCCTGTTTATTTATTCTACACAGGGTTTCCTATAAAAAATAAAAAAATAAATAAAATAAAATAAAATAAAAACTTCTTCCAGGGTTGCTTTGTCAGAATATTAGTATAGACATGTGGTCAGGTGCTGGCAGTTGCATCTTTCAATTAGAAGGTTCACATTTTGCACTCATTGACCAAAATTGTTTTAATTTTTTATTTGATGCAGGCACTTGTTGAGAAAGACTGGCTAGCATTTGGTCACCCATTTGCAGATCGAGTTTGCATGCCAGCTATAACAGGAAGCGGTAGCATAACTTCTGAATTAACGAGGCAGTCCTCTACTGGGAGTATCCAATCATCACCCGTGCGCCAGTCATCAACATCGTTCACATCTCAAACTCCTACCTCCCATGCTCAGAATTCAAACAACTATTCTCCCATATTTTTGCAGGTGAGCATCTATATCAATAGTGCATTTAGGTTCCCATTTTAAATATGGTTTCCAAATAAAGTTCCGAATTAGCATTTAGGTTCCCAAAAATGTTACTGGGATTTGGGAGGTCAAACAAACGTCCTGCAATCCTCCCTTATGAAAACTTAAAAGAGAAAATGCACTGTGAGGGGTGCATGCTGGCTTCTCTGGAGCGCCAATAACCGCTCCTAGAGTTTAACTCACTATTTTATACATAATTATTTTGTAAAAATTTAAATGTTAAGGTTTTCCTGCAATTAATAGTCATTGGATAAAGCAATAGAAAATGAAGATAATTGAATTCTAGAGCAAAGAGATCCAAAGGGAACCTCTTAGTTTGATTTCTGGAATAAAATTGATAAAATACAGTGTGCAGTCTCTTAATAGACTAAAATAGCTAATGAATCCCAGCCCTCCAAGGTGTTTAAAAGACTAGGGTTAGATGTTATCTGCCGAATAACATAAAACCCTAAACAACACAATAAAAAGACTTGGCTATAACCGAAATCCCAAACTAATTAGAACCTTAAGGCTAGTGAGCTCACTAGTTTTGGGGAGCCTCTTTGATGCTTCTGCATTACCATATCCCATTAAGAACTTATGTGTCTCATCCTGCCACAACTGATGTAACGGTTAAAGAAACAGATTATTATATAAATTAGAACCTTAAGGCTAGCGAAATCCCAAACTAATTAGAACCTTAAGGCTAGTGAGCTCACTAGTTTTGGGGAGCCTCTTTGATGCTTCTGCATTACCATATCCCATTAAGAACCTGTGTCTCATCCTGCCACAACTGATGTAATGGTTAAAGAAACAGATTATTTTATAAATTACTCCTTAAATAGATACATGCTTTACAAGAAAATTACCTAGTTTGTCCAACTCATGCAGATTACAATCTTGGCCGGTGCATTAGATTTGGGTTTTTTTTTTGGGTTAGGAAAAGAGAATATTACTACCATAATACCAGAACCTCTCCCAAAGTTTATTCACTATATGATATGGCAGGTCACATAACTTGAGATCCAGGTTGTGGGATTTGAAGGCCATTCAGGTTATGGCACATGTCACAGATCAGAACGGGAAAACATCAATTAAAATAGGGGTAGCTGGGTTTATTAATTGAGAGATGTAAGAGTGGTAGTTAGCAAGTAATTGAGGGCCCGCTTGATAACCATTTTGTTTTTGGTTTCACTTTTAGTGCTTGAGATATGGAGAACATACTGAAAGAAAGAAAGGATGAAGAAGATTGATGGCATGGGGAGGAAGAATAATAGGAAGTCAGATTTAAAACAAAATCTAGAAAGTGAAATAAAAAAAAAATTGTGTTATTTTTTTTTTTGTCTTTACCTTCTACATTTGCTTTCCATCTCTTCCACCATATCCTTCCTCCACTCTTCTCCATCCCTCACTTCTCATATTCTAAGCATACAAGGTGAAACTGAAAACCAAAAACAAATTGTTAAAATGGGGGCCCTAAGTACTACCCAAGTTGTAAAATCAATGTTTAATTACTTGTCGTTTGACTTGATTGGGCAGCTATTGACTCTCAGTCCAGCTTCCAGTTTGTTGTCCCTTTTCCATTCCATCTTGAAATGATGCCCAAGTGTTGATATTAGGGGATGGTCTGACTCTGAGTTTGTCACCAAAAATATTTGATTCAGCATCCATACAGTAATTAATATGGGTATTGTCTTGGTGCAGTGGGTTGATTGTGTTTCACAATTATTGCGGATGTACCCTTTGGCTTTTGAGTTCTCCTCAGTATGTATCCTTCTTCCACAGCTGCACTTATTTCTCTTTTTGATGAAACTGCTCACAAAAGTAGATGAATGCTTTGTTGAGCAGCTTGATCTGTTCTTTAATTTTCCATTTGAGGTCAAGGAACAAAACTCATTTAATTTTTTATAATTTGGTGATTTAGGCTTTCCTGGTTGATCTGTTGGACTGTGTTCTATCGTGTCGTTTTGGAAACTTCTTCTGTAATAGGTAACTTCCTTTATGATCATTAATCTTGGTACAGTTAGTTTTGGGGCTTGGATAATTTGTGTACACTTAATCGCTTTATCCTCCGTTGGATGAGACTGCATGATGCTGAGTCAAACCAATGACTTGTTTCTGATATGGTAATTCAGTGTTTATTATCGCCTAGTACATTGACTTCTCTTTGACTGCACAATAAGATGTGGGCACACTTTGATGATATAAAATCCCACGGTAAAAGAAGCCTAAACTTTTGAAATTGTAACTACATTTAAGTGCTTTATTCTTTGGGGATTTCTGAAATTCCTACATAACAGAAGTTATTTCCACTCCCATACCCAAATTTTCAAAACCAAGCTTTCACTTAAAACACCTTATTATGTTCCCTGAAAATCCTAAAAATGTATTAGTTATTTTCATTTCTTTTGAATTTGAAAAGAAAAGAACTTTTAGACGTTTTTTTTTAATCTCTGTGCATCACCGACCTCCTTAGTTCGGCCTTTAATCTTATTTTAAGATTTTATAGGGTTGTATATTTTTCTTATAGTTCTCATATTTTTAGCATGGATACAATGACTATTGAGAATTTTTCCAAAACTTGGGTGCGTTCTGGAGAGAATCTTTTTCTGATTGGGAGTAGAATCCGCATTTTCTTATTGTTAGAAGTTTGGTATCATAGTATCCATTTCATTACAATGATTTTGTTAATTTGGAATATTTGTAACAAATGCAGAAACCAACATGTGCACCAATAGGAGTAACTATTTAAGCAATTGGTCAACGGGAATCAACCTTTTGAATGTTATATAGATTTGCTTTTTATTTAGTAATTTTAGATTTCTTGTCAAATCCTGTATTGAAAAAAGAAACAAAAAATTATCTATTTAACCTTTTGAGATGTAGCAAACTAAGTATGAATAATTTAGAGCGTGGAATAATCTTATGATGGTATTAATTTTCGAAGTGTGAACTTGTTTAGTCTGCAATTGAAAATTCACACTTTGGACCAAACAAAGAACCGAGATTGGGATTTCTAACCGTTATTTAAATTCAAATGAGACATTTGATTCTGAATATCCCTATCACTTTACATCTGATCTGATGCTGCATCACTAGGGTATTGCTTGTGGATGGATTTAAGAAGATTGGTATAAAGTAAAATTGGGAGTATGGGAATTTGAATGGAGGATTCATGTAAGATAATTACTATGTAATGATTGACTTTTTTATAATAATAAGCCATCGTAATATTGCATGTAGAGAAAGGTATGTTACGGATCCTTAGACAGTTGATTGGGGAAGGTAGTTGAACTCTAGGAATGGAATGAAAGATGTAGATGTAAATATGAACTGGTAAGAAAAAATTAATATACATTGAGTTCTCGCCATGACCTTCTCTTGAATTCTCAAAACTTCTGTCGCTCCACTCCTGATTATTGTTTTAGCTTATTTTGATTTTTGGTGATACTTCTATTCCTCCCATATAATAATGTTTATGTATGTATTCTTTCCTTGCTAAGGATTTGGTGTGCCCATGTCTTCCTAGTGTTGATAGCTCTGAGGTTTACTGGTGTTGTTGATATGCATTAATCACATACTCTACTTACCGCTGCTATCAAAAACCAAATTCTTCAGCTTGGTCAACATATGTTTGTTTTTACCACTTCTTGTGTAACTTGTATGAACTTCTTTCATGTTCATCAAGGTTTGGTTATTGAATCTAGTGTGTAAAATTCAAGAGAAGTACTGCATTTAAAATAGAATTACTTTTGATGCGAACTATATTGATTATTTTTTTCAGTGAAAAGGAGTGGCAACAATGTGGTATACCTGAAGCTTGTGGATGCTTGTGGGTATATTTGGCTGATTTGCGTGCTTCCCAGGGAAGTACTCATGTGCACTATAACTACTTTTATGATCCACAGAAACATGATGGTCCACTGTTACCAGCAGCAGCAGCTTTAGCACCAACTGTTTGGCCTCAATTCCATCTTCGATGGGCTTGTCCTTCAGAGGCTAAAGCTGGAGAGGTTGAAGCTGAATTTAGGAAGATGGACAGTAAATTCTCTGAACTACAAAAGGTAATAATCTTTTGCTCCTCGGGTCCTTGCTTCTAAATAGTTCACAGCAATCCAATTAAAATAAGGATACAACCATAGTCAATTGACATTTTGTTCTTTGACAAGCCTATTATGTTTGTGGAAAATGATAATTTATGTTTGGCACTTCTGATTGTTTCCCAAAAATAAAGTGGCCTTTTACATTTGTGTATATGCCATAAATCTTCACTTTCTGTTGGTAATCTTAGTTCTCTATAAACTCCTCACAGGAAAAAGAAGCAGCCGAAAGGAAAGCTAGAGAAATATCTGCTGTTAGGGAATTGTTAAGCGCAGATTTGCAAAATGAGAAGCAAGTCAGCAGCTCAGCTATGAAATTGGCCAAGAGGGCAAACAAGGAAAGTGAGGCCATAAAGCGAGCTATACAATCACTGGGATGCAAAGTCCACTTCTCAAACAGTGGAGATTGCACTGTTGACATTGATAGTAGCCAAATTGAGCCTCAGCAGAAATCATCCTATTCTTCAAGAAGAGAGGCGGATGGCACCATGCTGCGTGATGAGAAATCAGACCTCTCTGTTTCAATAACAGTGATGTCAGATGATGATGTTTCTGGGAACCCAGTTGGCCGAGTATGTGAAACTTTATGCCCTCTACGCATGAGAGATGGAGGATGCAGGTGGCCAGATACTGGCTGTGCTCAGCTGGGTAGCCAATTTGTCGGACTAAAGGCTAACTACGAGGCATTTGATAAACTTTCTATCTATGATAGCTATTTCCAGCCTAAATGAGTAGCGTATAGTTTTTGAGTACGTTGAGAGGCTCCAGCACCAGCTTCACTACCTCAGCGTTCTTCATTACCTCAGCTTTCGTCATATGGAAATTTTCGTATGGAGCTTAAAGAATCTTTAGAATATAGTTCTTTATAGTCATCAAATGAGCACGGGGCATTACAGATGGAAGGACACCCGTAAACGTAAGGATGGGTCTCCAGATTTTTTGTAGAGAGGTTGTAGAGTTAGCTGAAGACCATTTCTAGTATAGGCAGGTCTTTGGGGTTTGGAAGAAAAAAAGAAAAATGAAGCAAGCAAGATCTGGTGTATATATGGTCATCTACTTCTGATACATTTTTGCGAGGTGCTCATATGGTCACTTTAAAGTGTATAGGCTAGCAATTTGCCCTCCAAATGAGGTTAGACTTGGTACAGGCTTTAGGCATTTATGTTTTGTAACATATTTTTTGCCGGCAACGATGTAGACACGCGGATTCAAATGCAACTTGTGTTTTTTCTGTATTTCTATTGAATGGGCGAAATTGTTAAGTTTTCAATGATTGTTTGTTGATAATCTCTTTGCGAGTTTGCGGTCTAGATATAGTGAATCCACTAGAGCCTGATGAGGATGACCTCTCACTAGTCTTACCCGTCCATGACTCAACTGTCGGCTGCCCTGGAGCTTAGTTTTTCTGCGATGAGTAGTTGGTGGCTTTCTTGAAGCGGGGATTGCTAGCAATCGACGTCTCCCTCCACCGCCTTTGTTAGTCAACTTAAAATCTGAGTCTAAAGTCCCTTAGTAATTAGTACTATTAGTCTTTTTACTCCTTGTGCAATGAAGTCCTAAATTTTGACTTTTATAAAAGACGAACTCGATATCTAAGAAGTATAATGTAATTTTTTTTCTCCAATATAAAGAATAAGATTAAAAATAAAATAAGCCCTTTGAGTCTAAAAGGCGATCAATAGCCGGCATATTGCCCATCGCCCCAAACGGAGGAGGAAGTGATCTTTTAGCGTCTTTTGTCCAAATCCATCCATAGAAACCCCGAACGGAGATGAAAGTGACCTCAATGTAGAAAGTTTGAATTTTCTGCATTGTGACTTTGGTTTTATAGTCACTCACAATATAAAATTGAAGTTTTGAAGTTCAATTTTCTTCTTCAATATTTTGAATTTGAATTTTTCGAATTATAAGGTTCGTAAGAAATATAACATTTGATATTAAAGATTAGAGAAACATGTGAATTTTTTCAATTTTGAGTTTGATTTTTCTATAGTAAGGTCGTCGTAAACTCTCATAATATTAGAGTGGAGTTTCAAAGTTCAATATTTTTTTTTTCGAGTTTGAATTTTGGAGTTACAAGACTCATATAAACTGTAGTACTTGATATTACAAGTTGGAGAACTTCTTTGAATATTATCTTTTTTGAATTTGGTTTTTTTACGGTGTGATTGATGTCTAGTCTCAAAATATGAGATTAGGATCTCAAAATTCAATTTTTTTTCCCGAAATTTTAAGGTTTGATTTGGATATTATGAGGTTCATAGGAACCTTAACGTTTGATATTACGGGTTGGAGAAATAATTTTAAGTTTCTTCAATTCAGTCAGTTTGATTTCCTATAGTAAGGTTGTGAATTTTCACAACATAAGATTAGGACTTCGAAGTTCATTTTTATTTTCAGGATTTGGATTTTGGAATGATAACATAAAAAATGAACTCTTGTGTTTGATACTACAGGTTGGATAAAGAATTTTAAATTATTTACTTTGATTTTTTTTTCTATGTTAAGATTGATACGAACTCTCAAAATATGAGATTGAGGTTTCAAAGTTCCATTTTTTTTTTCCCTTCAAAATCTTGAGTTTGGATTTTGTAGTTATAAATTTTATATGAGCTCTAGCGTTTGATATTACGGACTAGACAAAGAATTTGAATTTTCTTTTTCTATTTTGATGTTAGGTTTTTCTATATTAAGGTTAATGTAACTCTCACAATATGATATTCAGGTTTTCAAGTTCAAATTTATTTCCAAAATTTCGAATCTTGATTTTGTAATTATAAGATCTAAATGAATTCTAGTGTGATCGTATTGGAGAAAAAAAATTGAACTTTTTTGTCTTTCTTTTGTTTTTCTATAGTAAAGTTATTGTTAAATCTAACAATATCATTGATGTTTCAAAGTACAATTATTAATTTTCTTTTATATGAATATGGGTTTCAAAATTCATTCTCCAATCTAAATATCAAATATTAAAATTGATATAAATTGCATAATTCCAAAATTTAAACCCGTAATGTTTCAAAGGGAAAAAATTGAACTTTAAAATTCTAATTTCATATCAACCTTAAAACTACAAAATGTAGACTCGAAATTTTGAAAAAAAAATGATCTTTTAAACCCCAATCTTATACTATCATTGTTCACGTTAACATTACTATAGAAAACCAAACTCAAAAGGAAGAAATTCATAATTCTTTCTCTCACATAGTCACATGTAATATCAAATGCGAGAGTTTCTTTGGACCATATAATTCCATAACCAAACATCGAAATTTTGGAAAAAAAAAATTGAACTTCGAAACCTTAACATCATATTGTGAAAGTTCATATCATCCTTACCGTAGAGAAAACTATACTCGAAAAGAGAAAATTCAATTTTTTTTTCTCCAATATGTAATAACAAATATTTAGAGCTCATATGAATCTTATAATCAAAATCCAAAATCGAAAGTCTGGAAAAAAATGAATTTCAAAACCTGATTATCATATTGTAAGAATTCATATTAATCTTGCTATAATATGCTATAATTCAAAAACTCAAAAGGTAAGAAATTCAAAAACTTTTCTCCAACCTGTGATATTAAATGCTATAATTCATATGAACTTTATAATTTCAAATCAAACTCTAAAATTTTGTAAAATAAAATAAAATTCCAAAATTCTAATCTCATATTGTAAGAGTTCATATCAGCTGATCATAGAAAACTAAACTTAAAAAGAAAAACAAATTCAATTTTTTTCTCCTACCGGTAATATCATACACTAAGTTCATAAAAACCTTATAATTCTAGCATAAAACTCAATATTAAAAAAATAGAATTGAGCTTTGAAACCCTAATTGCATATTTTGAGAGTTCACATCAAACTTACCGTAGAAAAACCAAATTTAAAATGAAAAAAATTAAAAATTATTTTTCCAATCCATAATATAAAAAACTAGATTTCATATAAACTTACAATTCCAAAATCTAAACTCGAAATTTTTGAACGAAAATATTGAACTTTGAAACGTCAATATCATATTATGAGAATTTATATTAACTTTGTCATAGAAAAACTAGACTCAACATGCAAAAAATTAAATTTTTTTTTCTCCAACTTATAATTTAAAATGTTAGAGGTCATTTTCACATGGTAATTCCAAACTCAAACCTCGAAATTTTGAAAAAAAAAAATTGAAGTTTAAAACTCTAATCTTATATTGTGAGTGGAAGGACCTACCCGACATCCTCCTCGATTCCCGTGAAAGACCCTGCTCTCATCTGACACAAACACACTTAAATTACCAAACTACCCTCAATCCGAAATAAACACATACCATGTGCCAAACAAGGGATACCTACCACAACCAACTCAGAACAACTAGAGTGCGTCGACCCACGTGATGCATCAGCCTCCATACAACCCCCATCCGTAATTAACTTGGAGGGTACCAAAAATCATCAAAACTGTGAATAGACAAAAATAAAGCTTTAAACAACCATTTTCCGAAATAAACCTTCAAAACCCTTCGTTTTGGCAAACATGCATGCATAACCGAATAAAAAATTGATTTCAGATAAAACTGTAATATATAGAAACCCTGGGTCCAACCCCAAAACACATAAAAACAAATTAAAAGCCCCTGGCCCACATGTCTTGAAATCACCAGCTCTATACCATTTTAAAAATCCCTATGCACACCACCAGTCATAAAAACCAAACACCATCCCACTAGTCTAACCAGCCAAATGTTAAACCTCGTCTCGCTGGTCCAACCAGCCCGCTAGTCCAACTAGTATCCCACATGTTCTACCAGTAGAAAACCATAGATCTATGGAGTCCAACTCCGTTAACACATACCGAGTCCAACTCAAACCATATCCTAGTCTGTCCTTGGGAATCACAGGAGTCCAACTCCGAAATAGAGATCCAATCGCCTGAGATTGACCAAACTAGAAAACAATATCCAAACCAAAACACCTTTTAACCCGGGCACTAGCCCAAAATAGTTTCTATCCCCAAGCACCTGCCCAAAACATTTACCGCCTAAGCACCAGCAAAAAACCTGGTTTTTCAAAACCACAATAAAACCAATGTCTAGAAATCAAAAATAATCATTTATCCATAAATCATAACCACATCCATAACCATACCATAAAACCAGTAAAAACATATAATTATGCATACATCACATTTATATGACATCATCTAACAAGTGGCAGGTGCCACATGGCATGGCACGGTTGGTGTCGCGTGGCATGGCACAGTTGGTGCCACATGGTAGGGCACAGTTGGTGCCACTTGGTAGGGCACAATTGGTGCCACCTGGCAGGGCAGCACGTGATACGGTGCCACATGGCTGGAGGTGTCAGATTGTCAGGTGACACGTGGCAAAGGGACACTAGTGGCATGTGGTAAGGGTGCCACATGGTAGTGTGATAGTGGTGCCACATGGCACAAGTCAGGAGTGCCACGTGGTAGAGTTTTCAGGCTATCAAAACACTTGGTAGGCCACGTCAGTTAGGGCTGATGTCAGTGGGTGACATCAGTAGCTGACGCCATGTGTGTTGACTAGCGCATGAGAACTTTAACTGGCAGGTTGGGCGCGTGGGCTTGAATTTTGAGGTGAAACTGATCTTGTTCGAATGGTTTTGATGTCTTGAGCCCAATGGTGTTGGTTTCAGGTCGATCAGAGGTCATTTGATTGTATTTTTTGGGGGTTTTCTACTCAAGATGCGCATTCGGGGCGTTTTTTTTTTATTTTAGGATTTTTGGGGGTTTCATTTATGGGCTTGTGTGGATTGCTAGTGACCCCCGAGTGTGAATTTTACAGGCCAGGATGTCTCGAAGGCTTTATATTAGCTTAGTAACAAGCTTGCAATTTGGGCGATCGACGGTACTATAAGTGGACATTTTATTTGATTATTATGATGCGTGCATAATTATATATTTTTACTGGTTTTATAACATGATTTGGCATAGTTATAGATGTGGTTATGATTTCTAGGTAAATGGTTGGTTTTTAGATATTATTTTTATGGAAGTTTTTGGAAAACTGGGTTTTGGGCTGATGTCCGGAAGGTAAATGTTTTGAGTTGGTGCCCGAGGATGGACATTGTATTGGGCTAGTACCCAGGTTAAAATGTGTTTTGGATTGGATAATATTTTTAGGTTTGGTCAACCTCAAATAATTGGATCGCTATTCTGGAGTTAGACTCCGATGATTCCTAAGGATGGACTCAGATGTGGTCTGAGTTGGACTCGACGATACCAAATTGAAAGGACCCTCCCCGGAATCCCCTTTGATTCCCATGAAATGCCCTACTCCTGTCTGACGCAAACACACTTAAATTACCAAACTACTCTCAATCCGAAATAGAAACATACGTCGTGCCAGATAAGGGATACCTACCACAACCAACTCAGAGTAACCCGAGTACGTCAACCCCACGTGATGCCTCAGCCTCTATACATCCCATGTCCGTGATAAGCCTAGAGGGTACCAAAAACCATCAAAACAGTGAGTGGAGAAAAAATAATGCTTTGGAAAACCATTTTCCGTTATAAACCTTTAAACCCTTTGTTTTTGCAAACATGCATGCATAACCGAATAAAACATTGATTTCAGATAACACCGTAATATACAGAAACCCTGAGTCCAACCCCAAACACATAAAAACACAATAAAAGCATGTGGCCCACATTTCCCTGAAATCACTAGCTCTAAGCCATTTTGAAATCCCTTGGACACACTGCCAGTCATAAAACCCAAACACCATCCTGCTTGTCCAACCAGCCATAAGTCAAACTTCATCCCGATGATCAAACCAGCTCGTTAGTCCAACTAGAATCCCATATGTACTACTGGTAGACAATCACAAATCTACGGAGTCCAACTCCGTTGGCACGTGTTGTAACGACCCGTCCCGAATTTCATGATTAGATTAGTGACTAATCACGATTAGTGAGGCTAATCCGTGATTAGTAGAGCGAAATCGGACGAACGGTGCGAAATGACCGTTTTACCCCTGATGGTGGCAAAACGTTGACTTTTTAATCGGGCAGTCAAATTTGACTGATGACCGTGACGTAGTTCGTGACGTCACGAGTTCATAGACAGGTGGTACGTTCAATTCCGACGTTCGAGGAAGAAGTTATGACGTTCGGAAGTTTAGGGGCATTTTGGTAATTTGGGTGAATAGGAGGTCAAAAGTTGACTTTTTGATCGGGAGGTCCGATGGCCGAGGGCCAAAGACCATTACATAGATAAGGACGATACGAATCCGTAGACAGGCGGCACGTCGAATTCGGACGTTCGACGACGAAGTTATGGTTCACGGAAGTTCCCAGTTACTATTCACGACGGCACGTTTTACGAGACAAAAAGTGCAGTTTGTCTTTAGTGGGACCAGTTGCTTTTTAGCAACCAATGGATGAGTGACAAGTGTCACTCATCCACTGGACAACACATTACATACATGCACTTCACCGTGCATTTTCATTTTCTTCGTTCAAACACAACCCACCCGATCTCACCATTTTCTCTCATTCCCGTGCAACCCAAACCCAGCCAACCATCACCCATGACCAGGCAGAGGACCAGGGAGATCGAGGGAGCCGAGGTGGCCGGCTTGGATGCCTGAACCGCCGCCCACGGCGGCGAGAGGAGGAGAAACCCGAACAGGTACCCGGTTAGCCCATTTTGATCCATTTGGTTATTACGGTACCCGGGTACCTAGGTCGTAGTCAAACACGTTTCAATTATGGAGTTCATTTGTCCAATCGTATTAGACAATTCGAAACTCCGACCCATTATCCATTTCCAAATCCGAATCCGAATCCGCAATTTCGTATGAAATCCCAAATCCAAATCCAGAAATCATATCCATAATCATGTCCAAATTCGAATCCAAAATCATTATTCCGTAAGCTAGCATTTGGAATAACTATTCCGAACCCAAATCCATAAAAGAAAATCCACAGTCAAGCTTTAGAATCAAATCCTGAATCGTCACCCAGAATTCGATTCCAAACCCCAACTCCAGAAATCCTCTTTCAAGTTCCAAAATCAAATCCTAAATCGTCATCTAGAAATCTGATCCTACGACATCGTGAAAGACGATCCCAACTAACCGTCTCACGATCACACTCCAGAATACGAACACGTTAATCCCTTTGTAGGGTCCCACACTGCCAACCTTGACAGAACTATGGCAACCCCGGCATCGAATGCCGAACCAAGGCATGCCAATCCTACTAACTATCGTACCGGTACCTCAACATCAGGTTGACCACGAACTGTAGCCCATTGAGATATCACATCCTCGACCAGCGTACATGCTCCAAGAGCTCCGCGGTTGCTCGAATAGAGTCAACCCCGCTCTGATACCACGTTGACAGGACCCATCCCAATCCCTCCGGGATTAGTGCGGGATGACCCTGCTCCCGTCTGACACGAAGTGTCAGACAAGGGATATTTCCGACCTTTGCCCTCCCGGGCTATCAGAGTACGCCAGGATCCGGAGGAGGCATGTGATATCTCGGTCTCTGCTACAGTCCACATCTGATGTCAACCTGAAGGGCAGTCAAAACATTAAAAACTGTGAGTGGACAAAACAAGAGTTTATAAAAACATTTTAACGAGAAGACATTTGTACCCTCCACTAAAAAGCATGCATGCATTCGAAAACCATTTATCCAAAACAAACCATATGTGGGACTAAGCCCAAAGCAGATATAAACTAAGGTCGAAAGGACCACAATAAAAACGACCATACGGGCCACTGCCCAAATCCATAAAGGACTCGGCCCCAAACCATAAAGAAACCAAGTACACGAGCCACTGCTCAAATCCTGTGCACACCTGTACACACCACATATCATATATCATATATACATCACATACATATATATAAGTCACACAACCAATCCTGTCACGGTATCCAAAGCCACGCGCGCTACCCGGGTCTCAATCCGAGTCATCTCAAAGTCAAGGTCAATGTCCGCAGACCACTGACCCTACCCGAGGTAATAGTAACCATAGCCTTCCTAAGAGTAAGGAACCCAACTGGGGGGTGACTCCACTCAGTCGGTGCTTCGTGACTACTCCGGGGTCCACCCAGGCCAACGACCCTCCCCGGAGGAGATAGTAGAACATGTAAAGGAAGGTAGACGAACATATATATACATAACATAAGCATTCATGACCGGTTCCCCTGAACCGTCATGAATCCATAATATCCATAATCAGGTAACATGCCGGTTCCCATAAACCGTCATGTACCGTAATAACATAACCGAGGTAACATGCCGGTTCCCATAAACCGTCATGTACCGTAATAACCAACAAGGGTTCATGCCGGTTCCCATAAACCGTCATGAACCATGATACCATAACAAGGGTTCATGCCGGTTCCCATAAACCGTCATGAACCTGGGAATCCATTTAAGGTTCCCTGACCTGAAATCAAAACCGTAAAGTGACTGGGTCTCGTACCCGAACATAGGACATCAGTTGGACACCGTGCCCGATATCTGAGGTCATATGCCCGAGACAAAACCAAATGGGTCTCATACCCGAGTTTATCCTTTTGAAATTCAAATCCAGTTCATTTAAATCAATACAGAAATACAGACCCGTATAAGCACCGTAAAAGGCCGAAACCTCGTAATACGTGCTTATACGTAACCACATAAAAATGCACCCATGGCATCATCAAACAAGTAATAAAACATATAATAAACATTTATGCATGCACCAATTTAGAAAACAAAGCCCACTCACAGACCGTCCGAGCTGCCGCCTCGATTTGGGTGCCATACGGCTCCTCGAGCCAATCACCGTCACCGGGACTCCCAAACCTGTCCAAATCGTAATAGAAGGTTACTAACTACTTAATTAACCTCCCACTAAAGCTCCGTAATTTTCCCGTATTTTTAACTATTTCTAATCCCGAACCTAAACCTTCCGATGCCCCGAAACATATCGAGACGGTGTCCGATCGACACGAAACCAATCCCAAAATGTTCGTTACATTGAATAGATGATTTCACATGTTGGAAACTTCCCCAGATTCCCTGCCACGCGCCCTCACGCGCCGCCTGAAGTGGCTGCGCGTGGGCTTCACGCGCCTGCTACAGTACCTGCTGACGTCATCGCTGACGTCAGCATGACGTCATCACTGACAGCCCCTGACAGTGACACGTGTCACGCTCCCATTGGCCCACTGTCTGACATGTCAGTCTGACATTGTCAGATCTGACATGATGACGTCATCCCTGACATGATGACGTCATCAGGATGACGTCATCAGTCATCCCCTACATCGGTCAGACTGGTCCGCCCATTTTGTTCCATTTGGATAATGTTTTTATAACCTCTTGTTTTGTCCACTCACAGTTTTTAATGTTTTGACTGCCCTTCAGGTTGACATCGGATGTGGACTGTAGCAGAGACCGAGATATCACATGCCTCCTCCGGATCCTGGCGTACTCTGATAGCCCGGGAGGGCAAAGGTCGGAAATATCCCTTGTCTGACACTTCGTGTCAGACGGGAGCAGGGTCATCCCGCACTAATCCCGGGGGGATTGGGATGGGTCCTGTCACGTGTTGAGTCCAACTCAGACCACGTTTGTGTCCGTCCTTGGGAATCATTGGAGTCCAACTCCGGAATAGCGATCTAATCGCTTGAGGTTGACAAAACTAGAAAATAGTATCCAAATCAATTCACATTTTAACCCAGGAACCAGCCCAAAAGAGTTTCCATCTCCGGGCACTAGCCCAAAACATTTACCTCCCGAGCACCAACCTAAAACCCGGTTTTCCAAAAACCACTAGAAAACTAATGTCTAGAAACCATAACTGAAAATACATCCCAAAACCAATCATTTATCCAGAAATAATAACCACATCAATACCATAAAACCAGTAAAAACATATAATTATGCATGCAACACATTTATCAAATAAAATGTCCACTCACAATACCGCCAATCGACCAAATCTAGTGTCGTAAGCCAATGCGAAACATCAGGAACGTCTTGGCCTGCCAAAGTCATACTCGGGGGTCACTAGAAATCTACACAAGTCTATACATGAAACCCGCAAAAACCCCATAACTAAAAACACGTCCTGAACGCACATTTTGAGGATAAAAACCCCAAAACTTAACGACCTCCAATCGACCTAAAACAACCATTATTGGATTCAGGATTTTGAAACCTTTTGAAAAAATCAAATTCACCTTGAAATTCAAGCCCGCTAACATCAGCCCTAGATGATGTGGCTTGCCATGTGTCCTGACACCTTGACAATTCTGCCACATGGCACCCCCTAACTCATGCCACATGGCACTTGACAATCTGACACCTCCTGCCATGTGGCACCAACTGTGCCCTGTCACATGGCACCTACCACGTGTTAGATGATGTCATCATGATGTCACCTGTTGACATCATCAAAACATCAGCTGATGTCATCAAAGACGATCGTGTCGTCGCTTCCGGCGCCGTTGGTCAGTCGGAATCCTCCATTGCTACCCAAAAACAAGGTGGATTGATTGTGTTGTTTATGTGTGTGTGTGGCGTTTGCTTGCACAGGAAAGAAGATAAAGGAAGGGTGAATATGATGAAAATCCAACAATCCTAATCCAAAACTTTCCCAAAATATCTCCATATTTTCCTTTCCCAAAATGCCCATCCCCTTTATAGAAACCTAAACACAACCCCAAGGGAAAAATCGTGCATCTAGCATAATTAAATCCCGTAAATTCTTGAAAAATTTCGTAATTACGGGCTGGATAGTTACAGTGAGAGTTTACATCATCCTTATAATAGAAAACCAAACTCAAAAGGGAGCATTCAAAATTATTTCTCCAACCTGTAGTATCAAACAGTAAAGTTCATAAGAACCTTATAATTCCAAACTCAAACCTAGAAATACTGAAGAAAAAAAAAAATTGAACTTCAAAATTCTAATGTTATATTGTGAGAGTTCATATCAACTTTACAATAGAAAACCCAAAATGGGAAAAAAAAATTCAAAGTCTTTTCTCCAGTCCTTAATATCAAACGCTATAGGTCATATGAACCTTATAGTTTCAAAATCAAAACACAAAAGTTTGAAGAAGAAAAAAATTGAACTTCGAAACTCCAATCTTATTTGGAGAGCTTACATAAACCTTGCTTTGGTAAAATCTAACTCCAAAGAATTAAAAGTCACAATTTAATTTTTTATCTGAAACAACAAATATTCAAACACTAAAGTTCATATAAATCTCATAATTCCACAATCCAAACTTGAAAATTTGGAAAAAAAAAATTGTATTTTGAAACTTCAGTCTCATTCTTTAGAACTCATATCAACCATATTAGGACAAAATCAAAACTTATCACCAATTTGCTTTTGATGATCACCATCTTCATCTTTCATCCTTAACCGAAACTAGTGCCAAGTAAAGGTTTACCTTGTTTATTAAAAAAAATTATAATGATCAAGTGCAACTGAACTAAAGTTCATAACTTTATTTATGCAAAGAAAATACCGTAGAAAATCCCCTATATAAACACACAAGGACCGTGTCTAAAGATCAAGAGACTTAACATATGTAATTTGTGTTCAGCTACAAATGCATTCCAAAAGAAATAATATTCAATTGAAGAAAAAATCTCATATCCTTCAACTTGGATAGTTTTGAATTTGATTAATTGATATCTATTGTGGATTCGATACATGCTAGCCCACTTTGTATATTTGATGTTGGTCCGATGGACATTGACAAAAGGCCAAGATAAGTATGCTTTAGATTCATGGATTCATTCTTTCCCAATCTAGAATGGAATTTTCATCTTATTGGGAGGTTAAAAGGCAAGAAATAAGGAAGTTGGGGGGCCACTTCCTCTAAACTCGGAATGCGAAAAAAGAAATTCGACAAACAGAAATTACGAAAGCTGTAAAAGAAAATGTAAGGAATTGAAGGGTGCCACTGCTACTACCTACCAAAAGGTTGGAAAAAATTAGAGGAAGAAAGAGATGTTGGCCAAACCTAAAAACATTATTATGGAGGGACAAATTAGAAACGTTACTTCATCCAACCTATTTTCTTATTAACATTAAATCACTTTTCATTATACGTATTACTCTTCGTTATACTTTTGTTTTTTTTTTTTCAAATTTCCGATAACATACATAAGTATGTCTAATACACATACATACATAGTTATACGTTGGGGTAGCTGTAACGATCTGAATAGGAAATTAAAGTACATTAAGAGATAAATTTGGAAATGATAATTTTACCCTCGGTTTAGGAGGGGTTCAAAAGTTCATTTTTGTACGTCTTGAACTCCCGAGTGTGTAGACGGTTGGTGCTGGGGAATTCGAGCTCAAATGAAAAAGTTACGAGTCTAGAACTATCAAGGGTAAATTTGAAAAAGTTTAAATATTAAAAAGGTTCATTCTCTCTCTCCTCCCCCAGTTGATCAGACCAATCCCTTCCTCTCTCCTCTCTCTCTTTTTCTTGATCCAGCGATGACAGTGCAAGGACCAGAAATGGTGCCACCAATCGACGACGATCGAGGACGTTGCATCACCGCCATCTTCTTCCTATCTCTCTCTCACGCCGTCCACCATCCATGGTGCGCAGGCCATGAAATAAATGGGTCACCACTCCTTTTGAGGCAATTTTTGGCCGCCATAGGTAATGGTTTTCGATTTGGACTTTAGTTTTGGATTCCTAGTTTTTGGTTGAGTTTTGAGGAAGTTGTAGAAAAACTTGGAACGTCCATCAATGGTCGTTTCTAACCAATTCTAGTGAGGCGACTCTACATGAGGTAGGGGTGACTGAAAGCTCCAGTTGCACCCCCTAGGGCGTCTAGAGCGTGTGGGGGTACATAGGCTCCACCCTAGCTCCTAGAGACTCGGGTTTGATGTATCTTAATATTTTGGACTCGTTGGCATAGGCTTTGGGTCCATCGAAGTTTGTTCTAGAACTATATTGGATGGTTTTAGCTATATTAATGTGTTTTAAGGAGCAAGAAATATTCTCAACCTAGGTTTAGAGCTTGGCATATGTTTGATATTTGGAACTTAAGATGATGATCTCTAAGAAAGATAAGAACTCTGAAACGAGTATAAAGTAGTATTATGTGATAGATCTAGATGTTAGTTTCTAAGATGTAACGTGATATTGGAATAAGTACTACTTTGGGATGAGTATAAACTACCACTAAGCTAGGACATCTCGAGGATCAATTCCAAGATACGCGATACGACAATATTCATGAATGACATAATGTTATTGGAAGGATTATGATGATTTCGCTAATGGCTGAGGAATCATGTTTTCCTAGCACTTATGTTAGTCAGATTGTATTGAATTCTTAAAGGGCAGGTTGTGGTTCAAGAATCAAAGGAGCCTAATTAATAATGGGTTTAAGGGTTCCTTAATGGTGCTAAGGCTTCGTTGAATTGGTAATTAGACAATTAGGGTTAAGTTATTGAGCGCAAAACATGGGTTATGGATTTTGAACTATGGATATATACCATGATAATTAAGGATAATGGATTAGGAACCTTATGATTTGGGCTCGTGACATGATTGTGAGGCATGTCAGGGAGGATTCCCTTATATGTCTGGGGAGATGTGAGGTATGGTAGAGAGGATTTTTTTTTTTTCCCGTGCGTGGATTCTACCATAGGCTCTGAATAAAGACCACAATCAGTATATTAAGGTATGGTTCGGGAAGAATCGGGATATCAAGTATGGTCCAAGAAGAGTCGGGATATCGAGGATGGCTTGGGAGGAGCCAGGATATTGGGTTATGACTGTGGATGTTGTTAGAAACTCTCACCTCAGCTAAGTCTTGATCATTGATTTGGATCAAATCATTGAGGCATGAATGGACTTCTAGGTAAGTTCAGGAAAACAGAAGCATGACTAGGTTAACATATTCAAGAGATGTTTTGACATGCTAGCTAAAGGATTGTGTCGACTCATGGCGCATAATGTGAGGACAGGATAGCTGGGAGTGATGTCAGCTAGGATAATTGACCAAGACTGTCGACTTAGTCGGCATCGAAGCACATGCGAGCGAGTACTCATTACGATAGTCAGTGATTGATGTGGGTAGTGACCTCGAGTAAAGAGCTATGGTTGATTCGCACGGGTACGACTTTTTAATTATGGTTTTGTCCTGAGAGACAAGGTTACTAAGGTTTGAACTACTGAGGTAGTTCTCAAGGATAGTTTCGGTATCGGTAGTACATCCTTCGTTTGATAATTGACAGACGATCAACTAAAAATGTTTGGTCGGTTTACAATACAATTTCTGTAACGACCCGGAATTTCTTTTTATTTGTAAATTGGAAATTCTATGTAAAATGATCATAATGCCCCTAGTTAGGGTAAAATGTTGACTTTTGACCCGAGACACTGTTTGGTTGTTGACCCTTGACCGTTACATAGATCGTGTCACCACTAGTTCATAGACAGGTGGCATGCCAAATTTGGACGGTCGACACAAAAGTTACGGGTCATGGAGTTCGAGGGTTACTATTACGTTTTTCGAGATCATGGGCCAAGTGGCATTATTGGATTGGTCAACTGGTTCCTTGTACCAATCAGATGAGTGACAAGTGTCACTCATCTAACTAGCCCATTTACCCAAAAGATTGGGTGCATGTATCTGTCCTCCCCTTGCATTGTTCATTCAAACCGTGTACCAAGTATTTGCAAACACACACACATCCATCGACCCATCTTCCCTAAACTTCCATCCTTCAGTTTGTGACCCTTGTGAGTGACAGAAAGAGTGGTTGACGGTGACTCAAGGCTGAGAACAGCGGAGCACACCGGAGAGGACAACCACAAGTAAACCCGAAACTCTCCAAGTTGGGTCAAAGTTTGGATTTAGGTTTTAGGCCTTGTTAAGTGGATATAAGGGCCCAGAATGATTTTTTAAGGTTGGTACGAGCAGATTGGAGACCAGAACCAGGCAAGAAGGCGCTGTGATTGACAGGAAACAGATCAGAAAACTAGTCTCCATTGTTGCTTGAATTAAGGTATAAATTTATTGTGTTTTAGATGAATTTGAACCCGTAGATCCAATCTAGACACCTAGACGATCCTGTAGGATGTAATGGTTTTGAAAAAGGGTCAAAATTGGGCGAGTTACAGCCGGGTCGGGTTCGCGGGTTTACGCGACCTGAACACAGAACCCCTCAAGAGGTTAGGGGTGATGACATTATCAGTTGACGTCATCACCTCTCAGGCTGTCAGAGGATGTGGACCACTTAGGGTGTGACACGTGTCACATGTCAGTGCACAGTCATCACTGACATGTTAGTGATGTGGCCCAATCATAGGGTGTCACGTGTCACTGACATATCAGTGACGTAGACCAATGTGCGGTTGACACGTGGCACCTATCAGAGCCCAATATGTGGCACCTGTCGGAGTTTCACACGTGGTACCTATCAGAATCTAACACGTGTCAGTCTGACATTGTCACCAGAGTTGACCGTTAACTTTTGACCAGCAGCGTTGACCCCCTTGTGGGCACGAGTTTCGAGGCCATACTAGCACCACTCTCAAGGTTTCGATGTTAAGAATCTAATTGTGGTGGTTTTGTGTCAATCTGAGACCGTTAGATAGGTCAAAATGAGGTTTGATGCCTCGAGAAGCGTGTTCGGGACGAGTTCCCGGGCCGGTTTTGTTCTAGGGTTTGATGTTAGACTTAGTAGGGTCAATTAGTAATCTTTGGATGTATTTGGATATGCCCGAAGACTGTCTTTATCTTCGGGACAAGTTTAGGCTATTCGTTAGCGCAACAAGGATTGAATGTGAATGGATTGGTTGTTTTGTACTGAAATGCATGCATAACCGTTTTACATGTTTTTGTAATTGATTTAAGTTAAATGTTTTGGAATCATGAAATTTATATACTCGAATCATTGGCCATGGACTATGTTATGGATTTACGTGAAAACGAGGTTTTCGGGCTTGAGACCCACTTGGTAACCGTGTGACTCAGATTTGGGGTCAACAGAGTTTTGAAAGAAAGATTGATTCAAATGATTTGACTGGTGATCCGGTATGAGCATTTTTCGAGAAACTAGTCCTAGAAATGGATTTTTGGACGCATTTTTTGGAAGGTTTCGGGCCTAGTCCCAAATTAAACTAAGGGTGGGAATATCGTCCCCAAATACTGAAATCATCTCATCCCGTATCATACCAAACCAGAAAAAAAAAACCAAATAGTAAAATTGAATGTATGATCGGTACGGTACCGATACCGTACCGGTTCCAACAGGGACAGGATCGGCTTCGATGTTGGGGAATATCGTCCCATACCGAAACCAAACTGGTTTATTTTTTTTAATTAAATAAATAATTTAATTTAATTTAAAAATGATAAATGGTGCTAAGTTTTTTTTATATATACTCGTATATATGTCTGGTATGTTTCTATGTCCTTTGGCACATGAATTAGATGAATGAATTTTTGTTGTTTAATTATCATATATAGACATATATCAAGCTGTGGGAATAAGCCATTAGCTCACAACTTATTACAATCCTCTCATCATTCCATAAACATGAAACCTCTACCTACATAAATTAAATAAGATGATGGACATGTGGTTGCTTCTTGGAATGCATTGCACACTTGTGAGCATATACACCACTAAATCATCAAGCTAATATGATGCTTATCAACTTATCATTTCTTAATGGTGTTCTCATTTTGTTGGTTAGACTTTGAAATATGAATTTGTTATGCATTATGGATTATTTTATCAATTCATATACAAATTCTCTAATCACATGTATGAGGCTTTGGTACAAATTTTTTAGTACAAAATAGTTTCGTATGAATAGATTATTTAGATTTTTTTTTTTTTTTGCATAAATTTTGGCTCAATTTTTTGTTGAGTAATTTTGGCTCAAAACCGAAACCATACCAAAACCGTACCGAAGTCAATTGGTACGGCACAGTACGGTATCAATTTCATATTTTAGAATACCATACCGTACCGAACCGGTTAAAATTACTTGGTACGGTTCCGATATCACCTACATACCGAATCGTACCGAACGATGCCCAGGGCTAAATTAAACTGTGATTTGTTTTTATCTCAAAAAAGACGGATTTCAATTATGATATTATTGAATTGCATGTTTTCAAACTTATATATACCTCTTGCATGTGCGGATTAGTCTCTTCCAGACGTCAAAGATCCTGAAGTTGTCACGATCCACTGCATGGGATGGGTGACTCCGAGGAGGAGCTCAGGCTCAGGAGTGCGAGTTATAATATCGTTTCGAACATATTAGGATCCGAGGGAGATACCCATTTTGATATCACTCCAGACGTCGTAGGTCCTGGGGGTATACTCGGAGATGAGACCCTGAGTAGTAAGCGTACTGTAGAGAAATCGTGACTGGTATTGGTTAGACATCTGGGATGTCGAAGATGGGTTTATATATATTGTGTTTCACTGATGTTTGCATCCAGATGTATGCATGTATAGATATATGTATATGTATAGGTATTTATATGTATGATTTGTCTGTGTTTATACGATTCATCTTGAATGCATGCATATTTTTAAAACGGAGGGTCAAACTGTATATGTTTTCAAAATGAGTTTATAACTGATTTATTTTTTGTCCACTCACACTTTGATTGTTTTCTTGACCCTTCAGGCAGTGATATTGAGACAGGGACCGACTCCGAGGCCGAGGTATAAATAGTACCGTTGCATTCTATTCACCCTGTGGGGTAGGTGTTTGTAATTATTTTATTAGTGTAAACATAATGCTCTCGTCCCTTGTCTGACAATACTGTTGTATTAAACATCGGTGTGTATTTTTTAACCTCTAGTAAGGGTAGTTGTGGTATTTTGAGTTATATGTCAGACGAGAGCAGGCCTTTCCCCCGGTGGTCCCCATGGGGGATCGGGGCGGGTCCTATCAATTTCCATATAGTGTGACCAATAGTACTAATATGGGTATCCTGGGTAACAACTTGAAGTGTCAGTGATTGTCAAACGAAAGTAGGGCCTTTCACGGGTTTTAAGGGAAAATTCAGAAAGGGTTGTGTCTGTAGCACATATCATATTCGTATCTACATATAGGTCTATTAGGAATGAGTGTAATCCGTTGAAATTAGAAATCGATTTAATTCAAATTGTTATTGGCATCTGAGTTTGGATGTTTGAAAATTCAAAATCGTTCATTTAGTAATGATTTAGTTTTGAATTTTCAATTTGAAAACCATTGAAATTCAGACCGAACCGTTGAGGTTTATAATTTATATTAGTTATTATTAAGGGCAAACATCATTTTATACTCCAAGATTTCAGGGTCAATATCATAATGGACCACTAAGTTTTAATTTCATCAATTTACTACATGTGATTTTGAGATCACATTAATTTACTCAATTTGAATATTTCAACAAGTAAATTATGAATTAAGTTAAAGATATTTTTGGTATTTATTACAAATTTTTACCCATTTTATTTTTAATTAAGTGACTAATTATTTTGATTTATATACTCTTTCAAATCAACGTATTTAAACAAGTTATAAGAGCATAATTAATTAAACTTAACTTAAATGCAAATGCAAATGTAATGCGTTTGAAAAAAAAAATAGTTAAATCAAAATAATTAGCCATTTAGTTAAAAATAAAATAGGTAAAAAAAATTATTGAATACCAAAAATATCTTTTAACTTAATTGATAATTTACTAATGCAATATATAGATAAAGTTAATTGATGTGATCTCAAAATTACAGAGTAAAATGATAAAATTGAAACCTAATTGTCCAATTTAATGTTGACCCTTAAACTTTGAGGTATAAAATGATGTTTGCCCCAATATTAAACGCCCTTTAATTTGTTAGTGCAAATGCTTGAAATGGATCCTATGGTTCCTACCTCTCTAAGTCCCTACCGATTTTGTGATACTTTCAAATTTAAATTATATTTAAATGCAATCCACAGTAGTTGAAGTTTAATATGTTTGGAACTTTTATATTATTATAAATAAATTAATTGATGTATATGAATGTATTTGAAGTTTAATATGTTGAAACTTTTATATTATTATAAAAAAAAAATATGTATATGAATGAAATTTTGATGTGTATGGTGTACACTAGTAATGAGAAAACAAAGCAAGCCGCCAAACCCTAGTCACACAGACCTAAGTTCTTGTTTTCTTATTACACAAAAGTTTACATTTAAAATGAAGCAACTGCACTACCCAGAGTCCAGAACCAGCCTGCTTCATTGCTACCTTATATTACACAATTGTTCACATTTACAAACAACCGTCTCACCTCATCTGCCACCTTCCTCTAATTACAGTCCATGCAAATACAAAGGAAACCACAAAAAAAAAAAAAAAAGGAAATTCCGGTATCCTTTTCCGACGAGGAGCGGTGCTAATTCATGTTTGTTAGTTCACGCCACGCTTCAAACAGCAGAACCGACAGATGGCTCCATATGCAATTAACTAACCCTTCCCGCCTGATCAATTAAAGTGCCGACTTGGTCCCCACATAAAGCTCTCGAAATATTTCCAGGTTCCAACAAATTGAATATTACAACTACAGAGAGAGGGGCAGAGAGAGGGAGGGAGAGAGAGAGAGAGAGCATATTTACTTTTCGTAAAAAATGGGGTTTCACTTTCACATATGCGTAAATAGGATAGAAATGAAACCAACCTGGAATTCTATTCTCTTCGCAGTATGTTAATGCCATGACGTCCACAGAGGTAATGCCACTGGGAACAACCTCCCTATAGCAAATATGGTCAACAGTGACATTGTTGTTACCAGAATGACATCCATATATGCCATTGAAGTTTGCACCCTTGAGGACAGCCTCTGCATTAACTGATTTTATATACAGAACATCAATGGTTGAAAGTGGTGGAGAAAGAGAGGAGCAGAAGGCACATATAAAAATATAAAAAGCTATATTAGGAATTCAAACATATAAGGGCAGGTTAGAATCTTACGATCAGAAGCTCGCAAGGCTGCTGCAATATCAGTGGTGAAGAGATAATTTCCAGTGCCAGCACCAATGCCACCAAATATGACAACCCTTCCTTTCTCAAGATGCCTTATGGCTCGAATTCTGTTATATGGCTCAGAAACCTCTGGAATAGTAAATGCTGTTTGGACCCGTGCCTTGATGCCGACATTCTCAAAAGCTGATTGAAGCAGTAGAGAATTCATGATTGTTGCCATCATACTGAAAAGAAAACAACACCAAAATCAGCATGCAAATACCAACAAATAAGGGAAAGTATATTGCACTAATCATTCCATTTTCAAAGAATTTGAGATATAGATACAAGGACGGTTCTCTTTTTCTGGAATGAAGCAAACAAACAACCCACCGAGAGAGGCAGCATACCCAAAAATAGCTAGCTCATTCTAACAATTCCTTCAATTTTCCACCAGATGGCTACTAAATAAACCGAATACATCCTACCCACAACATCCGAAATATGCTTAGATAAAAACAATGGCCAATTTAAGTACCCAAAGCTAGTATTAATTAAGTACATTGTATTTCAATTTGGACTACTAACCCAATATGACCAAGTTTATAGAATACGATTCAAAAAATAAAGGTAATACCTTCACTGTAAAACCATCAAAACTAGAAATTTAATACTCCTGCTCATTGACCATTCAACATAATCAAAATGATATTCAAGTCATCAAATTCAACAGATGTAGACCACACAAGACAATCAATGCAAGTCAAAACACTGAACATTACCCTATTTGGTATGCTGTAGATCTATCCAATCCAGTTGCAGACACCCATGTCTCCCCACAAAAGAAATTACGGCCTCCAAGAATGATTGCTACCTTTAGCAAGAACAAAATTAGATTTCAGTAACAAATCAGAGCACCAATATTATGAAGAACTGGAAGTGTAAAACTATTCAGGAAAAGGAAATGCAGGTTTAGGAAACACCTCCACCCCAAGCCGACAAGCTGTTGCCACTTCCCCAGCTATTTGCATTGACACCTAATGACAGAAAGAAGCAGCTAATGTGATTTATTATTATAGATCCGATTACATTTTAGCTAAAACTTTCAACCTTGGGGTCAATACTCTGGCAGTCCCCAGCTAATGCAGCACCACTGATTTTAAGCACTACTCTTCGCCATTTTAGATTTGGCATCGATTTGGATTTCAAATTGTTTGCAAAGGCAGCACTACCAGGCGAGTATCTGCCAATAAAATAAGTGCGGCTCAATGAAGATGTTTTATGTTGGAATACAGGACCAAAAATCATTAATCAAATATACCCAACTTATTGATTTCACTCATCTGACCAAGAAAACCTACAAAGTAGTTTCATCATAGCATTCAACCAGTAACAATACCAATATATGAAAGCAATGCTATAAAAGGGAGGAGCTTCTTTCAGCTGAAAACTAAGAATGAACAAAACAATAACTAGGGAAACAAGTCGGAGCAGTTTCATATATTTCACATTCTCCTACATCTCCAGCTCACTAGAAGTCTTATTTCTCATTTTCCTGGTCCCAAAGTCACATAAATCCATAAACTCCATTTCCCATTTCATGATTCATCGAAAATGACAAACCCAACAAAGCAAAAAAAAATGAATCCAATAAATTTGAACCAAAATAACTACCCACAATTTACAATACCTCTTAAGCGGCTTAGCAGCATTAGAAATTGCTCTGCCGCCCCCTTCCTCATCCGAGCCACCTCGACCTTTCGGAGTAACAGAGTTCCCCAAAATGACCTCAAGCTTCTTAAACCAATGCCAGTGACTGACCCCTAGCCCACTACTGGTAACCCTCTGCAGCTCCACCTTATACCTTTTCTTCAAATTGTCAATCTTGTTCTTACATTGCTCTACGGTTTTGAACGTCGACTTACTACTACTACCGGTCCCACATTGCTCGTTGACCATCTCAGTCACCTCCTCCCAGTCCCTCCCTCTCAGATTTCCCTTATTCAGCTTATTGAATTTCTCAATGTAAGCATCTAGAAGACATGCAATGGCCGTATCGCTCCACTCCTCGCGGTCCTTTCGATAGTCACCCCGGCGTGACGCCGTGTCCAGCCCGCTGGAGGACTCAGCTTCGGTGGTGCTGCTGATAGGGTTAGGGTTAGGATTAGGATTTGCAGAGGAGGTTCTAAGTTTTTTGTAGTTGTAGGAGCTCCGTTTAGTGTTAGGGCTCTGGATAGGATGGCTCCGGCCCGAATCGTCGGGAAAGGGTGGAGGGAAGAAATCTCCATTGTTACCGGCGCTGGTTGAGACGATGGCGTCGCGGGAGCACGGGGGCGTTTGGAGGTGAGCGGAGGAGCCGATCAGAGGGAAATCGTCGGAGGAAGCCATTAGGGTTAGGGTTTGGGATTGATGATACGGAAGGAGACGGCGTTTGGGGTTAAGTTACGGAACGTTGGAGACGGAAACGGAAGGGTTAATAGTGCTTGGGGTTCGGAACTTTTGGGATCAGTGGTAACGGCTCCGTCAGCTCCCGCCAAACTTTTGGGTCGTTACCCATTTACACTTGCACCCATACACGTCTCCTACATTCATTTGCTTTCACCAAACTTTTTTTTTTCTTTTTTTCAGTTTAATGGTAAATGGGTTATTCTTACTTTTTTTTCACCTTTTTTTTTTTTTCAATTGTAAGGATAAAAAATCGGTGTGCCACCCACTAACAGGTTTTTTTTTTTTTTTCCGCCCAAAAAAAAGAATAATGCGGCTTTGGCCAAATTGGATTGAATTTTTTTTAGCTAAATCTGAGAATTGATGGCAAAACTTGTGCATGTCAAATATCATATCTCCGAAGGACTGTTCACTTCTGTCTTTGTCCTAAAAGACAGAATAAATTTTTAGTTTTTTTTTTTCCTGAAAAATAAATCTTTAGTTTGGAAAGGCATGTTGGATGCTAGGACTCTCATTTTCAGAGTTATTTGTTGGATTGCTGGTGATCGTAAAAATATTAATTTTTGGGGTTTCAATTGGGCTTTCCTTTTTCTTCTAGCTAACTTAGTTGAGCCTTACTTTTATTGACCAGTTGGATTGGTCCTTAACAGTAGACAAGTTTATTCATAATAATAATTGGAATATTTCGGCTCTAAGGAGTTTATTGTTGGAGGAAGTTGTTAATGTTATTCGTGTTATTTCTTTACCTTCCATGTCCATTTTGCAGGATGAAGAATTTGTTTGGGGCCCTAATCCGAATGGAGAATTATGTATTAAATATGCTTATGATTATCAAGAAAAGACTATTTATGTTTATCCTGAAGCTAGTTGACTTAACAAGATGTGGGAAGTTGTGTATCCCCCCTTAAAACTAAGTTCTTTACTTGGCTCCTCCTTCATCAACGGTTGAGTACTAGAGATCGTTTAAGTCATCACCTCCCTAATATTCCCCCTGATTGTCCTTGGTGTTTGAACCAGATTCAATATGTGTATCATCTCTTTATTGATTGCCCATTTGCTCATGATTGTTGGAATTATACTCAGGATCTTGTTGCGGGCAAACTAAATGCTCTCTCGCTGAATTGGGTTAAGTCTCGTATTGCTGTTGATAAACCAAGTCGGCCCTCCGAATTAAGAAATGCTATTGTTATCTGTTGGCTTGTTTAGAAGGCTGGAAATGACTAGATCTTCTCTGAAGAAAAAAAAAAATTAACCTTTGAGTACTAGCATGGCTACTAGATCTTGGATAAACTCCTACTTTAAGGAAAAATCTTCTAAGTTTAGTTGTGATATATAGAATTTGGATACTATTTGCTAGTAAGCTTCTGATGATCGGGTTGTTAAACTAAACTCTAATTTCTCAGTTGTTCAGAATGGTTTGGCTGCCTCCGGCTATGTTATTCGTGACTAGCGAGGGTTACCTATCTTTGCAGCCACCAAAAATACTGGCTATACTGATGTCCTTTCTGCAGAAGGCTATGTCTTGGTGGATGGCCTTAAAAAATCTTTTTCCCTTAAGTTCCAGAATATCCAAGTCGAAGATGACTCCAAAACTCTAATTGACGCAGTGAATGAAACCATTGCGACTCATTGGCGACTCTATACAATGATTGCTCAGATCAAGAATCTCTTGCCTAGCTTTAATCGCGTCTCCTTCAAATTTATTTACATGGAAGCCAACTTTGTTGCTTATGCCCTTGCGAAGTTAGGCCGCAATTGCCCGAATAGCCTATTTTGAGAAGCCTCTCTCCCCACTTGTCCTTGTGGAGCGTGATTATTTGACTTCTAATGATAGTTTCCCTTGTGATTTTTCTTTGTAGCCTTTTCTTTTAGCATAAAAAAGTAGAAAAATAGGACACTGATGTGAGAAAAAAGTAATCTTTTTGTTCATATGTAAGAACTCATAAATTCCACGCAATTATATGATAAAAATGATTTATATTTGTAGTCAGTTTAATACAAAATGAAGTATGATCTACTAATCAATTTCATGTCCTAGTAGGGAGGTGGGTCTCTTCTAGAGTTTTTTAGGGTTTTGGATACATTGGGAGTGAGATTTGGCTTTCTTTTGTTCTTCATGAAAGTGTGTGTTAAATAGTTCTCCCCTAAAACAAGAGTGGTAGTGAGGTGCGAGTGTGAGTGGAGAGAGAAGGGTGCAGGTTGGTTTCCTACTTGGTAATGTGAATGTGTACTAGGAGGTCCAAGTTTTGTGCCTAGTGTACGTTACTTATGGAGGATTTTCCAAACTCCCTGGGGCGCAATCTGTGTCTCTAAGAGAAAGAATGGATTGGTGTGGCGCTTAGTAGGAATGACCAAGGATTGGAATATCGATATCGACGGAATTATCGCTAGTCAAATTTATGAATATCTCGATGGATATATCGATATCGTTTACGGTAAACAAAAATGACAGAAATTTAGTCTAAAAGTTGAAAATTTTTAATGAAACTTTGAGAAATACTTATGTACCCAATAATTGTTGTATATGACTAATAAAAATTATAAAATGATTTTGATATAATAAATATATGATGAATAATATGATACAATATGATTCTGACGATAACTAATAATATAAAATCTTAAACATAAACATAAATTGAAGTGAATTACTATAATTGAATGTTAATATAGTTAAAAACATAACAATAAGCATAATAATATAGTTTACATTTACATAATAAATTAGAAAATCAGGGAGTTTACATTTACATTATAATTTAGAAAATTTGACTTATTAAATTATCAATGGTTAGAACCGAATTTCTTTAAAGATTACTAAATTAGTAAAGGTTTTAAATTTCCCATATAATTCAAGAAGTTAGTAAAAAATTTCCTAAAATTAGATTTGGAATTGAAAAATCGAGTTCATTATAAATTTAATAATATACTATTTATGATGAAATAAGGAATACTAATACTGAATAATTAGATTATTAATTATTATGAAATATCATAACAAATTTTCTTCCTCTATTTTCTTCGACCCTCGCAAGCTGCAACAATGAATACTGACACCCAACCTCCATCAGAACAGGCCACTAACATCGTCGCCTTCAAACTCAATCGTTGTAACGACCCGAACCGAGAATAATAATATTTTAATGTAAAAAGACTATTTTGCCCCTGAAGGGGGGAAACTTTGACTTTTGGCCCGGGCAACAATTTGGACTTTGACCCATGACTATGACGTAGGTCGGGACGTCACGAATCCGTAGACAGGCGGCACGCCGAAATCGGAGTTCGTATGAAGAAGTTATGGTCAAGGAAGCGTTTTAACGGAATTTACGAACCGAGAACAACGGAATAAAATATTAATTTATTACGGGAATCCGTGCCAACCTAATATTTAAATCAAACCGGTGGATTGGTGACAAGTGTCACCCATCCAAGCCTACACTATTCCCATAAAGCAACTAACACTATTTAAGCTATTTTTATATTATTTCTTTTTCCCTCTAATTAACCCCAGCCCTTGGATTTTCTGTGCAAATGAATCCTGGCCCTTCCTTTCTTCTGTTTTCCTTATTCATGCACGATCATCCTCTGTCCGTGTCACTCAAACACACAAACACACATTCATCCCCCCTCCACAACCCGTGCATTTCTTCCATTTTCTCTCGACCAAGGCGATCAAACCAGCCATCCTCTTCGCACCAAACGACCACCCACAACACCACCATCATCTGGTCTTCACAACCCGTGCACCACCAGCAACCACCAGCCCATTTTCCCGTCTGAAATTCCGTCCAAAAACTCAGACCCGAAACACGACGAAAACGAGTCCAAGAAGCAAACCGTGACAACCACACCACCTCGACGCAGGGGAAGCTCCAGTCTGCACCGTGAGGACCCCAGGAGCTTAACTGGACGACAGCACGGCCTGCGGCGGCGACACGGCGGCGGTAAGGTCGAAAACCCGAAAACCCGTTTTACTCCCCTGTTTCGAACCATCGTGTTTTAGTGCTAGGAAATTGATTGTGTGATGTTAGAAATGTTCTAGGGTGAGAGACGAGTCGATCACGACTGGTTTGGACGATGGAGACGGCGTGGATCACCGGAGAAGGCGATCGGACTTTGGCCGTGAGTTTCAGAGACGAACTGGTGAGTTTTCTCCCGTTTTCTTTCCATTTTGAGGTTGTAGAACCATAGAACAGACCTAGACGACCCTATAGGGATGAACCCCGTCGAAAATGGTGGCTGGAATCGTACGGTTGAATCGGGTCAAGCCGTGGGTCGACGGCGACCCGATTCCAGTCAAACGGGTCTGACCCGATACTGTAGCATGATGACGTCATCATGCTGACGTCACTTCTGACGTCATGATGACGTCATCCTGTCAGATATTGTCAGACCAGGGACCAATCAGAACATGCCACGTGTCACCTGACAAGTGTCAGTGATGACGTCATGCTGACGTCAGCAGTACTGTAGCAGCGTTGACCCACGCGTTGACCAGGCGCGTGGGGGCGCGTGTGAACAGTGATTTTGGTGGGGCCGGTACCATTTTCAAGGTTTCGACGATACGGATCCAATGGAGGTGGTTTCGTGTCGATCGGAGATCGTTATGTTAGTCAAAATGGGGTTTGAAGCACCGGGAATAGTGCCCGGGATGCGATTTTGTGGCGGATCTGTTCTAGGGTCTTGGTATTGATATTATAGGGTCCTTAAGTAACCCTCAGGAATAATAATACAGGTTTATAGAGATCGTTGAGCAGCAAGGACCGAGTGTGAGTGGGCTGTTTGATTTATAAAAGGCTTGCATGCATAAACTGTTTTACTATTTCCACTGATGAGTCTTATGAACTGTTTATATTTGCTATGTTTTGGGCATGAGACCCGTCTGGTTTATATGTGGATTTTGTTTGGGATGTCCGGGGGACATAGGGTAAACTATACTGTTATTGTACTGTACTTTCCTACCTGTGTATATTGTCTCCTCCAGGGAGGGTCGTTGGCCTGGGTGGACCCTGGAGTAGTCACGGGCTCTGACTGAGTGGAGTTGACCCCCGTTGGGCTGCTTACTCTCAAGAAGGCATGTTCATATACCTCGGGCAGTGACCGGGATACCGGGAGCTGATGTACCTAGAGAGTCTCGGGTGTGAGACCCTAAGTGGCAACGCGTAGCCTTAGAACCGTGACATCATTTGGTTTGGGTTTTACAGTGCACTGATATGTTAGTTTCACCTTACGATTATTATTGTGGTTCATTTGTTATGCTTTCATTATAATATTATATTTTCACTGCATGCAAGATTTGGAAAACGGAGGGGTAAAACCTTATGATTATTTTATTATTAAATTGATTACTAAACTGTTATTTTTGGCCCACTCACCCTTGTTTTACTGACCCCTCCACACCCTGACACGGAAATAGAGGAGGAGGACCCGGAGGAGGAGGCAGAGGTTTAGTTTGCCTACCTGTGCACCTGTACACCCACTTGTGGGTAGGTTGAGCACCGAATAAATGTACTCTGACTAGTGTGCTCACATGTTGTATTTACTTTCCCTTGTCTGACAGTATCACTTTAAACACTGTGTTTGTACGTTATCTATCTATGTGAGTCTTCGGTTTTTATTTAAGGGTAATTTTGGTATGTTTAGAGTCATTGTCAGACGGGAGCGGGTCACGTCCCCGGGTGGTCCCAGTGGGATTGGGACGGGTCCTGTCAGCTTGGTATCAGAGCATTAGGATTAGTAGTCAGAGTACTAGGTTAGCGGTTTGTACTTTGTACTTGGTCGCTTTCGATGTCTTTTAACCTGTTTGCCTCTTCACAGTTGGATATGCCTCCCCGACGTGAAACCCGTGCACGTGTTGACGAGGGCAATGGAGGAAATGGAGACACTGCGAGCATTGAGCGGGCTCAGCGCCTGGGTGCTACGCATTTCAGTGGGGGAACCGACCCTGAGGAAGCACACCAGTGGATTGACCGCTGGGAGAGGATTTTCGAGGTCATGCACTGTCCTCCGGAGGAGCGTGTCGTACTGGCGACTTTCCTACTGGATGGGAGCGCCTATCGATGGTGGCACAACCTTGTTTTGGCCGGCTGGACCGTTCACACCATTCCATGGGAGACCTTCCGAGAGCGGTTTCTCAACCAGTTCTATCCACGGTCGTTTCGCAACGCCCGTGAGGCGGAGTTTCTGCAACTCCGGCAGGGGGATCAGACTGTAGCAGAGTACGAGGAGACCTTCCTGATGTTGTCTCGCTTTGCTGAGAACTTCGTGATCACCGAGGCAGACCGATGTCGCAGATTTGAGTGGGGCTTGCGACCTGAGATTCAGGTGATGGTGACTGCAACACCCTTTGCTTCCATGAGGGATCTGACTGATGCGGCGACCAGGGTTGAAAACAGTATCATGGCTCATCAGCGAGCTGAGGGGGAAACTCGGCGACGTGATCGCCCACACTTGGGATTTTCGGGCCGTCGTGGCTCGAAGGGAGGATATTCTGGTGGATCTTCGTCTTCTGGCAACCGAGGACGTTCTGGTCAGTTCAGGAGTCCTCAGCGGTCTGGACAGCGTTCTGGAGCTTGGCAGCGGTCTTACTCACCGATGAGCATCTCACCGGGAGGATACTCGGGTCGACCTAGGGAGGTCACATGCTTCGCTTGTGGGGAGCCGGGGCACTATGCTTCTGAGTGTCCACTGATTCGCGGCAGTACTGCGCCAGCACAGAGCACAGCATCCCAGACTGACAGCAGCCGAACACGCGGTGTTGTGCGTGGCCGTGATCGAGGAGCTAGAGGACGGGGACGACCTGCAAAGTCTATGGCTCGTGTTTATGCTGTTACCCAGTAGCAGGCCAGATCCATTCCGGGAGTGTTGACAGGTACTGTACATATTTATGGCATGGTTGTTCGTGCATTGATGGATTCGGGGGCAACTCATTCTTTTATTTCACCGCGTTGTGCGAGTCTGTTGGGCCGTGAGGTGACCGCACTTGAGCACTAAATGGGAGTGGGGACACCGATGGGTGTGACCTACCAGGTGAACCAGGAGATACGAGCTTGTCCTGTGGAGATTGAGGGAGTCGAATTTCCAGCAGACTTAATTCTGATGAATGTTCACGATTTCAATGTGATACTTGGAGTTGATTGGTTGTCGGAGTATAACTCACTCATCGACTGTAGTAACATGCGGTTGACTTTAAGAGGTCCAGGATTACCGGAAGTGATATTTCAGGGAGAGTGTGGAGACGCATCACCCAAGGTAATATCTGCACTCACAGCTACTAAACTCTTACAGAGGGGGTGTCAGGGTTATCTTGCTTATGTGGTAGAGTCTACGGATAAATCTTTGAGTATTGAGGATATTCCGATTGTGCGGGAATTTCCTGATGTCTTTCCAGGAGATTTACCTGGATTACCACCACCCAGGGAGATCGACTTTACGATCGAGTTACTCCCCGGGATTCGACCGATTTCACAAGCACCGTATCGTATGGCACTGGCAGAGCTACGAGAATTGAAAATTCAATTACAGGAACTGGTGGATCTAGGGTTTATCCGACCCAGCACATCACCATGGGGAGCGCCGGTCTTATTCGTGAAAAAGAAGGAGGGTAGTTTGCGGTTGTGTGTGGATTATCGGCAGTTGAACAAGGCTACGGTAAGGAACCAGTATCCCTTACCCAGGATCGATGATTTGTTCGATCAGTTACGAGGAGCGCGATATTTCTCCAAGATAGATCTGAGGTCAGGATACCATCAACTGAGAATAGCCGAGGGAGATGTTCAGAAAACAGCTTTTCGAACGAGGTATGGGCATTATGAGTTCTTGGTGATGCCCTTTGGATTGACGAATGCACCAGCTGCATTCATGGACTTGATGAATCGAGTTTTTCGAGCATACCTGGATAAATTTGTGATCGTGTTTATCGATGACATCTTGGTGTATTCCAAGAGTGTCAGGGCTCATGAGGAGCACTTACGAAGGGTATTGGGTAAACTACGACAGGAGCAGCTGTATGCTAAGTTAAGCAAGTGTCAGTTTTGGCTAAATAGTATTGGATTCTTGGGTCACATTATATCACCCGAGGGGATAAGTGTGGATCCTCAGAAAACGGAGGCTGTGACAAATTGGCCAAGACCGACCACGGTGACGGAAGTGCGAAGTTTTGTTGGGTTAGCAGGCTATTATCGGAGATTCGTAGAGGGTTTCTCCCAGATTGCCGCACCATTGACTCGGTTAACCCGGAAAGGGGTGAAGTTTGTATGGGACGACCAGTGTGAACAGAGTTTTCAGGAATTAAAGTTCCGATTAACCACTGCACCTGTCCTTGCATTACCAGACAGCAGTGGAGAGTTCGTGGTATATAGTGATGCATCGCTGCAGGGTCTGGGTTGTGTATTGATGTAGAATGGAAAAGTGATTGCTTACGCATCCCGGCAGCTGAAGACGCACGAGTTGAACTACCCTACTCATGATTTGGAATTGGCAGCGGTGGTTCATGCTCTAAAGATCTGGAGACATCATTTGTTCGGTGTGACATGCCGAATATTCACCGATCACCAGAGTCTTAAACATTTGTTCACACAAAAGGAACTCAACATGAGACAGCGGAGATGGTTGGAATTGTTGAAGGATTATGACTGTACGATCGAGTACCATCCTGGAAAGGCAAATGTTATAGCTGATGCACTTAGCAGGAAGTCGGCGAGATCAGTTGCGCATTTGAGATTGGTGTATCTTCCTTTGCTAGTGGAACTTCGGAAGAGCGGAGTTATGTTGGGGATGGACGATCAGGGAGCCTTGTTGGCTAGCTTTCATGTGCGACCCGTGTTGGTCGACAGGATCATCGAGGCTCAACTACAGGACCAGATACTTTGTGATTACAGGAACGAGGTTGAATCCGAACAGAGACAAGATTTCTCCGTCAGGGGCGATGGAGCATTAGTAAAGCTTGGGAGATTGTGTGTACCTGCGGTACCAGAGTTGAGGAGAGAGATTTTAGACGAGGCCCACAGTTCGGCCTATGCTATGCATCCAGGAGGGACAAAGATGTATCGTACCCTCCGGGACTATTATTGGTGGCCAGGGATGAAGAGGGAGATAGCTGAGTTTGTCAGCAAATGTTTGATCTGTCAGCAGGTCAAGACTGAACGGCAGCGTCCGTATGGGGCTATGCAGCCACTTCCAATTCCACAATGGAAGTGGGACCATATTACAATGGACTTTGTCTTCAAGTTACCGAAGACAAGGAGTGGGGTTGATGGAGTCTGGGTAATAGTGGACCGGTTGACTAAATCAGCGCATTTTCTGCCTGTACGTGAGACGTACAAGCTAAACCGTTTGGCCCAGCTATTCATTAATGAGATCATCCGACTACACGGTACCCCAGAGTCGATCGTGTCGGATCGGGATCCGCGTTTCACATCCAGATTTTGGAGGAGTCTACAGACTACTTTGGGTACGAAATTGCACTTCAGTACGGCATTCCACCCACAGACCGACGGACAGTCTGAAAGGACAATACAAACTCTCGAAGACATGATGAGAGCCTGTGTGTTGCAATTCCAGGATTCGTGGGCTGATCGATTGCCATTGATGGAGTTTGCCTACAATAACAGCTACCATGCGAGTATAGGGATGGCACCCTATGAGGCACTGTATGGTCGACAGTGCAGAACACCGGTATGCTGGATGGAGATCGAAGAAAGAACCGCAGTGGGGCCCGGATCTGATGGATATGACCCAGGAGACAGTTCGGGTTATTCGGGAAAGATTGAAGGCGGCCCAGGATCGTCAGAAGAGCTATGCGGATCGACGGATCCGAGATTTAGAGTTCGAGGTTGGTGACTTTGTCTTTTTAAAGTTATCGCCGTGGAAAGGGATTCTTCGGTTTGGACGACGTGGGAGATTGAGTCCTCGGTATATCGGACCATACAAGATTGTCGAGAGGATTGGTCCGGTGGCTTACCGTTTAGCACTACCTTCGGAGCTTTCCCGAGTACATGATGTATTTCATGTGTCAATGCTACGGAAGTATCTTCGGGATGACTCTCATGCACTGCCAGAGCAACCACTGGAACTGATGACAGACTTGAGTTTCGAGGAACGGCCAGTGCAGATTCTGGATAGGAAGGAAAAGGTCTTAAGGAACAAGACGATTTCTTTGGTTAAAGTACTATGGCGGAACCACGAGGTGGAGGAAGCGACATGGGAACCCGAGGAATTGATGAGAGGGCAGTACCCATACTTATTTGAGTAAATTTCAAGGACGAAATTTCTGTAAGGAGGGTAGGTTGTAACGACCCGAACCGAGAATAATAATATTTTAATGTAAAAAGACTATTTTGCCCCTGAAGGGGGGAAACTTTGACTTTTGGCCCGAGCAACAATTTGGACTTTGACCCATGACTATGACGTAGGTCGGGACGTCACGAATCCGTAGACAGGCGGCACGCCGAAATCGGAGTTCGTATGAAGAAGTTATGGTCAAGGAAGCGTTTTAGCGGAATTTACGAACCGAGAACAACGGAATAAAATATTAATTTATTACGGGAATCCGTGCCAACCTAATATTTAAATCAAACCGGTGGATTGGTGACAAGTGTCACCCATCCAAGCCTACACTATTCCCATAAAGCAACTAACACTATTTAAGCTATTTTTATATTATTTCTTTTTCCCTCTAATTAACCCCAGCCCTTGGATTTTCTGTGCAAATGAATCCTGGCCCTTCCTTTCTTCTGTTTTCCTTATTCATGCACGATCATCCTCTGTCCGTTTCACTCAAACACACAAACACACATTCATCCCCCCTCCACAACCCGTGCATTTCTTCCATTTTCTCTCGACCAAGGCGATCAAACCAGCCATCCTCTTCGCACCAAACGACCACCCACAACACCACCATCATCTGGTCTTCACAGCCCGTGCACCACCAGCAACCACCAGCCTATTTTCCCGTCTGAAATTCCGTCCAAAAACTCAGACCCGAAACACGACGAAAACGAGTCCAAGAAGCAAACCGTGACAACCACACCACCTCGACGCAGGGGAAGCTCCAGTCTGCACCGTGAGGACCCCAGGAGCTTAACTGGACGACGGCACGGCCTGCGGCGGCGACACGGCGGCGGTAAGGTCGAAAACCCGAAAACCCGTTTTACTCCCCTGTTTCGAACCATCGTGTTTTAGTGCTAGGAAATTGATTGTGTGATGTTAGAAATGTTCTAGGGTGAGAGACGAGTCGATCACGACTGGTTTGGACGACGGAGACGGCGTGGATCACCGAAGAAGGCGATGGGACTTTGGCCGTGAGTTTCAGAGACGAACTGGTGAGTTTTCTCCCGTTTTCTTTCCATTTTGAGGTTGTAGAACCATATAACAGACCTAGACGACCCTATAGGGATGAACCCCGTCGAAAATGGTGGCCGGAATCGTACGGTTGAATCGGGTCAAGCCGTGGGTCGACGGCGACCCGGTTCCAGTCAAACGGGTCTGACCCGATACTGTAGCATGATGACGTCATCATGCTGACGTCACTTCTGACGTCATCCTGTCAGATATTGTCAGACCAGGGACCAATCAGAACATGCCACGTGTCACCTGACAAGTGTCAGTGATGACGTCATGCTGACGTCAGCATGACGTCACTGCTGACGTCAGCAGTACTGTAGCAGCGTTGACCCACGCGTTGACCAGGCGCGTGGGGGCGCGTGTGAACAGTGATTTTGGTGGGGCCAGTACCATTTTCAAGGTTTCGACGATACGGATCCAATGGAGGTGGTTTCGTGTCGATCGGAGATCGTTATGTTAGTAAATGGGGTTTGAAGCACCGGGAATAGTGCCCGGGATGCGATTTTGAGGCGGATCTGTTCTAGGGTCTTGGTATTGATATTATAGGGCCCTTAAGTAACCCTCAGGAATAATAATACAGGTTTATAGAGATCGTTGAGCAGCAAGGACCGAGTGTGAGTGGGCTGTTTGATTTATAAAAGGCTTGCATGCATAAACTGTTTTACTATTTCCACTGATGAGTCTTATGAACTGTTTATATTTGCTATGTTTTGGGCATGAGACCCGTCTGGTTTATATGTGGATTTTGTTTGGGATGTCCGGGGGACATAGGGTAAACTATACTGTTATTGTACTGTACTTTCCTACCTGTGTATATTGTCTCCTCCAGGGAGGGTCGTTGGCCTGGGTGGACCCTGGAGTAGTCACGGGCTCTGACTGAGTGGAGTTGACCCCCGTTGGGCTGCTTACTCTCAGGAAGGCATGTTCATATACCTCGGGCAGTGACCGGGATACCGGGAGCTGATGTACCTAGAGAGTCTCGGGTGTGAGACCCTGACTGGCAACGCGTAGCCTTAGAACCGTGACATCATTTGGTTTGGGTTTTACAGTGCACTGATATGTTAGTTTCACCTTACGATTATTATTGTGGTTCATTTGTTATGCTTTCATTATAATATTATATTTTCACTGCATGCAAGATTTGGAAAACGGAGGGGTAAAACCTTATGATTATTTTATTATTAAATTGATTACTAAACTGTTATTTTTGGCCCACTCACCCTTGTTTTACTGACCCCTCCAGACCCTGAAACGGAAATAGAGGAGGAGGACCCGGAGGAGGAGGCAGAGGTTTAGTTTGCCTACCTGTGCACCTGTACACCCACTTGTGGGTAGGTTGAGCACCGAATAAATGTACTCTGACTAGTGTGCTCACATGTTGTATTTACTTTCCCTTGTCTGACAGTATCACTTTAAACACTGTGTTTGTACGTTATCTATCTATGTGAGTCTTCGGTTTTTATTTAAGGGTAATTTTGGTATGTTTAGAGTCATTGTCAGACGGGAGCGGGTCACGTCCCCGGGTGGTCCCAGTGGGATTGGGACGGGTCCTGTCAATCAATCCCTCTCTTCGAGATGCAGTCGTTTCTGCCCTCTCCCACTGTCGTCATGGCTCGAGATGCATGAATCAAAGGCCGAAGCTCGACGGCGTATGAAGCTTTCTCGTCGTTTTCTCTCCAATTGAGGTCAAATTTCTAGAACCCAAACTCAAATTTCTAGAACCCAAACTCAAATTCAAATTTATGAGGTTTTGTATATGAGATTAGATAATAGGATTAAAGTTTTTGGTGAATCTTGTGCAAAGCTAGGTTTAAGTTTGGCCTCCAGTCTGTGATATCGACCAATTTCGATAAATTTCGTCGAAATTTACCGATATCCAAAGATATCGTGGAAATTGGGGGAAGAAATTTTCTTCCCCTTCCTCCCCCCCACCCTCTGTTTTGATGCCGACTCCTCCCTTTTTCAAGATGTCAACCGAAATATTGGCGAGATTACTGATATTTACCTCAATGGGAATGACACAGAAGGCGCGTTGGTTGGAGCCAAATTCAATATGGCGGCTGAAGTCTTTACTAAAAAACCAGTGAACAAGTTTGCTTTTGTCACTGTCTTCACATGATTCTAGCATGAATCAGCTAGTGCTTCTATCAAGGGAATTAGGGACAAGCGTTTCTTGGTCAAGTTTGGTGTTGTGCGTGATTAGGCTCGTGTTTTGAAGATGGAGCCATGGTGTAATGACCCATCCCGAATACCGGGATTGAATATTAATTAATCATGATTTAGAATGACTAATCGGGGATTAGTTGAGTGAAATCGGACGAAACGTGCAGAATGACCGTTTTGCCCCTAGTATGGGCAAAAATGTTGACTTTTAGTTCGGGCGGTCAAATGGACTTTGGCCGATGACTGTGACGTAGTTCAGGACATCACGAGTTCATAGACAGGTGGCACGTTCGATTCCGACATTCGTAGAGAGAGTTTTGATGTTCGGAAGTTGAGGGGTATTTTGGTAATTTGGCATATTAGGGGCCAAATGTTGACCTTTTGATCGGGAGGTCTGATGGACGAGGGCCAAGGACCGTTACGTAGGTCTCGTCGATACGAATCCAACGACAGGCGGCATGCCGAAATCGGAGATTCGACGACGAAGTTATGGTCACGGAATCGGGCTCGATTAACCGAACGAACCGGGATTCAAAAAATATTTTAATGTGAACAGTACCCGGTGACTGTGCACATCCGGATGAGTGACAAGTGTCACCCATCCCTTGTTTCCAGCTCCATGTTTCCCTCCCAACACTATCATTACTACATCATCATTCCTACACCATCATTCCTCCATCTTTTTCCCCATTTTTCTTCTTCTTTGTTTTCTTACCCGTGAGAAGGGGAATCAAAATTGGGAGAATTGAGCTCCCTTTCACAACCAGTTTTGAGGGGAATTTGTGAGTTTGTGAGAGGGGATTAAACTGGGGAAACACTGGGATTGATTAATGGCTGAGAACTGGGAATTCGAAAATTTAGAAAATGGGGGGGGGGGGGGGGGGGGGGGAATTCAAATGTCGAGTGTTTGGCTATAAGGATCGAAATTGAACTCACTTCGAGTTTCCTGGGATCACAACGAACAGAAACGTCGAAAGAACGAAGGAAATTGGTGCTGTTTGGACTCTGAACACACTTGGTGACAGAGGATGAAATTCGAGGTTGAGTCGAGGGAATTGAGGCTTTGTTTGACGAAATTGATGTGGGGATTGTGTTCCTGAGGATCCCACGATGCTTCTGGATGGATCAATTGAAGGAAAACGCTGGAGATTGATGAAGCTCCATGGTTGCACAGTGTACGGATGTTCGAGTTTGAGTCGTGAAGATTGAGCAATGGATTGATGCAATTGAGTTGGGGGAAATGTTTAACGGAGTCCACTGATGCTTCTGGTTGCATCAATTGAAGGAAATCGATTGAGAATGAAGGTGTTCGAATGATGACTAGTGTTCTTCGAGTGTTCATCTTCGATCGTGGGGTTTGATGCAGGTAATCGTGTAATTCTGATTGCAGACCTTTAATTGAACTCAAAACGAAACTAACTCGATGATCAATTGATGTAATCAGTGTCGAATTGATAGGATTGGAACCGGATCGTGTCGCGGGTTAAAGGACCCGTTTACCAGACAAACGGGTTGAGACGACAGCACTGTAGCTGGCGCGTGGGTTTCACGCGCAGCCACTCATGGCGGCGCGTGAGGGATCGTCCGGCCTAGTCTCAAGGTGAGGTCAACATGACTTTTGATCCTCTCAGTGTAATGAACATTTTAACGTTGGTTTTGATGAAATCGGATATTGTTTTGTTAATGTTCCGCGTATCCGAAATTTTGTATTACGTTAAAAATACGTATTTAAATTCCGGAAAAATTGGGGGAAATTATATGTTGTATTTTGAGATGTTAGTAACCCTCTATAATGATTTTGGACAGGAGTTGTGATTTCCAGATTTTACGGAAAAACGTGCAGCTCGAAAACGGACCGTTTTGGACGGTGTGTGTGAGTGGACTTTGTTTTCTAACCGTGATGCATGCATATATGATTTAAATGCCTTATTATATGATTTTATATGCTTGGGCATGATTTATGTTTCAATCCGGTAATTTCTCGGTTTTATGATTATTATATTATTATTTTTGGGCGATTTTCGAGAAATTACGAAATTTGGTAAAAATGATGTTTGGACTTGGTTTATGAGTCCGGGATTGAAATTGATTGAAAATAATGTTTGGACTCGGATTATTGAGTCATGGATTGAAAAATGATGTGGTGACTCGGGAATGAGTCAAGGGTCAATTTCGTAGATTTACGTGGAAATGGCAACGGAGGTTGCAACTCATGGATTTGCGTGATAATATTATTGTGGGCATGAGAACCCAAGTGAATAGTGATTTTGACTCGGATTTGGAGTCACCTGTGAATTTGTGAAATTAATGATTTATTGGGAATTTATGATTATTTTAATCAGTCTTTCGGGCACGTTTTACGAGGAACGTGCAATGATGTTTTGGGCTAGGCCCGAAGTCTAAATGATTTCTAAAATGATGTTGTGACTTAGTTGGTAAGTCAATGATGATTTCTGGATTATTTTATTGTTCTAAAAGGTGATTTTAAAGAAGTACGTGTAAATGGTATTTTGGGCTTTGAGACCCAGTCGTGGATGATCTTGACTTGGTATGAAGTCAAGATTTGATTGAAATGTTTTGGGATGTAATTCCCGGGATGGTTTTCATTGTGATTGTGATATTCCCAGACGGTCGGTGCTTGGGGGGATTACCCAGACGACCGGAGCTTGGGGGATGTGATTGTAGGATCGGGAGTTGATCCTATGGTAGTCAGCTTCTCGGATGAGACTGAGCCTGGATGTACCACTCGGAGGTGTCTGAACCTGGGGATGTGTTCGCCCAGAGGTGACTGAGCCCGAGGAGGTTGAGCCCAGAGGTGTCTGTTCCCGAGAGAGTGACTGGATATTGGCCCACGCGTAGTGCAGCACTTGTGAATAGTGCAGTTTGATTGATTGTGCACTTGTGAGTAGTGCAGACGTGATTTGTGATATTTTATGCACTTGTGAGTAGTGCGGATTGATTGGATTGATATATTTCTTGTGCACTGGTGATTAGTGCTGATTGATGTTGTTGTGATGACGTACTGGTATTGAGTACGGGTTTTTGGTCTTTGTGGCCAGTGATTATGTTTTTACATGTTTTGGCCTGAGAGCCGGGATTTGATGTTTTATAACATGAACTGCTTTGGTGAACATGAGTTTTATGGACCATGGGAAAATGTGTTTTGATTTTATCGGTCCACTGTTCATACTTGAATGATTTCATACTATTCTCATGTTTTACGATATGCATGCAAGATTGTGAAAACTGGAGGGTAAGATTGTATTTTGATAAATGTTTTTATAAGAGGTCATTTTTGTCCACTCACACCTTTTCTGTTTTGTGACCCTCCAGGCCGTGGTACGACGTTCGGGACTGATCGTGAGGCAGTGACAGCAGCAGAAATCCACACAAACATCCCTTGTCTGGCAAGCACTGAAGGGGAGTTTCGGACCTTTAGTTGACCTGTCAGACGGGAGCAGGACCGGACACGATTTTTGACGTCCAGTTGGGACGGGTCCTGTCACATGGTTGTTCAAGGAAGCCCTAATGTTGATGAACGAAATTACTACCATGCAAAGCTATTACTCTTTGGAGTTATCTTTGACAGTTTTTTGGGTCTAAATCCATGGTGTCCCACCTCTCAATATGGCGATGGCAGTAGTTAGGACAATTGGGGGATGGATTAGAAATGTGTTGAGGTTGATCAGTTTGAATGGATGAATGTATTGGTCGTTTCATTCAAAATGGGTCCAGATGGATGTGCATAAGCCTCTTATGAGAGGCACCAATGTAGATTTCTCAAATATGGGAACAAAGTGGATTGACTTTAAGTTTGAAAATTTACTTGAGTACCTGTCTTTATGGCCGTGTCTTACACAACAATCGACTTTGTGTGGAAGAACATATTGAAGCAGACCTTGAGGATATGTCATCGCAAGCTAGTGAACCTTGTCCATTTGTGGGCTTGGATGCGATTGAAGATGTGAGAGGTAAAAAACTAAGGGTGTTTGGTAAGCAAGAGGCTGGCAGGTTTGAGCCTACCAAGAGGGAAGCTATCCATGAACGAAGGGGCACTCTATCCTGAACTCGATCGAACTCCTTGACCTGGATGAGAAGTATCTCACCTTCCACAAACATGGGAGGGTCTAAGCAACATGGAAAATCCTCAAGTATCTTGAACACAGCCTCGTCTCCTTTCAAATCGGATGAGGCTGGCTGTAGCAAAGAGAGAAGGAAAATCTGTTGGCTATCCAAATCCAAGAGGCAAAAGAAAAAAGGGGAGGTTGTATGATTCTAGCGTATTGGCCCTGGAGGAGTGGTCCTACCACCCTAGGATAGTAACATACATGACATGGTAAGTGTGAGTACGAGGATTCAAGTCTCAGAGGTGAGGGCTGGTGATGAGAACATAGTCCTTATGTGTTCTAATCCTTTTAATATTTCTCCTGTTATTATGAAAGCCAACCCAGGTCAAAGAGGTTTTAAACAACGGGGAGGACATGTCGTGGTTGATTTCGGAGGCAGCAAAGAGGAAAAGAATCGTGTACATGCTTCCATGGAACATGTGATGGTGGGTAGCAAAAGTCATGATGTCATTGAGGATTGTAAGGAGAGTGACTCTAAGGGGAGCTCTCAATGTCGAAAGATAATTTTTTTTTTCAGAATGACTTCCAAGTGGTCGGGACCTCCTTTGATGGGTCTATTGAGTGAAAGGTGATGTAAACACCTCTCTCTGAGGGCTATGATTGCCATAAGGATTCTATGTTGGAATTGCCAACGCATCGATGACGCCTTAACAGTTCAAAGCTTGATGGACCAGTGTAGGCTCTTTAAGTTTGTTATTATTATTTTTGTTAGAAACAAAAAATAAAAGTTCAAAGTATGAGTTTTTGAAACGTAAGCTTAGTTTTGATTGTATGAATGTTGTGGAGCCAAAGGGGCATAATGGTGGTTTGTGTGCCTTTTATAATTCTAATGATATGATAATGTGATGTTAGTTAAGTATGGGGATTTTCTTATTGAAATGTTGATTCGTGAGGGATTTCCAAGGAAGGAACGGGGTTGTATGTCATATATACTAGTACTGATGATAATATCAGAGAAAAGCAATGGGACTGCCTACGAGGAAGAATTAAAAGCTTTGGGGAGGCATGTCTTGTTGTGGGTGATTTTAATAACATTCTCAGCAATGATGAAAAGGCTGGGGAAGATACTAGACAAAAAATAGTATGAGAAGGTTCATACGCTTTGTATCTAATTGTAACCTCATGGACCTTGGATGTAAAGGATACCCTTTTACTTGGAGAAATAATTTGGAGGATAGCTACATTTTGGAATGTATTGATAGGATTTTTGCTTCTGATCAGTGGATTCATTGGTATCCTGGTTCTCAAGTGACTCATGTGGTTGTTGATGGATCTGATCATGCAATGCTTGCACTAGACACGACCCCAATGAAATAGCATAGAAGGAGAAAATTTATTTATGATCAAAGATGAGGTTTTGATCAAGGTTGTGAGCATATTACAGAAGCATGGTAACAAACTTTACCTATTAAGGGTACGACCCTCGTTGAACGAAAGTTAAATGAGGTACAAAAGGGGAATATTGACTTGGAGAAAAAAGAATGTTCCTAATGCCCAACTGGTACTTTTTAGCAACCTTCTTTTGAGGCTAGCCATGTCAAAAGATTAGAAATAGATTTAAAAGAAAAACTTCTTGAAGAGGAAGTTCACTGGAAACGGAAATCCAAGGTACAATTGGTTGAATGAGGGTGATAAAAATACTATATTCTTCCACACCAAAAATGTGGAATAAAGATGGTAGAATAGGATTAACATTAGTTTGGAAAGATGGATTGAGGATGATGCTACTATTCGATCTGCTGCTATGGATTATTTCCAAATCATGCTTAAGACCACTTAACATTACGGGGAAAGGAAGGTTGGTAATTGCATTCAAATTTGTGTTTTTGTATCAGAGAATAGTATGCTTACTCACCAAATTAGTGACGAGGAAATTCGAGCTGAGATGATTTCCTTGCATCCCACGAAATTTTCGGGGCCTGATGGGTTCATGGTTACCTTCTATCATAAGAATTTGGGTCTTATGGCGCGGATGTAATTGCTTTTGTTAAATATTTCTTTGCTTCGGGTCAGTTGGGAGGCAAGTACAATCACACACACATTTCATTGATCCCTAAAATACCTAACCCTACTCTTATGTCCCAATTGAGACCAATCTCCTTATGTAATGTTATCTTTAAAATAATCTATAAGATCATCACTAGTCAATTGAAGAAGGTGTTAAAAAGTATCATTAGCCCAGTGCAACCTACTTTTGTGGAAGGGACACAAATAACTGATAATATCTTGGTGGTTCATGAAGTATTGCATACTTTGAAGAAGAAGAAATGTGTGTTGAGGGAAGAAATTATGATTAAGCTTGATATGGCTAAAGCATATGATCAAGTGGAATGGATTTTTTTTAAAGGATGTTATAGGTTAGTTTGATTTTTGATGCTACCTTCATTTAGTGGATCATGGGTTGTTTTACTTCTCACTTATATTGTCATGGTTAATGGAGAGTCATCTGGTTTTATTCGTTCATTTCGAGGTATAAGACGAGGTGATCCCTTATCTCCATTTTTCTTTGTGTTATGTGCAGAAGGTCTATTGGCCCTTGTTAGAAACCGTGAGGAGGAGGGTCTATTTAGGCTATTAGGCTTATGCCTAATGGTCTAAACCTCTCTCATCTTTTTTTTTTTTTGATGATTTGATGTTTACGTGTAAAACTATTAGTGAGGAGGCTGCTTGTGTAAAGGAGATTTTGATCATCTATGTTGAGGAGTCTAGCCAACTTATAAATTTTGATAAGAGTTATGTTCTTTTCAGCCGTGATATTTCAGCTGCTAGCAAGGCTGCACTATCCGAGCTTTTTGGTGTTTAATGTCATGAGAGTTTTGGAAAGTACCTGGGACTCAAGGCAGATTTTGGCCCCTCCAAGAAAAACGTTTTTGAGAAGACCCGATTAAGGATTGAGAAACGAATGCAAGGGCGGGCAAAACAATACCTTTCTCCTGCTGGTAAGGAAGTCTCCTCAAATCTATTGCTATGGTCGTGCCTCTTTTTTTTAATTTCTTGTTCTTGCTTCCTATTACTTTTTGTCATGACATCACTTGTATTATGGCCTATTTTTAGTGGGGGAATAAGGGAAAAAACACTAGGATCCATTGGGGTTCTTGGAATAAACTCATGAAACCTAGAAGAACGAGTGGGTTGGAGTTCAAGGACCTTAGGTGTTTCAATGTAGCGATGCTTTCCAAACTAGGATGGAGGAACCTTAATAGTCCTTAATCAATTCTGGCTCAGATTCTGCAAGGCAAATACTATCCAGTTGGTTACATTCTTAAGGCTAAAGAAGGGAAAGGTAGCTCTTAGGGTTGGAAGGGTATTCTGAAGTGTTTGCAAGTTCTCAAATTTGGTCTTAGGTGGCAGATAGAGGATAGTAGAAGTGTTAATGTCCTTATTGACCCACAGTTTAATACAAGTAGACCCTTCCTCCATGTCTCCCGCCATGATCTTATGCCTCATGCTATTGGAGACCCTATTGATGAGGATAGGAATTACTGGAAAACGGATTTGGTTACCACTGTTTTTAACCATGAGGATGCTCAATGTGTGTTAGCAATTCCTCTTAGCTATCTTTGGTATATAGACAGATATATTTAGCATCATGTTACTGATGGGAGTTATACTGTTAAATCAAGATACTATATTGTCATGAAGCTACTAAGGAATGATGAATTCAAAAAGAAAACAAGGTATTGGTGAGCCTAGTACTACAAACTAGCAAGCTAGCCTATGGGATTCTATATGGGTAGCTAATGTGCCTCCTAACTTGCAACTATTCTTGTGGAAAAGTTGTACACAATTTTTGGCTTTTAGAGCCAACCTAATAAAGCGACATAGCTTGGTAGACAATATTTGTTCTCATTGTGGGTGGTGAAACAGAGGAGGCCAATGTACACTTATTCTTTCAATGCAAGCTCCCTTAGATTTTCTGGTTTGGAATTCCTTTACAAGTGGATATGAGTCATCTATAGGGAGCGGATTTTGTGTGGTACTGGATGTTTTTCATCCTTATTTTCTCCTCACATGATCAAAAGAACTTGGCTACTTAAATTCTTGTTTTTGGTCTATGGAGATTGTGGAAATGTCATAAGATGAGTTGATATAATGAAGTTGAGATTGAGTCAAGCACTGCTATCTAAATGATGATGGAAGGTCCATGAATTCAATAAGGCCATTCTTGATCCACCAATTACGATATAAGTGGTTCACATGCCTGTGGTTGCTTCCCGTGGTAGCCACTGCTGGAGTCGTCCCTTTACTGGTTTTGTAAAGGTAAATTGTGATGGTGCTTACAATTAAAGATGAAAGAAAATGTGCATATGGCTAGGTTCGTAGATCTTCCATGGGGACATTTATTGCCGCAGGTGGGGAGGGGAACCTTCCTTGTGATAGTTCTTTGCAGGCTGAAGCCTATGCTCTTCGTGCTGCTACGGTTGCGTGTGTTGACTTTGCTACTATGGTTGCCTATGATCTTCCACCTTGAGTAACAAAAACTCGTAAATTCTTTCTGATTTGTTAAACAAGGAAGCAAGAACATCTTCTCAGCTGGTATGACGTAACAGACAATTCACTAAGAAACACATTCAAACATGTAGTTGGTTTCTCACTGTAGAATTCTGTGAAATCTGATGATTTCATTGATGTGCCGATAGGCCTATTTATACAGGTCTTGGGATTGAGATAACTACAAACAGTTATCTCTCCCTTATCTGAATCTAAATATAACTGCTATAGTAACTGCCTAGGTAACTGTTAGGGACATATGTCCAATAACTGTTGCTGTCTACTAAATACAGTGTACAGTATACTAAATAGCTACAGAATGTGTACTATTCTACATCCCCCCGCAAACGTGGCACCCCGTGGGTGACAAGTTTGGAAGCAAGGGATAAATGGTGATTGACTGGAAGCCCTTTGGTGAAGAGGTCGGCAAGTTGTGTTGTAGAGGGAACAAATTGTACTTGATGAGTTTCTGAAGCCACCCTTTCTCGTAGAAAATGATAGTCTAAGGCGATGTACTTTGTGCGAGCATGAAAGATTGGGTTGCGTGTCATGTAAGTGGCACTTAGGTTGTCACAGTACAGCTGCACTGGCTTGGCTGGAAGGGCACCTAGTTCTTGCAGGAGACTAAGTATCCATTGGGTATCTGCACAGGTATAGGCTAGAGCACGGTACTCTGCCTCAGAACTAGAGCGGGAAATAGTCTTTTGTTTCTTTGCACACAAGGAAATCAGATTAGAGCCAAGAAAGATACAAAAACCTGTGATAGACCGCCTAGTGTCGCGACACCCAGCCCAGTCGACATCAGAAAATGCATGAATTTTGAAGGGAAATAGAGACCTGCGGATGTGAATGCCATGTCCAAGGGTTCTTTTGAGGTAGCGGATGATCCGTTTGACAGCGGTGAGATGGACATCTGTAGGAGAGCTCAAAAACTGTGCAATTTGCTGAACATCAAAGGATATATCTGGTCTTGTTAAAGTCAGATAGAGTAGTGCACCGACAAGTTGTCTGTAGGTAGAGCCATCGTGGAGGGGGTTTCCAATAGTGGTAGAGAGAGCCTGTTTTGGAGCAACTGGAGTGAGGGCGGGCTTGAAATCAGTTAAACCACTGCCCTGCAGGATGTCCAGTGTATACTTGGTTTGAGTGAGGTGGAGGCCAATATCTATGGACTTGGCTTCGACTCCCAGGAAGTAGTGGAGAGGACCTAGGTCCTTGATGGCAAAGGCACGGGCCAATGTTGTTATGAAGGTGGAGACCGCAGGTTGGGAGTTCCCAGTTAAGATTATATCATCAACGTAGAGTAGGAGATACATAAGGGTAGATTGGTGACGGTAAACAAACATGGAGGGATCAGCTCTACTCTGTTGGAAGCCGTAGAGAAGCATAAAGGATCGAAAACGGTTAAACCAGGCCCGTGGGGCCTGTTTGAGCCCATAAATAGCTTTGTGTAGTCTGCAGACATGGTTAGGACGGTAGGGATCAGTGAATCCAGGGAGCTGTTGCATGTATACTTCTTCAGTGAGGGTACAATGGAGAAATGCATTTGTGACATTCATTTGTCGTAGGGGCCAGTTGTTAGAAACAGCAAGAGCAAGTACAATTCTGATGGTAGGGGGCTTCACAACGGGACTGAATGTCCCGGTGTAGTCGAGGCCGGCCTGTTGGTGAAAGCCTTTGGCGACGAGACGGGCCTTGTATCTCTCAATGGTGCCGTCAGCATGTCTTCTGAGTTTAAAAACCCATTTGCAGCCAACTGCATTGGCTTGAGGTGGTAATGGAATAAGAGACCAGGTTTTTTTGTTGAGAAGGGCCGTAAACTCAGTGTGCATTGCCTTGGTCCATTCTGGAGATTTAGAGGCTTGGTGGTAGGTGGTAGGTTCAATGGTAGTCTGAGCCAAGGAAAGGAAGGCATGGGGAAGAGGATATTTAGTGGCAAATAAGAGATTTCGAGATTTGGAGATACCTGCCTTGTTGCGGGTTATCATGGGGTGAGTGTTTGGGGGTCTAAAGGCTGGAGGAACAGGGGTAGGAGGGCTGGAGCAGGTGGATCAGACTGAGTGTGAACTGAAATGGCAGGGTTAGTGTGGGCGGGGGAAGTAGTGGAAGGAGTGGGGGGAAGGGTGGGTTGAGGAGGTGTAGAGGGAGGTGGCTGCGAGGTTGTTGTGGTGGGTTGGGAGTTAAGAGTGGCTGGAATAGCAGGGATGAAGCAGAAATCAGGAACTGGAGGTGAAGGATTGGTGGCATGGGGAAAATGGTGTTCATTGAAAACAACATGGCGGCTGATGTAAACCTTACCACTAGGGACATGAAGGCAGCGATACCCTTTGTGATGAGAGCTGTATCCGAGAAAGGTGCAGGGAATGGACCTGGGTTCTAGTTTGTGTTTAGTGTTGTGGCCAATATACGGGTAACAAGCAGAGCCAAAAACTCGAAGGAGGTGATATGGAGGTTGTTTGCCGTGTAGTTTAAAGTAAGGGGAGGTCCATTTGAGCACTGGAGTTGGGAGAAGGTTGATGAGGAAAACTGCAGTAGTTACTGCTTCGGTCCAATAACAGTGGGGCAGGTTAGCAGTGATCAGTAGAGTTCTGCTCATTTCAGAAATGTGCCTGTGTTTTCTCTCAGCTAGGCCATTCTGTTGTGGGGTATAGGGGCAAGAAAAACGGTGGTGGATGCCATGGTTAGAACAGAGGATCTTGAAAGAGTGATTATCAAATTCCTTGCCACCATCACTATGGAATTGTTTGATGGTGGTAGAGAATTGGTTTTGAATATAGGTGAGGAAAGTTGAGAAGTGTGCAAAAACTCCTGATTTTTGGCGGAGTGGAAAAATCCAGGTGTACCTGATAAAATCATCTGTAAATAACATATAATATCTAAAACCAGAAACAGATGGGACTGGAGACATCCAGACATCAGAGTGGATTAAATCAAAAGGTTTTATTGCAGTGTGTACAACAGAATTGAACGATAGTCTAGTTGATTTGCCCGTAGCACAACTATTACAAAAGCCTATATTGTCTAAGGAAGCAGAAGTAATGACAGGAGTCTGAGAGGCTAAGATACGGTGGACTTGAGGAGATGGATGACCCAAGCGGTTGTGCCAGAGGGAACTTGTTGCACTTGTCAGCAAGGCCTGAGGGTGGGTAGGGCGACATGGACGGATGGGGTACAACCCATTTTCACAGGGGCCCTGAAAGAGAACAGCCTTGGTGTTTAGGTCTCGGATGAGGAAATGAGTGGGGAAAAACGTTATACTGACCTGCTGATCATTAGTGAACTGTGCAACAGATAACAAATTTTTGTGTAGTGTAGGAATATGAAGAACATTTGAGAGATGAAAGACATAGGGACCAGAGGAAAAGGTGAGATTACCAGTGTGGTCAATGGGAAGAGTGGCACCGTTGCCTACCATGACATGATCTGTTGATGAAGGGGCTGGAATGTGGGGGGGGGGGGGGGGGGGGGGGAGCAGTTTGGAGGGTCATATGATGAGTGGCACCACTGTTAGGATACCAGTTGGGATCAGCAGCAGCAGGGGTAAGATGTAGTCCTGCAAAGGCTTGGGCAAGGTCATGGTCAGGACTATGTTGAATTTGAGGACAGTGTGCGGCAATATGTCCATGGCGGTTGTAGGACCAGCATAGGGGGCCATTTGGACGGGAAGTGTTGGTGGGATAAGATCCAAGAATGCCTGGAGCATGTGAAATAGGAGAGGGGCGGCCAGAGTTTTTGCGATAGGAGGACCGTGGGGGACGATTTGGGCGAACACCACGGTGGTAGGGTGGTCTTCCACGGGTGCTGTAGTAGGCAGTAGCATAGGGGACTGGAGTGGGGTGGGTAGAATTGGCATAGAAAGCAGTAGGAGGAACTGCGGTTGCTGGATTTACAGAGGAAGTTTGTTAAGCCTCAAAGGAAAGTAACCGGGCACGGAGATCAGAGAAGGGAAGGAGGGGTGGAAAGTTCAGCATGGCAGTCACCATCATGGTGTACTCAGGACCGAGGCCATGAAGGACAGCAATAACAAGGTCCGTAGGGGAGAAAGGCTCGTTTATGGCAGTAAGAGAATCAGCTAAGGTTTTGGCTTGGGAAAGGTACTCAGAGATAGTTTTCTGACCTTTGGTGAGAGACATGAGTTGAAAACGGAGGTTAGTGGCATTTGCTAGGGATTGTTGGGAGAAATTTTGTTGGACACTGCCAGATTGCATGAGAGGTTTGGAGGCCAACAACCTGGGACAAGATCGGTTCTGTGAGTGTGGTTCTGAGCATACTGACCAAGGTTTGATCAATTTGAAACCATTGGTGATATCCGGGATTGGAGACAGGAATAGGGGCAGGGTTGAGATCTGAAACAGAAGTATCAGAATGAGGGGAAGCAGTAAGCGTTTGGGGTGGTAGGGTAGGAGGAGGGGCAGGATGTGTGCCGTCTATGAAACGCCAATAATTATGCCCAATGAGAAAGGGCTTAATCTGGCTTTCCCAGAGAAGGTAATTACTCTCATTGAGTTTAACCGAAACTAGGGTTGAAATATTGGTGGGAGAGACGGTGGGAGAAGAGCAGGAATCTATTGCCATAGTTGGGAGAAAGATAGGAAGAGGATCGGGTTGGTGGTCAGACTATATGCTCTGATACCAGGTAGAATTCTGTGCAATCTGATGATTTCATTGATGTGCCGATAGGCCTATTTATACAAGTCTTGGGATTGAGATAACTACAAACAGTTATCTCTCCCTTAGCTGAATCTAAATACTCACTATCAACCCTCAAATCTATACCTGCAGAAACAGAAGCAAAAGTGTTTTTGTCATCATCAACATGGAATTTATTCTTGACTATTCAAATTATGTGTGTGCATGCTGTCGATGGAGGTATTCGTCTAATACTTGAAAGGCAGATGGACAGGTTAGAAAATTAAGAATGAGTCGGTAGGATTACAAAAGCATGCTTATTCCAAAACATATCTGCTAATCAGCACCCAGAGGATGAATATTAATTACCAGCAGAGGCATTGAACTGCTCCTATTTACATGTTGAGGTGCAAAAAAAAAACCTCCAACATTGAAGCCTTCTAAATAAAGATCATTTGGCCTTTGTAGTTTTACATCAACATATGGCAAGCCCTGAAAAACAGATGATACACCCAGGACAAGAGTATCAAAGTTCAATGTGGATGGTCCATGTAGCCAAACACATGATAAGAAGGCCTAATTGTTTGCATAATTACATTCTGTACTTCAAAGATTATGTTATAACATTCAATTGCAGATTGGATACGTGTGAGTGATGTAGCCTTTCTGTAGTTAGAACACTTCCTACAACTTCAATATACAAAGTGCCCAAAAAAACAAAAGCCAGGAAGAACATTACGAGGTACTTGAGGTCAAGATGAACTTATTAGGCAATATGTCATTGAATCGAAAACATACGTTGGACTATGTATCAAATATCAAATTAAAACATCTGGAAATAATGCATGTCAATTCGTAGTGAAACAAGAAATCCCAGCTATCACAATAATTTGACAAAGTGGGCACTTTAATTCTTTAATTCTCTGTTTATCAATCTCAAGACTAACAATGCACTCACATTTTTATCACAGAAATCTTTTATTGCCTCCATCATGGTAGGACAAACTCTGTATTATATTGAAAGGGCTTATGGAGTCGAGAACAGAAGTTGGCTTGTCAAGAAACAGCAGTGAAGGCTTGTGGATGATGTCAATTCCAATTGACACCCTCCGCCTTTCTCCTCCCGACACTCCTCTCCTCTCCTCATCACCGATATAGGTATGTGTTGCACTCTGCACACAAAGTACAACTAACTTCCCCCATTAGAATGTTTTTTTAAAAAAAAAAAAAAACATAATTTGTGCAATTGAATTTGAATATATATTACCTGCAACCCAAGTTGGTCAAGGAGTTCATAGACCCTCTTCCTTTTTTCCTCCCTGGAAAGGGAGGGAGGAAGCCTAAACTCAGCAGCAAACATGAATGCTTCGAAAACAGACAACATAGAGAAGAGCTGATCGTCTTGCATCACATAAGAGGACACCATCTTCACGTAGCTTGTAGAAACCTGAAAATAAATACAATTGGAGTTATAAGATCGGTGAGAATATACAGCAAACATATTGATATCAGATATCAGATGAGTAACGCACCGTTCTTCCATCAATTCTAACGGAACCTTCCAAACTCCCTTGAGCTACTCACCCGGCCAAGGCATCAAAAATGTTATGCACAAACCTTCGCTGCTGCATCATGATGGACAACCTAGTTTTTTTTTGTGTTTATCAATTATCATTTTGCATTATATTCTCAACCTAATTTCTGGCAGAGTTCCAGCTCTTAACTAAGAATTACCTTAGAACTGGGACATCAACGTTTATGTACATACGAGCACGCAAAAAAGTGAAGAAAGAAATCCAAGAATTGTAGTGACATGTGCATACAAGGATCCAAAATAAACAATGAAAGAAAATTTAGCAATTGAAGTTCCATGTAGAACTTAGAAAATGCACGGAAATCATGACAAAAGCGTTTTGTGTGTTATAAGTCATACTGTGCACATGAAAGCATCGGGAAGATAAGTATTACCTCTCCAGCCGCTTCAATTGCAACTATCATTTGTCGGAAAATGGAGAAGCATCTGATGGAGGCCTTATTACAAGGGAATCTTGCTTCCTGTAATTCCCGGTCTGCTAACTGCAAAGTTACCGTTTCCTCTGACGAACAAAATTACTATGTCAAACTTACCATTTACCGTTTCTTCTGACGAACAAAGTTACTAACTTGATAGTTGGAGAGTTTTAGGTCGGCACCACACCGGTGCTCGTACTAACGGAAGACTCATTATTCTCCTAGTTTGACAGGTTATGAGGAAGGACACGCGTCATTTGGTGATTAGACAACGAGTAATCGATAGTTGGAACATTTAACGTTTCAACAGTTTGACGCCGTCTATGGGAAACTGACTAAGTTTACCCATGCTCAACCAAACTGAGCAAACACTCGCCCGAGGCTAGGCCGAGCACTCACTCGTCCGACAGGAAACATGTAAGGCGAACAAGATCTCGGTGAATCACACCTAGGCAAGGACTCAGGACACCAAGAGATCCCTCTCCAAACTTTCTACATGGCGACATGGCGGAGGTTAAAACCAAAGGAACACAGGCCGAGTCGAGATGCCAGGCACTCGACAACCGATACACCGAGGTGGCTGAACAACTCCGGGTCGCACAAGCCGAACTTGTCGAACACCAATCACTCGTCGGCAAGGATGAGGCCGACAGGGTGGTGGCCGAGTGCGCCGAGCGCGCCAAATGGAACTGCCGAGCAGCGGGGAAGGAAAAAGTCCACGTGGCCGCTGAGCCAAGCAAGAAGCCCACTCGAATGCTCATTATCCCAGGCAACCAACCGGGCAATATCAGGATCTACCGTGACGCCCGCAACTTGCACCGACAACAACCTCGGCTAGAGGAAAAAAGGACACCTCACCACCGAGCCAACAACACAGCTCAGTGGACCCATCCGAACAATAGCCAAGGGGCCTATTCTTTGGAAGATCTCATCCCCATTCCCAGCATTGAGACAGAAGATGCTGACTCCTCTCAGGAGGTCGAGAACACAGCCAAAACGGCTCGGCCAGCTCAACGCATAACCGACCAAACGCGATAGGGTGAACAGCCAACTGAATCCTCTCGCAGGGACACCGAGCGGTCAGCCCAGCTCGGTCGGCGACACGAGGACCCCTCGGAACTACCCCTTATGAGGGACACCGAGCGGTCAGCCCAACTCGGTCGGTGACGTGAGGACCCCGAGGAACTACCCCTCATGAGGGACACCAAGCGATAAACCCAGCTCTATCGGCGACGCGAGGACCCCCAGGAACTACCCCACAGGAGGGACACCGAGCGGTCAGCCCAGCTCGGTCAACGACACGAGGGCCCCCAGGAGGAATACTGAGCAGTCAGGACAAGTCGGTCTCGACTACACCCCTAGGGACACTGAGAAGCTTGATCGTTTCGACCGAGGGGCATAGCAGCCGACCAGGACCGACTCACTCGTCCAACACCTTATAGACCGGGTAAGAATCAACCGGTTCAAAATCTATCACGAGATCAAACCCCTAAATATCCCACTCTACACTAGGAAGGAAGACCCATGGAACCACCTGAACAACTTCTACTCAGCCGTTGCCCTAAAAAACCTCGCAGATGAGGAACAGTACCTTATTTTCAGCTCCACGCTGACATAGGCAGCAATTAATTGGTTCTACATACTGGAGACCAGATACATTGACTCTTTCGAACAGCTAACGTCCACCTTCATGAACCAATTTATGATTCAGACCGACCGACTATCCTTGGTTGAGGACCTCTTTCAGCTAAAACAAGGCAAAAATGAGCCACTGCAGAGATATGCAATCAGGTTTAGCCTCGAGAACTCCTGCTGCGCCGAGACTAATGACTGGGCAACGTTCACAGCTTTCAAGGGTGGCCTCCGGGAATCTCCTTTCAGGTACACTGTACTTACTCAAGGTTGGACTAGAAATAACAAAATTATGAAACAGATGGTGGTACACGCCAAAGCCGAGACGCTGAGCCAAAATGCCAACACAAATACGGCTAACACATACCAACCTCCTCAGGCCGACTCGGTAAAAACTTACCTACAGCGCTCCCAGAGCCAACAACAAAGCTCAGATCAGCGCACTTAGGACCAACGGCAACAGGGCTATTGTGGAAAACGGAAAGATTACCCTCATAGCAACAACCTGTACAGCCCATGAAAGAAGAGTAAGAACCCAAACCATCAAGAAAGATAGCAGGGGGAGCAACCAAACAACGGGGGGAAACAGGTTCCTTGGTCCAAATACGAGACCTACACCATCCTCAACACCCCCTATGAAAATGTTTTGCTCAATGTGGATCACATGATCTCGAAGTCCACTTGGGCACTAGTTAAGGGCAAATTCGGCAAAGACACAGGAACCTATTGCTAGTACCACAAGTACAATGGCCACAACATCGACCAATGTGTGGCGTTCAGAGACCTAGTGGAGGCTCTAGCTCAGGATGAAAAGATCAACCAATTCCTACAACATGCACCACCTCCACCTCGCAACCCACAAATCAACACAATCTCGGGAGGGCCAACCATCTCCTGCCAACTAACCTCCAAGCACGCAAAGAAAAGTTTCCTGCGAGCCAAGAAAATGAATCACCAGTTCTTCAGCATCGAGGATGGAAGGGCCAGGAAGACCAGCTGGCTCGGATGGGCGCCCATTACCTTTTCCAAGGAGGAAGAATGGGGAATCATTTACCCCCATGATGACCAGATCTTCATCATCGCAGAAATATCCAACTTCGACGTTCAGCGGGTTATGGTCGACATTGGTAGCTCTGTCAACGTCCTCTTCATGAAGGTATTCAAGAAACTAGGAGTACCAGAGTCCAGCCTTGACCGTTCCCCTACACCACTTTTTGGCTTCACCGGGGACTCCATAATTCCGCATGGTACCATCACTCTCCCACTCTCACTAGGATCCCATCCACAGAGAGCAACGGTACTCGCATCTTTCCTGGTGGTAGACTGCCCCGCGACTTACAACGTCATCCTCGGGCGGGGAATACTCAACCTGTAACGACCCGAATTTTCGGAATTTTGTAAATTGAAAAATTATGTGTAAAATGACCATTTTGCCCCTAGTTAGGGCAAAATGTTGACTTTTGACTCGAGATACTATTTGGATATGGACCCTTGATCATTACGTAGATCACGTCACCACGAGTCCGTAGACCAGAGGCATGCCAAAATCGGAGGTTCGGTATGGAAGTTACGGGTCACGGATTACGAGGGATACTATTACATTTTTCGAGGATTTGACCAAGTGGAATAGTTGGATTAGTCAACTAGGAAATCAGATGAGTGACAAGTGTCACTCATCTAACTCGCCAAATAACCCAAAAGTATGGATGCAATGTATCAGCCTTCTCCCCTTTGATTTCTCATTTCACCCGTGAACACCATTTTCAGCGAACACCACGGACCACCTCCCCATCTGTTTGCTTCATCTCTAGCCCTAGATCGATCACACCACCCTCACCAAACATCCTCATCATCATCGTCATCACCATCATCACCGTCTCTGTCTGCAACATCGAACATCACCCCAGGCCCGCGACGGAAAAATGAACCTGAAGACCCAAAATGTTCAACCTTCACGACCGTACTTCGAGCTAACACCAGGCTAGGACCGCTAGGAGGCTTAGACGACCGACTGGTAACCTACGACGGCGACACAGCGGAGGTAAGCCGAAAAACCCGAAACCTCCTCTGGTTTTTCCCAGTTTCAAAAACCTTGATTTTGACTTATAGAGGGTCTTCCTGTTTGTTGAGTTGTGTTCTAGAGACTGTGACGAGTCCGTGATGGCCGGTTTCGAGGCTGGTCGCAGCCTGACGCGACGGAGGCGACGACTGGAAAAACAGGGTCGTGAATGTTCGATCTAGAGGTAGTGATCCTGGCCTTTCTTCAAGTTTTTGAGTTTACAGACTTGTAGGGTAGGCTTAGACGAGTTCGTAGAACCAAACTACATTGAAAATGGTGGCCGAAAATGGAAGTTCTTGTCGGGTCATGGCCGTGGGTCAGAGCGACCCAGTTACTGGTTTTTCGGTAGGGACCCGCCGAACGATATGAGGGGTTTTCGGTAGGGATTGGCCGAATGACAGGGAGGATGACGTCATCATGTCAGACATGTTAGACCAATGACGAACCAAGGAGTGACACATGTCATCTGACACCCGTCAGGGATGACATCACTACTGACGTCATCAGGTACTATAGCAGCGTTGACCAACGCGTGGGGGCACGTGTGAACAATATTTTTGGTGGGACCGGTACGATTTTCAAGGTTTTGACAATACATATCCAATGGAAGTGGTTTCGTGTCAATCAGAGATCGTTAGGTTGGTCAAATTGAAGGAACTAGCCTCGGGAAGCGTGTTCGGGACTTGTTCCCGGGCTGGTTTTGTTCTAGGGTTGGATGTTGGACCTAGTAGGGTCAATTAGTGACCTTTGGATGTGTTTGGATAGGTTTAGGTGGTTCGTTGAGCAGCAAGGACCGTGTGTGAATGGGCTGTTTGATTTCAAAATGATTGCATGCATAACTATTTTCACTGTTTTACTTCATGATTATGATTAGATAAGTCTTGATACTTTATTATGGGGTTCTATACGTATTATGATGTTTTGGGCATGAGACCCGTCTGATTATATGTACAAATTGGTTTTCGAAGTAAGTCGGGGAGTTCTGTGGAATCTGATACTATTACACTGTGTATACCTACCTAATGATTATTATCTCCTCCAGACGTCCAGCAGTATCCTGGAGTAGTCACGGGCACTGACTGAGAGGGGTTGACCTCGAGGGGTGGCTCGCGATCAGGAGTGCAGATGTGGATGATGCCCCCAGGGAAGGTCAATGATCTGCGGGTCGTTGACCTGGGTGGACCCTGGGGAGACTTGGGATTTGAGACCCCGGGTGGCACTCGTAGCCTTAGGACTGTGACATGATTAGGCATCGGGGATGCCAGACATCAGGGATGTCGGGGTTAGGTTGTACAGTGCACTATTATTATGATTGTTTCCTTATGCTGATTATGTGGTTTTATGATACTACTACGACTATCTATGTTTTGACTAAATGCATGAAAGTTTATAAATGGGGGCGTAAAACTTTATGATTATTATATTATTAAACTGGATTTGGAAATATTGTTTATTTTTTGCCCACTCGCTCTTATTATTTTATTGACCCCTCAGGTTGTGCAGTCGAGTTAAAGGAGGAGGACCCGGAGTTCGTTGCGCACCTGTACACCCTGTTTGGGTAGATTGAGCACCATTTTGTAACCCGACTTTGTGCTCGATTTTTGTATTTGTACTATCCCTGCTCTGATAGTGTAGAACTCTAGGGTTGCATGTTTAACTTTGTTTATTTAATTTGAAACACTTTAAGCCCGTTAAGGGTATTTCTGGTATTTTAGAGTCAATGTCATATGGGAGCAAGGTACATCCCCAATAGGTCCCACGGGGGATCCGAACGGATCCTGTCATAACCAGCTAAAGGTAGTAGTGTCTACTCACTTACTTTTGGTTAAGTTCCCCACCCCCATGGGAATTGGTCAGGTTCGCGGGGATCAAATGGCAGCAAGGGCGTACAACTCTGTCTCACCAATCCAGCCGCCAAAAGAAACCATGGTCGTGACTAAATTAGCATTTGAGGCAGACCCTATTGAACCTCAAGAGGCACAGCAGATACAGGATGGGCCAATTAAAGACCTCAGGGATCATTCAGTAACACCACATTCGCAGCCCATCGAGGAGGTCGAGGATATCGTTCTCTCTCACAACTTTGCAGACCGAAAGGTGAAAATCGGAACCACACTTTCCCCCGATTTATGCTTACAACTAATCAGTTTTTTTAAGGACAACTCTGAGGTCTTTGTGTGGTCCTATGCCGAAATTTTTGGCATACCCACCGATGTAATTTTTCACCAACTAAGCATTGACCCTTCTTATAAGCTGGCCGAGCAAAAGCGTCTCCTCTACGACGCAGAGATAACAGAGGCTATGAAGGCTGATATCATCAAACTCAACACTATCCACTTTGTTCGGAAGGCAGTCTATGCCGCGTGGGTGGCCAACGTTGTACTGGTTAAGAAGCCCTCAAGAGCATGGAGAATGTGCATAAACTTTACTAACCTCAACAAGGTGTGCCCTAAAGACAGCTTCCCCTTGCCCAAGATAGACCAACTAGTCGAGGCAACGGCTGGGCATGAACTCCTCAGTTTCATGGACGCCTATTCGGGCTACAACCAAATCTTCATGCACCCAGTAGACCAAATCCACACAACATTCTAGAAAGACCAAGGGCTCTACTGCTACAACATTAATGCCATGCAGACTCAAAAATGCAAGGGCCACCTACCAGCGCCTTGTGAACTTCATATTTACGGACCATATCAGGAAGAAGATGGAGGTCTACATCGATGACATGCTTGTTAAGAGTAAATCGGCTGACGTACACATCCCCAACCTCTCTAAGATGTTCAAAGCCCTCAAACGGTACAAGATGATACTCAACCCAGCCAAGTGCGTCTTTGGAGTCAGCTCTGGAATGTTTCTGGGGTTCATGATAAGTCAGAGAGGTATCAAAGCCAACCCAGAAAATATCAAGGCCCTAATCGATATGGAACCCCCGTGAACCCAAAAGGAAATATAAAGCCTCACTGGCCGAGTGACGGCTCTTACACGATTCATCTCCAATGCCACAGACAAATGCGTGCCTTTCTTCAAAGCCCTCAAAGGCAAGTCCAAACACATTACCTGGGCTGAGGAATGTACCAAGGCTTTCACTGAACTTAAGGAGTACATGGGAAGAGCGCCGTTGTTGGAAAGACTTGAAACTGGCGAGCCCATCTACATGAATCTCTCTGTCTCTACCTCTGCCACCAGTTCAGTGCTTGTTAAACGGAAGGACGGTGCCGAGCACCCGGTGTATTACGTAAGCAAGGCCTTACAAGACACTGAGATAAGGTACACCGACCTGGAAAAACTCGTCTTTGCTCTCATCATGTCCTCCAGGAAACTCATACCCTACTTCCAGGCTCATTCGATCATCCTTATAACCGACAGATCACTTCCGCATGTGCTCCAGAAGCCAGAAACTTCAGGAAGACTACTTAAATGGGAAATCGAACTTAGCGAGTTTGATATCACTTTCTCACCCTGCATAGTTGAGAAGGGACAGGTCATTGCAGATTTTATCTTCGAATTTTCTTATGTCCTAGTGGCACCCACGTCGGTGACCATTCCTCCCACTCTTCCTTTATCCACAACACACACCTTGGATAAGGAAAGCACTCAGCTCGATCTTGCTCAACCAACATGGCTCCTATATGTAGATGGTTCAGCCTGCCATAACGGCTTAGGGGCTGGCCTTGTCCTCACCACCCCAGACAAGGTCAAAATGGAGTATGCCATTCGTTTCCTCTTCAAAGCATCAAACAACGTCACTGAGCATGAGGCTCTTCTCGCGGGACTCCTGTCAGGACCCGACCTTCCTCTGTCGGGACCTTCCTTTGGGTTCGGTTGAAATGCCTCGTCCCTGGTGCAGGGAAAGCCATCCTAGAAGAAATACATGCAGGCATTTGTGGGAACCACTCTGGTCCACATTCGCTTACCCACAAGGCTTTTCACCAAGGTTTCTACTGGCCAGCCATGCATGCGGTGCGACTGAGCTGACCAGGCGTCATGACAAATGCCAACGGTTCACTCCTGTCCTCCACCTACCTCCGGAAAACCTCACGCCCATGCTCAACCCTTGGTTATTTTCGTAATGGGGACTAGACTTGATTGGCAAGATGCCAGCTGGAAAGGGAAAGACAGAGTATGCAGTAGTGGCAGTAGACTACTTCAAAAAATGGGTGGAAGACAAAGCTCTGGCCTCCATCACCACTGCCCAGATTGAGACTTTTATTTTCCAGAACTGTATTTGTGGTTTCAGTCTTTCACACACCATCGTCACGGACAACGGAAAACAGTTTGATAACACGCACTTCTGTGCATTCTGTGACAGACATAACATCCGCCTCTGTTTCGCCTCCCAGCTCACCCCCAATCCAATGGTCAGGTAGAGGCCATAAACAAAATCATCAAGCATACGTTGAAAAATCAACTCGATGAAACAAAGGGCAAGTGTTCTGAAATCCTCCCAAACGCACTCTGGTCCTATATAACATTATACCGGACGTCAACAAATGAAACCCTTTTCTCTATGACCTTCGGCACTGAGGCCGTCATCCCAGCTGAGCTTAATGAATCTTCTTACCGAGTGTCAACCTACGAGCCCGACCAGAATGACCATCAGCTTACACTCAATCTCGATCTCATTGAGGAACATCGGGAACAGGCTAACCTCAGAATGCAAGAGTCAAACCCTACAGCTTTCAGGAAAGGGACTGGGTTCTTCGGAAGGTCAGCCTCGCCACAAAGGATCACTCGGCTAGAACTCTCGGCCCCAACTGGGAAGGCCCCTACAGGGTTACAAGGATCTGTTGGCTAGGCACCTATGACTTGGAGGACTACGAGGGCAGACGACTTGGCCACCCATGGCACGCCAACCACCTTAAGAAATACTTCATTTAAACTTTGTATTTTCCTCCTCTTATGACTTGCTGTAATTTTCCAACCTTGGCCCAAATTATCAATGAGTATTTTTCCATTGCATAATGCTTGTACAGTCAACAAAAACACTTAGACTCAAACGTATGAGTCAGGGTACGATCTTACTCGGCCTACACCCCAACACTTGCTATTTTGACTCAAACATTTGAGCCGGTGTACAGCCCTACTCGGCTTACACCAACACTTAAACTCAAACATACAAGTCGGGGTACGGTCTTACTCGGCCTACACCCTAACACTTGCTATTTTGACTCAAATATTCGAGTCGGTGTACAACCCTACTTGGCTTACACCAACACTGACTCAAACATTAGTCGGGGTATGGTTATACTCGGCTTACACCCCAACACTTACTATTTTAACTCAAACATCTCGAGTCGGCGTACAGCCCTACTCGATTTACACCAACATAGACTTAAACATACGAGTCGGGGTATGGTTTTACTCGGCCTACACCCCAACACTTGCTATTTTAACTCAAACATTCGAGTCAGTGTACAACCCTACTCGGCTTACACCAATATAGACTTAAACATACAAGTCGGGGTATGGTCTTACTCAGCCTATACCCCAACACTTGCTATTTTGACTTAAACATTCGAGTCGGAGTACAACCCTACTATGCTTACACCAACATAGACTCAAACATATGAGTCGGGTACGTTCTTACTCGGCCTACACCCCAACACTTGCTATTTTGACTCAAACATTCGAGTTGGTGTACAGTCCTACTCGGCTTACACCAACATAGACTCAAACATACAAGTCGAGGTATGGTCTTACTCGGCCTACACCCCAACACTTTCTATTTTAACTCAAACATTTGAGTCGGTGTACAGCCCTACTTGGCTTACACTAACATAGACTCAAACATACGAGTAGGGGTACGGTCTTACTCGGCCTACACCCCAACACTTGTTATTTTGACTCAAACATTCGAGTTGGTGTACAGCCCTACTCGGCTTACACCAATATAGACTCAAACATACGAGTCGGAATATGGTCTTACTCGGCCTACACCCCAACACTTACTATTTTGACTCAAACAGTTGAGTCGGTGTACAGTCCTACTCGGCTTACACCAACATAGACTCAAACATACGAGTCCGGGTACGGTCTTACTCGGCCTACACCCTAATACGTGCGATTTGACTAAAACATTTGAGTCGATGTACAACCCTACTCGGCTTATACCAACATAGACTCAAACATACGAGTTGGGGTACGGTCTTACTCGGCCTACACCCCAACACTTACTATTTTGACTCAAACATCTCGAATCGGTGTACATCCCTAGTCGGCTTACACTAATACTTAGACTCAAACATATGAGTCAGGGTATAGTCTTACTCGGCCTACCCCCTACACTTGCTATTTGACTCAACCTTACGGAGTCGGGGTATAGTCCCACTCGGCCCACAGTCTTAAGCGACTTACCCCAAAAGTCGGCCTATATCTATGGATCGGTCAGTAAGTATTACTTGCAAAAAATTTACATAAGTCAAAAGTAATTCCATTGATGTGCAGACCTACTATGCTCGGCCTGCAAGAGCATTACAAAAAAAGGCTCTTGGCCATCCTATCAACTAGAAACTAAAATATACAAGCCACTAGGGCCAAGCCTAGTCTAGTGTCTTCATCTCGGTGTCCACCTCCTCAGCAGAAGGCCTCTCGGCTTGAGGCACAACCTCAGGACAAGCTTCTGGCTCTTTGACCAGCCCCTGTTACTCGGTTGCATGCTGCTGCTCTGGTTGGTCTGGCTGCTCTTGCTGGCTCCCTTCAAGTTCCTCGACCTTGTCCTCATCAGACGACTCGTCCTCCAACATGTCGGTAGTTATGTCCTAACCGAGCCAGGGTGTGCAGATGAACAACCCAGGGTTGTTAAGAAACAAATTCTTGAAAAACTCCTGCTCACACTCAACGACATAGTTGTCCTTTATCTGCTCCAACTCGGCAGATTTTTTGAACTCAACCACTGCCTGCTCGCGGGCCTACTCCAGGTCGGCTTCCTTTGTCGACTTGACACGACACAGCTCTTTTCACTGCTATAGTTGGTCTTTCTCTTTCATCTCGAGCTAGGCCTTGATCTCATCCTTCGCAACCACTGCCTTCTGAACCTTCCACCTCTCGGCCTCGAGCTGCCGAGTCAGGTTGGCGGTCTGCTTAATGGCCCGTCTTGAAGCTTGGGAATAAGCTCTTCCTGCTTCTTCTTCAGCTTCTCCCTATCTCTCTGAGCAGCAGCCACTCTTCTCTGAGCAGTGCCGAACTGAAGATACACCTTACCAAGGGCCTACACATGACAATTGTTAGAATCACATCTACTTGGCGTAAAAATTCAACTTAAACAAACATACTTACATTGCTTAGGAGCAGGAGTTCCTTCTCCATCTTCTGGTCGGCCGACTTGCATCGAACCTCCGCCAGCTCGTCTAGGGGGATAGAGGCCCCCTGACAGACACTGTTTAGTAATAGTACCATCTGCCTCAGAAAGTAGAGGGTCGCTTGAGGGTCGGAGGACTCACCAACAGACTCGCCCTCGGTGAAGATCCCTAAGTTCACATCCCCATGCCTCTTCAGCATGTCCATAATCCTCATGTCTAGACGAGGAGGGGACGAAAGGGGATTGAACTCAAGAGTCGACGTGATTTTCTTCCCACCAAGGGCCTCTTGGGCTGACAGAACCGCCTCAGCCTCCAACTGCACCTTCACCTGTCTAGGTTCAGGAGAGAGCACACGGTCCTTCTCGGCCTCCATCTTCTTCCTTTTGGGAGACCGAGGGGGACTCTTTGGTTTTGGGTTCGAAGATTGCCCCTGCTTAGGGTGCTCGGTACGCTCACCCTGCTTCTTTTTTCTCGCTCTCCCTCTTCTTTAGCATTTGATCCAATCGCTGAGCGGCCCTACCGAGTGACCCTGAATCTTGTACATTTTGGTCGACCTCCATCTTGAGTGACAAACAGTCCTTGTAGATCCTTGTACCGAGGTGCTATAGAACTACACCAAACAAACCATGTCAGCAAGCACAACATAAACTAAAAAAACAACTAACTCATTCACGAGGACTTACTCTCATCGGTGTTAATTAGGCTGGCCTTGTGTTGAAAACCCGGAAGCCAAAGTACGTGTCGATTCCATTCCATCTCGTCCAGGCTCTTCCTCACTGCCTGAATGATCCTCTTCTCTTCTGCTGAAATATCCTCGAGGCTAAATAAACCTGCACACCGAGACAAAAGTCAGCCTATATAAGAACACTTGACAAAAACTACAAAACATACATATCAAAGTCTGTCCTATGACCCCACACCTTTAGTCTGAAACCTATTTGGTATAAGACCCCCCCTCGGTATTCCCCTCCCAGTTCCCACTGATCAGACAAAACTTCGTCTTATATGATTTATGGGAGGTTAATATGTCGAGAATGAACTCACCTCGCTTTCTCTTCTTGCGGTGCCGCACGAAGACCCACACAGTACTCTGTTGCTGGAACCCAAACTCGTACAGGTACATGAATTGAGCATAGGTCGGTTCCGGTTGCTCGGCCCAACTGAAGGCCATGTACAAGGAGCAAAGCACAATCCAGACGTTCGGATTGAGTTAACCGAGTGCTACCCTCATTTTCTTCACCATCCGCCGCAGCCACGGGTGCAACTACAACCTCACCTCGTGGTGCATCAGCTTGGTATAGAACAAAACCATACCGACCAGGGGATTGCTCGGTAACTCACCTTTCTTCGGTAAACGAGTGATCACCGACTCTGGCACGCCAAACTTCGTGTGCATCTTCATCAAAACCTTCTCGATCTCCTTATTCACCATTTTGTCCACGGTAAAGGAGGCCCGTTCTATTGGGACCGCGTCCAATACCGACCCATCACTAGTCGACTATCCCTTGCTCAACCGCACCGAGCCCTTCTCCAGGCCATGGGTTAACTTCAGTGCCTTGTGCACCCCTACCTTCACTATGGTCTCAGCGTCTACCAAGAGATTGCCACCGCCTGTACGGTTGGCCACTTCAACCACCGGTGCCGCCTCACTCTTTCGACCTGAGGTCTCGGCCATATCGTGGTCCGAGTGAGTCCTATTTCTTATTTCGGCCGAGGTGACCTCGTCCTCACTCCCAAGCACGGGAATGAGAACCTTCACACTATTACCTGATGATACGCAAAAACTAAACATTAAAGTAAACACAAAGTCACACTCAACACTTAAAGAAACGTATGCAATTAAAACCCTTTTTTTGTAGATGTAGCATTGGTAAATAGGGACCGTTCTGGACCTGGGATTGAGGGTACCTAATCATGATTATCGTTTGATTGGTTAATTGGGGGTAAAGATTGATTTTTAAAGTTCTAAGTAATTAAACTAAACTTAGACTAATCTAATCTAATATTTACATGGTCAACTCATCTTTAACCTAACTCATTCATAAATCATACCAATTTCCATAATCAACGAAATTCCAAAACCTTAGTTTAATGAAATACATGAACATTATCTTAAGTACGTGCTCGGGAATACGCCCTATATCTAATCAAGCATTAAGCATAAACATAGCATGGAAGATTATTGAAATCAATATAAAATATAGAACCATAATAAAATTATTGATCAAGCCAATAAATACGATATTCAAGTACAAAGAGAAAACTACGGGATTAAGAGGACACTTTGGATCCTCGGGAATACGCGATATAGATGCTAGGTGGTTCGACACTCTTGGCGAGACACTCAGGAATACACCTTATATGTCAATGGAGGATGGTGAATTATGGAGGGTGGTGTAGTTTACTTTTGTACAAGAAATCACGAATTTATTGAAAAGTGAAAATTGGTTTAAGCAGAACTTTAGTACAAAAATGGGCGACCATTACAAATAACCTAAGCCTTTCTATTTATAGGAGAAAATTAATCCCCAAATAAATCGGAGTTCACAATTTAATTCTAAAAGGAAAAGGATTAAACTAATTAAATCAAAGTCTTAAAGGTAAAAGGTATTCTAAATCCTAATAAAATAATAAATACAAAACTTAATTAACAAGGTAATAAAACTCCTAATTTTAAAAGGGAAAACAAATCTTAATTAAAAAGGATAATTTTCCTCAAAAAGGATGGAAATAGTGCTGGAAATTGAATAGGAATTGACATGGTAGAAAGCTGCTGAAGAAAGGGAAGAATGTCAGTAGACGCCCGCCAAAATGCAGGCTTGGAATTAGGTGGAAGCGCGCTGAGGAAGAGCAAATCAGCTCGGTGCAGGCGCGCAAAAGAAGAGTACATACAGTCGGGACACGCGCGCCGACCTCCTTGCACAAGATCGGAGGCGGCTGGCCGAACTGCTTTCTGGGCTGGTTAAATGGGTTCGGTAGATTGCTACCGAATTCTGTAGTGATTTTTGGTGGCTTCCTTTCATTTGATCATAACTTCTTCGTTACAACTCCGATTGAGGTGATTCTTTCGCCTAAATTCTCGTATTTCCATGCTCTATCCAATTCTGCACATTTTCCACAAAATATATTATTTTCTACAATTGTTTGGTATTTAAACATTAAAAGATAAATATAAAAGGTATAAAAAGATGCATAATTCAAGGCTTATCACCTGACGACTCATTACCTTACGACTCCTCCGTCACCGAGCTACTATCCTCTGACATCTATAAAAAATAAAATGAGAGAACACATCTCAGAGACCGACCTGTTTCTCGGAAAATCTAACCACAAACTTCTTCAAATACATGGAAAGTTCTTCACCAACTACGAGTTTAATCTACAAAATTGTGAAAAGGGGTGCTTATAGCGTTTTTCACGACGGAGTTGTCTGTCGAAAATTGTACCACCATGAGCACCGTCGCCTAGAGCTGATCGAAAATCGCCTATTCACTTTGACAGGGTTTTCCCAATTCTCTCAACAAAGCAAGTGAGGAAATCAGTGGAGGCCTTCTCCTATTTATAGAGCTCAAAACAAACTACGAGGTGTCACCACCCTTAAAGGCCGACACATGTCACGACAAACACAAATCCGACCGACACGTGTCACACATCCAATTGAGGGAGACCAACCGTCCTTCCCACCTCCACCACCGACCTGCAAGGATCCCGCCGAGCCAGGTACACTGCTCGGTATCTACCACATACCCAAGGCCCTGGGACACTCCTCCCCCATCAAGCAGTCCCGCACCGACCATGGGGCCACCACCGAGCCCATTCCAGGAAATTGCTCAGGATACTGATGCTGATCCACCTTCTCCCGCGACCGACCAAATTGACTCCACCGAGACATTTTCTCGAGACCGCCGACCACATGCACTTCTCTACCGTGACTGAGACGATCTCAGAGGACTCTCTCGCCAAGGGACTTGAGGGACTACAAGTATACTCCCCACCAAGTCTAGGAGAATGAGACAAGTCCCCGACCGATAAATCCCACCTCAGTCAAGAACTTGGGGGACTTATGTTGACGCCATATCTGACCAGACTCACTGGGCCGTATACCTAAAGCCTAAACACCGAACAAGGCCCAAGCCCATAGTACTTACATAGCCTCAACACTGGGCCCGATACGGGATGACACATGGAAGGCTATCCACCCTCGATCTGCGTAACACATATCATCACGCAAATCGAGGAGTATTTTTCTCACATCGAAACTGTGGAAATCGAACATCCCACTTACCCATACATAAGAGGTACACATTTCCCAATAAAGGTAACGAATATCTACTATTCACCATTACTGTGTCAAACTTACCATTTACCGTTTCCTCTTACGAACAAAGTCACTAAGTAACGTGTGTCCAATCACCACACTGGTGCCCGTACTAACGGAAGACTCACTATTCTCCTAGTTTGACAGGTTACGAGGAAGGACACGCGTCAACTAGTGATTGGACAACGAGTAATCGACAATTGGAACATTTAACGCTTCAACAAATAGAAAATATAATAAAATGAAACAAATGTTTTAATTATCCTTATTAATTTTGTAATATTACTGCACATAACTAGGATTAATGGCATTACTACTATTGAGTAACGGATAGTGTAACGTTTTTAACATTGCACTTATTTTTATTGTACATTATGAAAAAAAAAATTCCTTGTTGCAAGTAAAAATAAGAAAATAAGAAAATATAAGAAGAGAAAGGTGAGCAAGATGAGTACTTTTAATTAGAGGAAAAAAGAAATATAATAAGTAATGTCTTTATAGCATTGAATGTTGTTATTCATGTTAATTAGAACTAAGCTTAAGCCTTAAACTAACTATTGTATTCCACATCACATAATAAGATAAGTTGCACTAATATGTCTTCATTGATATTAGGATCTGCTTGGATACTCATGGATTTAGATTTGGATTTGGATTTGAATTTAGATGAATTTTCCAAATCCAAATTCTTATGCGTTAATGAATTTTTGGGTTTGGATTTAGATTTAAACTAAATCCATAATACGGGATTTCATAAACTCAAATCTAGAAATTTGAAATTATTTTTAAAACTAGTCATTTTAATAGATTTAGTGACAAAAAAATTCCTTATTTTAATTTTCATCCTCTTTTTTTCTATCTTTTTTTTTTCTAGCATCTCTTGACCAAAAATATCCTTATTTCGATTTTATTACATCCTTTTTTTCCATCATTCTATTTATTTTATTTTCATCCTTCTAGTTTTTTGTTTCATGCTTTTTTTTCATCCTGTATTTTCATAATTCTTTTTTTTCATATTTTCCTTTTTTTCATAATTTTTGTAGTTATCTTAATCTTAAAAAAACAAAATATTATTTACACGGGTCTGTATTAATGAATCACTTATATAAGTGAAGAATAACGTCATGTTCTATTCTTGATAGACCAAAAAATACTCTAGCTTCAGGCATTGAATGTAAGATCTGTGTGCATTATATATGTGGACATGTATCTTCCTAGCATGAGGCCTTTTGGGAGCTCACTAACTTTGGGTTTGGTTGGAACTCTGAAGTTAAGCAAGATTGAGATGGGTCAATACTAGGATGGGTGACCTACTGGGAAGTTACGCGTGATTTCCTAGAAACAAAGTCGTGAGTGCTGGACCCAAAATAGACAACATCGTGCTAGGGGAGTCAGGTTTAGGCCCCAAAGGGGTGGATTGAAAGACCCGTGTCTTGGGAAAAACGGTGAACAATCCCACATTGCTCGGCATGGGAAATGTGAAGTGTGCGTGAGTACCCAGAAACAAAATCGTGAGGGCGGAGCCCAAAACAGACAATATCGTGTTAGGAGAGTAGAGTTTAGGCCCCAAGAGGGTGGATTGTAAGACCCATGTCTTGGAAAAACGGTGAGCAATCTCACATCGCTCGAAGTGAGAAAGGTGAAGTGACTTATATATGTGTACATGTATCTTCCTAGCACAAGGCATTTTGGGTGGGAAAGGTGAAGTATGCGTGAGTTCCCATAAACAAAGTTGTGAGGGCTGAGCCCAAAACGAACAATATCGTGTTAGGGGAGTCGGGTTTAGGACCCAAGGGGGTGGATTGTAAGACCCGTGTCTTGGGAAAAACGATGAGAAATCCCACATCGCTTGGCGTGGGAAATGTGAAGTGTCTTATATGTGTGGATATGTATCTTCCTAGCGCGAGGCTTTTTGGGAGCTCACTAGCTTTAGGTTTGGTTAGAACTCCAAAGTTAAGCGAGTTTGGGCTAGAACAATCCCAAGATGAGTGACCGACTAGAAAGTTACGTGTGAGTTCTCAAAAACAAAACCGTGAGGGCTGAGCCCAAAGCAGTTCAGGCTAAGCTAAAAAAAAAAACTGTGAGGGGTGAGCAATCTCACATCGCTCGGAGAGGTAAAAGTGAAATGCCTTATATGTGTGGACACGTATCTTCCTAGCATGAGGCTTTTTGGGAGTTCACTGGCTTTGAGTTTGGTTGGAACTCTGAAGTTAAGCGAGATTGAACTAAGTCAATCCTAGGATAGGTGACTTATAAGGAAGTTGCGCGTGAATTCCCAAAAACAAAATCGTGAGGGCACTGGAGCAATTTCAGGATGGGTGACCTACTAGAAAGTTGCGCGTGAATTCCCATAAACAAATTTCAATATCGTGCTAAATGGATCAAGTTGTGAGAGTTTGGTTGGAACTCTAATGTTAAGCGAAATTGAACTAGAGCAATTCCAAGATAGGTGACCTACTAGGAAGTTGCGCACGAATTATCAGAAACAAAGTCATGAGGACTGAACTCAAAACAGACAATATCATGCTAAATAGATCGTGTCGTGTCATTAAATGTAGTATCAATGATTTGGTACCAAGCTGCATTAGGAGGTTTACTTAAAACACAAACCTAGAGATACAATGAAGAAGAAATTAGTTATCCCAACTAGGCAAGTGTATAGATGTCTTACAGTTAGGCTGCAAATGGAGCTTGCTTGCCCAGTATCTTGGTAATTTTTTTTTTTCTGTCATCAAGTACATTGTATTTGTATGAAAAGGAATCAAACCAGAAGAGCACAATTAATACAATAACTAGTAGGGGCAAAATGAATACTGGACATCAAAAGGGAAACACTTTCTTTAGTAGGCACACTGATGGTTTGATGTACTAATTTCGTTACAATAGGAATCGAGATAGTAACGTATGCGCATTTTCGATTGTTTACAAGATATGAATAAACTATTCATCAGTAGAAGATGGTCCATCATCATCTTCAGAACCCTCCTTGTCACCCTTTTGATCCTTTCTTTCCTGCCATCTTGCCCAAATCCACCTCAAAACCAGAAACCCTCCAAGCGCATAAACCTAAAATGAGATGAGGTAAAACCATTATATAATTTAAGTAAATAATTGAGAGTTAAATAAAGGACATTCAAAGGGTTAGCGCTTTCTTTTCCTTTTGTATCCACATCTGGAGGAAAACTTGCATGAACCCATTGTACTGTATACAACCAGTTGTAAAGTTTTCTCTCATAGCTGAAACTAAGTGTAGAGAAATCTCAAGCAAATGGCCACAGTACCACAAACAAGCATGGTACTAAGTAGTTGAAATTTCATAGGGGAGCTGAAAAACTGACGAATTAAAAATATTAAAGTTAAACCAATGTAGAAGTTGGCATTAATTAAAAAGCAAGGCACATATAATCAAAAACAGTTATTTTTCTTGCCATATGTTTAGATGGCTGCCAAAAGCAAAGTTTCAAATATGTAGGTATTCCATGGCCCTCTTATTTAATGTGTTTAGGTCAAATTTCACAAACACTTTATTTCATATATCAACATGGCCTTCAATATGTTGAGACCCCATGACACATGGTTTTCACCTACATACCTGACATCCTATCTAATGTTCCTCATTTGATCAGTTTAACATGTTGAATTGTAAATTTTAAAAAGAGATGTGCCCACCGATAGTCGACGATTAAAACATATTATAAAGAAGTGAATGCAAATTGTGAAAAGAAATATTCTAATTACACATAAAAAGAAACCAAATGATATAAGGATGAGAAGAAATAAAAAAACTCAGTCAGAAGTTTACGAAAAATAATAGACAGAAAGCCAACAATTTTTCTGGGACTGATGGATGGACTATTGAGAATCATATTATCAAGAAATGAACTGAACAAGTTTGTATAGAAAATCACAAAGTTGTTACTAGTAAGAAAACTAGGATAATTTTGTCACATCAGCAGAAGACAGATACACATGCTATTAGATTCCCAGCCTCTCATCTCAATGAATCTAAACAATATAAACACAGGTGAACTCAACAAGAACGGGGTTATATATTTTGCGTTTCCTTAAAGCACCCATGCACCATAAGTAAAGAGACAAGTGTGCGTGTATGTGTGTGTTCATGCATTCAAACATGAGATAGAAATATCCATAAATCTATTCTATACAACAAATACATACCTATATAAAAATGGAGACCCAGGAAGCAGGAGTAGTGAAGCATCCCATCTCTTGAACCATACTAATGTTCTTTATTTCCCTCCCGTGCTTCATTGTAAAATGACATGTGCATTTTTTTTCCAGTCAAAACAGTGACAGATGCATCTTAGGATTCTTAACCATCTCTCACAGGGATTCTATTGACATAAGTGCCACCACTAGAGCTTTTCTAAAACATCTAAAGATTCAACTCAGCAACAACGAACATAATCTAGAAGTCTCAAAAGAGGCAGAGAGCTTATCCAGTTCACAATTATCAAAACCTAGCCAAACTTACTGCCTTGCTTATAAACAAGATAATGAAACAGATATTCTAACTACATTCCTTAAGATACTGGAATGATAGGTTGAAGACACTTTATCTTGGTAAAATATCTCCATCTGCTGATAAGGTACCATAAACTTCATAAAAATATTGTTAACTCACTACTTGCCACGCGAAAGATAAATTCAATTGTATCCATGTAATTCCTTTACTACGCGAAGCTGCTTAACCACTTAAAACATATAAATTAACACCTATTACAAGCAGCTAATTGTGGTCTCAATGTCTCACAAGAAAATTATTGACTACGCTAAAAATGTATGTGTTGACAGACCATGGGAAACAATCAACATACGGACAGATTTCTAGGCGTCTACAAGCACAGATATAAATCATTTATTGGACTTTTTTTAACCCTTTCTCGGAGAAGCATTTGGTTTTGTAATCAAAAGTTCAAGCAAGCAGTAAGTTTTGTCTAAATAATTTAAGTCCCCGCAAAATCATATGCCATTTTTTTTGGTACACGAAAACGGAGAAGCATTTGGTTTTGTAATCAAAAGTTCAAGCAAGCAGTAAGTTTTGTCTAAATAATTGAAGTCCCCGAAAAATCATATGCCATTTTTTTTTGGTACACGAAAATTTATTTTCTTGAAACTATTTTCTTTAACCTACATAAATCAGGACTGAAAACCCATATTTCTAACCCCAACTAATTAGAAAGTAAAACTAACTCTTCCTAATTTCCTAAATTTCTTCTTTGAAAAAAAACATAATTTCATGTAATTTAAATAAAATTAATGCATACCTGCCAGAGGATAATAGGATTGGAAGTCTTAGTCACAGGCTCTTCATTCTCAACCGCCACAGGAGGAGGAGCTTGAAGTTGCGCCTTCGGAAACCTCACAATTCCCGGCTTCTCAGTCTTTCTTTCAAGTCCTTCGTCACCAGTTACTGCTTTCCTTGGTTCATCTACAACAGCCACTCCTGCTTCTGGTTCTTGCTTCAAGAATGGAAATTGAAACTTCAACTTGGGAAAGAGAGAGAATAAGTTCCTGGGTCCTTTAGGGTCTTCCTCTTTACTCACAATCTCTGTATTTTCAGCCATTTTCGGGAAAGAAAGTGCGATTCTTAACAGGGGCTTGGCTTCTGAACGGCGGAAGAAACAGAGTAGGAGGTGTTCGTTGAGATGTTGAAAATGCTTTGTGCTTTTTATATATGTTTCTACTTTCTAGTTTTCTCTCGGTGCTCGTCAGTCTCAATTTCAGATTACCCTTATCACGCACTTCGCCCGTGACCATTCGATTGATTGGAATTTTAATTTGGAAATAATAATTAGCTCTAAGAATTATATTTTTTTTTTCCTTATCATTTTCTAAGGGAATTGGTCTTTTAATTTTTTTTTCTTAGCATTGGAAACAATTTAAGAATTTAAAAAAGGAAAGAAATTGCATTTCTATTATATCTCAAAATTTTAAAATAGAAATCAATCTGAATAAAAAAAAAAATCCTTGATCTTCCATAGTTGTCATTTTAAGAAATTGAAAATTCTTGATTTGGTACTTTTTAAGGTTTTTTTACTGTTTGATAAGATTTATAGTTCCCAAATGTGTTTTTATTTTTAAATAGTCAAAGACGTTTTTACATTCCATATGAGGTATGAAATTGAAATACTACTCTTTAATATGGGTGGACATAAATCCGTTAAAACCGTTAACCGATCCAATTCAAACCGTTATTTATCTAACGGTTTTGGTTTGACCGAATAAAAGTCAAACGGTTTGAAAATTCAAACAGCACTGTTAGTAACGGTTTGGATTTGGATTTTCATTTTGAAAATCCGTTAAATCCAAATCGGATCGTTAAGGAATTTATTAATTTTTAAAATCTATTCTTAAATTCATTAGTTTTAACAATTTGGCAGCAACTGATCTGAATTTTGTAAGATCAGTGAGCTTCTATGGTTTGCCTCATTGGGCCATCCATTTAGCAATTAGCCCAATGCATCCATTTAGCAATTAGCTTTAGCAATTAGCTTTAGCAATTAGCCCAATGCATCCATTTAGCAATTAGTTTCCGCATATTGAATTCTCAACCCTAACCATTTAGTCTGGAATAAAGCCATAAACTCTCAAGTCTCAACTACTCTAACCTTTCAAGCCGCACTCTCAACTTTTACTCTTCTAAACTCTCAATCCTAGCCGCACTCACACAAAAGCTCTCTCAACTCTCAAACTTACACTCTCACTTTTCAACTCTCAACCCTAGCTGTAGTAATTACTCACAAAAACTCTCCCAATTAGCTGAATTTCTCTCTAATCGAGTGAAACCCCCAACTCTCACAATCGGTATCCAAATCTGAAGTAAAATCTCAGAGAAAGAGAAGACAACAACGAAGAACTCAGTAGGTATTACATACATAGTTGTATATATTTTCATTGAGTACTTAAATGTAATTTCTGGTGCTCTTATGGTTTTTCCCATGCTTGGGAGAGATAGATGCGATTGAAAGGAATCAGTCCAAGAGAGAGACACCTTATATTCTGCTCTTTCTTTTCTCTATTTTGTTTTGTTTTGTTTTGCTTCTCTTCTTCTTCTTCATTGTGTGGGATTTGGCTGCTTCTTCTTTCTTTCTCTCTCGTGCTTGTTACTTCCAACATCACTGCCATTAATTTAATTTTTGAAAACACACAAAAATCAACCGACCCTTTTACTGTCATTCAATCTTAGTACCATATGGGTTATGTTTTTTTCACCAAATCAAACAGAAAAATAAAATAATTAAAAAATGGAAGGTGCTTGTGAAAGAGTGATGATGTAGATGTAGTAGTTGTTGGGCACCCAGGTCTCTCTACCGGTAACGTTGCCGCTGGGAGTGTCATTGTTTTAATATGGCCCATGCATCTTCTCGCCAGCTTTCCCTCTCTCTTTATTTTCAATTCTTTAATTTCTGGTAAATTTTCTTCCAAGAAAAATGATTGTGAGTTGTCAGAATTAAGTGTGATAAACAATCCTCTTCTATCAGATATGGCTCAAAATATGAAACTGAAATTTGACAAGTATTGGGGTTCACTTGATAGTATTAACCAATTTTTGTTGATAGCTCTTGTGCTTGACCCTAGGTATAAGTTGGACAATTTATCTATGCATATTTCTGAATTGTATGTGGATAACAATGCTTATGTTGAGGAGAAGACAAAAGGTGTGAAAGATCTTTTGTTTGAGCTTTATAAGTTTTATGATGAAACAAAGGTCGTTAATCATACTCAAAATACTAGTTCTAGTTCAATTAGTGGTATGGTGTTAGATGATTCGTCTTCATCTTTTGGGGGTAATAAGAAAAGAGCCATGAAGGAAAAGTGGAAAAAAAAAGGCAAGAAGAAAATGAGGTTGTGGTTATATGTCATGAGATTGATAGATATTTGTTAGATGCTACTGAAGAAGATGTTGAAGATGTTGATATATAAAATTGGTGGAGAGTAAGTAGTTCTAAGTATCCAATTTTGGCATGTATTGCCAAAGATGTGCTTGCAATTCCTGTTTCTACAGTAGCGTCAGAATCTGCATTTAGCATTGGAGGACGTACAATTAACTCATTATGTAGTTCCTTGAGTCCTACTATGGTCGAGGCTTTAATATGTTTACAAAACTGGTAAAAGTCGTCAACAATTTCCTTAGAAAATGAGCCAACCATTGAGGAAATGGAATTTTATGAAGCAATCGAGCATGGTAAGCTCTAATTTGTTTAATGGTCTATTAATTTGAGGTTAATTTAATTGTATGTTATGTTCACTTTTATTTGTTTGATGTGCATGTGTTATGTAGAAATGATTAAAGCAAAGGCCATGACGCCTTCTAGTAGCAATGGGCCGTGATATCCTAGAATTGTGGTATGTTTTTATATTTTATGAGTAACCTAGCTTGTTGTTTTTATTTTGGTGCAATTTTTATGCATTCGAATTTAATAAAATATTTTTCAGAAGAAGTTTACAAATGGATGGACAAAAGAAGTATGAATTGATGTTAAGAGCTTGAAGATAACATAAGTTGTATTTCATGTTGCTGTTGTTGCTGCTATATTTCATTTTTTTGTGACTGTTTTGTTGCTGTATTTCATTTCTTGTTGATGTTATGCTGCTGTATTTCATTTCTTGTTGCTATTTTGCTGCTGTATTTCATATTTTGTTGTTGTTTTGCTGCTGTATTTCATATTTTGTTGTTGTTTTGCTATTGTGCTTCATAACAAATTGTGCTACTATATTTCTTGTTGCTGTTTTGTTGCTGCATTTCATAACAATTGGGCTATTGTGTTTTTTGTTGCTGTTTTGTTGCTGCATTTCATAACAGATTGGGCTATTATGTTTTTTGTTGTTGTTTTGTTGATGTATTGAAACATTGTATTTTGATTTTAAAGCTTGTCTTGCTGGATCTAACTATCTATGCATTTATTTTGGTTGGAATGTTTGTTATCGGTTGTGTTAATAAAGATCCAATTTCATTATTGCTATTTTTTTATACCTAAATAGGCTAAACGTTTTGAAACCGTTATCGATCCAAATTGAACCGTTAATAACGGTTTGGATCGAAACGGTTTCATTTCTAATTTTAGAGAATCCAAACTGTATCGAACTGTTAAGATTTTAACGATTTGGATTTGGATATTGTCAATATCCTTACCGAATCGGACCGTGCCCACCCTTACTCCTTAAGCCGTAATTATAATTGTCCTCTTAGATGGAATTGATTTTAGTGAATACATCCCTCTTTTCCCTTTTCATAACTCGTCAAACATAAAAATTTGATAAAATGAGAATAAATTATTATTTCATCCATGAATTCCATCAAAACAAAAGGGGTTAATCTCTAAACACAATTTTCTAATTTTTCATATAAATTTTCCCATCACAATTCCTATTTCTTTAACTTACATCAAATGCAATTTACCTAATGAAATTGTATATGAATATTGCTTTCCCATAAAACTATTTTTTTTTTCATTCTTTGTTTCTTTTGTTTAGAATGCGTTTGTGTAACGACCCGTTCTAGAAATTGGGGCAGTTTTGTAAATTAAATTCGGAATTGAAGATTTTATCCTTATCAGTCAAAAGTTGACTTTTTTCTCAGGGTACAAACTAGACTTTTCGTGAGGACCGTTACGTAGGTCTCGAAGTCTTGAGTCCGTAAATAGGTGGCATGCAATAAACGTAGTCCGTATGAAAGAGTTACGTGCCTAAACATCCTAGGGGTATTTGGGTAATTTAAGCATCAGGGGCATTTTAGTCATTTGATTAGGTTGATGATGAGTCATTACCTTATGATTCAGCCATTCCCATGAGTGACAAGTGTAACCCTAGGAATGCTGAGAGTGTCCATCACTATACGAGAAGAAGAAAACTACCACCCCCACCGTATGACAGAGAGGAGGCTATAGGACTATTATGAGATGGTTTCCCTCTGTTCACCGAATGAGTCTCAGGCATCTCGAATATCGTTGATAGTCGTGGATGGAGGATTTGGGGAAATTGGTTCATAGAACGTTCCTTCCTAGGAAAGGGGAAGGACCTAGAGATTGATTCGATGAAAACTGAGGCTAGGGAAGTGTTTATCTCAACCCTGCGAGTTGACTTATGCCAACCTTGAGAGAAGGGATACACGGTAGCAGGTTGATTAGGGTTCAGCGACGGAGTTGAGAATTCCACAACCGTAATCCCGTTGAGTTTGGTAATTAATCTGGAAATTGAATGAATCATTGAGTTCCTAGCGTTCTTTACCTACAATTTGATATAAGGATTACAAGACTTGGTCAAGAATTAGCACGGGTATGGAAGTCGGGTTCCTAGTACCCGTTATAGGGAATCAGGTCGGATGCACGACCCAACTGGAGGTAGTAAGCGAGTACACCTACGGCTGTGATGACAGGTGTGTGACGCCCACATGCAAAGACACTTCGCCAGTGTGTGACGGCGCGTGCGGGGTCCCCTCGAGTTATGATCAACATTAAAAATCTCCCTTTTTATTTCTAAAACTAATGGTATAATCTTTGAGGTGATTGGTTATGTTTTAGAGACAGTTTTATACATTCAAAGTAACAAGGTTGTTAGTTTCGATATACATGGACCTCCCGTGTTTCCAAGAAATTGGTTATAGATTCTTGATGTGATGATAATTTTAGAACGAGACTCAAATTGAATCAAAATATTGACATAAGGCTCGAAATAAGCTGAAATGATAGATTCTACTACTTGACGGCGTCAGTGGGTTGGATGTGGGTGGGTGGTGACCCCGCGAGGACATAATCTATTTATCTTACATACCGAGATATTAATTCTGATAGAATCAGTGTATATCCATTATCTGACAGGTTTTCTGTTTTGTGTATAAAAGTGCTCAGGGTATTTCAGGTACATTGGTTATGATGTCAGACGGGTGCAGGACTATGCACAGTTATCAAAACGTTTTTGGGCGGATCCTGTCAATTTGGTATCATAACAAACCAGGTAACAGGTCGCGCGCATGGTGAGTGGACATTTTATAACTATGATACATGCATACTTAAATGTTTTGGATATTTTATTGCATGTTTTGAGTTTCAATGATTTGAATAACGATTTGAAACGATTATCTGATGATATTACGTATTTAGAATATTTATTAAATAGATTTGATTGGTTTCTAGACATGGATATTACAGTTGTTTTATGGAAATGGTGTTTTGGGCTCAGGCCCCATTTGGAAATGTTTTGACTGTCAAATATTTATGGTAAAGCAAGTTTCCTTGGTTTTATTTCTGTTTTTCAGGGTTAAACTTCCTTGTGTGCTATGATGCCCCACCTAAAAGTTTAAAGACTCGTTCCTTGTAACGACCCGTCCCGAGCCTACGGGATTAATTAAGGAATAATTGCGAATTATTAAGAGTTAATTGGGAATTAATTGAGGATTATCGGACGATCGGGATAAAATGACGATTTTACCTCTGAACGGGTGAAAAGTTAACTTTGACCCAGGAAGTCAAATGCACGTGGATCGAAGTCCATTACATAGATCGAGATGATACGAGTCCGTAGACATACGACACGTCAAAATCGAACATAGTACGAGCAAGTTACATGCCACGAAAGATTCGATTGCATTTTTCGATTGCACGGTTTTCAAATTGGTTTGTCTTTAGTGGGCCCAAAAGATCTGACCTGGACCAATAGATGAGTGATAAGTGTCACTCATCCTTTGGTCCATAACCCACATTCATGCACCCATCTTCATCCTCTTTGTTTTCTCTCCCACCCGAAACCAAAACCCATTCCATTTTCTTCCTCCCACCTTCACCTACTGCTTGAAAGAGAGACAGAGTGAGATAGTGAGATGAAGAGACTGAGGGACGGCGATGGAAGTGACGGAAGCCACGACGGTGGCTGGAAACCAGTGAACCCAGATAAAACCCGAAACCCATTTGAATTTGGTTTTTGAGTTTCAAATGTTTGGAACACGTTCTGAAGCTTTGTTGGTGTTATGTGAGTCCCTACGAGTGTCTGAGGATAAAAAAACAAGGGCTAAGGATGGCAGGACGGATCTGGGTTCAAACTTGAAGGTTGACCGTGGGAGTTTGATCGTGACAGGTACTTTCTGAGGATTTTCTCTTGATTTTGATGTTGTAGAGAGGTTCCTGGGAGAGAGGCGAGTGTATAGGAAGAAAAACGGAGGAAAACTATAGTTGGACGGCTGAGTCCTAGCCGGGTCGAGGTCGCGGGTCAAAGCGACCCGTTTGGACTCGTTACAGTCAAACAGCTCGACCCGTCCGAAGGAAGACGAAGATGACGTGGTAGTCCATGTCATCTTGTTAGGCCATGTGGCCAACCAAGTGGTGCCATGTGGTGATCTGTCATAGGTTTTTAGGTCCACGTCAGACCACGTGGACCAGTGAGAGGGTGCCACGTGGCAGGGTGTTAGAATCTGTCAGGTGACATGGCAACTGACGTAGCATGTCCACGTCAGTATTGTCAGACCACATGGACTAGTGAGATGGTGCCATGTGGAAGGGTGTCAGACTTGTCAGTGAAATGTGGCTGGACATATGGCACCAATCAGGGTGTGCCACATGTTGTGTTGTCAGAGCTGTTAGATGTCAAAGTTGTCAGGCTGACATCAGAGTAGACCAGCGTGACGTCATCATGTGACGTTAGCGTTGATCAGCATGACGTCAGCGTTAACCATCGTTGACTAGTGCATGTGAATTTTGACCAGCGCGTGAGGGGACGTGAGCACGAACTTTGAGGTCAAATTGATTTTGTTCGAAAAATTTCGACGATCTGAATCCAATGGTGGTGGTTTCAGGTCGATCGGAGATCATTTGATAGGACATTTAGAGGTTTTAGGGTTTATGGTATAGACTTGTATATATGGTTAGTGACCTTTGAGTATGATTTGGACAGGTCCGGACGTCCAGGAGATTGTGGATTAGCCTCGGAGTAGCTTACAACGTGGGATTTGAGCGCACAGCTTGGACGGTCTGTGAGTGGACTTTGTTTTATGAAATGATGCATGTATAACTGTTTTATATGTTTTATGAACATGATTTTAGATGCATTGATTGCATATAATTTAAATATGATTTGTGTTGATGATTTGGTATTTTCATAGAAAATGTAATATTAAACGTGTTTCAAGATTTCTGTTTTTATATGTTACTTGAGTTTAGGCTAAGTATTCTACGTGCATGTGATTTATATCATTTGAACGGTTTAATGGAGAGGCATGAAACTGAGGATTTGACTATTGATTTTGAATTATTTCACGGAGATGCGTGAAATGTTATTTCGAGCCCCAGTTGGAAATCACCTTTGACTGTTTATGATTTGGAAAAATGATTTGAATAATGAAATGGTTTTTGGATTAGGAAATTTATCTCGGGCTTATGTCCCAGTTAATTTGTGGTATGACTTAGAGGATAGTCAAACGTGAGATTTTGGGCATGCGACCTTGTTATGGATTTACGAAATTGGATTTGATAGGATTCTATTAATCCTGGATTTATGAAGTGTTTCTAGACACTATTTTTAATGATGGTTTTGTGGAAAAGGATTTGATGAAACTATATTTCGGGCGTGGACCCTATGGAGATATTTTAAGATTATTTGAAATGTTTGTGAAACGTTTTCCACATGACCATCCTCTATGATGTGATGATAGCCTTAAGATGTCGACCATCCTATGTGATGTGTGATCCTGGAGAAGATGTGATGATAGCCTCTAGATGTCGACCATCTTGTGTGATGTGTGATCCTGGAGAGGATGTGATGATAGCCTCTAGACGTCAACCATTTTGTGTGATGTATGATCCTAGAAAGGATGTGATGATAGCTTCCAGACGTCGACCATCATGTGTGATGTGTGATCCTAGAAAGGTTCGAGTATAGCCTCCGGACATCGACCATTCTATATGATGTGTGATCCTGGAGAGGTCACGATGCACTGCCTGTTGTTGTGCAGCCGATAGAGGCTCGATTTAGGAGTGCTGATGTTATATGAGATCTATCATTGATATATTCAGGATGATATGTGGAGTCGCACGTGTAGCGCTGATATGTGACTAATGGTGATATGTGATAATAAGAGGATGTGTTACTTATGTTTGCATACGACTACAAATGTGAATCTATGTTAGGGCAGATGCCCTATTGAGATGATTTATGAGATTTTTTTGGGCTGAGACCTTATGTGATTTGATTTGGGCTGAGACCCTACATGATTTGGTTTGGGCTGAGAACCTATTGAGGAAATGGCCTTGATTGAGCCATGTTTTCACTCTGTATTGATTTGAAAAGCAATATGATTTGCTTTTAATAAAGTATTTGAAATAATGTTTTTTGATGCATGCATGTTATTTTAAATGAAGGGTATAAATATCTTTTCACTAAATGGTTTTATAAATTGATTAGTTTTGTCCACTCATAGCTTTTATGTTTTTGATACCCTTCAGGTTGATCGCGGATGCGGGATATAGCAGAGAACGAGACATCACATGCTGCTGCGTACTCCACAAGTCGTTGCGTACTCCACAAGTCACTGTGCACTCGGGTAACCCCGAGCGGGTTACAGTTTTATCCATGGTCTGCCACGTGGTGTCAGACGGGACCAGTGCACATCCCATGATAATCTAGGGGGATTGTGATGAGTCTTGTCATTTCTGGGAGAGATACATGACCCGGAGGTGAGTTTAAAGACTCGAGCTCAAGGAGGCTTGATATGACCTAGAGGTGAGTTTAATGACTCGAGCCCAGGGAGGCCTTACATGACCTGGACGTGAGTTTAAAGACTCAAGGTTGAGGAGGCTTGACATGACCTAGAGAAGAGTTTAAAGACTCGACTCGGAGAGGCCTAACATGACTTGGAGGGGACTTTAAAGACTTGACCTTGGGGAGGCCTGACATGACCCGGAGAGCAGTTTAAAGACTCGAGCTCGAGAAATTCTGACATAATTCAGAAGGAAGTTTAAAGATTCGTACACGAGGAGACTCGATTTTAGGAAGACCAGAAATTGGGGTAGTTTTGTAAATTAAATTAGGAATTGATGGTTTTACCCTTGTAGGTCAAAAATTGATTTTTTTCTCAAGGTGCAAACCAGACTTTTCATGAGGACCGTTACGTAGGTCTCAAAGTCATGAGTCCGTAGACTGATGGTATGTAATAAACATAGGTCGTATGAAAGAGTTATGAGCCTAAATATCCCATGGGTATTTTGGTAATTTAAGCATCAGGGGCATTTTAGTCATTTGATTGGGTTGATGAGTCATTACCTTTTGACTCAGCCATTCCTAGGAGTGACAAATGTCACCCTAGGAACTCTGAGGGTGTCCATCACTGCTGATTTTGATTGTTAAAAGAGAAAGAGGGGAGACACACAAGAAGGAAGAGAAACGGGGTGAGTTTTTCGGTGGGGGAGGACCGAGCTGCAAGAAAAACCAACATCCCCATCGTACGGCAGCTAGGTGGCTATATGATTGTTATGAGATGGTTTCCCTCCGTTGACAGGACCCATCCCAATCCCCCCGGGATTAACGTGGGATGACCCTGCTCCCGTCTAACACGGAGTGTCAGACAAGGGATATTTCCGACCTTTGCCCTCCCGGGCTATCAGAGTACGCCAGGATCCGGAGGAGGTATGTGATATCTCGGTCTCCGCTAAAGTCCACATCCAATGTTAACCTAAAGGGTAGTCAAAACATTAAAAACTGTGAGTGGACAAAACAAGAGTTTATAAAAACGTTTTAACGAGAAGACATTTGTACCCTTCACTAAAAAGCATGCATGCATTCGAAAACCATTTATCCAGAAATCATATGCGGGAACTAAGCCCAAAACCAAGATTGAAAGAACCATAATGAAAATGACCATACGGACCACTGCCCAAAACTTGTGTAAATGCACATCATACATTATATCATATATCTCATATAGCATACATCATATATACATATAATTCACACAACCAATCCTGTCACGGTTTCCAAAGCTACGCGCGTGCTACCCAGGTCTCAATCCGAGTCTTCTCAAAGTCAAGATCAATGTCCGCAGACCACTGACCCTACCCGAGGTAATAGTAATCATAGCCTTCCTGAGAGTAAGGAACCCAACTAGGGGGTGACTCCACTCAGTCGATGCTCCGTGACTACTCCGGGGTCCACCCAGGCCAACAACCCTCCCCGGAGGAGATAATAGAAGTAAAGGAAGGTATATGAATACATATATATACATAACATAAACATTCATGCCTGGTTCCCTTTAACCGTCATGATCCATAACATCCATTAACCAGGGTTCATGCTGGTTCCCATAAACCGTCATGAACCAGAATGACCTGACAAAGGTTCATGCCGGTTCCCATAAACCGTCATGAACCACAATGACCTTTCCAAAGTTCATGTTGGTTTCCATAAACCGTCATGAACTTGGAAATCCATCTAGGGTCCCTGACCCGAAATCATAAACAGTAAAAATAACTGGGTCTCGTGCCCGAACATAGGACATCAGCTGGGCACCGTGCCCGATATCTGAGTCATATGCCCGAGACAAACCAAATGGGTCTCGTACCCGAGTTTATCCTTTTAGAAATCCAAAACATTTTCATTTAGACCAATAAAGAAATACAGACCCGTATAGACACCGTATAGGGTTGAAACCTCGAAATACGTGCCTATACGTAACCACATACAAATGCACCCATGACATCATCAAACATGTAACAAAACATATAATAAACATTTATGCATGCACCAATTTAGAAAACAAGGTCCACTCACAGACCGTCCGAGCTGCCGCCTCGATTTGCGTGCCATAGGCTCTCTCGAGCCGATCACCATCACCGGGACTCCCAAATCTGTCCAAATTTTAATAGAAGGTTACTAACTACTTAATTAACCTCCCATTAAAGCCCCGTAATTTTCCCGAACTTTTAACTATTTTTAAACCGACCCTAAACCTTTCGACACCCCGTAATCTATCGAAACGATGTCCGATTGACACAAGACCAGTCCCAAAATCTTCGTTACATCGAATAGAAGATTTCCTGTGTTGAACACTTTCCCAAATTATGGTACACGCGCCCTCATGCGCCCCTAGAAGGTCGAAAATACTATTCATCATCTTTAACCTCCAGCTTACTGTTCACGGTACTGTTCATCTCGGTTTTCTCCGGTTTTCGGACCGATTTTAGGTCCATTTCATCTCTTTTTAATCCTAATATCATCCTAATCCTATTTCCTATCATTTAGACATTAAAAACCGCAGGAAAAACAAAAAAGTCATACCTCCTTGATCGGCCATGGTGGTTGCGGCTGCAACCTCCCTCCGCCGTGCTTCCCGGCCGTCCAAGCACTCAAAAACCATCCCATTCTTCCCCCTAGGTCCCCAAAAGCATAACCCAATCAATAGAATTAGCTAGAAACCTCAAAATCTCATTTTTCCAATTTTTGAATAAACCTTACCTCAAGGGCTGGCTTTCCCCGCCGTGGCTGGCCGTCCAGCCCCTCAGTCCTCCCTCACTCACTCACACGGTCACACTCATCTCACACACTCAAAGGATGGATGATGGAGGTGTGGTGTTTGTGTGTTTGAAGAAAAATGAAGAATGAAGAACATGGAGGGGGGTTCTGGTTTTTTAGGGAAAATGAAGAAAAATGAACAAAGATGAAGTGATGATGTTTGATCAGATGAGAGATGAGAGAAATAATGGATGGTGAGGATTTAAAGATTAAGTTGAAATGGAAGGCTAGGATTGATTGTTAGAAGAGATTAATTATAAAATAATAAATATAATATTATTTAATTAACATAGATCCACAATTTAGGGGTTTGTCTAATGGGATGAGTGACACTTGTCACTCATCCATGGGACCCACTCAAAATATATGGCCAATCAGAATTTGTCAACTCAGCCATGCCTCGAAGTACGTGTATAGTGAAATCGAACTTTCGTGACCTATAACTTTCTCGTTCGAAGTCCGATTTCAGCGTGCCGCCTGTCTATGGATTCGTATCGTCCCGATCTACGTAAGGGTCCTCGGCCCTCGGCCATCGGACCTCTCGGTCAAAAAGTCAACATTTGACCCCTTTTAACCAAAATTACCAAAATGCCCCTAAACTTCCGAACGTCATAACTTCCTCCTCGAACGTCGGAATTGAACATGCCACCTGTCTATGAACTCGTGACGTCACGAACTACGTCATGGTCATCGGTCAAAGTCCATTTGACCGCCCGAACGAAAAGTTAACGTTTTGCCCACGCCCAAGGGCAAAACTGTCATTTCGCATCGTTCGTCCGATTAGCCTCACTAATCGTGATTAGTCACTAATCTAATCTAGGAATTTGGGACGGGTCGTTACATCCGTTCTCCAAATGAGTCCTAGGCGTCAAGAATATTGTTGGCAGTTGTGGATACATGATTTGGCGAAATTGGTTCGTGGAATGTTCCCTCCTAGTAAAAGGGAAGGACCTAGAGATCGATTTGATGAAAACTGAGGCTGGGGAAGTGTTTATCTCAACCCTGCATGTTGAATTATGCCAATCTTGAGACAAGGGATACATAGTAGCATGTTGATTAGAGTTTGTCGGTGGAGCTGAGAGTTCCACGGCTACAATCCCCTTGAGCCAGGTAATTAATCTGGAAATTGAATATATCATTGAGGTCCTGGCATTATATACCTACAATTTGATATAAGGATTACAAGATTTGGTCAAGAATTGGCACAGATATGGAAATCGGGTTGTAGGTACTCGTTACAAGGAATCAGGTCGAATGCACAGCCCAACTGGAGGTAGCAGGTGAGTACGCCTACGAATATGATGATAGGAACGTGACGCCCACACATAGAGACATTTTTCCAGCACGCGACGACACGTGCGATGTCCCCTCGAGTTTCAGTCAACATGAAAAATATTTTTTTTAAATTTCTGAATCTAATGGTATAATTTTTGAGGTGATTGGTTATGTTTTCGAGATAATTTTATACATTTAAAGTTACAAGGTTGTTAGTTTCGATATACATGGGCCTCCCATGCTTCCAAGAAATTGGTTATAGATTCTTGATGTTATGATTGACACAACCCATCCCAATCCCCCTGAGATTATCGCGGGATGTGTCATGCTCTCGTCTGACACGAAGTGTCAGATAAGGGATAACTCAAACCTCAGCCCGTTCGGGGCTTCCAGAGCGCGCCAAGATCGGTGGAGGAGTGCGATGTCTCGGTCGTTGCTATAGCTCGCATCCATGATCAACCTAAAGGGCATTAAAACCATTCAAAGCTGTGCGTGGACGAAAATCAATAATTTAATAAAAAACACATTTCATAAGAAACCATTTCTGCCCTTCACTAAAAAATATGCATGCATTCGAAAACCAATAATCAAACCATTTACTTTAATTAAATCATTAGGGCCTTAGCCCAAAACCATAAATCCAAGTATGTGGGAACTCAACCCAAAATCGTAAATCCAAACCATGTGGGTCCTTGCCCAAATCCATTAACACCGAAAGTCAAATCATAAATCCAATAAATCCAAAATCCAAAAACATAATCCAGTAAATCCATAACTCACAATTCCATCAAATACTGTTATGTACCAATCCTTGGCATCCCAGACGCCTGACGTCTAAGTCGTCATGTCATGATCCAAGCTACGTGCGCTACCCGGGGTCTCAACCCGAGTTAATCTCTGACATCCCTGATGTCTGACATCTCAGACGTCTACTAATTCTACTCCTGAGTCACTATACGGTCTAGTCGCTCCGTGTAGTGACCCCTTGCAGGCAATGCGCCGTGACTACTCTATCGTCCTAGACGTCTAGAGGAGACAATCCATAGATATAAGGATGGTATTTGGAAAATCATTTCATAAATCATCTCAAACCGTTCAAATGGGCCTACGCCCGGGATTTCCATAAAACCATCGTAATCCACAAATATTATTTTTCAAATCCAAAACCATTTATCCAAATCCATTTATGGGTCCCCGACCCAAAATCACATTCATAAAACACAACTGGGCCTCATACCCGATTTCGTAAACCAACTAGGCCCTTGGCCCGATGCCTCATTCAACCAAATGGACTTCAAGTCTGATAGTTCGTAAACCAAATGGGTCTCAACCCCGATTCTATATTCCAAATCCAAAATCATACCATTAAACAATTATTAAAATCATAAACCTCGATATACGTGCAAATACGAAAAATATCTCAAAATACGTGCAAATATAAAAATCACTAATACCACAATCATCATCATAGAAATCACATATGTAAAACATATAAAACAGTTATGCATGCATCACAATTTAGAAAACACTGTCCACTCAGAGACCATCTGACAGGACCCGTCCCAATCCCACTGGGACCACCCGGGGACGTGCCCCGCTCCCGTCTGACAATGACTCTAAACATACCAAAATTACCCTTAAATAAAAACCGAAGACTTAATTAGCTAGATAACGTACAATCACAGTGTTTAAAGTGATACTGTCAGACAAGGGAAAGTAAAATACAACATGTGAGCACACTAGTCAGAGTACATTTATTCGGTGCTCAACCTACCCACAAGTGGGTGTACAAGTGCACAACTAGGCAAACTAAACCTCTGCCTCCTCCTCCGGGTCCTCCTCCTCTATTTCCGTGTCAGGGTCTGGAGGGGTCAGTAAAACAAGGGTGAGTGGGCCAAAAATAACAGTTTAGAAATCAATTTAATAATAAAATAATCATAAGGTTTTACCCCTCCGTTTTCCAAATCTTGCATGCAGTGAAAATATAATATCATAATGAAATCATAACAAATGAACCACAATAATAATCGAAAGGTGAAACTAACATATCAGTGCACTGTAAAACCCAACCCAAATGATGTCACGGTTCTAAGGCTACGCGTTGCCACTCAGGGTCTCACACCCGAGACTCTCTAGGTACATCAGCTCCCGGTATCCCGGTCACTGCCCGAGGTATATAAACATGCCTTCCTGAGAGTAAGCAGCCCAACGGGGGTCAACTCCACTCAGTCAGAGCCCCGTGACTACTCCAGGGTCCACCCAGGCCAACGACCCTCCCTGGAGGAGACAATATACACAGGTAGGAAAGTACAGTACAATAACAGTATAGTTTACCCTATGTCCCCCGGACATCCCAAACAAAATCCACAATATAATTCAGACGGGTCTCATGCCCAAAACATAGCAAATATAAACAATTCATAAGACTCATAAGTGGAAATAGTAAAACAGTTTATGCATGCAAGCCTTTTATAAATCAAACAGCCCACTCACACTCGGTCCTTGCTGCTCAACGATCTCTATAAACCTGTATTATTATTCATGAGGGTTACTTAAGGACCCTATAACTTCAATACCAAGACCCTAGAACAGATCCGCCTCAAAATCGCATCCCGGGCACTATTCCCGGTGCTTCAAACTCCATTTTGACTAACATAATGATCTCTGATCGACACGAAACCACCTCCATTGGATCCGTATCGTCGAAACCTTGAAAATGGTACCGGCCCCACCAAAATCACTGTTCACACGCGCCCCCACGCGCCTGGTCAACGCGTGGGTCAACGCTGCTACAGTACTGCTGACGTCAGCAGTGACGTCATGCTGACGTCAACATGACGTCATCACTGACACTTGTCAGGTGACACGTGGCATGTTCTGATTGGTCCCTGGTCTGACAATATCTGACAGGATGACGTCATCATGACGTCAGAAGTGACGTCAGCATGATGACATCATCATGCTACAGTACCGGGTCAGACCCGTTTGACTGGAACCGGGTCGCCGTCGACCCGCGGCTTGACCCGATTCAACCGTACAATTTCGGCCACCATTTTCGACAGGGTTCATCCCTATAGGGTCGTCTAGGTCTGTTCTATAGTTCTACAACCTCAAACTATAAAGAAAACGGGAGAAAACTCACCAGTTCGTTGTTGAAACTCACGGCCAAGGTCCGATCGTCTTCTCCGGTGATCCATGCCGTCTCCGTCGTCCAAACCGGTCCTGATCAACTCGTTTCTCACCCTAGGACATTTCTAACATCACACAATCAATTTCCTAGCACTAAAACACGTTGGTTCGAAACAGGGGATCAAAACGGGTTCTCGGGTTTTCGACCTTACCGCCGCCGTGTCGCCGCCGCAGGCCGCGCCGTCGTCCAGTTAAGCTCCTGGGGTCCTCACGGTGCAGACTGGAGCTTCCCCTGCATCGAGGTGGTGTGGCTGTCGAGGTTTGCTTCTTGGACCCGTTTCCTTAGCGTTTCGGGTCTAAGTTTTTGGACGGGATTTCGGACGGGAAAAACGGGCTGGTGGTTGCCGGTGTTGCACGGTGGTGGTGAGCAGATGATGGTGGTGATGTGGGTGGTCGTCTGGTGTGATAAGGATGGCTGGTGTGATCGCCTTGGTCGAGAGAAAATGGAAGAAGAAGCACGGGTTGTGGGGGGATGAATGTGTGTGTTTGGGAGAAAAACAGAGATGATCGTGCATGAATAAGGGAAGCAGATGAGAATGAAGGGCTAGGATGCATTTGGGCAGTAGATCCAAGGGCTGGGGTTAATTGGAGGGAAAAATAAGTAATATAAAAATGAAGGAATAGTGTAATGTGCTTTATTGGAATAGTGTGGGCTTGGATGGGTGACACTTGTCACCAATCCACTGGTTTGATTTAAATATTAGGTTGGCACGGATTCCCATAATAAATTAATATTTTATTCCGTTGTTCTCGGTTCATAAATTCCGCTAAAACGCTTCCTTGACCATAACTTCTTCATACGAACTCCGATTTCGGCGTGCCGCCTGTCTACGGATTCGTGACGTCCCGACCTACGTCATAGTCATGGGTCAAAGTCCAAATTGTTTCCCGGGTCAAAAGTCAAAGTTCCCCCCCTTCAGGGGCAAAATAGTCTTTTTACATTAAAATATTATTATTCTCGGTTCGAGTCGTTACACCATCCTACGATGTTGCCTCGATATGCGTGTCATAAGTCTTCCCGGGCTAAATCATCGTCCTCAAAATATCCGAACTTGTCCAAATCACATTCTAAGGCCACTAACACTTCCAATAACCTTCTATTAAATCCCCGTAATTTTCTGTATTTTTAAATGTATTTAAACTCGATCCTAAACCTTCGGACATCCTGAACTATATCGAAACGATGTCCGATCGACTCGAAATCAGTCCCAAAATGTTTGTTACATCGAATAGATGAAAACACATGTTGAACACTTCCCCAAAAATGCCCCCACACACTGCCCAATGGCGCTGCACGTGAAGCCCATGCGCTGGGACACTGCTCATCGTCTTCCTCGATCAAACGGTTCAAACCGGTTCACTGTACAACTGGTCCAATTGAACCGGTGAGATCGATTCTCGCTCAATCCTCCATCTTTTTCAATCCTTCCAATCCGTAACTCTTTGTCTAATTGCCTAGGTTCGTTCTACTTGCTCAAAAACATGAAACCAAGGCTAGAAATTACCTTTCGAACATCGATTAAACATCCCATCTTCCTTCACCGTGCTTCCTTGATTCCGGCCACCATCTTCCTTGCTTTTGATCCCAAACAGTCTCTGGGACCTCCAGAAACAACTTCCAATAGTCAAAACCACTCAATAACAACAAATCTAAACCTACCATTTTTGAATTCAAACAGGGGCCTTACGGGTTCTTACCTCCTCTTGCCGTCGTGGGCACCGTCGTGGCCACCTTCACGGTCGTCTCAACCTCAGGAGCATCATCCACACCTCCTAAACGTTCGACAGCCATCAAAACCCAATCTACCAGTTTGAACCCAGAAATAGAGTTCGGGTTTTACTCTCGAACTTCCACTACCGTCCACGACGGTCGTCGTCGTTAACACCATTCGATTCATCTCACTCTCCTCTCTCATTTTCGTTCAAGGCCAAACATCAAAGGGTAAAGATTGAAGGTTGTTTGTGTGATGGTGTTATGTGTTGGTTTAGAGAGAAAATGAAGATGATGATATGCGGGAGGGAGAGGGATGAAGTATAAGGATGATGAAGACGATAGAAAATGATGGAGATGAAGGGTGAGGATGAGAGAATTGAGGGAGAGATGAACGGTGAGATGAGAGATGAATAAAAAATATATATATAATTATAAAAACAGCCAATGGGACAAGATCCTTTTTTTGTGGAAATTGGGCCATGGGATGAGTGACACTTGTCACTTATCCAAGGGTCCACTTGTCACTCATCAGTCCCTCAATATATTATTATTATCTTAATCTAATTCTCGGGACGTAAGTTTAACCAATTTCGCTCCCGTGACCATAACTTTTTCGTCGAACGTCCGTTTTCGATGTGCCACCTGTCTACGGACTCATGACGTCCCGATCTACGTCACGGTCATCGGTCCTTGTACGTTTGACTCCCCGAGTCAAAAGTCAACATTTTACACAAGTCCAAGGGCAAAATGGTGATTTTACACCGTCCGTCCGAATTCACTCAATTAATCACATATTAGTCATACTAAATCCATAATTAATTAATATTTAATCCCGATATTCCAAACGGGTCATTACAATGATAATTTTAGAACCAGACTCGAATTTAATCAAAATATTGGCATAAGACTTAGAAGGAGTTGAAATGACAGATTCTACTACTTAACGAGGTCAATGGGTTGGATGTGGGTAGTGACTCAATGATGATGGATTTTGTTTGGTTCACGTACCAATATATTAATTCTTATATAATCAGTGTATATCCTTTGTCTGACAAATTTTCTATTTTGTGAATAAAAGTGCTTAGGGTATTTTAGGTATATTGATTATGATGTCAAACGTGAGCAGTACTAGACACAATTATTACTTACAAATTCTGTTTAGGAACTTTTGAATAAAAATAGTTTGAGACAAGGTCTTATTTTGTTTAATATACAAGCATTAAAGATTTTAAATAAAAAGAAAAGTTGTTAAGGGTGTAACAATGATTTACTCTTTTTTTTAGAATTTTAAATTCCTATATATTTATGTATTCAAACAAAGAATTAGTTCATAAGAAACTTGAAATTCTAAGTTTTAAAAAATCCTATGTTTTCTTCCCTCATCCAAACACACCCTTAAGAATTTATTAAATCGAACATATTTTGCCACCTAAAATTGTATTCGATTTTTCTTATTTTTTTGTCTCAATTTGCTGATTCTGAATTTTCTACGTTTGAGATCATATTAAGGAGTAATAACATAGAAGTCTCTATCAATTTTTTTTTTCAGACACACAAGGACACAACTAAAAATTCCTTATAACTAAGAACAACCTAATAAAAATAAAGATAAAAGGTCCAACAAAACAATCAAGAATACTTTATATGCACTAAATTTGAAATCATAAGAATGCCACAAAGATAAAAATAAACAAGTAAAATTACCATTTAAAACCACTAGCTGTCCAAATCGCCCATTTTATCTAAAAATCCTATATTCTCTCTCTTGCTTTTAACAGAAACCAAAACTCCATAAGAATGTGTCACCGACCTTGGCTTGGGCTGGGGTCGGTGGCTCCCTCTACAACTTTTCCTCCCTTCCTGTTTCTCTTACTTCTCTTTTCCTCCTTCTTTCATCTTCTCTGCCTTCTCCTCTTCTCACATCCGCCCCTCCCCCTTCAACCTTTCCTTTTTTTTCTTTTTCCCATGGCAACCATGGGTTTTTCTTGCTACTCCACCTTTCGTGGCGTTTACCTCAACTCACCCTTTATGGCGGCTTTTTCTTCGCGATAGTTTGTGAATCCTGATATTTCTCCAGATATGTGCTCCCATCTTCATCTCAAGTTTCATCCACAAAACCTTAAATCTCTACTCCTTCCTTGACAAGACCCATCCCGATTATCCCTCGATAGTCGTGATGAATCCTGCTCCCGTCTGACAATAACTAAAAATTTCCAAAAGTAACCAAACTTATATACATACCACACACAACAAATCCCGAAAACATTGTCAGACAAGGGATAGTTAAGTTTTACAGACCAATGACGTCACAAGTTTGACTAGTCAAGGACAATACAGAGCATAGGTATCATTACAGATAGGGGTCAAATTCCTACTCTGTAGAATGTCTGAGTGCGCAACGGTCTATTTATTCTTTTGCCTCGCTTGCCTCGTTTTTAGCCCTCGTACCTGTACACTGGCCTGGAGGGTGCATAAAACAATAAAGGTGTGAGTGGACAAAAATGACCTCTTATAAAAACATTTGCCAAAATACAATTCTTACCCTCCAGTTTTCACAAACATGCATGCATATCATAAAACACGAGTGATAATGGGAAATCAATTAAAGTGGATCAATCAAAACAATTTCCACGAAACCACGGGACTTATTTCCATATCTTGTTGCTTAGAGTCACGTTTTATCCCTGCAACGCGTGCATATCAATAGGCTCAAGGACCGCTCAAAATCCGAGCATCCGCCGCTGTGAACACATCACCAGCCGGCAATCCAGATCTAGTGAACACATCACTTACCGATCCATATAATCCAGCACATCTGATCTGAGTCAAGCCTCCCCTGGGCTGCAAGACAAAGATCGTGCTACGTGACCTCTTCGGGGTAAACACTTCCATCCCGAAGGCGAGCGTTATCTCCAGGGTGCACTCCGGGGAAAAACATATTTTCTCCCGAAAGCCCTAAATATCCGCAACATATCACCATCACTAAAACCAGTGAAAAACAGTTGCATTGAAAACCAAATCAAATATCAATACAGGGTCTCAGCCCTAAGTTAACCAAAGTCCCGATTTACTTTATAAATCCGAAATCATCATTATCATCATATAATCACATGGAAAATGCAAATCCAATCAGAAACACAATTCCATTGGGTCCCACCCCAAAATACCAATTTCACGTAAATCCGTGCAACCGTAAACCCGAGTTGCCACGATCACGTAAATCCATAAAATCAATCATTGACTCATAATCCGAGTCCAAATATCATTTTCAATCCGGGCCTAGCCCAAAACATCAATTGCACGTTCCTCGTAAAACGTGCCCGAAAGACTGATTAAAATAATCACAAAAATCACGAAAATACCAAAAATCATCAAATTCACATGTAACTCCAAATCCGAGTCAAAATCATTATTTACTTGGGTTCTCACGCCCACAATATCATTTTTAACCAATTTCATGATTTCTCGAAAAGCGTGCCAGAATATAATAATATAATAATCATAAAACCGAGAAAATCGAGGAGTCACCGAATCAAAGCATCAATCATGTCAAATCATAGAAAATCATCTAAATAAGCATTTTAAACCATATATGCATGCATCACAGTTAGAAAACCAAAAGTCCACTCACACACACCGTCCCGATTGTTCAGCCTCGAGCTGTTCGTTTTCCTCCGAAGTCCCGGGAATATTCCAGCCTGTCAAACAAAGTGATTTAAGGTTACTAGGCTATCATATAATCCTTAAACAGGAATCCCCTAATTGTCGGAATTTTATAATATTATTTTAATATAAATTTAAACGTGTCGGGTACTCGGAACTACACTGAAACCATATCCGATTGACCCGAAACCAACGCGGATAGGTTCGTATCATCGAGAACATCAAGTTTCATGTTGAACACTTTGCCGGAATCCTCCCCACGCGCCGTCACGCGCCGCCGCAAGCGGCTGCGCGTGAAAGCCACGCGCCCAGCACAGTACAGCTACAGTGCATCGTTCTCGCCCGTTTGTCTGATAAACGGGTTGAAATACCCGCGATAGGATCCGATGCAATCTCAGCCAATTCGACCTCAAATCGATCCGTTCTTTCAACTGATCTCATCTACTCTAACCTCATTTTAGTTCTGTGAATTCAATTACCTCAGGTAAGGTCCAAATCTTCACGACTCACGATCGAAATTCGACGGGTCTCCTAATCGGGTTTCACGATTCCGTGCCTGATTTTTCAATTAATTCATATGGTTAGCTTCGTGAGAGTATAATGAACAATTTTCCATGATCAATTTCGATTGAGCTTACCTCTAAGTATCTGAACTCAAGGTCGATTTTTGGCAGCCATGGCAGCGTCTGTTCTTCCTCAATTCGACACGAATTCCTCTCGTTTTTGTTGCAAAGCTTTTAATTTTGATCCCAGTAACCTAATGGAATCCTCAATTGCTCCTCTCCTGGCTCCCAAATCCGAATTCGATTTTCCCTCAATTTCCCAGAATTTTCGAAGCAAAATTCTCTCAGTTCTCTGAACCTCTCAAGTCCCTCTCTCTCAGTTATGCTACTTAGACGTTCAATTGCATAATGGCGACGAGTTTGGGGCTTATCACGGGCCAATTGGACATAATCATAGTCCAAGCCTTAATTTGGGGAAAAGTAGTCAAAAGGGGATATTATTGTGTTTCCCTTAAGACCCGGTTCTGTGTTTTATGAAGTGAGAATCAGACAAAAGACAAGTCTGATCAAGGCCAAAAGTCCATTTTGCCCCTGGTTGGACAAATTACCATTTTGCCCCTAGCCTTCCGTGACCCGTAACGTTCGTAACCGAACTCCGTTTTCGACGTGCCGCCTGTCGTTGTACTCCGGGCATCGAGACCTACCTAACGGTCTTCGAATCGTGTGAAAATTAGTTGGCAAACAAAAAGTCAACATTTTCCCCCTTTTCGCCCAAATTACGAAAATGCCCTTGGGCTTCCGAACGTCATAACTTTTTCCCAGATTGTCGGAATTGGGCGTGCCACCTGTCTATGGACTCGTGACGTCCCGAACTACGTCACGGTCATCGGTCAACATCCGTTTGATTCACCAATCAAAAAGTCAACAATTTGACTATACTATTCACAAGGGTAAAAACGTCATTTACTCATTATGTTACAAAATTACATTTTCTAAATGTCCGGGGCGTTACATTCCTCACCATATGCACTCTATAACAACCTACTTTGGACACTCCATCACCAGTTTCCGCCCCTCAACCCATCAGCCTCTACCTCTAAAAAATTCCTTAGATTGTATTTGTAGGTCACTTTTAAAATGCATCATGCACCACTTGAATGGTTTAAATCTAAAACATTTTGTTCACTCTCATATTCCGAGTTGTTCCCGGTTTCACCTCCTTCATTTTCAGTGGTGGTGGGTTTTGCAATGTTGTGGTAGCTATGACAGTTGTTGAAGATATAGAGTTTCTTCAATTTTCAGATCTAGTGTTTTTATTATATATTTTTTCATTTCGGATTATTTTAGGGAAATTGACAAAATTAGGTAGTTTGGTAAAAATGTATTAAAAAGTAGAGACCCTTAAAATACTTTTACAAATTTTGACACTATAAGTCATATAGTAACTTAATAGTTAAATTTTGCAATTGATCACTACCAAGAAAAAAACCCTAGACCCCAAATCTCTCCCACCTTGTTCTTCTTCCATTCTTCAAATGACGAGAGCCCAATACCCACTAAGAACAAAATCGACTATGTTATTCTCCAAATCGCGACAACCTTCTTCTCCTCCATTCTTTTTCGTCATTGTAGTAACTTAATAACCACGAAGAAAGAAATTGTGAACACCATCTTCTCTAAATCGCGAACATTATTCTCTCCAAATCGCGAACACCATTCTCTCCCAATCGCGACCACCATCTCCTCTATTCTTCTTCATCAGTACAACAACTCACTAACCATCAAGAAAAAAATTGTGATTAGGTGAGTTGTAACGACCCGTCCCGGAAATCAGGGTTAGGATAGTGGTTAAGATGGGATTAGTGAGTTTAAGTGGTATTTAGTTGGGTACTTTTGGGATTAGTGAGTTTAAGTGGTACTTTTGGTGTTGTGTCGGGGAGTCAGACGGGAGCAGGATTTACCTCGGGTTTCGGGGTGAAACCGGGGTGGGTCCTGACATGAGTAGATTTGTCTTTGAATATTAGCTTCATTATAACATTGAAATTTCGGTTGGGTTTTCAAAATTTTGAAATTTTTATAAATGGGTGTCAACCATTTCATTGCTTAGTATGTTAAGGTGAATAAATTCTACAATAGATTTGTTTTTGAATATTAACTCAAAGAAATTTTTGTTTGGTGAATTTTTTTAAATTTAAAATTCAAAAATGAAAGCAAATAACCAAATAGGGAGTGAGTAAGGTTAATTTGCAAGTGTGAGGCTAGAAAAATGAAGTTGGGTTGAAGGTCATAGAAGCCATTTTCGGATATGGAGATCTGAAATGAGAATAGATCTAGTCTAATAGTATCTCTATAGTCCAATAGTTCTAAAGTGCCCCTATAGTGCAGTAGTCTTATAGTGCCCCAATAATAGGACGAGTAAGATTTGAGCATCTATTATATATTCTTACATTATTAACGTCAATTGATTTATGTTACTATATTGATGGTACATACATTGTTGAGTTTATTTTAGATATTCTTGTGGTGTGTTTACTTTTAAAGATAATGGATAGTTTGGTTTCCGAGAATCACGTTTCAGTTGCTTGTGCCTAGGAGAAAGTGCCCCCGTTCAAATTGAAGTTGGCAGTTGAAGCTTTGAGAAGGGAGGATTACTGGTAGGATGTTAGGATGATGCATATCTAGTTTGCACTTGTAGTCAGGAGTGTCCTCATAGTTCGTTAAGGAAACTGCATTGTAAATTTCGAACAAGTATTCAACTAAGGCTCTTTGTTGTCTGCGTAGTCTAATAATGTCCCTATAGAATGATAGTGTCCTAGTAGTTGGATAATGTCTTAATAGTCTATGTAACGGCCAGGAACTTTGATAAAAGTTCATTTAGAAAAATTAAGGGAAATGACAGTTTTACCCCTATAAGGAAAAAAATGTTAACTTTTTCACTGGGACACTTTGTGAATGTGTTGTGAGCAAGGATGAAAATATTGATATCGACGGATATATCGCTAGTCAAATTTACGGATATCTCGTCCCAAATATCTATATCGTTTACGGTAAACAAAAATGACGGAAATTTGGTCTGAAAGTTGGAAATTTGGAATGAAACTTCGGGAAAAACTTAAGTACCCAATAATGGTTATATATGACTAATAAAAACTATAAAATGACTTTGATATAATAAATATATGATGAATAATATGGTACAATAGGGTTCTTCCGATGACTAATAATATAAAATTTTAAACATAAACATAAATTGAAGTGAATTACTATAGTTGAATGTTAATATAATTAAAAAACAAAACAATAAGCATAAAAAAAATTCAATAGAAGAAAAATTATAAAATGAGTAAATATATTTAAAATTGGAAAAAAATGATGAAAAAATAGAGCCAATCTTTGTTCAAAAATTGGAAAGAATTCATATATTTAAAAATGGGAAAAAGGACAAACATTGTTGAAAAATTAGGAAAAAATAATAAAAAATTAAACAAAAGGGCATCTTGGGGTTCGAACCCAAGAACTTCACCTTTTGGGCAGAAGTGCACAACCAACTCGACTGGCCCATTATAATTGAAATTATAAGCAACAACTAATATATAAAGTATACAAACTAACACTCCGAACAGTCATCTTTTTCCTCCCGCAGGTCTGCGATTCGGGTTTTTCGACCAGACGGCATGACCTGATTGGAAATTGATTGTTTTACGTCCGATTATCATGAACTTTGACCCTATATCGATTGTTTTAATCAAATAATGAGAACTATGGGCTTAAAATAAGAAAAAAATTCGAAATTTCGCCGATAATTACCGATTTTTTCATCTATGGTTGTGATGACCTTTACGAAGGTCTCAAAATTCTGAACTCATAGATAGACAGTATGCTGAAACTGGAGGTCATGATGGGCTCAATACATATTAAAACAAAACTAAGGGCATTTTGGTAATTTTGACTATGGGGGTATTTTGGTCAGTTTGAGGAGAAACCTAGAGAAGTCTAGAGCTCTTTTCATGTTCCTTCTTTCACTGATTTCCTGACTCACCCTATTCTATATATATGTTTGTGATTTGTGTGTGTGGGGATATCAGAGGATGGTGACCGAAAGTGATGAAAATAAGAAAAGCCATGGAAGGCCACCAAGAAGGAAACCAGAGGGAAATAGAGAGATCTAGGAAAAAGAAAAGAAGAAGAAAGAAAGAAAGGGAGTGAATAGAAGGAGAAAACCATAATGAGGGGAGAAGGAAAGGATGTATGGTGGGGACGTTTACGGAAACCCGTGAGTTTCATTTTCGGGTTTCCTAATTCTAGGCCATGAAACATAAAAATGGGCGTGGTAATAGCTCCCTGATGGTCCTACATCCATCCTAAACTGAGAAAAACATGATTCGGACGTAAGGGATGCAGTGGAGAAATCCTGGAAATTGTGGCCGAAATATGTAAGGTGAGTTTCTTCACTTTCTAGTGTGATTCTCGTAATTTTAAGACCACAAAAATGTTCCTTAGTTAGAAACGATTCAATTGATGTATTAAACGTAAGAATTGGACGTGAAATTGTGGAAAGGAAGCTGAGTCCTAGTCCCGGGTCGAACAACCCGTTTTGTAGGAAAACGGGTCGAAACTAGAGGTTGAAGACGACCCCCTGTCCAGGCGTGTGAGGCTCACGCACAGAGGGCCGTGATGGCGCATGAGGGCGCGTATGTTGTCCTTTCATCAGCCGATCAAAAAGAAAGTTCTTCGTTTTTACATTCTGAGTCTAATGGTACAAAATTCGAGTTATTTAGACATGGTTTGAGTATGGTTTGGTTGTTTGACATATTATGTTTATATTTTAAGCATGAATTTGATTTTGAAAAATATTATAGAATTTGAATATATGGTTAATTGGATGATAATGAACTTAAAACGGGAAATTATGAAGGACATTAAGTTTATGGAAGCAAGGAAGGATTGGGTATGCGTAAGGGTTATGTATAAACGAATGCATAGTTGATATCTTAAACTATTATGTAATATGATTATATTGAAATAGTTTTAAAATAGTCTCCAACATTTATTTAACAAATTGAGGTAAATTTAGAAATCATCCTGAATTTTAAAGTTATATGCTTATTTTTTAAATTGGAAATTAATATAGAAAATTGTGGGAAAATAAGTTTAAGGCTACACTAGAAGATCTAAACACAGTAAAGTTGGAAAATGAGATATTTACAGGAGGATTTGAAAATATAGATATGAATCATTTGAACATTATTCTGGTAAATAGGGTATTAAGTTAGAGGACTTGGTTATCATATTACGTGGACATTAATAAATCCTAATGGTGATTATGAATGGAACGTCCTTATGAAAGGAATTAAGGATATTTGGTTACATGTATGGTATGTATTCATATGAACGGACTTTTCTTCGTCGTAATTTGTTAACTCTTATATGAATTCATATAAGTTATAATAAGGATATTAACAATGTTAAGGTTCGGTCGAGGATGGATTAGTAGGTTCCACGACTTGACGGACTTAGTGGGTTGAACGTGGACGGTACCCCACAAGGGTGGGTTTAGTTTGGTTAGATTGACAAGACATAGGAATAGCTTAAGTCGGAAAAATTCCTAGTGTGGCAAGAATTTTCAGATGAGAGTAGGACTGGTTCAGTTTTTAAGTAAATTTGGGGACATGTCCTGTCAGTCTAGACATTTTTATTTGCTTTTATTTGTGACAATTTGTGTGTTTGTCCTCATTATTATGTGTTAGTAAATGATGGTAGCTTCCAACCAAATTTAGTACTTTCGTATTTATTGAGAGTTGGTGTTGTTTGCATCCACATCGATTATAAATGCAACCTCAAATGAACTTTGGACTCATATCTCATAAAAAAAAACCAATGGATGTTATATCACTATTCCAGCCACCAAACCCACCGTGAAAATGAGTATAGGTTGTGCGTTGTTGGATTCATGTTTAGGAAATGGTGTTCTCTCCAACACAATTACAGAATTTGTTGAGGAGAGCGGTACCGAAAAGACTCAAATATGTCTCCAACTAGCACCAGCACTACTCCCTTCCACAAATGGTGGATTTTTCTGGTCATCCATCTGCTTTCACAGTGAATATACCTTTCCATATTACTGATTGCACCAAATAACATTTCACATGCAGGTGTCTCATGAAATCTTATGTCAGTGCAACCCTTGTGTCCAAATATTCCCTAAGGTTGTTAAAGATGCTTATCAATGGGTAGCAATTTTTTCATCCATTGAAGCAATGATTAAGAAGGCCGAAGTAGAGTTCCCACTTCGACTCATCATTTTTTATTCAATTGTAGGCCTATTTAGGTCCCAATTTGAACATACTCCAAAATCACTTAAAACTCGGTCATAGTTGTTTTTTAAGATTTCAGGAAAATTAAGGGTTTTGGCCAGCCGGTTTGATCTGGTCGTCATAGTCACAAATGAGGTATCAGATTTCTTTGGTCCTTCATGAGGTATTAACGGGTTACAGATGGGGAACTTGTCCTCCTTCCAAACATCTGGCAGAAGGGTGACGCTAGCATGGGGATTAGCTTGGGTGAATTGTATTAACTCAAGATTGTTCTTATCCAACGAATAGGAGCTTAAATCCGTTTGTTCTAATGTTGAAAGGTCTGAGGCTAATTACATTAACAAAAGCACAAGACATCTTGCTATTGAGTTTGCCCCTAACCTTGCTTCGGAAAACTGTAACTTTCTCATTGAAGAAATTGAGGTAATAGGCACTAGATTGAACAGGGGTCAGCGATGACACTACCAGACTATTGGGGCACTATGACATTGATTATGGCACCAACTTGAAGTTTTAATTTTGTGTATTCTAACACTTGTATAACATATCGAATATCTAGTCGTTGCAGTATAAATGTTAATCCAACTGCTTTGTTTACTAAGGCATAGGCTTCTTGTAAATAAATAGGTTGCATTAAACACAAATATACATAGAACCCACATATTTCTTAAAATAACTTGCATTGAACATGTAAAGCATAGAAACAACATATTTCCCTTGAAAGAAACAAAACATTAAAATAACAATATGGTTTCCTTTTCATTCAACCCAAACAACACCAATGTCACTTGTACCATTTTTCAATAACGTCCACCACAAAACAAATTCTTTACAAATTTCTTGAATAATCTAAAGCCATTTTCAAGAGAATTGTGCTTCAATTTTGCCATCTCTTTGGACTCCTTAAACTCCCACATTATAGATGTCATTGATGACTCTAACTCCATCTTCATTCTCTTAATCGTATGGAGATTAAGCCTTGCATGATACCTTTTTTGGATAGTTCTTATCCGGATTTCAATCAAAGTTTGTTGGTCAGCTACTATCTCCTTCACAATATTCTCGTGCATCTTCTTCCATAACAATGTATTATCCACAGACTTTGATATCACGGTATCCAAACAAGGGTTGAAGTAATTAGTGTTTGTTTGGTCATCAATTTCGAAGACGACAAGGAAAACATTGGTGAAGGTTGAGATTGACTTCTATCAGCTATTGATTTTTCAGCATTTATAGGGGCGGTTTTGGTAGTTGGGGGTCCGTTGGCCATTCTAAGCTAATTGAATGCTCCAATACAAAAAATAGGTAAAGTGCTTTAATTTAGGAGTGAGAAAAATAATTATTTATATAGGTTGAGTGTGAGCAAGTAGCTGCCATCTACTTTTCCCTCTCCAAACATAAAGTGGTGGGACCAATTTCCCTTCATTTCATGTGTTTTACTAAAATACCTTATCTTAATATTAATATTTAATTTCTTAGTATGAGTAAAAGGAGTGATGTAAAAGAAGTGATGTCATACCAACAAACTCTCATGTTAATAATAATATTATAGTTAGGGAAAGTTCTCCTCATTCATCAGTATTTTCATTTATGCATTTGTGTGTTCAATGACACATAAGGACACTAGGAGACTATGAAGGCCTATCACTTACTCCATGAGAAAACATACAAATATCAATGAATAGACTATAGGAACACTATCGGATTATGAGGACAACAAGTAACATCCTCTGATAAAAATCCATGAGAAAACATACAAATGTAACGACCCGTCCCGGAAGTCGAGATTAGATTAGTGGTTAATGACGGATTAGCGAAGATAATCGGTGATTAGTGGGATGCGTTCGGACGGACGGTGTGAAATGACAATTTTGCCCTTAGAATGGGCAAAATGTTGACTTTTAGTTCAGGCGGTCAAATGGACGTTGACCGATGACCGTGACGTAGTTCGAGACATTACGAGTCCGTAGACAGGTGGCACGTCCGATTCCGACATCCGAGGAAGAAGTTGTGATGTTCGGAAGGTTGATGGCATTTTCGTAAATTGGTTAAAAAGGGGGAAATTGTTGACTTTTTACGTGGCAAACATTCTTCACGCAATTCGAGGACTACTAGGTAGGTCTCGACGTCCTGAGTACAATGACAGGCGGCACGCTGTCATCGGACGTCGGACGGATAAGTTATGGGTCTAGAAAGAAAGGGTAAAATGGTAATTTGGACATTTATGGGTAGTTTGGTCTTTTAACACCTAGGGAAATGTGTCCAACCGGATAAGGACATCTGGGACTTTGTAATTGGATATTTTGGGCTGAGTCCATAGAGTGATAGACACCTGGCTACTTCCTAGAGGGTTCTGGCCACTTTCTACACGGTTACAATTTAAATGTTTGGGTTTATCGTTCAAATGAGAGAAAAATAGAGACTGAGACAGTGAGATAATCAATCAGTTTTCAGGGTGTGCGAGTCCTGTGAGTCCTTGTGTTAGAGTGTGAGTGATTTAGTGAGTGAACTGTGGTGTTGAGTTGAGTGAGAGACTAAGAGGAAGGTGAGGAACACCCAGGAAACAGAGACGACCACCGCGCACGGCTGAGAGTTCAATCGATCAAACCAGTCAAGTCTGGGCTTGTGGTGGTGTTTAGCAAGTTGAGGAGTGGCTTGGGAAGTGCAGAACAACCGTGGAGCTCACGGCGGTGATCAGAGAAACAAGTAAGGTCTCTGGGTCCCCTGTTTTTCTAGTTCTGTTCAAACCAAAAGTCGTGAGTTTTAGAGATTGGTTGAGTGAGTTTGTTGACTCTGGCAGCTTTAGGAAGTCACTGCCAAACCCAGGGACTTGAAACCGTGACTGCAAGGGTGACTGGTGGCCGGAATTCGAAGGTCGAAGTTCTGCGTTTTTTGTTCGACTTTGGGAGGTAAGAAATAGGATTTCATTTCATGTTTTTATTACGTGAATCAATCACAAATTCAAGGACGAATCTTAGGATAAACAAAGGATTGAAAATAGCCTGAAAACGGGTGGAAACCAGCCTCGCCAGCTCAGTTGGACCGGACCGGTCTGGACCTGGTTGGCTGGAGGTTGACGATGACACTGTAACAGCGCGTGGCTCCCAAGCGCAGCCCCTTTGGACGGCGCGTGGGGATTTTTTTGGGGAAACGTTCAACACACTTTTCACTCTAATCGATGTAATGAACATTTTAGGATAAGTTTCGAGTCGATCGGACACCGTATCAGAGTAGTTTTGAGTGTTCAAAGGTTTAGGGGTTCGTTTAATTATGTTTAAAAATCCAGAAAAATTGGGGAAATTAGGGTAAGCTTAAATGCAGTGTTTGTGACTCGAAATGGTGACTTTTGACAGGTCGTGATATTCCCGAGACATCCGAGGAGCGTACGGGACGCGAGTGACATGTTCGGCCCTTATGAGTGGACTTTTTGTTTTCTAACCGAGCATGCATAACTATTTTACTTATTTATTTATGTTTCGATATATGATTTTATGCTTTCGATATATGATTTTATGCCTATAATTTCTATATTCTTGCTTTACTTGCTTGCACGTTTTTCAATATGAGTTATCAGATTTGCACGTACTTTGAGAATATGATTCTGTTATGCTTTTGAGTATGGTTTCAGATGGATGATTTATGTTTATACGCATTCTGTTTTACTAAGGATTTGAAGATATGATTTGAGATTTGGAAGTGAAATTCGGGTGGAAGTCCCATTTCGATCAAACGTGATTTCGGTTTTTGAAGATTTCTAGTTTGGTTTTGGTTTTCGGATTTCAATGCATTTTCTTGTGCTTGAAAAATGGTTTTGGGTTTAAATATCCGAAAAAAGAAAAAAACCCACTGGATCTGGTTTTGAGTTTAAAGACTCGGATTGATTGAAGGGGGAAGAGCGCTGGATTGAGATGTTTTGAGTTTAAAGACTCGGTATATGTTTTGAGTTTAAAGACTCGGTGATTGTGATACCCCCCGAGGCCTGTGATTGTGTTTTGAGTTTAAAGACTCGTTGATATCCCGGGAAGGCCTGGTTATTGCGCATGGTTTTGAGTTTAAAGACTCAGACGCACTTGAGATCCAGTAAACTTGTATGATTGATGTTTTTCACTGGTTTTCAAATGTTTTGGGCTGTGACCCGAATAACTTGGTTCTTATGGATTTAGGGCCGAGTGCTCAAACTTTGTTTTTGATTTCTGATGATTTCCGCACTTATTTTCATATCGTGCATATGGTTGTTTTAAGATACTTGGTTATGCATGCATGTTTTCAAACGGAGGATGAACCTTGGTTTATTTCGTAAACGGTTTTATGACTCTTATTTTTAGTCCACTCATGCTTTTAATGTTTTTAACACCCTCCAGGTCGTGGTGCTAGCACTGGGGCTAACGTTGAGGCAGAGGCGGAGGCATAGAGTTTTCCCGTTGAGCGTGTAGTCAGTTCTTAGTAGGATTGTGTCTCTTCTTGTACTTACTATACTCTGTGCTACTGCTGACTAGTGATAGGACGTTAAATAAGTATTATTTTATATTATTTTATACCCTTTATACTTGACTTTTAATATTAAAATATTAAATAAATTGATAAAATAAATTATTTTGTGATTTTTATGTTTAGAAAAATAAAGGTTGTAATTTGGAGTATTTTTGGCGAAAGAATCGTTTCGATCGGAATTATAACGAATAAAATATGGACGAAATTCGGTAGAATAATTAATTTAGTTATATTTTAATTAAATTAATTAATGCAGCCCAAACCCAATTAATTAATGCAGCCCAAACCCAATTATTTTTGCAGCCCAGCCCGTCGCCAAGTGGCCTGGCCCAGCGCGTCAAGCCCAATCCGGTTTGTTCAGCCCGGCCCGTGCAGCCCAGTTCCTCCAGCCGCTCAGCCCGCGTCCGTGCGGCCCAGCCCAGGCCCAAACCGCTCCAGCATGCGCCTGCCGAGTCCCTGCTGTCACGTTCGGCGCGCGCCTGCCGAGCTGCTGCCCTCCTCTTCAGCACCGCCCAGCCGAAATTTCTTCCCTATTTTCCAGCAGACTCCCACTTAATTTCCAGCCATTTCCAACAACCTTCCAACCCAATTTTACAACTTTACAACTCAAACCACCTCTAAACATCATCACAAATCTTTATTACTCATCATTCCATTATTCCATTTTTTTTTATTGTATTTTTATATTATTTTTGGTAGCTTTCTCCACCTATAAATAGGAGTTGATTTCACTTGTTGAAATCACTTCCAAGTAGCACAAAATTGAGCTTCTTTTAGGAGAAATCTTGGCAAAATAGTTCCAATACAATTTTGAGAGTTCAAGTCCAAATTTCCTTGTTTAATCTTCTTCCATCTTCATAAGGTTCCAGCCGCTGTTCGGTGTTCCTTGTGAAAAACAATCCATTGTTCTCATCCAATCTGAAAAGTGTAACATTTGCTCTCCATTCTCTTAAACTCTCTTATTTGTTATTGGTTCTAATTATAATGCAATATATGTATTGGTTTCTCCTTCCTATCTTTTGTGAAAATTGAGTATAATCTCCATGTGTTTTACTTTCTAAAAATCATTTACTTCTTACATTTTAGAGCTTAAACTTCATTTCGAAACTAAATGTTGATCCGCTGTTCGGGGCATTTAGAGTAGATTTGGAGAGATTTAATGTATGACCGCTGTTCGGCGCATTAAATCACAAACTTAAGGTAATTATATTATAAGTAAAAATCCGCTGTTCGGTGCATTTATAATATGATTAATGTATGAGGAAATATGAGTTTGTGAAGGTATAATTTCGTGATTAATTCAAATATTTGCAATTGTAGTATGTTGTTGAAGTTTGTGTTTACGGGAAGTCTACTTTGTGCATAAGTTAGAATAGAAATAGAATGAGTTTATCTATGTTTTTACTTATTTACATAATTACAAACCTCTTCAAAACCCCCCTTGTTTATTCTTTATTCTTTTATTCTTTATTCTTTTATTCTTTCATTCCTTTATTATTTAATTTATTGATTCTTTGATTAATTAATTCCTTTATTCTTTGATTAACTAAGTCCTTTATTCTTCTATTATTTCATTCTTTAATTCGTTAATTTATTAATTCTTTGTAATTCATTAATTTATTATTATCTTGTTCATCTATTCTTTAATTTATTAATTCTTTGATTGTTTAATTCTTTTATTATTTAATTCTCTAATTCATTATTCTTTTATTCATAATCCACTAACATATTATTAATGTTCCCTAATTTCCCCGGTTAAGAACGATCCCTATTTATCAATACTACATCTACACAAAAAGGGTTTAAATTGCATAACACTCGAATTACATGTTTAATTTAATGCGTAGTTTGGGCGTAGTCAATTTTTGGCGCCGTTGCCGGGGAAATTGAAAATCATTTTAATTTGTTAGTGTATGTATATAAATTGTGCATATTATACTTGTTTATAAATTTTATTTTTGTTAATATTATATTTGTTTATAACAAATACTTACTTGTTTATATTTTATTTATCCATCTTATTATTGTTCTTATTATGTTTGTTTATAATGCTCATACTTTACTTTTTCTTAATTTCTAATTTATACTTGTTCATAAATGTTCATAATTTTTTTTTTATATATATATTTGTTCATAATAAATTTGATACTTGTTCATAAATGCATATTTTATATGTTCACTTTTCTTTACTTTTACTTTTATTTATTCCATTATACTTTATTCCATTAACTTAATATTCACACTTTTTCTTTATTCCCTTAACTTAATATTCACACTTTTTCTTTATTCCCTTAACTTTAATTATATTACATTAACTTTATTCCATTAACTTTCTTTTAATTTTATTACATAACCTTTATGTTCCACTAACTTTATGTTTACACTTATTTTTATTTTTATCAATTATTTGCTTATGTCTTGTTAAACTTTAAATCTGAAATGAAAAAAAAAGAAAATTCGGAATAAATAAAAAAAAAAAAAAAAATTAAAAAAAAAATTTAAAAAAAAAAAAAATTTAAAAAAAAAAAAAATTAAAAAAAAAAAAATTTCCTATTAATTGTTTTAGAGTTGCATGAATCTCTTAGTCCCTTTTTCTTCGAAATCTTACTTTCGGGAACAGGTAGTGCCCCTCTTATTTACTTTCTCCTTAACCCTTCATGATGTGTGGATTTCATCACCACATACCATAGACTCGAATCTATGGACATGAGGTTGGGGCGGAGTTTGTAAACACTAGGGTTTGGTAATTCTCTACGTCATCATTTGGATTAATTATGGTGTCTAGGAGAGTTATGACTGGTGACAAGTTTTGGATTAAGAAAGGGAACACCAATGGAGTATATGCCAAGCTAGCCTCGGGGTGCTCTTAAAATTATCCTTGCTTCTCGCGTTACATCTATCTCAACTGGCCATGATTAATGTTGAATGGTGGAATGGTGGTTATCAGTACGCGCAGGCCGTACGCCCAGGAAAGTACTATGAGAAGCGGAAGGGGAAAGTTATTCATGACACTCTAAAACTCTACTTATTGCATTATTAGTTTGCATTTGAAACTTGTGTATTTTCTTTCCAGTAACGTAACTTTTTGGTAATTCTGGTTTCTATTTATGTGTTATTTTATGCAAATCTCTACTATCTTACACTTATTATCTTTTCTTATGTATACTTGCCTTCTAACTTAGAGTTTTGTTTTCATAGAGGTACGAACTTATGAATGCGTGCTCATCAATCTAAGCTTGATCGGCTGAGAAGACAACTTGACATCTCACCAAGCAACGCCACATTCAGAGACGCACTTAAGCAAACCAGTTCGTTCGAACCTCCATCCCCAATATTCGGTGAGTCCAAAAGCGAGAAGAGTAATTCAGAAGAAGAACAGATTTTCGGAACACCGATAACCATGGCACGAAACCTGAGTATCCGGGAGCAGACATGTGCAAACACAAATGGCACTACAGACTTCTGCATCCAGTATCCCGAGCCTCGAACCAACAAGAAAGATATTGAGCTTAAGAGTGGAGTTCTTCATCAACTACCCAAGTTCCGTGGAATCAGAAATGAAGATCCACACAAACACTTAACGGAGTTCCAATTCATCATTAGTAGTATGTGTCCGGATGATGCGGACTTGGAAATCATGAAGCTGAAAGCTTTCCCATTGTCCTTGGAAGAAAGAGCACGGGTATGGCTTTTAAGTCTCCCACCCAATCATATTGACTCTTGGGAGAAGTTGGTTCAGGAGTTTCTTACCAAGTACTTCCCTGCCTCAAAGATTACGGTCTTAAGAAAAGAGATCACTGGAATCAAGCAGAAAGAACATGATGAGAATTTCAGCCAGTACTATGAGAGGTTTAAGGAACTTTGTGCTTCATGCCCTACTCACGGGATCACAGAAGGCTATCTTTTAACCTACTTTTATGAAGGACTCAAAGGTTGGGATAGAGGACTGCTCGATGCTGCAGCTAATGGAAGTTTCTTAGCTCGGAGCCTAGTAGATGGTCGTACACTACTTGAAAGCCGTGCACTCAATGATGCACAATACGAAGGTGCCGATCCCATTTCTAGAAAGGTACATGAGGTAAGTTCCCATGCTATAAATGATTCAAAGTTAGATAAAATCACCTCTATGCTTTCGAATATGCTTGAGCTAAAGAAACAGGTAGCTCCAGTTTGTTCCATATGCTCTCAAGGCCATCTTGAGGAACAATGTCCCTACACTGCAAGGGAAGAAGACTCCGGAACTGAAATGGCACACGCCATTGGAGGCTATCAAGGAGGGCCAAGGACCCAAGGTTACAGTTGGAGAGATCCGAACAATGTCCTAAACCCTCAGCACATGTCGACCGGGCCAAACCGTGTCCCAGACCAGTTCCCAAGGCCCACATGGCAACCAAGGCCCACATGGCAACCAAGGCCTCCGGTCCCATTTTCTAACTTTTCTCATAATCATGCAAATAATCATACCTCTTCATCTTCTAATCCTGATTATGATAAAATGCTGGCTGCTCTTTCCCAAGGGCAGCAAACACTAATGGCTTCAACTCAGGCTCTTGTCACAGGTCAGCAAAATCAACAAAAAGACATCGCTGATCTCAAGGACCAAATGGGCAAAGTTGTGGACTTCATGGGTAAGATCCAAGCTAGCGGGGTGCTTCCACCTCAACCTACGCCCAACCCAAATGTAAGACCTGAAGCCAATGCAATCACCACTCGAAGTGGTAAAGTGCTCGGAGAAATAGAACCAGATCCAGCCGTTTCTGCGGCTGAAAAGCACAAGGTGGCAACTAAGACCACCACGACACAACCGCCAGTTCAACCTACCCACACACAAGGTAATAACCCAATCCCTTCAAGTTCGGTTGTTACCAATTCCCCGTTTGTGCATGCACCATTTCCAAGTAGGCTTGCCAAATCTAAGAAGAATGAATCCGATGAGGAAATCTTGGAGATCTTCAAAAGGGTGCAAATCAACATGCCCTTGATCGAGTGCATCAAACAAGTGCCGAAATACGCAAAATTTCTGAAAGAGTTATGCACTCCAAGGCGCCAGACGAGGGAGAAGGAGGTTGTGATGGTGAGTGAAACAGTTTCTGCTGTAATCCAGCGTCGGCTACCCCCAAAGTTGAAGGATCCAGGGAGTTTTTCTGTTCCCTGCGTGATTGGTAACAAGTCATTTGATAAAGTCATGCTAGACTTAGGAGCATCCATTAATGTTATGCCATATTCACTATATGTTGCCCTAGGTCTAGGTAAATTACAGCATGACGATGTTATCATTCAGTTAGCCGATCGCTCTAATGTGTATCCTAAGGGATACGTCGAAGATGTTCTTGTGCAGGTTAACCAACTCATCTTCCCAGCTGACTTTTATGTCCTAGACATGGAGGATTCCCCTACGAATCAAGCTCCACTAATGCTGTTGGGAAGACCATTCATGAGAACTGCCAAGACAAAGATTGATGTGTTCAATGGAACATTAACTATGGAAGTAGACGGAGAGGAGATTGGCTTCAACATTTTTGATGCCATGAGGTACCCTAGTTCCGCAACTCATACTACTTTTTCTGTTGACGTGTGCACTTCTCTCGCAGAGAAACATTTTGATTCAATTCGAGAAGACACACTCAACATGATAATCCAGAAAGGAGTTGGCCTAACGCAATCAGGGGACGCCTTGGTTGAGGATACGGATTACGAACTAGAACCTCGAATTTGGGATGAAGTCATGACCCTAAATGAGACCCCCAGAATGGTGAATCATCAGGTACCCTCGTCATTTCCAATTAGTACTAATGCCACTCCTCCTTCAGTGATTCAGGCCCCAGTTCTCGAGCTCAAAGTTTTGCCTGACCACCTGAAGTATGCCTATCTTGGCTCGGACGACACTCTGCCCGTCATAGTGTCTTCTGCACTAACCGAGTCACAGGAAGATAGACTGGTACAGGTCTTGACAAAGTACAAGACAGCCATTGGATGGACTCTGTCAGATATCAAGGGAATCAGCCCTACAACCTGTGTGCATCGAATCTTACTAGAAGATGATGCAAAGCCCTCTCGCGAAGCCCAACGTCGCCTCCATCCTCCGATGATGGAAGTTGTGAAACAAGAGGTCATCAAACTCTTGGACTGTGGTGTCATCTACCCAATTTCAGACAGTAAATGGGTCTCACCAGTCCAAGTAGTCCCAAAGAAAAGTGGAGTCACAGTTGTTGCGAACAGTGAAGGAGAGCTAGTGCCCCAGCGAACAGTGACCGGATACAGAGTCTGCATCGACTATCGACGCCTGAACAAAGCAACTAGGAAGGATCACTTCCCTTTACCCTTCATTGATCAAATGCTTGAAAGGTTAGCAGGTCACTCCTATTATTGCTTTCTTGATGGTTATTCCGGGTACAATCAAATCTGTATCGCTCAAAATGACCAAGATAAAACGACTTTCACTTGTCCTTTTGGCACTTTTGCCTACCGAAGAATGCCTTTCGGTTTATGTAACGCCCCAGGTACTTTCCAAAGATGCATGCTTTCTATTTTCTCTGAATACGTCGAAAAAATAATTGAAGTATTTATGGACGATTTTAGTGTCTTTGGGGATAGTTTTGATGCATGCTTAGAACACTTAGCACTTATCTTACAAAGGTGTGTCGAAACTAATCTGGTACTTAACTGGGAGAAATGCCATTTCATGGTTAGACAAGGGATAGTCTTGGGCCATATTGTCTCTGAAAGAGGAATTGAAGTCGATAAATCTAAAGTTGATACTGTGCGCCACTTACCCTCTCCCACTTCGGTGAGAGGAATCCGTTCATTTCTTGGTCACGCAGGATTTTACAGAAGATTTATCCAAGACTTCTCCCACATTGCAAGGCCCTTGTGCCGACTGCTTCAGAAAGAGACACCCTTCGTCTTTGATGCAGACTGTCAGGAAGCTTTTGAGAAGCTTAAAAATCTCTTAACCACTGCCCCCATTCTTTGTGCCCCTGATTGGTCCTTACCCTTTGAACTAATGTGCGATGCCTCTGATTATGCAGTTGGAGCCGTACTCGGACAAAGGCGGGATAAGAAGCCCTACGCCATCTACTATGCATCCAGAACCTTAAATGATGCCCAGATGAACTACACCACTACAGAAAAGGAGTTGCTTGCTGTTGTATTTGCTTTAGATAAATTTCGTTCTTATCTACTTCGAACTAAAGTCATTATTTACACTGATCATGCAGCACTGAAGTATCTCCTAGCCAAGAAGGAAGCGAAACCAAGACTGATCCGATGGATTCTTCTTCTTCAAGAGTTTGACATCGAGATTAAAGATAAGAAAGGCGTAGAGAACGTGGTGGCGGATCATTTGAGTCGCATTGCACATGAGCGAGATCCTGTGGCGATTCAAGAGATGTTTCCAGACGAACAACTCTTCAGAATCGAGGGAGGTACTCCTTGGTATGCTGATATTGTCAATTATTTAGTCACCAAGCAGTTGCCCACCACCCTCTCCCGTGCACAAAAAGATAAACTTAAGAAGCATGCTAGGCACTATATTTGGGATGAACCTTATTTGTGGAAACACTGTGCAGATTTATTGATTAGGAGATGTGTCCCTGATATTGAACATAGGTCAGTCCTAGAGTTCTGCCATAGCCATGCTTGTGGAGGCCACTTTGGATCTAGAAAAACTGCACTCAAAATCTTAGAATCTGGACTATATTGGCCCACACTTTTTAAAGATGCACATTCATTTTGCTTAGCCTGTGATAAATGTCAGAGATCAGGAAACTTAGGACGCAGGGATGAAATGCCACAACATTATGTTCTTACTGTTGAAATATTTGATGTTTGGGGTATCGATTTTATGGGTCCGTTTCCTCAATCTAATGGCTATCTCTATATCTTACTTGCCGTTGATTATGTATCAAAATGGGTGGAAGCTAAGGCCACCAGGACTAATGACTCTAAAACTGTTGCAGATTTCCTCAGAACTAACATTCTTTCCAGGTTTGGGATCCCGCGGGTCCTAATAAGTGATGGAGGAAGTCATTTCTGCAACAAGACCATTGAAGCTTTACTGAAACGGTATGGTGTCACTCATCGAGTATCTACACCTTACCATCCTCAAACGAGTGGAATGGCGGAAGTCAGTAATAGAGAAATCAAGAAGATACTAGAGCGAACTGTGGGTCCTAATCGAAAGGATTGGAGCCAACGGTTGGATGATGCACTTTGGGCATACAGGACGGCCTACAAAACACCTATAGGAATGTCTCCCTATAGGTTGGTGTACGGAAAAGCATGTCACCTTCCGGTGGAACTAGAGCATAAAGCATGGTGGGCCGTCAAAACGTTCAACATCAAGCTAGATGACGCCGGTCTGCATCGGAAGCTCCAGCTGAGTGAGCTTGAGGAAATAAGAAATGATGCATTTGAAAGCACTCTGATCTACAAGGAAAAGGCAAAGGCATTTCATGACAAACAGATCAGGAGTAAAGCATTTGGCATTGGCCAGAAAGTTTTGCTTTTCAACTCTCGGCTCAGACTCTTTCCTGGTAAGTTATGTTCTAGATGGGTAGGACCTTTTGTTATCACTAATATTTTTGCCCATGGAGCCATACAGATAAAACACGTTGGAACTGGAAAAGAGTTCAAGGTCAATGGCCATAGATTGAAGCCTTATATCGAGGCAATTGGCGAACACGATGTGGAGTCAGAAAGAGTGCTACGACGTCCCATCAGATGAACTAAATTTGGTCTAGGCTGGATGGACGTTAAACTTCAAGCGCTTGTTGGGAGGCAACCCAATGTGTTCGCGAGTGTGAAGGAGTCATCAACACAGATTTGCTTTCTTTCAACCCTTCACTCTCTTTTATGTTTTTCTTTCTTATTTCATTTTCTTAAATCATCTTCCTTACTTTGATTCTATGTTTAAATTACTTCGTATTTTCCTACATTGAGGACAATGTAGAATTTAAGTGTGGGGGAATGGTTTACAAATTTATTTGTGTTAATTTTCAATTGTTTCTTTCTTATTTGTGTTAATTTTCAATTGTTTTATTTCTTTCTCCTAAAAAAAAAAAAAAAAAAAAATTATTTGTGTTAATTTTCAATTGTTTTATTTCTTTCTCCTAAAAAAAAAAAAAAAAAAAAAAATTTGAGTCTTTTTGTTTTAACGTAGCGTTTTTACGAGTCATCAAGTTGCCCTTTAACTTGTCAATGATATAAGTGAATGGAAATGATTATGTTATGGCCATAAAGATAATCACTACAACTTGAATTTGTTTGTTAATATTTTGTGATTAAGTGTTACTACTTGAAGATAATGCATGTAAATTGGTACATAAATAAGCATGATATGATAAGTATGAATCATTTGAACCTTATGTGAGCTTTAGAACTTATATACATCTTTGATGAGTGATTCATAAGTTCTTTGTTTAAATTGATATACATATGCCTCATAACTGCTTGCCATAGCTTTTAATGAACTCTAGAGCACTAGAACTTATTCTATGTGATTTTCAAAGCTTTTAAGTCAATAAATTCTCTGATTTTGGAAATGATTAAGGCATTAGGGTTAACACCACAAATTCAAACATCCATGTTCCCTATTTTGTGCGCACAAGTTGCGACCCCCTTAGTTTTACCCCTTTTGAGCCCACATTAAGCCTTTCTTTCCTCACCATGATTATCTAAACACTTGAGCTTAGTATAGACATCTTTTACCTTTGTTTCAAGGACTCGGTTGAAGACATAATGATTATGTAAAGAGAAAATGATGATATTGAAAGACTTTTATGTGTATTTTGTGGATTTACTTACTCAAACATTGTTGTATTTTTGACACATGTTATTACCTTGATATATGAGGAAAAAAAAAATGAAAAAAAAAAAAAAAAAAAAAAGAGAAGAAAAAAAAAAAAAAAAAGAAAGAAAGATATATTTATCAAGGTAATAAGGTTTGATTATGAATATTTGAGTTAAGTCCTTTACATTTGTAAATCCGGCACAAAGAATGAATTCGAGGCCCAACAAGATGAAATGTGGCCTATGTTCGAAGGGATGGATTACTGACATCATTGCACTAAGGTTGGGAAGTTATGATACGTTTTGGGAGTCTATTGAGTCTTGGAACGAATTTGAGCACCACTTGTCCTATATATTCCTTGCCTCTAAACTTAGCCCCATTACAACCTTCGTAAAGACCTTATGATCCTTAAGATGGTAAATTTTGATTAGTTGAGTCAATCACTTGAGTAAGCTTATGGTTTTGGTTCATTTGTGCAAGTATGTTTTGTTTTTATCTTGAGGTGTTTGTTTGAAATTTTGCAAAAGTACTTCATTTCGATTATGTGAGTATTTCTCACATACTTTGAGTGCAAACACAAACCCTCACAATTTGAGTGAATTTATGAGTGCATATCCTTGTGAGTTGATTCATACTTGTCTTATTCGTGCAGAACTCCATTTCACCATATTTACTCATTATCTTACTTGTTGAACATTTTGTTACCATATATTAACTTTTGAATTCCATTTGCTTAAATGTTTTAAGTGAAAATCTTTTATGCCATGATTATAACAATGAAATTTGAGACAAATGGTTAAGGGTCTACTTGTTTTAAATTCGTAGTTTGATTTTAGTATTTGCTAGGGACTAGCAAAGTTTAAGTGTGGGGGTATTTGATAGGACGTTAAATAAGTATTATTTTATATTATTTTATACCCTTTATACTTGACTTTTAATATTAAAATATTAAATAAATTGATAAAATAAATTATTTTGTGATTTTTATGTTTAGAAAAATAAAGGTTGTAATTTGGAGTATTTTTGGCGAAAGAATCGTTTCGATCGGAATTATAACGAATAAAATATGGACGAAATTCGGTAGAATAATTAATTTAGTTATATTTTAATTAAATTAATTAATGCAGCCCAAACCCAATTAATTAATGCAGCCCAAACCCAATTATTTTTGCAGCCCAGCCCGTCGCCAAGTGGCCTGGCCCAGCGCGTCAAGCCCAATCCGGTTTGTTCAGCCCGGCCCGTGCAGCCCAGTTCCTCCAGCCGCTCAGCCCGCGTCCGTGCGGCCCAGCCCAGGCCCAAACCGCTCCAGCATGCGCCTGCCGAGTCCCTGCTGTCACGTTCGGCGCGCGCCTGCCGAGCTGCTGCCCTCCTCTTCAGCACCGCCCAGCCGAAATTTCTTCCCTATTTTCCAGCAGACTCCCACTTAATTTCCAGCCATTTCCAACAACCTTCCAACCCAATTTTACAACTTTACAACTCAAACCACCTCTAAACATCATCACAAATCTTTATTACTCATCATTCCATTATTCCATTTTTTTTTATTGTATTTTTATATTATTTTTGGTAGCTTTCTCCACCTATAAATAGGAGTTGATTTCACTTGTTGAAATCACTTCCAAGTAGCACAAAATTGAGCTTCTTTTAGGAGAAATCTTGGCAAAATAGTTCCAATACAATTTTGAGAGTTCAAGTCCAAATTTCCTTGTTTAATCTTCTTCCATCTTCATAAGGTTCCAGCCGCTGTTCGGTGTTCCTTGTGAAAAACAATCCATTGTTCTCATCCAATCTGAAAAGTGTAACATTTGCTCTCCATTCTCTTAAACTCTCTTATTTGTTATTGGTTCTAATTATAATGCAATATATGTATTGGTTTCTCCTTCCTATCTTTTGTGAAAATTGAGTATAATCTCCATGTGTTTTACTTTCTAAAAATCATTTACTTCTTACATTTTAGAGCTTAAACTTCATTTCGAAACTAAATGTTGATCCGCTGTTCGGGGCATTTAGAGTAGATTTGGAGAGATTTAATGTATGACCGCTGTTCGGCGCATTAAATCACAAACTTAAGGTAATTATATTATAAGTAAAAATCCGCTGTTCGGTGCATTTATAATATGATTAATGTATGAGGAAATATGAGTTTGTGAAGGTATAATTTCGTGATTAATTCAAATATTTGCAATTGTAGTATGTTGTTGAAGTTTGTGTTTACGGGAAGTCTACTTTGTGCATAAGTTAGAATAGAAATAGAATGAGTTTATCTATGTTTTTACTTATTTACATAATTACAAACCTCTTCAAAACCCCCCTTGTTTATTCTTTATTCTTTTATTCTTTATTCTTTTATTCTTTCATTCCTTTATTATTTAATTTATTGATTCTTTGATTAATTAATTCCTTTATTCTTTGATTAACTAAGTCCTTTATTCTTCTATTATTTCATTCTTTAATTCGTTAATTTATTAATTCTTTGTAATTCATTAATTTATTATTATCTTGTTCATCTATTCTTTAATTTATTAATTCTTTGATTGTTTAATTCTTTTATTATTTAATTCTCTAATTCATTATTCTTTTATTCATAATCCACTAACATATTATTAATGTTCCCTAATTTCCCCGGTTAAGAACGATCCCTATTTATCAATACTACATCTACACAAAAAGGGTTTAAATTGCATAACACTCGAATTACATGTTTAATTTAATGCGTAGTTTGGGCGTAGTCAACTAGTTGTATTATAACTTCTCCCTGGTCTGACAATGTATATTTCATGGCTTTTGTGGTTATTTTGGTCTTTTGAGTTGGGTTGTCAGACGGGAGCAGGGTTCGTCCAGGTTATCAGGGTGATAATTGGGGTGGGTCCTGTCACAAATATCAACGAACATACTATGGGACACCCAGACTATGAGGACAATAAGTAGCATCCTATGACAAAAATTCACGAGAAAACATAGAAACATCAATGAACAGACTATGGAGACAATATCAGATTATGAGAATAGCAAGAAGTATCATCTGATAAAAATCCATGAGAAAACATACAAATATTGTTGATTGAAACTGAAAAACCATCAATGTTGTAATCTAAACTTACATGGCCCCAGTCTAACATTGAGGCAACATATGGTTCACAAAGAACTTAAAAAAATGATGGATGGGCAATAAGGCAAACAAGGTTTATAAGCTCAACAAACGTTGTAGCCTTTGGTCACATGTACTTTTTTCCATACCTCAACCATTTTCCATTGTAACAAATCATAATTGCAACTGATTCCATTCGTGAAATTTCATACACTAACATTTATTACATTCAAGTTAAACTTCACTACAACACTATAAGTAGATTACATTATTGTTGGGGCATTATAAGACTACTGGACTATAGGAGCACTATCGAACTACTAGATTATAGGGGAACTATATAACTATTGAACTATTTGGATATTATAATACTAGATCTATTCTCATTTCAGAGCTCAAGATCCAAAAATGGCTTCTATGACCTTCAATCTAGCTTCATTTTCCCAATCTCACACATGTAAATTAACCTTACTTACTTCCCATTTGGTTATTTGCTTTCATTTGTTAATTGCTCAACACATATTTAAACAAATTCACCAAACACAAATTTCTTTGGGTTAATATTCAAAGACAAGTTAATTGTAAAATTTCTTCATCTTAACATGCTAAGCAACAAAATGGTTGATACCCATTTATAAAAATTTCAAAATCTTGACAACCCAGCCGAGATTTCAATGTTATAATGAAGCTAATATTCAAATTTTTTTGAGCTAATATTAAAAGATAAATCTATTCACCTAGTTGCGATTTTTTTCTTGCTAGGTAGTGGTGTTGTGTTGACGAAGAAGAATGAAGGAAATGATGGATGCAATTTGAAGGAGATGGTGGTCGCGATTTGGAGAAGTAAGTGGTTACGATTTAAAGAAGATGATGTTCAAGATTTGGAGAAGATGGTGTTCACAATTTCTTTCTTCGCGGTTATTAGGTTGCTGTAATGACGAAGAATAATGGAGGAGAAGAATGTTGTCGTGATTTGGAGAATAACATAGTTGATTTCGTTCTTGGTGGGTATTGGGTTCTTGTGATTTGAAGAATGGAGGAAGAACGAGGTGGGAGAGATTTGGGGTCTAGGTTTTTTTTTCTTGGTAATTCAATTCTCTCTCTTCGTATTTTTTCTCTCATCTCTATCTTCAATAAAGCTCCAGCCGGCCCTAGCTCTTGGAGGTAGGGGATTCTTTGGGTCTTCACTTCTGTGAAAATCTGCAAGGAACTCCTGCCTCCTCATCACCTTTGTTGTTCCTGATCTTTTTCCCCTTTTTTTTTTCCCAGCTTGTTTTCTCCTTCTTCGCTGTGCCAATCTCGTATCTTCTTCCTCTTTTATTTTTTATTCTCCCAGTTTTTCCTTCCATTTCCTCCCTTCTACTCTTCCTCTTCCCTACGCTATTTCTCTTCCCTTATCTTTTTCTTTTTCATTTGTTTTGCTTGTTTTCACCCTCTCCGATGCGCCCCTTCTCCTCTTTTCTTCCTCTTTTTTATTTTTATTTATTTATTTATTTTTATGTTTGTTTTCAGTCTACTTTTATTGTTTTTATCCTGCCCCTCCTTTTGTGGAAATTTTTGCTTCTCCTTATATGGGGACTCCCAACATCTCCCTAAAGCTACACTTTCATCTCCACCTCAAATTTCATCCACCTTGCTTCAACCTCATTCTCAACCATTTCTGATGGCTCTTATTGCTATGCCTCTTCAGACTTTCCATCACTGTCTTCCGCCTTTCAATTCATATTCCTCTCAAGTCTCCAAGTTCCCTTAGTGGGTCGAGAATTTAGGTTGCTATCAAAGTGTTTTATGCACTCGACGAATGGATTATGAGAGCGTTTTTTGCTAGGGTGGGTTGCTGACCTCCACTTTCCGATGTGTTATTCGATATCATTTTCATTATTTTCGGTTATGGTGGTTGTTTGTTTTCAAGTATGTGGCGATTTGAGTGGCTGAGTATGGCTGCATTTGGAACAATGAAGGCTATCCATGTTTTAGATCTAGGAATTGTTTTGGACTTTTTAATTTTTATTTTATGGATTTACTTGATGCATGTGGATCTAGTGTTATTTATGTGTTTTTCTTATGTCTCTTTCTTTTAAGTTTTTTTTTTAATTATTGGATTTTCGTTACTTTTATAATTGGTTGTCCTATTTAATGAAAATCATAATTGGTTGAAAAAAAAGATTTTTTGTTGGTAGTAGTCAATTGCAAAATTTGACTATCAAGTTATTATAAGGCTTATATAATATCTAGATTCCTAAAAGTATTTTAGGAGTTTATATTTTTTAATACATCTTGTCAAACCATCTAGATTGTCAATTTTCTTTTATTTCATACTTATGGGCTTTTTTGATTTTAGCATTTGTGTTTTATTTGTTTACTTAGATTATTTATGTCGTTGAATTTTCAAGTTTATGTATTTATTTAGTTAAAAAACAATGGACTGTCTTAATTTAAAAAAAAAAAAAACAATCATTAGCTCCTTAAACTCAATTTGTCCTGACGAGTGACGAGCCAGATGGTTTGAAAGCATTTGAGTCTACTCAACGAAGTGTTCTTTGTCTAGCCTGGTGGCAGTCTCACAAAGGAGAGACAGATGGACACCGTGTCCTCGGGTCTAACCGCCACGTGGATTCCAACATCACCATTTTCAAATTTTAATTAGTTGCTCAGAATCATAAACTACTCAATAAGAGACTGAGTTGATAGAATAAAAAATTACAATAATACGCAAGCGTACGAAAAAAAGCTCATCAAAATCTCACATCCACAACAGCGGCCTTGTACTTGATAGTTGATGCTGTTGTTGTTGCTCGTCTTCATCTTCGGCGAAAATGCATTCGAATCACTTGCTTGTGGAGGAGCCTATCAGGATGGCCTCGATCCTCGAGTCTTCTAAGTCTGTAAGTGATTCGTCAATCTCGTAACTCACTTTTGAAGTCGTTTTTGTTAGTAATTTCTTAATGATTATCCAGAGACCTAAGTTTTTCTTTCGTTTCTCTTACAAGTAACGAATATGTTGTAGAGTGTTTGGTTCTCGAGAAAAAAGTAAAGGGATTGAATGAAAAATGATGCCTCCATTTTCCGTTAACTGAGCTTCTCAGCGTATGTTGGAGCAATGGTTTTTGGGAATTACTGGTATAACAGTACAAGTCAACTCTAAATAGCAGATTTTCGAATAAATGTCGTTGAATCTGTATGTCCCCTATTTTTCTTCGTTTTCATATCATGTGTTTGATTTGTCAGAAAACGTGAGAATTTTGGTCAATTTCTGGTTATGTTCATATTGGAAGAATGTGAATGCCTGATTAACTTTAATGTTGAATGCTTTGCTTTGCAGACATTCTTCCCTGCTATGACAAGGATTGTTGGAACACTTGGTCCAAATTCACGAGCAATTGAGACAATCTCTGGTTGCTTGAAGGCAGGAATGTCAGGTATTACCTATCTGCTATATTTCATTTTCAGTATACTTTGTCAAAGTATGAGTTACAGCTTCTTCTTATTGCTTTCTCCCTTCATCTGTTAGTTAAGTAAAATGATAGTGAACGTGTGAGAGACAATGCACCCCTTTTCAGCCGTGTTTTTGGGGCCCTTTTAATGGGTTTTAACTTGGCTTAATGATGTAAGAGACGTTGTCGCGGTAGAATTTACGCATTTTCCTACATCAGAAAACTAGCGAAGATAATAATGTGCTTGTTTTTGGTAATATGTTTTGTATGTCACTAACATAAGCATATTATTTCTTTCATTCCCCAAACCTCCAAAAAAAAAAAGTTGCACGGTTTGATTTTTCATGGGGTGACGCTGAGTTTCACCAAGAGACATTGGAAAATCTGAAGACTGCAATCAAGAGGACCAGCAAACTCTGTGCAGTAAGCCTGTTATTCTTTTGTGCTCTGCATTTCGCCTGTATCTTATTTATAATCATGCTTTTAATGCGTGGTTGAATAATTGAGCATTTTGTATATTGAATTATATACTTTGTAATGTTCCTTTCACTAAAGCACTTCTATTGCATACAGCAACCACAAAATTTCTGACTAGGGTTGCATACAGTCCAGTTAGATACCAACCTTCCAAGATATAAGCCCATAAGTTAGGTTTTGTGACCCCTTTTTTCAGGTTATGCTAGACACAGTGGGTCCAGAGCTGCAGGTTGTGAATAAAAAAGAGGTCCCCATATTGCTTCAGGAAGAGACCCTAGTTGTTCTAACACCAGATCAAGACAAAGAGGCTACTTCAAATCTATTACCGATAAATTTTAGTGGGCTCTCAAAGGTATGTAACTATGTATGATAGAAAGATGTCATTCTCAATATTGTCTGGCTTGGACAAAGGTTGGTTCTGCATGATATATCTTGAAATCTTTGGTTTTCTCGAATCTATAGCTATGATTTTTTCCTGCACCAATCTACTCCTATGAGTGATCATGAAGCAGTATTTTTTTGCACTTACCAAACACTGATAACCGAGAAAGAGGATGAATTATCCTTAGGTTGAGGTTTATGAACCATTTTTTATTTGTCCGTTGGAGTTTTATATTTGGTGGAGAAACATGTGTTTGTACATACGATGTACCCATTAAGTGCAATATTAAGGAGAAATACTTTTTTGTTCCTTCAAAAGAGATAAAAAATATACCCTCTCAACTTTGAAACGAAATTTTTTCCTACTTAAGTCCGTAGAGATCATTATGTACATACACATTAAAAAGCACGATTTTCGGTGACAGAATAACTACACATAGCACGCAAAAACCTTGTATGCATTTCAACCAATTTAACCCAGCCCCTTTGTCCTACATATGCATAACATTCAAGGATCAACATTGGAAAAATAATTACATAGGAAATCGTTTAGCCATTTAATTATCATCATGATTGTTTTTGTGTTTATCAGAAACAACTTTTTCGTCTATCTATTTGGCGACAACTAAGTGACTGGAAATGCTCTTGTGTTTACTCCTAAATTTCATGGAAGCATGGCAGCCCAAAATTAGTTATTTATATTTATCTTATAGGGGATGTCTCACATTATGCTGACATTGTTGCAATGTATAAACTCAATTTTTGTCTATGCAGGTTGTGAAGAAGGGAGATACTATTTTTATCGGTCAATACCTCTTTACGGGAAGTGAAACCACTTCCGTGTGGCTGGAGGTAAGGAAGTATCAGAGATATGAGTTCCATTGTGAAGTTGGTTTGTCTCTGCTTATTTATTACTATATAATCCCAGCACGTAAATCTAGGTAAGTCAAAACTCATTGCCTACTCTCTTGTCACTGAGTTAGAAATTAAAACAAGGCAACAGCGACCCAAATCATTGCTAATGTATCTGGTTCAAAGAAATCTTGTTTGCGCAAGCAAGAGTCTGGCTAGATTTTGAGAAAGAAGGCAGACTGACATTCAGCTTCTACTTACATATATCAATTTAAACATATATTTGAAGTAGGACTGGCTTTGGTAGCAGAGTAAAGCTGAAAAACAAGGTAGTACAAACTCGATAGGATGTTTGGCAGCGGAACCTGTAGTCTCTCCAACCCCTGGTTTTACAACTATGATATTTATAGAGGATTATCAGTAGCCATTAATTTGGTGAGTAACTGGGTTCCGAAAACCTTAATTCCTTTGTCTGCAGTATGGTCCAGTGGGGCCTTATTTCATGGCTACTTATTACCTTCCCTCCATTCTGTGGCTCCATCTGTTCTGTTTGCAATGTCTTTTTAAGAGTACCCTCTTTCCTTATTTTTCTCTTTATGAAATTTTATCAGGAAAAATGATAATTTGCATATAAAGGTAAAGCTTTTCTTTCAAAATGCAGGTCACTGAGGTGAATAGTGAAGATGTGGTTTGCCTCATCAAGAATTCTGCTACCTTGGCGGGGCCGCTGTATACTTTGCATGTCTCCCAGATTCGTATTGATCTGCCTACCCTTACTGATAAAGATAAGGAGGTCAGTTTGAATCAAGTACTTTTCCTGCACAGCATTAGATGCTAACATAATTATGTCCACCTACAACTGCTGAGAAACCAATCACGCCCTGGAAAAAAATTCTCAATCTTCAGTGTTGGCTTGTTGGTTAAGTGATTCCAATAGAGTGCCGACACTTTGAAGTGGTCATGCATGGATTCTATAACTTGTGGATTTTCATGTTTCATGCTTTTATATATTGATCCAAATGGATTTTCACAAGGATTCTTAGATGTGTTTGGACTTGTGAGCGTTTACTTTGGAGTTGTTATTCCACCTTGGTTGATAGGTTGTTGAAGAGGTTAGAAAAAGGCAGTCTCTCTTCGGTGGAGTGGGATGTTGGTTGGAAAGAAACGGTTCTTTTTTCTTTTGATGAGGATGATGCAAGAAACAGCTTCTTGGGGATAAGATTTGAGTTTAACACTTGGTGCATTTTTTTTAAAGTATTATACAACTATTAGTATTATTCATCTTTATTGGGGGTTTTTGACATGTAATGTTTGTTCAATGACACACGTGTTTTGTTTTATTTGAGGGTGAGTTGGCGAACTTCTCGTCCATTTTTTTTTTGTATCATTCTTCTATTTTCTTTATAAAGCTTGTGTTTCCTATAAGAAGTAAAACTTCGTGGATTCTATCTTTGATTTTCTTCACATCACTTCTGAAAGATGGATTTTATTATGCCTAATTTTATTGATAGTGACTATAGATCCTAGTTTATTTGTCTTGTAATTAATAAAAAAATTTAGTTGAAACTTTATCAAGTTGTTCTCTATTCATGCTAATCGTAGTTTCCATTGAAGCAAACCTTATTCTTTACCTGATTTTCTTATATAGCGTGTTTCCTTTTTGAACATTTTAATAATTTATCAGGTCATAAGCACCTGGGGTGTGCATAACAAGATTGACTTCCTCTCATTGTCATATACCCGTCATGCTGAAGATATTCGCCATGTAAGGACTGTTCTGACAGGGTTTCCTGTTATGGTGTTCTTATGTTATATAAAATTTTAAGGACTTCCTTTTCTCCCTAATCATCCTTACTTTATGATGCTGCTAGCTTTATTTAGGGCATACTTTACTAGGTAATATAATTCGGTTTCCTTATCCACTTTTCATAACTTAATGAGAAAGTAATTACAATTTTATTGTTATTATTAATTTTTTTTCTTTTTTAAAGATTATATGCTCTTGCTCTTGTGCAGGCTCGTGAGTTTCTTTCAAAATTGGGTGACCTGAACCAAACTCAGATTTTTGCAAAAATTGAAAACGTAGAGGTGAGTTTATTTAAGAACGGCACAATAAACGAAAGTTAATAATCTTCTCAACATCTGGCTCCTATCATGGCTACCACTTAGCCATATGGGTTCCAATTGAGAGTCCTCAGCATCTAGGCAGTAATCGTGTTAAGCAATAGTTGTCAGAAAAAGGGATCATATGTAATGGCAAGATTGATGAATTTCATACTTGTGCTTGGATGTGAATGGATTTATGTTATCTCCTCTATTTTTATAGGGGTTAACTCATTTTGATGAAATCTTACAAGAAGCTGATGGTATTATCCTCTCTCGTGGAAATTTGGGAATAGATCTCCCACCAGAGAAGGTAAACTTTCAGGTCTGAGGAATAAGTAATCTTATAGTATTAATTACATATGAGCTCTTTAGTGGTCATTCTATTCTATTTGTCTTTGCTTAAACTGCGGATAGGTATACAAGTAATGAAAAGTCATTGTCAAAGTGCAAATTTCATGGCATGGTATTCTGTGTATTATATGACTTAAGTGAGAACCATGTCGCACCTGAATATGGCACTACCAGTTTTCTATGAATATATGATGGTATATTGCATGAGTTATATTCCATATATATGGTCACTCTTATTCTGTGGCTAGAAATAAAGAAATAGTTTTTATCAAATGTAATCTACATTTGATTCTGATCCGGGATGAGGAACTAGTGAGGAGGATTAGAAACCACATGTTCTTTTATTAGCATGTGTTTGCATGCTTGGGCGAATGTATATACTTTTATTTGGAGGTTATTCATCTGCATTGAGGCATAAATATGCTGGTAACATACTCTTTGGATCTTCCAGGTTTTTTTATTTCAAAAGGCTGCTGTTTACAAATGCAACATGGCTGGAAAGCCAGCAGTGGTGACTCGGGTTGTAGACAGTATGACAGACAACCTAAGACCTACTCGTGCTGAAGCAACTGATGTTGCTAACGCTGTGCTGGATGGTAAATTTTCTGTTTTTTGACATGAAATATGCTGCTTTATGTACTTTTGGTAGATGGCAACATCTTATTTCTGATCTGGACATCATGTATTATTTTTTCATATCAGCACAGATTCACATAGATAGTTGCTTTGTTCTAGTGTTGGTAATCATCATTAGTTTTTTTTTTTAAATCCATTTATAAATCTTTTTTTTTTATTCTACGTATCTGTCTTGTGCTATTCCGATTGCTTGAGCACTGTTGCTTGAGCTTTCTTTTACAAGTTAATGTGATCATCGGACACAAAGTATGACAGATGCCTGCACCTTACCTGCTTTACATGTCAATTTATGTAGGTAGTGATGCAATTCTTCTAGGTGCGGAAACCCTGCGGGGTTTGTACCCTGTTGAGACCATCACCATAGTTGGAAAGATTTGCGCGGAGGTAAATCCATTTTTTTAGTAATGATTTCTCACTCCCTCCCCCTCCACCTCCCCTTCCCCCTCCCCCTCCACCTCCCTCTCCCTCTCCCTCTCCCTCCCATATCGCTCTTTTCTTCATTTATCCTGTTAATTTCTGTTGAGTAAGTGACACGCAAAAACTAAGCATTAAAGTAAACACAAACTCACACTCAACACTAAAGGAAACGTGTGCAATTAAAAATCTTTTTTTGTAAATGTAGCATTGGTAAATAGGGATCGTTCTAGACCAGGGATTGATGGTACCTAAGCATGATTATCATTTGATTAATTAATTAGGGGGGTTGTTGATTGTTTTTATTAGTCCTAAGTAATTAAACTACTCTAAACTAACATAAGCTAATATTTACATGGTCAATTCATCTTTAACCTAACTCATTCATGAATTCAATTAACTTCAACCTATGAAATCCTCTAATTCTAGCCTTACGAGTTATTTGCATATTATCTTAAGTACGTGCTCGGGGACAGCCCGACATACACTTTCAATAAATTAGACTCAGAGACAGCCCGACATATCTAATCAAGCATTAAGCACAAACATACAATCATAACAAAAACTAAAATCATAAAATACATAGAATATTGAAGCAATACAAATCATAAAACCAAGAATAATACTAGAAATCAGTTCATAAATAAAGATATTCAAGCACAAAAGATAACTATAAGGTAAAGAGGCCGTGTTGCACTTTTTCTCTTCGGGATACCTTATGGATACGAAGTGATTGGGCACTCTTGGGTGAGACACTCAGGGACAGCTTGATTATGTCACGGATGAAGGTGTAGAGGATAAAGTATGGTATAATTAACCTTGCAAGAGAAATCTTGAATTTATTGAAAAGGAAAAATTGGTTAAGCAGAGCTTCGGTACAAAAATGAGCGACCTCTTACAATTAACCTAAGCCTCTCTATTTATAGGAGAAAATTAATCCCCAAATAAATAAGTATTTACAATTTAAATACTAAAAGAAAAATGATTAAACTATTTAAATTAAAGTCCTAAAGGAAAAAGGTAATAAAAATCCTAATTAAAAAGGTAATCTAAATCCTAAAGAAAGAATAAATACAAAACTTAATTAAAAAGGTAATAAAAACTCCTAATTTAAAAAGGAAAAACAAATCCTAATTAAAAAGAACCATTTTCCTTCAAAAGGAAGGAAAATGCTTGCTGGAATTGAATAGGAATTGGATTGGAGGGATGCTGCTGGAACTTGTAAGCTATTTCGGTAGACGCGCACTGAAAAAAGGAGACAAATTTGATGGTCAACGGCTAGTCAACGTCATTGGGAAGGCTGAAAAGGCGTTTCGGTGCGCGTCGGCTGAACGGATAATAGCGAATTCGGTATACGCGCGTCGACACCATCTACACGAGGTCGGGATGCGCGTGCCGATGCTGGAATCATGCTTTCAGGAAGCGCGCGTCGAATGGGTTAAGCTTTGATCGGCAGGCGTCTGTCGAAGTGGTTTTTGGCCTGATAACATGAGTTCAGTAGCCTCCTACCGAAATCCTGAGTGGTTTTTGGTGGCTTCCCTTGTTTCAATCATAACTTCTTCAATATAACTCCGATTGAGGTGATTCTGTCGCCTAAATTCTTGATATTCCGCGCTCTATCCAATTCTGTACATTTCTCACAAAATATGTTATTTTCTACAATTGTTTGGTATTTAAACATTAAAAGATAAGTATAAAAGGTATAAAATGATACTTAATTCAAGGCTTATCAGTAAGAGGTCTTTACGGATGTGCAGTTTCAAGCCTACTGTTGAAGTAACCTGATTTTTCCGTCCTAGTAGCTTTTTACTGTCTGTAGATCAGTTTCCATATGTTGACGTTTTCTTACGTTTAATAGTTCCATGGTTATATTGTTGTCCTTATCCTCTTTTTCAGTTTAGTTTATACAGTTCTTCAAACTTGTGGTTCAGAACTGACCGCTATTTGCAAACCAAGCACTTGTGATGTTCTGCTGTAGTGCTGTTTTTTCTTTTCTGATCAAGATATTGATCTCTAGCATAGTCAATATCCAGTTATAAGGGTTAGGGCTATGTTTTTTATAATGGGTTTGTAGTATTTATTATATATAGTATTGGTAGGTTGTAAGATGCTCATAGTTATTCTCTTTACGCCCTCTGATTTGAGCTATATAACAATATAAATTTGGCTATAGAATTCTTTATGGGTTTTGTTAGTCTAGCTTCTATTTTTAAGAGAAGCTTATTTCTTCCTTTATAGTTTATACATTGATATGTTGGTATTGGTTGATAGTCATAGGATGGGTTAGGATGCATGAGCCGTGGGAAGGGTTATCAAAAGATTGTGAATTATTAAAGTACAATGAAAAGTCCAGTAAAAAAAGTACAATGACAATAAAAACTTGTCAATCCATTTACGATTTTATTACCTTTGTTCTTTTATATCATTTCGTAAACTAATTGTTTATTTTTTTTATTTTTATTTTTACCAATATGCTTTCTGCAGGCTGAGAAAGTTTTTAACCAAGCTCTGTATTTTAAGAGGGCTGTCAAATATGTTGGGGAACCAATGACCCACCTGGAATCTATTACTTCCTCTGCGGTAGTTCCTACTTCCATTGTTCTCAAGATTTGTCTAAGTCACTTCCTTTCGTCAATTTTTTACTTTGTTTTCAATGGTACTATTCGCATGTGATAAAGATACAAGGGAATCCCAGGAGATTGAGAATCAATCTCCCTGATCCCCAGATCTCAGAAGTCAAAGGAATTCAGCAAATTCCTTCCTAAAACTGTCCTAGGATCTCTGTAGATACTTCCCTAGTTAGGTCCACGATTTCCTACCTAGTTTATAATTGTTTTCCTACTTAGACTTACCTAGGAACTGTATATATAGGATTCTCCTATTGTAAAGAATTATTAGTTAATAAACAAGGAAATTCATACCTGATTATGGTATCAGAGCAGTAAAAGCTCCACCGAGCAACCCTAGAAAGCAAACCCTAATCCATGGCCGCCCAACCCACTCCTTCAGCCGCCACCCTTAGCCCTAATCCCCCACCAACCACCGATACCACCTCCCCCTATTCATTTCTCATCTCCATCAACGCCGCCCAGCTCCCTGTGAAACTGACAGCCACCAACTTCTTCCCGTGGAGAGCACAATTCAATGCTCTCCTACTCGGATACGATCTCATGGGGTATGTTGATGGTACCCGTCCCTGTCCACCCACAACTGAAACCCTAGCCCGTGTTCTCTGGTTTCGCCAGGATCAGCTCATCCTCCATGCGATCCTTGGTTCTGTCTCTCCTCAGGTAGTAACCCTGATCGCTGCTGCCAAAACTTCAGAGGCAGCCTGGACCCGCCTCACACGGCTCTATGCTAGCAAGGCTCGAGCTCGTGTTCTAGGCCTTAAGGAGCGGTTGACTCTCCTTTGCCGTGACAATCGTCCTGTCACTGACTACCTGCAGGAAGTCCGTCTTCTCTCTGATGAACTGGCTGCAATTGATGCCCCCCTCTCAGATGATGATTTCCTTCTTTACGTCCTTAATGGCGTCGGCTCTGCCTTTAAGGATATTTCTGCTGCTGTTCGTTCTCGAGACACTCCCGTCTCTATTGAGAACCTGCACGATATGCTGGTACAGCATGAGGCCGCCACCACACGTGAAGCCCCTGTTTCCCCCCAACCCCCCATCACTACAAATCCGGCCAACACAGCCCGTGGCACTTCCTATAACCGTCAGCCAAGAAGCTCTTTTGACCACCGTAGCTCCTACCAGCAGTCTGACAACCGTGGTTACTCCTCCACCCGCTCTTCCCAGCCCTCCACCAACAATCGCAGGTCCAATCCAAACCAAGGCAGCGGCGTGTGGCATACAGGGGCATAGCGCCAAGCGCTGTCCACAACTTCAACAAAATCCTGCTGCCCAACCCGTAGCCAATCCAACCAACCCGGGCACCTCCTTACCTTGGCTCCTCGATTCTGGTGCGTCTCACCATGTGACCGCCTCCCCTCACCATCTGTCTGCTGTTTCTGAATACCAGGGCCCAGACGAGATCATCATTGGTAACGGTAAAGGGCTTGACATCACCTATGTCGCCTCCACCACTCTATCCTCTCCCTCCAATAAATCCTTTCTTCTCCATAATGTTCTCTGTGCACCTCAAATAACTAGAAATATTCTATCTATTTCCCAATTTAACAAACAGCACAATACCTCTATTGAACTCTTTCCCTCTTGTTTTCATGTGAAGGATCTAAGCACGGGGGCGGTTCTCCTTCAAGGCCCGAGTAAGGATGGTGTCTACGAGTGGTCACCTGCAACCTTACACCAACCACAGGCACGGGTAGGCATTGCTGTTTCACCCAATCTCTGGCATCGTCGTCTTGGTCATCCCCACTCCAAAGTCCTCCACAACGTCCTTCGTCAATCCTCCATCAATCTGTCTCCCAAGCTCAAAGAGTCCCCATGTTTGTCATGTCTTTGTAATAAGAGTCATAGGCTGCCATTTGGCACCTTCTCCCTTCAGTCATCGTCCTTTACAATTAATATATACCGATGTGTGGGGTCCTGCCCCTCACACTTCCATTGACTGTTTTTCTTATTACATTATTTTTGTTGACCACTACACGAAGTATACATGGCTTTATCCTCTCAAGAAAAAATCTGATGTCTTTTCCACCTTCATTGATTTCAAAACTCTCGTCGAAAAATACTTTCAACATCCAATTCAAACTCTATACACTGATGGTGGGTGAATTCACCAAACTCAAACCCTTCCTTGCCACCCACGGCATAAATCACCTTCTTACCCCACCTCACACTCCCCAACACAATGGCGTGGCCGAACGACGCCATCGTCATCTTGTTGAAACCGGCCTTACCCTCCTTCATCAAGCCAACCTACCCCTAACTTTCTGGACCTATGCCTTCAAAACAGCCGCATACCTCATCAACTGTCTTCCTACCTCCATTCTCCACAACCAATCCCCATATACTGCCCTCTTCCAACAGCCACCCAACTACCACCGTCTCAGAACCTTTGGATGTCTTTGTTTTCCTTGGCTCCGGCCCTACAACTCCAATAAACTGCAGCCTTGATCTACTCCCTGCCTCTTCCTCGGCTACTCTCAAACCAAAGTGCATACCTCTGCTATGATACTTCAGCTCACCGCCTATATGTCTCCCGTCATGTCCAGTTTGATGAGTCTACCTACCCTGGTCTAGGTCTCCCGTCCTCTGTTCCTCATGTTTCCTCCGATGTCTTCCACCAATGGCTCTCCTCCCAGCCTCTTGTCTCTACTCTTCCAGTTCCTGATTCAGCTGCTTCACCAGTGCCTGCACAGTCAACACCTTCCCCTGAAGGCCACTTGGATTCATCCTCCTCACTTGCTCTTGACGCTGCACCTGCCCCTGCCTTAGTTCCATCACTAAACCTGCCACAAACCACCACCAGCACCACGGCCTCCCCTCCGCCTACTATACCTCCGCCCCCTGCACCACCTACCCTTCATACATATACACGGCGGTCCTCACGGCCGTCCCACACCCTGCTCCCCCACCCCCACAGCCAGCCCCCACGGCTTCTCCTCCCCCCTTAACCCCTTCACCACCAGCACCCACTCATCCTATGCTCACCCGCGGCAAAACTGGCTGTCTTCCCCAAGTTCCCAACTATGCCCTCACGGCAACTGCCCATTCCCTCCCTCCCCTCCTTGAACCCACTTGTGTTTCCCAGGCTGTGAAACACCCACAGTGGCGCTCTGCCATGTCCGAAGAGCTGAATGCCCTCATTCATAATGGCACATGGGTCCTGGTCCCTCCTCAGCCTACCCAGAATGTCATTGGCAACAAATGGGTCTTCCGGATCAAACGGAAGCCCAATGGCGCTGTTGACCGATTCAAGGCCAGACTCGTGGCTAAGGGCTATCACCAACGCCCAGGACTGGACTTCACTGCTACTTACAGCCCAGCGGTCAAGCCCACAACCATTCGATTGATTCTCCATCTCAGTGTGACCCATGGTTGGCCCATACGACAGCTGGACGTCAACAATGCATTTCTGCAAGGCACCCTTACCGAGACTGTCTACATGGCACAACCTGATGGGTTTGTGGACCCCCACAACCCCACTTATGTCTGCCAGCTGAAGAAGGCCCTATACGGTCTCAAACAGGCACCTCGGGCCTGGTATCAAGAGCTTCACTCTTTTCTTCTGGCCAACGGCTTTGTCAATTCCAAATCTGATGCCTCTCTTTTCCTCTATAGGCAAGGTTCTCAAGTTCTTTACTTCCTCGTTTATGTTGACGACCTTATTGTTACAGGTAGTGATTCTTCCCTCATCTCGAAGTTCATCACCACATTGGCCACTCGGTTTTCTATCAAGGATCTTGGCACCTTGAACTACTTCTTGGGCGTGGAAGTTCCGCCCACCTCTGATGGTCTCTTCCTGTCCGAGCATCAATATCTGCAGGATATCCTTACCATGGTGCATATGGAGGGGGCCAAACTCGTGTCCACACCCTTGGCTGTCTCTCTCCCTCTCCTTCTCAATGATGGATCCCCGCCAACTGATGCCACTCTCTTTTGTAGAGTGGTGGGCAGCCTTCAGTACCTAAACTTAACCCGCTCAGATGTCTCTTACGCTATCAACCGCCTCTCCCAATTTATGCATGCTCCCACGGACCTTCATTGGCAGGTCCTAAAACGTGCTCTACGCTACCTCAAGGGCACAATACTCTATGGTCTTCCCATCCGCCGCGCTGCCACCCATCATCTACATGCTGTTGCACATTCCTTCAGCACACTCAGTGCCTTTTCAGACGCAGACTGGGCTGGTGACCATGACGACCGCAAGTCCACCACAGCATATCTTGTTTACCTAGGTGGTAACTTAATATCATGGAGCTCACGCAAACAACGGTCAGTCTCCCGCTCTTCAACCGAGGCTGAATACAGGGCTGTTGCCTCAACCACTGCAGAATTACTCTGGGTTCAATCCCTAATGTGGGAGCTTAGCATTCAGGCCACAGGAACACCCACTATTTCCTGTGACAACCTAGGCACCACTTTCTACTGTGCCAATCCTTCTCTACACTCCAGGATGAAACATGTGGACATTGACTTTCAGTTCGTTCATGATCAGGTCACCCGTGGTCTTCTTCATGTCCACCATGTTCCCACTGATGATCAACTCGCAGATGCTCTCACCAAACCCCTGCCGCGTCCACGTTTCCAGCTCCTCTGTGACAAGATTGGCGTCGCAGACGGCTCCACCATCTTGCGGGAGCGTGATAAAGATACAAGGGAATCCCAGGAGATTGAGGATCAATCTCCCTGATTCCCAGATCTCAGAAGTCAAAGGAATTCAGAAAATTCCTTCCTAAAACTGTCCTAGGATCTCTGTAGATACTTCCCTAGTTAGGTCCACGATTTCCTACCTAGTTTATAATTGTTTTCCTACTTAGACTTACCTAGGAACTGTATATATAGGATTCTCCTAGAATTATTAGTTAATAAACAAGGAAATTCATACCTGTTTAGCATGAACCCTGAAGATGAAGGATAAGTTTTATTTTACTACACTATATTAATAGTAAGCTACTGTAAAAAAACACTCTTTTATATTGTGGATTCTCCTAGGATACATCCGATCACAGGAGATTGACCCTCAATCTCCTTGATCTACTGTGATTTGTCAATGGAATCAATACTGATTCCTTGTATAGCCAGTCAACCTATATGGATTCTTTCCTAATCTTCCTAGTCGTACATACCTAGTTAGGTATTCCTAAAACTTGTATAAAGAAAGACACTGCTGTACTCATTTTATATTATTGAAATATACAAAACATTCATACCTTTTATGGCATCAGAGCTATGAACGCTCCACTGAGTAAACTCTAATTCCATGGCTGCTCAGACCACCGTCACCTTTGCAACTGCCCAGCCCGCCGCCCAACTAGTCCCACCATCCCCTGAACCAAACCCTAATCTCCCCACGCTCATCACCATAAACACCGCTGCCTAACTCCCCGTCAAGCTCACTGCCACCACTTTCTTTTCGTGGCGAGCTCAATTCAATGCCCTTCTACGAGGGTATGACCTCATGGCTATGTCGACGACTCTCTACCCTATCCACCCACCACAGAACCAGTCCATCACGACTTCTGGGTCTGTCAAGACCAACTTTTACTCTACGCCATCCTGGCCTCCGTGCCACTCCGGTGATCCAACTCATTGCAGCTGCCCCAACTTCAACGACCGCCTGGGCACGGCTCACTCACCTCTACGCCAGCAAAGCCAGAGCCCGTGTCCTTGGCCTCAAGGAACGGCCAACTCTCCTCTGCCAGCATTCATGCCCCGTTACTGAATATCATCAGGAGGTTCGGGTTCTTGCTGATGAGCTGGCTTCCATCGACAGACCATTGTCTAATGATGATCTCCTCCTCCATGTCCTTAATGGAGTCGGATCTGTGTTTAGAGAAATAGCAGCAGCTGTGCGGTCCAGGGACACCACCGTTCCCTTTGAAAATCTCCATGACCTGCTGGTCTAGCATGAAGCTGCCTCTAACCGTGCAGCCCACGCAACCCCAAACCTTCCAATCACCGCCCATCTCACTCAGTCCTCATGGATCAAACTCCAACCGCTCCCACAGGGGTTCCTTGGGCCAACGGTACCACAGTCAACCCGCAGACAGCCACCGTCCCACCGGCCAGAGGTCTTATCAGCAGTCCAACGACAGCTCCCGTCGCCCATCATCTCAGACCACTGGCTATCGTGACTACCGTCAATGGTGTGGCACTCAGAGCCACAGTGCTAAGCGCTGCCCTCACTTCCAGTAGTTAGCCCTGTTAAGGACTCAAAGTCTCTCCTCCGTAATATCTGTACTTCCTGGTATATACATTTACTTAGTTAGGACTCTACTTCTGTATAAAACCTGCCTATGCTGTACATCTTTGATCAAGTGTAATAACATAAAATTCCTCATACCTTATATGGTATCAGAGTAGCAAAAGCTCCACCGAGCAACCCTAGAAAACAAACTCTAAATCCATGGCCGCCCAGCCCACCACTGCAGCCGCCACTACTGCAGCCGCCTCCACTGCAGCCGCCTCTACTGCAGCCGCCATCCTTAGCCCTAATCCCCCCCCCCCCCCCCACCGACACACTACCTTCCCTCATCACCATTAATACCGCTGCTCAACTCCCCGTCAAACTCACGGCCACCACCTTCTTCCCCTGGCGCGCACAATTCCATGCCCTTCTTCACGGTTATGACCTAATGGGCTTTGTGGATGGCACTTGTCCCTGCCCTCCTCCCACTGAATCCGCCCAGCGAGCTCACTGGTTCCGCCAGAACCAGCTTCTTCTTCATGCCATTTTGGCGTCTGTATCACCGCAGGTGATCACTCTAATTGATGCTGCCCAAACTTCCGCTGATGCATGGAGTTGTCTCAATCGTCTCTATGCTAGCAAAGCAAGAGCACGGGTTTTTGGTCTTAAGGAGCGGCTAGCCCTCCTTCGACAAAATGGCCGCCCTGTTTCAAATTACCTCCAGGAGGTCCGGGTACTTGCCGATGAACTAGCTGCCATCGATACTCCCCTATCAGATGACAACCTCCTTCTCCATGTTTTGAACGGTGTGGGCACTGAATTTAAGGATATTGCTGTTGCTGTCCGGTCCCGAGACACCTCTGTCTCATTGGAGAACCTCCATGACATGCTTGTTCAGCATGAACTAGCATCCAGCCGTGTTAACCCTACCCCTGCTGCCCCCATTACGGTTATCGCCGCTCAAGCATCCCGTGGCAACCACCATTCCTCCCGTGGCTCCAATTCCTAACCCAACCATCATGAACCTACCCGCTCATACTTCAACCCTCGCCCCTCTACCCCTGCTTCAGACTTCACCCGCCCCTCTTTTTCACATGGCAGCGGCTAATGTGGTACTTGCCAGTGGTGTGGCATTCCAGGGCACAGTGCCAAACGCTGCCCACAATTGCAGCCACAAACAGCACCCCAACCCGTGGCTAACTCCCTCATGCCGAGTTCCTCTGCTCCTTGGCTGCTTGATTCGGGTGCCTCTCACCATGTCACCTCCACTCCTCACCAACTCACTGAAGTTCACAACTACCGAGGCTCTGATTGAATCATTCTTGGCAATGGTAAGGGGTTATCAATAACCTACACTGGTACTACCACTCTCCCCTCTTCCTCCTCTCGTCCCTTTACTCTCCAAAATGTACTGTGTGTTCCCCATATGACCCGAAACCTGCTTTCTATATCTCAATTTAATACCACTAACTGCACTTCTATTGAATTCTTTCCTACTTACTTCCAGGTGAAGGATCTCAGCACGGGGATGGTTCTTCTTCAAGGCTCGAGTAAGGACGGTGTGTACGAATGGTCAGCTCTCTCCCCAAACCCTCAAGGTCTCGCTGGTGTGGTGGCATCCCCTACATTGTGGCATCGTCATTGATGAAAATATCGCTGGATGTCGCCGAAATTTCGCCGAAATTTCGTCAATTTGGGCCGGCGGCATGTAAGAAGGGGGGGAAAAAATTTCGCCCAAATATCGAACAATTGACATGTTTTGAGTCCATAGATCTTTTTCTAGGATCAAAATGATGAAAATGCACTATTAATTCGTAAAAATCGGACTTAAATCGAAGTATATATCGCCGGGTCATGCCGCCGGGTCGGAAAACCCGAGTTGCAGACCCGGCGGGAGGTAGGGGGAGACTGTTGCTAGCCGGTTAATTTGTATACTTATATAATCGACGTTAGATAATTTAACAAAGTCCAGCCCAGCAGAGTTGGTGTGGGTTTTTGGACTCATTTGGGGGGTCTCGGGTTCGACCCCCCTTGCTGCCAAAGGTCTGTTTTTATTGTTTTTTTCCAGTTTTTATTGTTTTTTCCAATTTTTATTGTATACTCATTTATTGTATACTCATTTATTGTCCAGTTTTTATTGTAACAAAGTCCAGTTTTTATTGTATACTCATTTATTCAAATTTTTCAAAGGTTGGTTTTTTTTTTTTCCCATTTTTTTTCAATTTTATATAATCAATTACTTCCAATTTTTTAAACAAAATTTGACCCTATTTTTTCATTTTTTTTTTCAATATTAAATATATTTAAACTTATTTTATCATTTTTTTTACATTGAATTTTTGTATGTTTATTGTTATGTTTTTAACCTTTTTAACATTCAATTATAGTAACTCACTTCAATTTATATTTATATTTAAGATTTTATATTATTAGTCATCGGCAGAATCATATTACATCAAACAATTGTCATATATTTATCATATCAAAGTCATTTTATAGTTTTTATTAGTCCTATATAACAATTATTGGGTACTTAAGTTTTTCCCAAAGTTATATTCCAAATTTCCGTCATTTGAACTCAATTTCCGTCATTTTTGTTGACCGTAAACGATATCGATATCGATATCGATATTTGGGGCGAGATATCCGTAAATTCGGCGAGCGATATATCCGTCGATATCGATATTTTCATCCTTGGGCATCGTCGTCTTGGTCATCCTAGTCAAAAAGTCCTCGAGTCTGTTTTTCGTTCCAATTCCATTCATGTACCTTTCAAATTTCCAGCATCTGTTTGTTCCTCGTGTCAATGCAATAAAAGTCATCGTCTCCCATTTGGTGAGACTTCTCTTACCAGCACACGACCTTTGCAATTATTTTTTTCAGATGTTTGGGGACCTGCCCCCTACATCTCCCCCGAAGGCTATGCCTATTACGTCATCTTTGTGGACCACTTTACAAAGTACACTTGGTTATACCCTCTGAAACGAAAATCAGATGTGTATCCTACGTTCCTTGATTTCGAAAAATTGGTCGAAAACTACTTCCAAACCTCTATTGCTACTATCTATACCGATGGAGGCGGAGAATGCATTAAATTCAAAGCTTTTCTTGCTAGTCACGGCATCCATCACTTGCTCACCCCTCCTCACATCCCCCAACACAATGGGGTGGCTGAACGGCGCCACTGCCATGTGGTGGAAACTGGTCTCACCCTTCTCCACCAAGCCCGTCTTCCTCTTCATTACTGGCCGTATGCCTTTAAGGCTACGATTTACCTCATAAATCGTCTCCCCACTTCCATTCTTCACAACTCCACTCCATACTTTTCCCTGTTTCACCAACCCCCTAATTACACCCGTCTCAAGGTGTTTGGATGTCTGTGCCATCCCTGGCTGTGCCCCTACACCTCCAACAAACTGCAGCCTAAGTCCACCCCATGTGTCTTTCTCGATTACTTTCTCAACCAAAGTGCTTATTTGTGTCTTGATCCTATCTCCAACTGTCTTTACGTGTCTAGGCATGTTCAATTTGATGAGTCCTCCTTTCCTGGTCTCTTTTCTCACCCCACAGCTCCTACGGTCACCTCTGATCATTTTCAGCAGTGGCTTACCACTCTTCCACCCGTGTCCTCTCTTCCACCCTCTCCCGCCACCACATCTGCCTCCCCACTAGCACCTGCAGCACCTGTGGCATCCACGAACACACCGCTTCTCTCTGGCATTGAAGCAGCACCGCTCCCACCTGCTGTCCCTCCTTTGCCCCACCACCAACTTCCCACCCCTACTTCCCCTCCCTCACCACTACCCTCTCTTGCTCCCGACCCTGCCATCCCTCCCTCTCCACCTCCCCTCCGCACCTACACCCGGCGTCAACCACGCCTCCTACCTCCTTCTCCCAGCCAACCTCCCCCTACCCATCCCTCCACCCTCCTACCACCACCCCCACCATCTTCCACCCACCCTATGCTCACCCGTACCAAATCTGGTGCCATACCTCCTGTCCCATCCTATGCCCTGGCCACTACCACCCATCCCCTACCCCTAGCCGAGCCCACATGTGTCTCCCAAGCAGTCAAGGACCCACATTGGTGCTCTGCCATGTTTGCAGAGCTCACAGCCCTTATTCGCAATGGCACCTGGGACTTGGTTCCTCCCCGCCCGGACCAGAATCTAGTGGGAAACAAGTGGGTGTTTCGCATTAAGCGTCACCTGGATGGTACTATGGACAGATACAAAGCTAGACTTGTGGCTAAGGGCTACCATCAGCGACCGAGCATTGATTTTTCTGAAACCTACAGGCCCGTGATCAAGCCTACTACCATCCGCATCATCCTCCACCTGGCCGTGACTCATGGTTGGCTTATCCGACAGCTGGATGTCAACAATGCATTCCTCCAGGGAACTCTAAATGAGGATGTCTATGGCCTAGCCGAAGGGGTTTGTTGACCCTTACACACCTTCTGTATGCAAGCTCAACAAGGCCTTCTATGGTCTTAACAGGCCCCTAGGGCCTGGTACCAGGAACTCCATGGCTTCTTACTTCAACAAGGCTTTGTAACCATTCTTTCTGATGCTTCTCTCTTTGTTCTTAAGCAAGGCTCCCAGGTACTCTACTTTTTAGTCTATGTGGATGATCTCATTCTCACTGCAATGCACCTCATCTTTTCGCAACCTTCATCCACCAACTGGCGGCCCGGTTTTCGGTCAATGATCTTGGACCCCTTCATTATTTTCTTGGGGTGGAAGTCATCCTCACTCTCAAGGGACTGTTCCTCACTCAGCACCGCTACATCCATGACCTCCTCACCATGGCTCGAATAGAGGGTGCCAAATCGGTTCCAACTCCTCTAGCCGTGTCTCTACCTTTGATCCTTCAGGATGGTTCCCTCCCGGATGACTCCTCTCTCTTTCGACGCATCATTGGCAGGTTACAGTATCTGAGCCTCACTCGTCCAGATGTTTCCTATGCCACCAAGAAGTTGTCTCAATTTATGCATACTCCAACCGACACTCATTGGCAGGCCCTAAAACAAGTTCTCAGATATCTCAGGGGCACTATCCACTACGGTCTGCATCTCCACAGCTAGTCCACTCATGATCTCAAGGCTGTGTCCCATGTTTTTCACACTATAGCAGCCTTTTCAGATGCTGATTGGGCTGCAGATCGCGATGATCGGAAGTCCACCACTGCCTACTTAGTTTATCTTGGTGGCAACCTCATCTCTTGGAGCTCCCGCAAGCAGAAGTCGGTCTCCTGATCCTCAATTGTAGTAGAATACCGGGCTGTAGCTTCTACTACAGCAGAGCTACTTTGGGTCCAGTCCCTCATGAACGAACTTGGTCTTTCCCTTTCAGGGCCCCCCAACATCTCGTGACAACATTGGCACCACCTTCTATTGTGCCAATCCGGCCTTACACTCGCGTATGAAACATGTGGACATTGATTTCCAGTTCGTCCGGGACCATATCTCTCGTGGCCTCCTCACTGTCTCTCATGTGCCCATTGATGATCAGCTAGCTGATGCTCTCACTAAGCCCTTACCAAGACCACGCTTTCAACTCCTACGTACCAAGATAGGTGTCTCAGATGGCTCCACCTTCTTGCGGGGGCGTGTTAAGGACTCAAAGTCAACGGAGGAGATTGCAAATCAATCTCTTAATATCTGTACTTCCTAGTATATACACTTACCTAGTTAGGACTCTACTTATTCTGTATAAAACCTGCCTATGCTGTACATCTTTGATTAAGTGTAATAACATAAAATTCCTCATACCTTATAAGCCCCACCACCCCCCGTGGCCAATCCTGCAACCGCTTGCTCTAGCTGGCATCTTGACTCAGGAGCCTCTCATCACGTGGCAACCAGCTCCCAACATCTCTCTGATGCCACCCACTATAGCGGCCCCGATGAGATCATAATTGACAACGGTAAAGGCCTTTGTTTTACACATACAGGCTCTTCCTTCCTCCCTTCTCCCAATTCTCCTTCCTTTAAACTCACCAATGTTTTATGTGCCCTTCCATGACTTGCAACTTAATCTCCATTTCACAATTTAACAAGCAAAACAATACCTCTATTGAACTGTCTCCTGGTTGTTTTCATGTGAAGGATCTCAGCACGGGGGCGTTCTCCTTCAAGGCCCGAGTAAGGGCGATGTGTACAAGTGGTCTCCTGCCCTTCTTCACAAGCCTCAAGCAATGTTGGCCATGACAGTCTCCCCTAACCTTTGGCATTGTTGTCTTGGCCACCCCCAGTCCAAAGCCCTTAAAAGTGTCTTAAAGTCTATTTAATGTTCGTTTTTCTTCCAAATTTCCAAAAAACGTTATGTAATTCTTGCTCATACAATAAAAGCCACCGCCAGCCTTTTGGCATTTCAATGTTAACCAATAATCATCCTCTAGACTTGCTCTATAGTGATGTCTGCGGACCGGCTCCATACACATCAATTGATGGTTTTTCGTATTATGTTATATTTGTTGATCATTTTACCAAGTACGCATGGCTTTACCCTCTCCGGAAAAAATCAGACGTTTATTCAACCTTCAAAGACTTTAAAACCCTGTTTGAAAAGTACTTTAACTCCCCCATCATCTCCCTTTACACTGATGGTGGTGGCTCATCAAATTGAAGCTTGCTGAAAATGGCATTAACCACCTCCTCACCCCTCCACACACTCCCCAACACAGTGGTGTCGCTGAAAGACGTCATCGACACATTGTTGACACTGGCCTCACCCTACTTCATCAAGCCCAACTCCCTTTATCCTCTTGGTCCTATGCTTTCAAGACCACTGTTTATCTTATCAATAGACTCCCTACACCCCTCTTCCAAAACAAATACCCCTAAACTGCTCTCTTCCTAGCCACTCCCAACTATGCCCAACTCCGGACCTTTGGATGTCTATGCTTTCCATGGCTTAGGCCCTATACCTCAAACAAACTGTAGCCTCTGCATCTTCCTTGGCTATTCCCTTAGCCAAAGTGCCTACCTATGCTATGATGCATCCACCAACAAACTCTACACTTCTCGCCATGTCCAATTTGATGAAACCACCTTTCCCTCCTCCCCTCCCTCATCCCATCGCTCACCATCTCTTTGGACACCTTCACCACGTGGCTATCCACTGTTCCCCCAGTCACGACAGTCCCCTTTCCGCTCACTGTCACGCCACCGCCAGCAGCGCCGCATTCTACCATCTCAGGGGACTCACTCGACACACCCTCCTTGCAGGATCTTGCAGCCGACTCGCCCCCAGCTCCGGCCCCACAACCACCACCAATGCCCCTGCCTCCAGCCGCCCTCCAGTTGCCCCTGCCTCTGCCCCAGCCCCTGCTGCCTTGAATCTTCCCACCAGTGACTCCCAGTCGCCACCTCTACGTACCTACACACGGTGAGAGCCTCGTCCACCTCCCCTCAACCCCACCAAAACACACCCTATGCTTACCCGGACTCAAACCAGTACATCTATGCCCTCACCGCCACCAAACACTACCTACCCACCTTGGCCGAGCACACATGTGCCTCTCAAGCCAAGAAAGACCCTCAATGGCGTGCTGCTATGTCCAGTGAGCTCAATGCTCTCATAAGGAATGGGACTTGGGAGTTAGTTCCACCTTATCCAACTTAGCATGTTGTGGGGAACAAGTAGGTCTTCCGTATCAAACGAACACCCACCGGAGAAGGGAACAGATTCAAGGCCCGCCTTATTGCAAAGGGGTACCATCAGCATCCAGGGGTGGATTTCACGGACACCTTCAGTCCAGTGGTCAAGCCCACCACCATCCGTGTGGTACTTTACCTGGCTGTAACCGGTGGTTGGCCCATTCGACAGTTGGAAGTCAATAATGCCTTCTTCCATGGCACTCTTCATGAGGACGTTCACATGGCCCAGCCCACTGGGTCTGTGGACCAGTAGAACCTTTCTTATGTTTGCAAGCTCCATAAGGCCATCTACGGACTCAAACAAGCCCCCCGAGCCTAGTACAAGGAACTTCAATCCTTCCTTCTTTCATAAGGCTTCGTCCAACTCGGATGCCTCTCTATTCCTCCTCAAGAAAGGTTCGACTACTCTGTTTTTTCTGGTTTATGTTGATGATTTAATAGTGACAGGAAACAATCCAGCACTCATCTATCGGTTCATCCAATCTCTGGCCACCCGTTTCTCTGTTATGGACCTCGGTGCCCTCCATTTCTTCCTTGGCGTGGAGGTCCTTTCTACAACAGCTGGCCTTTTCCTGTCCCATCACATATATATTCATGATCTGCTCAACTTGGCCCGCATGGATGGAGCCAAGCCTGTGGCCACTTCTCTCCCCTCTTTACACCTGCACGATGGCTCCCCACCCGCAGATGCCACCCTCTTCCATTGTATCGTAGGGAGTCTGCAATACTTAAGCCTGACCAGACCCGATGTCTCCTTCGTTGTCAATAAACGTTCTCAGTTTATGCATGCCCCAACCGACCTACACTGGCAGGCTCTCAAATGGGTCCTCCGATACTTGAAAGGGACCTCGTTTTTTGGTCTCCATCTCCATTGCAAGGCTGCCTCCACTCCACATGCGGTCACCCATTCCCTTCATGCGTATTCTGATGCAGATTGGGCCGGGGACCAAGATGATCGAAAATCAACCACTGCCTATCTGGTCTACCTTGGCAGCAACCTCATATCCTGGAGTTCCTGCAAGCAGCGTGCAATCTCCAGATCGTCCACTGAAGCAGAGTACAGAGCCGTGGCATCCACCATTGTAGAACTGCTCTGGGTTTAGTCCCTTCTCCGTGAGCTCGGCCTCACCATTTCAGGCACACCCACCATCTCCTGCTACAATATTGGAACCACTTTCTATTGTTCCAATCCCGTTTTTCACACACGCATGAAGCATGTGGACATCGATTATCACTTTGTTCGTGACCATGTCACCCATGGCCAACTCCAGGTGTCTCATGTCTCTACCGATGATCAGCTGGCCGACGCCCTCACCAAACCATTGCCCCGACCACAGTTTCAGCTCCTCTGCTCCAGGATTGGTGTCATTGATGGCTCCACCGTCTTGCGGGGGAGTATTGTGGATTCTCCTAGGATACATCTGATCACAGGAGATTGACCCTCAATCTCCTTGATCTGCTGTGATTTGTCAACCGAATCAATACTGATTCCTTCCTTGTATAGCCAGTCAACGTATATGGATTATTTCCTAATCTTCCTAGTCGTACATGCCTAGTTAGGTCTTCCTAGAACTTGTATAAAGAAAGACACTGCTGTACTCATTTTATATTATTGAAATATACAAAACATTCAAACCTTTTATATTATAGGTACGAGCAGCCATCAAGGTGAAGGCCTCTGTCATTATTTGTTTCACTTCATCTGGAAGAGCTGCTAGGTGATTTTTTTTCTCATCTATTTTTCAATCTTAGTATGTAGATTTGGATTCAAACGCATGGGAAGGGGGCAGTTCTAGCTTGTGGGATTTGATTTCATGCAATAATTTTAGTTTCCTGATTAAAGTCGAGTTAGCTGGTTCACGATGTTATATACAAATCTGTAATTTTGTTGTGTGGGGTTTATTATAAGCTAGGTTGATTGCAAAGTACAGACCAACAATGCCCGTGCTTTCTGTTGTCATCCCTCGAGTGAAGACAAATCAACTCCGGTGGACATTTTCCGGTGCCTTTGAGGTTTGATATCGACTTCGTTTATCATTGTTTTATGCTCTAGCAAGCTTATTTTGCAAAGATGTGGCTAGCTAGCTACTAATATTTTAATCTTGCTGGGACACTCTGGAGCATATTCCAATTCTAGAAGTGATTACTTGTTGGATTTGAAAGAGTGTAAAATATATTGTTGGGATATAGTTACCACATTGGTTGGATGCTTTAACAGTGACATGGTAGAATTTATCTGCCCAGGTCACTGAATACAGTTTATCTACCCAATATCTTGAGCCTCTCCACCCATTTCCAATTGGTTTTCGGGTTGGATGCTCCTATATATATATATATATATATATGGTTGGATCCATATAGACTCGCAATTGAAAATATTGAGAAAAACGATTAGCTGAAAATCTTATTATTGACTTTTTGGTTATTTTATTTCTGCATTACATTCTCTGTTCTGATGCAGATAATATATTTATGTTTTCTGTAGCGAAAACAATATATATTTGACGTGTTCGTTTTGATGAATGTGTGGCAGGCAAGGCAATCACTGATTGTTAGAGGACTTTTTCCCATGCTAGCAGATCCTCGACATCCGGTAAGAATTACGTTGTATCAGACTGAGACATTGTCCTTGCTGTTTTTTGTTGGGTTTCTATTTTTTGTCACCTAAATGCAGGCTGAATCTACTGGTGCAACAAATGAATCGATTCTGAAAATTGCCTTGGATCATGGGAAGGCCTCTGGGGTCATAAAACCGCATGATCGTGTTGTGGTTTGCCAGAAGGTTGGGGATGCTTATTTGGTGAAGATCATTGAGCTCGAAGATTAGCGCTATCCACTGTTAAAAACAGCTGCCGCCTAGTCCAACAAGGTGGAAACCGCCCAGCATAATGGTTAGGTGCCTAGATGGATTTATATTTACATCCTTATATCTCTCTATATATATATATTTAGTTATATAAGTTCTTATATATATATATTTAGTTATATAAGTTATTTTATTTGTTAAATATTTAGTTAATAATATAAGTATTAATTAAACAAAGATAATAAATTAAAAAACATAGAATGTTGTATAATAAAATTAATAAAAAATTTACATTGTTAACATTTATGATTCTCAACTTAATTTATTTATTTAGATAATTGATTTTTATTATGTAATTATTTGATATAATTCAATAAATTATTAATTTGTTAAATTTTGTCTTTAAAAAAAAAAACCGTCTAGCCCCTGCCTAGGTTCCTACTAACTACCTAGGCACTAGGCCTTGCCTAGGTCCTATCTAACCGCGCTTTTGAATCTTCCGGTAGATTGTTCTTTCACAGATTTTACTTGTGAATTTTCCCTGAACTTGACCCCTTTGAACCTCTTTTCCTTAAAATAAGCAAAGATAGATATATTGCGTCACCAAGGAACTCTACACTGGGTTTTTGAATTCTGACTTCAACTTCCATATCTTTTTTGAAAAAGAAAGTAATAAAAAACCCATTTGAAAAAGAAGGAATAAAGAAAAAGGAAAGTGACTTTAGCCAAGTTGAAGTTCTTGAATTGTTCTTTTAGGAAAAGGCAGGAAATTGAAAATAAAAATAAGATAAAATAAAGGGTTAAACTTAGGTTAATTTTATTTAGTTATCTTTTACGAAGCAAAAAAAAACCTCTAGCCTCCATTTTCTTCCTTATTTCCCTTCTCAAATCGTTTTTTTTTCTTTTGGGTAGTAATAAGAGTATTTGTGATGATTATGAGGTCTAAGTTATGCTCAGATTTGATTTTTTTTTTATGTTATTTTGCTATTTGTAAAATTTTCCTTAAAATTTATTCAATTTCCCTAAATCTTATTCTACCCTATTGGTAGACAAGTGTGCATCAATATCTTCTATTGGTTTTGGTTATAGTTGTTGGATTAGAATTTTTGGCAATTTATTTATTTTTATGCGCAATCGGATCGCTGGATATCAAGTTTTATTTAGATGCATTATGTACATGTTCTTAAAGACCAGATGTGATGAGTTTGACGATGATGACTATTTCTTTTAGCGGAGAAGGTTTGTTTAGAATTATAGGTGCTATTAAAGTTTGGTTCTTTCAATTTCGTGGGCTTAATTGTAACTTTGCATACTGATATAAGTTTGTAAATTGTTAATGCGTCTTTGTGTTGCATATTGACGTGTGGGTCTCATTGTACTAGTTTAATATAATTTTGATGATATCATTGTACTGTTCTTTATAATATACAATAGTATTATTTTTTAGTAAAAAAAAAATGATGAAGGATGTTAGAGGTTTATTTCATGATGTATTGACAATATGGAAGTATCTTAAATTCTTATGCTCAATTTTTTAACTTCCAATATATTAAAATTTGTGAATTTTTTTGAAACCTACATTTAGGAAAAGTTGATTTTGAAATTGTTTCACTAACGAGTGAACAAAAATACGAATAAATTGTTCAAACTTTATGTTTCATATAAATCATACATTAATGTAAATTGTGTATTCTTTGAACATCTAATTTAAAATCAATGTCACATAGCGATATTATTTGTACACGTTATATGAAAATTTTTAAATTTTATTTTATAAATAATCAGGTCGATATTGAATGAGTATTATTATATTACTATTTGTTAATATCTAGAAAATGAAGAAGAAAAAAAGAAGCTTAGAACCAATATAAATTTGGTATTTGGTGTGGTGATGTAAAATGAACATGGAAGGGTGGAGCAGAGTTGCTGTAGAACAAATGGAGGCTAGGCATGTGAGACAGACTTTGTTCAGGGTTCCGTGAAGTACACGCTTCTCGAAGCTCTAGCTCACTCTAAAATCTTCCAATGCTTTTCAGCATGTGGGACCCCAACTGAGGGAAAAAGGCGATTGGTGGGGCCCGCGTGGTCGTCTTTCGAGATGTGTATGTCACGTCCAGTCGTTGCCTGAATCCTAAATGGCCGGAAGCAAGTATATTAAGTCGTTTATTTACCAACAACGATTTATTCAGGGCCCGTCCAGTGCTGGAGCGCCCCAACACATTTTTTACTTTTGTTTTGTCCACGCCTACAAAATTCGGGCTGACGATTTTGCCCGGACGGCAGAAGTCAACAATGCCTGAATGAAAATTGCCTTTTACTGTAAATGACAGCTGACTTCACTTGCGTTCGGGGTAAAAATTAGGGTGTTTATGGAACCGGAAAATTAAAATTATATCGTTTTGGATTGGATTATATCGAAAAAATATCGAATAATAAAATTGATGTGATTATCGGTATGTTATCGAATCGGTACCGATTTAAATCGGTATGATTTCAGTTTTGAAGTTTTGAAAAACTGTCATATATCGATATCAAATCAAATTAATATTTTTATTTTTTTTTAATAACTAAAAGTATTTTCTTATTGGTTGATATAGCAATCATATACGAAAAACTATTATGAGTTCTTTGTGACATAATGATAATAAATTTATCTAATTAAAATTATTTTGTCTATCATACTTGAAAATAGTTTTATTGGACTACATTAGAAACCATTTTTTTTAACCTAAATACTAGCAATACTAGTAGTCACCTAAGAAGTTGGCATCATAATTCTTCATTAATAGTGGAAACAAAAAAAAAAGTTTGTTAACCGAGTATTTGTTACACTATAGACTATAATTCCTCATTTGCATTCACTTAAATCCATAAATGTTTTGCTCAAAACCGAAACCGTACGGAAACCATACCGAGTTTGATCGGTATGGTACGATCTAGTATCAATTTCAAATTGTGAAATACCGAAATCGGTACGATCTGATATCAATTTCAAATTGTAAAATACTGAACCAATTAAAATTAAATGGTATGGTTTCAGTATTACCAAATATTGTACCATACCAAATCGTGCCCGGTCCTAGCAAAATAATGTGATGCATGAGCATTGGTGAGATAGATTTAATTAAATTGAATAACTGATCAATTTAATTATTTTAAATATAAAAGTATATGTAATTTCTATTATAGGGGAATTTAAGAGAATAATGAAGAAGAAGAAAATTGATCCAATTTAAATTAATTTCACTCAATGATTTTAATCAAGAACATACTATAAAAGAAAAAAATTGAGAAAAAATCAATACCTAATATTTATATAATGTAATCACTCTTTTCAATATTCTTATTAAGACAAAAAATATATATTATATAAAATATAAATCATATAATAAATTATAATTTTTAAGTACGATCCACCTAAAATAACTTTCTTAATTAGCTTTATCTATTATAATCAAAATAATAATGATAATAATATTTAACATTATTAAAAATGAAGGAATTTTTTATTAGTAAAAACTGTTGCATAATTATCTCTGAAAAATTCTAGCCTTGGTTTTCTCTCTTCTCACTCCTAAAGAAATAACAAACAAAGGGTCTTCCGCCCTTCTTTCCTCAATTGTTTTACTCTATTTCTTTTGTGTGTAATAAGAGTTCATTTTGTGGTGATTGCATGATTTGAGTCATGCTCAAATTTGAGTTTCTCATCATATTATTTTCCTATTTTTTCAAACCATCCCTTACCCAGTACATTCCTTTAAAATTTCTTAGTATTCCCTAAATCTTCTTCCACCTTGCTGGAGGAGTTTGCCACATATCTCTAGTTGATTTTGGTCACGGCAATTAATTTAGGACTTTTTCTTAATACGTGATTGGATCGCTGAAGATCATGCCTTACTCATACCCGTCATGCTTTACATGTTCTTCAAAACTAGATATGGTGGTTTTGATGTTGGCGGCTATTTTTTTACTAGAGGTAGTTTATGTAGGTTATAAACGTTGTTACGATTTTGATGGTTTGTGGCTTTGTGAGCTTGATTTGTAATTTTGCATAATTTTGGTGATGTGGATTTATTGGATGTTAGTGCAGCTTTGTCGCTTTTATATTATCATATTGACTTGTGGGTCTTGCTATTATATTTTGATTTTGATGGTATATTTGTATTTGTTCTTTATAATATATAATGATATCATTCTTGATTAAGAAAAATGAACTTTTGATGCTAGTATATTACTGTGGGGTAAAATGTACTAGTTTGGTTATGTGGTGGCACTTAAGCATCGAGTTGCCTACATATGGTTTTGATTTTTGGGGGTAGTGAAATTTAAATAAGTTTTAGTAATGTTTGGTGGTGGATTGGATATGATTATGTTTGGGAGGAATTTGGTAATGGTGGTGTTTGGGAGAATTTAACTAGAAAGAATTAGAATTTGGCAGTTGTATTTAGATTTTATCATAGATTGTCTATATATCCTATCCTTAATATGATCAAACCAAACCAGTGTAGTTCAATGGGTTGGGTTGGCAAATTTGGCTTGTTGGTATTAGGAATTTAAATTTGGTCGCAGTTGCATCTAGTGAGACCTTATATTGTCCATGTATCCCTTGGTGGGAATAAAACCAAATTGGTTTGATGAATTGGGTCGTTGTGTACCGTTTGGAGCTTATTTTTTGAAATACAAGACATTTTAGATTTGAGCTCAATAATACGTAACTTCTGAATTTGAGTAGGTCAGGCTATTCATTTACAAATTGAACATTGTGGAACCCAAATTCATCTGAAAAATGTGGAGCTGCCATGTGGTCCATAATTCCCAAAATGACCAAATTGCCCCTAGCAACAATGCTAATGACTTGAAAACACCCATACATTAAATAATCTATTTATCAGCTAAATACGTTATTTAATCGGGTTGAAAGTCCCCGTAATATTAATATTCCCTCCGGGAGTTAATTGTCATTATTCTTAGTAACGGACAATTAATATTAATATTAAAACACAATAATTATCATTATTATCATAATGAGTTATTATTATAATTATTAAATAATATATTTAATTAATAATATATTATTTATTAATTATAAATTCAACCGACCAATCAGAACGCTCCGAGGCTGCCAAGATTTTCCTATAAATAGCAGAACATATTTTATTTCCAACGTACGACGATTCTTCGCTTCGAAGTATATTCTCTTCCTCTCTCAAAGCTAACTTAGGCATCAGAGTGTTCTTGGTCGAACAATCCCCCGAATAAATCGATCGAGGCAACGATAGCTAATTTTTTGATGTTTGCAGGAATTGTGAGGACTTTTCGCGGCGGGTTCGATTTTTGATTCAACAATTGGTGCTTTCATTGAGAGCAATTGAGGAATGCTCAGAAGAAGCTCTCTCGGTTGTTCATCGTTCTTCAACGGTGTTCATCGTTCTTCGAGAATTTGTTCATTGTTCATCTTTCTTCGTTCGTCGTTCATCGACATTGTTCGAAGATTTTGAACGATGTTCAAATCATCCATCAACAAGCTTTCCAGCTCAAGATTCTTTGTTTCGACATGGCTAGGGTTCGTCTATCCGTTCGTTCAGCTGGAGAACGTGTTTCTGCCTCAACTACTCAGACGAGGAATGAGGCTCGCATAGAGACACATGAGGAACGTCCAATTCGACCCAGGCGGGTGTCCATAGAAGCACCCATGGAGACGCTAGGAGGGAGACCAACCTTCAGCTTCGGTGCATTCTCCTCACCAGCTAACCAAGTGCCCGCACTAGGGGAAAGAACTTTGGATTTGCAACAGGCAGGCGGGCAGTTGATGGGAAGTGCATCACGACGTGATCAGCCCACAACAAATATGAACCTAAGGGACTTTCTGGATGGGCGGCACAATGTCTCAGGGAAAACTCACCACCAACCTCCCCAGGACAACTTGGCGCAGCAAGTTGAAAGGTTGAGCAGCCAAGTTAAACTTCAGTCAGAGCTCTTGCAGCGACTCCTGGCAGAAAGACCAGTACAAGAGTCAGACAGACATTCCATGTCACGAGGAAGACAAGAGAGTGCTCCAAGGCAACCTGGGAAAGAACCGGTCCACTGCCAAACAATGTCACGAGACACTTCGCTAAGCGACTCCGGTGAAGAAAGTCATGCTCGCCGAGCAAAGAGCCCACAACGCCTAAGGCCATCAGTACATGAGCGGCTAAGAAGTAGGATTGGGGCAACTTCACGGGTGGAGAGCTCACAACGCTCACATGGGAGTAGGGGGAAACCTCAGGCTCAACACAAAGACCCAAGGCGATCTGCCTATGGTAGTGAGAGGGAAGATGAAGCCTACTCCCCTACACGGTCTCGGAGATCAAGGGGAGAAGCTCAAGGAGGTTCTCGGCAGTGACGACCCATCCCGAATTAGCTGGATTAATTAATAGTTAATGACAGATTAGCGAGACTAATCAGAGATTAGACGAGGATTAGCGAACGTTAGGGCAAAATGATGATTTTACCCTTGGAATAGGCAAATCGTTGACTTTTCATTCAGACGATCAATTGGACTTTGGCCAATGATTGTGACATAGTTCGTGACGTCACGAGTTCATAGACAGGTGGCACGCTCGATTCCGACGTTCGGGGAGGAAGTTATGACGTTCGGAAGTTCGAGGGAAATTTGGTAATTTGGGCCAAAAGTTGACTTTTGACCCGGGAGATCCAATGGCCGAGGGCCGAAGACCGTTATGTAGATCGGGACGATACGAATCCGTAGACAGGCAGCACGTCAAATTCGGACGTTCGATGACGAAGTTACGGTTCACGGAAGTTCCGGGGAACTATTTACGGCGACACATTTTACGAGAAAAAAAGTGAAGTTCTGTCTTTTGTGGGCCCAGTTACTTTTCAGTGGGCCAATGGATGAGTGACAAGTGTCACCCATCCACTGGCCAACCCCATTCATTCATGCATCTTCCACCTTCATCGATCATTCATTTTCTCTCCACCCAAACAACCAAAACCGATCCATTCTCCCTCCCCAAATCCAAACCTGAACCCCACTGATCATGACTGAGAGGCCAGGAGCGTGTGAGGATGAAGGATGGATGATGGTGGCCGGCTAGAAGCCACACTGCCCTGGACGGCGGCCTTGAACCCGAGAAGATTACCCGGTTAGGCCCAAAACCCATTTATTTTCGATTTTTGCATTAGGGCCTGTTTTGGATGGTTTGGTTGAGTTTGTTGGGGTATTAGGAAGTTGTTAAGGTGTTTTGGAGGGTGGTTCATGGCGGAGGAGGCCGTGGGAACGGCTGGGAAAAACAGAACCGTGAGGTCCATCTTGGAACCATGGGTTTAAGTGAGTTTTAGGTAGTTTTGTAAATTGGGATTGATAGAAAACATTAAAAGAGAAATTTTAGGATTGAAATGGGACAAAACGGACAAAAAATGAAGAGTGTAGGGGCCTGGACCGGTCACGCCAGTCCAATTAGACCGGAATTGCAGAGAAAACTGGACCGGCCAGGTCGGACCGGTCGGCTGGAGGACAGGGATGACCCTGTGCAGTGGCTCGTGAGGCCCATGCGCAGGGCCAACTTGAAACGCGTGTGGGCACGTGTTAAGGAATTTGAGGATGGTTCCAACATGTTATTTCATCTATTCGATGTAACGAACATTTTGGGACTGGTTTCGTGTCAATCGGACATCGTTTCGATATAGTTCGGGACGTCTGAAGGTTTAGGTTTGCGTTTAAAAATAGTTAGAAAGTCCAGAAAATTACGGGGCTTTAGTGAGGGGCTATATAAGTAGTTAGTAACCCTCTAAATTAATTTGGACAGGTTCGGGAATCCCGGAGGTGACGTTTGACCCGGGAGACGATTATGACACGTGTATAGAGGCTCGGCTTCGGACGGTCTGTGAGTGGACCCTTCTTTTGAATTCGATGCATGCATAAATGTTTTATAAGTGTTTTAATAATTTTTTTGTGATACCATGAGTGCATTTGTTTGTGGTAGCCTAGGATTTACGTATTCGTACGTATTTCGAGATTTCCGGTTTTATACAATGCTTATACGTGCTACGTTTTCAACGAGGGTTTAATGAAATGGATTTCGGATTTGAAAATATGAAATCGAGCATGAGACCCATTTGATTTACAACTCTCGGACTTGGAGTCCATTTGATCTGACAAGGATTCGGACCGAGGGTCTAGTTGGTTTACGATTCGGATTTGAGGCCCAGTTAGTGGTACTATCGGGCTTGATGCCCCGTTGATTTATGATATCGGGTCTGAGACCTATTTAGTTGAGATATCGGGCTTAAGGCCCCGTTAGTCATGAAATCAGACTTGAGGTCCTGTTGCTTTATGGTTTCGGGCTTAGGGCCCAGTTGGTTGTGATATCGGGCTTGAGTCCCAGTTCAGTTTATGAAATGAGTATTCGGGCATGAGACCCTGTTGAACTGTGGATTTAGGCCGAGGACTGTGAAAGTGATTTGAATCGGATTTGAGGAATCCTGTTGAAATTAATCGGGTATGAGACCCAGTTGAGAAATGAGTTTTGAGATAGAAAGTGAAAAAGAAAGAAAGTATTTGAAATGAATGAATGAACCCTCCATATGATTATATGGTCTCCTCCAGACGCCGACCTGGAGAGTCACGATCCACAAGCCAGAGTGGGTATCCCCATAGGGATCCCGCTCCAGGAGTGGAGGTTACTTATGATGTGGTCCCGGACTAGATTCCGGAGAGATGTGTGGACTAGATCCAGAGAGAGAGCTCAGACTAGATCCAGTGATTGAGCCTCCTAGATGGAGATTCCTGGGAGAAGACTCAGAGTGAGACCCCGAGTAGTGTGCACACTAGATAGAAATGATGACATCATGACTATATCGGGGATGTGTTCCCTAGGGGCTGTGTGCCCCGAGTTGGCATCTTCTCCGGAAGTGCCTAGGATGGGTTATACGTACAAGTACGTATGTGATTTACAAAAAAAGTAATTTGGGGGCAGAGACCCCGTGTTTCATGTTTTATGTTTTAGAAAGTGATTTGAGGGCCGAGGCCCTGTGTATTATGATTTAGAAAGTGATTTGGGGCAGTGACCCCGTATTTGATATTTTGGAAATGGTTTTGGGCTGAGACCCACGTGACATGAGTTGGGGCTGAGTTCCCATGTTTTGATTTATGGTTTGTAAGATTGTGATTTCGGGTCGGGGACCCAAATGGATTTACGGGTCATGACGGCTTATGGGAACCGGGCATGAACCCTTGTAAGATTTTGGGAATGTTTTCAAATGGTTTTTATGAATATTTGATAAATGATTTTTGAATGCATGTGTATGTATTTATGAAGGGCATAAATGTCTTTATGCTAAAGTGTTTTTAAATGAAATGATTGTTTTTGTCCACTCACAGTTTTCGTGTTTTAATGCCCTTCAGGTTGATCGCGGATAGCAGAGACGAGACATCACTCCCTTCTTCCTACGATCATGACGCACTCTGGAAGCCCCGGCGAGGGCTAGAGATGGAATTTTCCCTGGTCTGACACGTGGTGTCAGACGGGATCGGGTGGGTCCCACATTAATCCCGGGGGATTTGGGACCGGTCCTGACATCGGCGATTAGCACGAAATGACTCACCGCCTCGGCATGGTGCGTTGCGGGCTAATGATGTTCAAAGAATGTTGGACAGGCACCTTCGTGCTCAACGAGATGGCGATCTACAGGACGATCTACGTCACCAGATACAGCTATTCACGCCTTTTGTAAGGGATATTGAGGATGAGCCATTCCTTCAAAGGTTTGCAACGCCAAACTTCACTCTATTCAAAGGAGCCTCTGACCCGGTAAAGCACATAGATTATTACCGGGGAGTCATGGTGCCCCACAGGCATAACGATGCGCTCATGTGCAAAGTTTTTCAAGCTTCTCTTCAAGGCCAAGCCATGACTTGGTTCAATCATCTCCCCCGGAGGTCGATTGCATCCTTTGAAGAGTTGGCTCTAGCATTTGTGAAAGAGTACGCACAACTTCGGACAATCGAGGTGAAGGATGACCATATTTTCTCTGTCCAAAAGAGAGTAAAAGAAACTCTGCGACAATACATACGAAGGTTTTGCGAAGAGAAGTCTCGGATTGTAGGCTGTAGCAACCTTGTTGCGGCAATGACATTTAAACAAGGACTCCCTCGGGACAGCCAGCTTTACGGGGACATCGTCATGAGTAATGCGCGACGTCTCACCAAAATTCCTTCGCTAGCAGAGCGGCATGCAAGCTAGGAGGACGAGAAGAACGCCACCCATACTCAAGACCATGTTGGGGCTAGCGAAAAGGCCTCCAATAAAGATGTGTCTCATGGAAAGTTTACGGCTGGAAAGTCCCACAAGCGCAAGGCGGGACAACCTTCCCAAACACCAGCTATGGGGAAACCTAACTTGCAGCTATCTTTGCCAGTCCATCAGATCCACAATGAAATTAAGGACAAGCCATGGTTTAAGAAGCCGGAGCCAGTCAAAGGTGATCAAGAGAAGGCCGATAAAACAAAGTGGTGTGCCTTTCACGAGTGCTATGGGCATAATATCGGAAAATGCATATCGTTCGAGAGATATCTCCGGAATCTCATCAAAGAAGGACATTGCACTGAGTACGTCAAAGGGAAGGCTGTGGATCAACCCGCTGACAAAGGACCGAAGGAACCTGCAGCAAAGATGATTCGCATCAATACCATCATAGCTGAATCGGAGTTGCTAGGAACCACCTCCAAGCAAAAGAAAAGAAAGATCCAAGATGCACTGGTCGTCTCTCAGGTCTCCCATGTTTCCACCCCTGGGGTGGCCAATTACCTTGTCGTTGGTTTCTCTTTGAAGGACAAGGTAGGACTTGACTGGCCGCATGACGATGCTTTAGTCGTGTCAATCCAGATCACTCATGCTCAAGTTGATCGGATTCACGTTGATGAAGGGAGCGCAGAAAATATCCTCAGTCTGGATGCAGTGCGCAAGATGAGGTTAGAAAGCCTCACAACAAAAAGGGTTGTCCCGCTCCGAGGTTTCAATGGGTCGACCAGCATGACCGTATGCACTTTCCAGCTGAATGTACATTCTGATCCTGTAGTCACGTCCCAAACTTTCTACATCATGGACGAGTACTCTCCATACAATAGAATTTTGGGAAGGCAATGGCTTCACAAGATCCTCGCAACCACGTCAAGCCTTTACCAGAAGATTCGGTTCCCTATTCCCGGTGGTGGAATCGAGGAGATTAAAGGCAATCGGGCGATGGCTCGGCGGTGCCTCACTGAAGGGCTAAAGGAGGTCAAGATGATAGAGTTTGTTCCCCAGGCAAGAACATCCACTAGGGGCAAGCTTTCTTCTTCGTCTCCCAAATAGCAACTAATCACGGGTCAAGATCCAGACATTCATGAGGAACCACCAACTCCGGAAGGATGGCAGCTGGAGGATGACGTCACCCTCATCCAACTTGACCCTCAATATTCTGAGTGAGAAGCCCGCATTGGTGCTCGGTTGAGTGGCACAGAAAAAGAAGAACTCATAGCTTTCATGCGTGAGGAGAAAGAAGTTTTTGCTTGGTCTCCGTCTGACATGCCGGGGATTGATCCTTCCATTGCTTGCCACAAGCTGTACGTCAATCCCAACCACAAGCCGGTCAAGCAGAAAAGACGCAATTTTTTCCCCGAGAAAATTGCTATCATTCAGGAGGAGATTGACAAGTTACTCGTTGCTAGATCCATTGAAGAAGTTCTGCACTCTGAATGGCTAGAAAACGTCGTACTTGTCAAGAAAAAGGAAGTAAGACGATGGAGAGTTTGTGTTGATTACACCGATCTCAATCTTGCGTGCCCAAAGGATAACTATCCTCTACCCAGGATCGATCTCTTAGTGGACTCAACTGCAAGAAATGAACTCATAAGCTTCCTGGATGCATACTCGGGCTATAATCAAATTTCCATGTATGAAAAAGACAAGGACAAAACTGCCTTCGTCTTCGACCGAGGTGTGTACTGCTACAAGGTCATGCCATTTGTCCTCAAGAATGCGAGTTCAACGTACCAGAAACTCGTCAATCGGATGTTCAAGGATCTCATCGGCAAAACCATGGAGGTCTACGTAGATGACATCATGGTCAAAGGAGAAAAACGAGGGGATCACATCACCAACTTGCGAGAGACCTTCAACTTGTTGAAGAAGTACAAAATGAAGCTCAACCCCCTAAAGTGTACTTTCGGGGTATCAGCAGGGAAGTTCTTGGGATACCTTGTAACTCAACGTGGGATTGAAGCGAATCCAAAGCAATTCAAGGCAATTCTCGAGATGAAGTCACCATCAAGTCTGAAGGAGATTCAAAGTCTCACTAGACGAGCAGCAGCATTGAACAGGTTCCTGTCCAAGTCAACTGACCGGTGTCGACCTTTCTTCCAAGCAGTAAAGAAGGCATCTAGAGATAAGTGGGATGAAGGTTGTGAGAAAGCATTTCAAGATCTCAAGGCCTACTTGACGTCTCCACCGCTGCTATCAAAACCCAAAGATAACGAGGACCTGTTCCTATATCTAGGGGTCTCTAATGTTGCAGTAAGCTCTGCACTTATCTGGGAGGAGAATGGGATTCAATTGCCTGTGTTATACACATCCAAAGCCCTTCTTGATGCTGAAACACGATATCCAAAATTCGAAAAGCTAATCCTCGCATTACTGGTCACCACAAAGAAGTTAAGGCCTTACTTTCAAGCTCATCGGGTCATCGTCATGACAGAGTATCCACTTCGTTCGTTACTTCATGCACCCGATGCATCGACACGGGTAATGAAATGGGCCATAGAGTTGAGTCAGCATGATTTTCTCTATCGTCCACGAACAGCTGTCAAAGGCCAGGCCTAGCGGATTTTGTTGTGGAATTCACACCAGTGTCACCAGAAAGGAATGGCAATAAGCTTGTTGTGGATTTTTTCCCATGCGCCTCCAATTTCGATGCAGTTGAATCTGTACGTGTTGTCATCAAACTCCGTCCTAAAAAATAGCTCCACCTTGGGTACGACTCGAGAAAGCCGACCGCCGGTAATTCCGTTGTGCGACATGGAGTATCAATGCCAGAATTCATCTTCAGCAAGTCCCAAGCCAAAGAATTTGTTCAGCTTCTCGAAGCACACGATGTGTCGATAGGCATCGACGTCCAGTTGAGCAGGGCTGCATCCCATCCGGTCAATAATCTTGGAGAAGAACTTTGTGAACGGGAACTTAAACCCTCATCAAATGATCAAAGGGTGGAATTTAGTCCATCGACCGCCGACAGGGTTTTTTCCTCTTCCATTCTTAAGAGCCTTCATGGAAGAACATCTGTCACCAAGATCCACGAAGACGTCGTCCGGAAAGGCAATCTGATTGTGAGCTTTCCACTCTATGAAGTCTTCAGGCTTCTCAAACTCCATATCTTTCCCTCGGAATGGACTTTGGTTACGAGAACCGCCACGCTCCCACAATGCGAGCCTGCTAGGTCTCTCGAGAAGTGCACCTTGACGCATCATGAAATGACCGCCTCGAACAAATAAAGTAATCGCCGCTTGAATCGTATCCAACGGATGCCCAGAACTCCCGGAATGGATAAAAACGTGAAGCTGCGAAGAAAAATCATCTTCAGTTAAATATATATATTTATGGTTACTTTAGCAAATAAAGTTAATTAAGTAAATAAATATATATAAACTAATAAACTGGGAATATAAATATATGTGTGGTGGGGCTGCAGTAAACAATAATAATAAAAAACAAATATATATTTGTATATATTGAAGCTTCAGCAGGGTGTGTTAAGACTAAGACCCCTCGTTGGGTCACCGTCGCTCCGTGACAGACGGGCCAAAATCTTCCACGCCGCGCGAATCAAGCGCCCCACCGACCACCAAGGGCCCCAGTTCCTGCATTACCCGTCGGCCCTTTCCACGTGGTGTGCCCAGCGCACTCAGCTGACAAATGCGGGAACCACTCCTTAGCAGACGCGTGGCAAGCCCTAAGTGGCACTAACAGGGCCACCGACAGAGGTGGGTCCCGCATACCTGGGAAGCCAATCAGCTGTAAGACCCAGTCTTGGAAGCAAGAACGGTGAACAAGACTCGTGAACTTGAGAAGCAAGAACGGTGAGCAAGACCCGTGAGCTTGGAAAGGTAAGATCGGGGAACGATCCCACATCGCTCGGGGAGGGAAAGGTGAAGTACCTTATATGTGTGGGCACGTATCTATCTAACACAAAGCCTTTTGGGAGCTCAGTGGCTTTGGGGGGGATTGGAACCCCAAAGTTAAGCGAGTTGATGCTGGTGCAATCCCATGATGGGAGACCTACTGGGAAGTTGCACGTGAGCTCCCGAAAACAAAACAGTGAGGGCTAGGCCCAAAGCGGACAATATTGTGTTAGATGAGCCGGATCGTGACAGAATGGTATCAGAGCCGGACCCTGACCGGAAGTGTACCAGCTAGGACGCTGGGCCCCAAAGGGGGTGGATTGTAAGACCCGCTCTTGGAAGCAAGAACGATGAGCAAGACCCGTGAGCTTGAGAAACAAGAACGGTGAGCAAGACCCGTGAGCTTGGAAAGGTAAGATCGGTGAACGATCGCACATCGCTCGGGGAGGGAAAGGTGAAGTACCTTATATGTGTGGGCACGTATCTATCTAACACAAGGCCTTTTGGGAGCTCAGTGGCTTTGGGGGGGGGGATTGGAACCCCAAAGTTAAGCGAGTTGAGGCTGGTGCAATCCCATGATGGATGACCTACTGAGAAGTTGCACCTGAGCTCCCGAAAACAAAACCGTGAGGGTTGGGCCCAAAGCGGACAATATTGTGTTAGATGAGCCGGGTCGTGACATTAACGGTTGGGATGTGTCCCGCTTTCTGCAGCTGAAGTCGACAGCTCCTACGGGCATATCTGACCCTCCAATCAGCGCCGAACATGTGCCGTCCTTTCCGGTTGTACGCGACAAACCGCCTGACGCCGCTAGTTGTGTTCGCCAATTAAAGGCCAACGCGTGGAAGGCTTCTCTGCTGCAGCTTCGACAGGCGGGTCCCGCATGCTGAGCTCTCCAATCGGTGGCTGCCACACGGACGGTCTCTCAACCACTTGCCTGCTGCCCAACCAACCCCAACAGCTCCATTGTTTTTTCCATCAAATGTGATGCGTGGAGAGCTAATTATGGGCACTAACAAGCACCACATTACATGTGGGCTCGCCTGCCAGTTAGCTAGCCCATCAGGTCGCACCTCCAGTCCATCTCTCTGCCAACTCAATTGGAGCATCATGTGTGTACATGATCAAACAATTACAGTAGATACACTACTGGCCATCTCTCAACCATTGGCCAACCCATCAATAGATGTTTGTGCATGGCGCAGGTGCGCCAAATGCAGCCACGGGTTCAACCAAACCGATCCCACAAACGACAAAACCACAACAAATACTTCACGACATGCCACTCGAAATAAGTACAAAATAAACAAAAAGAAAATTCAAGTCATACCTTGACAAATAGCGTCTTTTCTCCAAACAGCTTTTCCTTTGTTCTTAAAATATATAAAGCAAACGCAGAAGAACTCCTCCCCTTTTGCAGCTATTTAAACAAAAAGGAAACTATGAACCTATGAATTTCATTTAATTTTACTTAATTGAAATTTAATTTGTTTATTGAAATAAATTTCATTAAAACTGAAATTAATTATGTTTAATTGAAATAAATTTCAATTAATTACGCATAACTTAAATCAATTATGTTTAATTAAAATAAATTTCATTTAATCAAATTTAATTGAAATTTATTTTGTTTACCTAAAACAAATCTCATTAGGTTAAGGTTAATTAAATCGTTTTTTCCATAAAGGTTTAGCTCAAAACAAAAATGGCAACATTTCACACTCCTACACAAATATATATATATATATATATATATATGAATATGTTTATACGTAAACGTGTATGGCAGGTATGAATACACCTTGTCAATTTTATTTATAAGCTCAGCGTTTTTCCTTAACACGGAGAAAGAGCGAAAATAAAAAATTCCAAGAATATACATCCCTTCGGATTCCATGAATTCCGAAACAATGTGGGGGTATTTGTGGAACCCAAATTCATCTGAAAAATGTGGAGCTGCCATGTGACCCATAATTCCCAAAATGACCAAATTGCCCCTGACAACAATGCTAATGACTTGAAAACACCCATACATTAAATAATCTATTTACTTGCAAAATACGTTATTTAATCGGGTTAAAAGTCCCCGTAATATTAATATTCCCCCGAGAGTTAATTGTCATTATTCTTAGTAACGGAAAATTAATATTAATATTAAAACACAATAATTATCATTATTATCATAATGAGTTATTATTATAATTATTAAATAATATATTTAATTAATAATATATTATTTATTAATTACAAATTCAACCGACCAATCAGAATGCTCTGAGGCTGCCAAGATTTTCCTATAAATAGCGGAACATATTTCATTTCCAAGGTACGTCGATTCTTCGCTTCAAAGTATATCCCTTTCCTCTCTCAAAGCTAACTTAGGCATCAGAGTGTTCTTGATCGAACAACCCCCGGGTAAATCGATCGAGGCAACCATAGCTAATTGTTTGCTGTTTGCAGGAATTGTGAGGACTTTTCGCGGCGGGTTCGATTTTTGATTCAACAAACATGGAGTTTTTTTTTTGGCTATTTGTTACTAGATTTCTGAAGATTACGCCAACAAAATTCCATTTCCCAAGCATTCTTTGCTTTGCCTTGTTTCTGAAGCCAGGTGTCCATTTGGGATAATTTTTTTATTTAGAGTAAATTACCCTTTAATTCTCTGTGTTTTACACTCCACTGACAACTTAGCTTTATAGTTAACTATTCCGTTAAAAAATCTATGAAATGCTTATATGTCATATGTGGGACCTACCTTATAATTTTATATTTTCATACAAAAGAAATAAATAATAAATTAAAATTTTCAAAATTGAACAAAAAAATGAAAATGAAAATAAATAAAAAATCCTTCTTTTTATTCCTATTCTTCTTAAAAAATAAAAATAAAATATGAACATTCTGAAATCTTGAAAAAGTATGAATATCTAATGTGGTTTTTGTGACTAAAAGTTAAGAACAACTATTAGTGACGAGTTTCATGATGAACAACATCACAAAAATGGGTACTTTTGAGCTTTTGCAACTCTATTCATCATAAATTTTTCCATTAAATGTGTTCCCTACTTGTAGTCACGAAATATTCATTGATGACAATTGATACCTTTTCCAAGACAATTCCAGATTTTTTAAAAAAAAAATTGGATAAAAAACTGAGAAACAAATTTACCATTTATTTCTTCATTTAATAATTTTTGCAATAAGTTTACAGATAAACCAAAGATCCGATGCTCTATTTTGTTTACATCTAAAATAAACCACTACGAGCATGTGGAGGGTTTTTAAGAAATTAAATACCCAATCCAACTTTTAGCTTAAGCCTAGCTCATATCTATAGCTGGATCATTGGGAAGCACAATCAAAATTTACGCAATGACACTAACACATCATGGAAACCATCATAATGGGCAAGAGAGATGTGTGATTATATCATCGCGATGGAGATGCACGCGAGAATGCATGTGTTGATCATCCGCACTCTCATGTCGCCTATAAAAGTAAAAGAAGCCATATTCTCAAAGGACAATCAAACAAACAAACAAACAAACAAACAAACAATTGATCAAACTCAATCAATTATAATAACCACAAACCCTCAAAAGTTTTTTTGTTACTCAAAAGCTTGCGTTCTTGGCAAAATCTGTCTCTTCGATCCAGGATTAAGATTCAATTCTCCTCTTAATCCTTCTCAACTCTTTACTAAGAATACCAAGCTTTACTGCCAATTCGACTTGCATCCTAAGTTCGTTTCTCGAGACTTCCCAACCACTACAGTTCATTCTGACTTGCTTACGTAACTTGTTTGAAGACCACTTTTCTCATTTTGATTGCCTCCAACTAGTCTTTGAGACCCTCACAACCTCACTCCCTGACATCATCATGTCTTTTTCCTACTCTACCAACATCTTTGGTATGATTTTCAATAGATGTTCATCCAATTGATGGTCTCTCAACCACAAATGCTAGCTCATGTCTTAATCTAAAGATAGTTTACTTCACGTACTTGTAATTCAATTTACAACGGTAATACTTAATGTATGTTCTAAGTGTTTGCCTCTTCCTCTCCCTCCCTACAATCGGTCTCTTCAAGTCCGACTTTGATAACTGGAATATACCAACCAATGAGTTCTATGGCTGCATATGCCATAAAACCATCTTCGTGTTCTGGTTGAGTATTCAAACGACCTAACATGAAAATGTTAATTTTTTCTAACTCCCCTCTCTAATTTTGAATTGTATGTCACTTACATGGACACACCAAAATTGAATTTGGACTAGGCGCAAAAAAAATATTTAAAGTCCTCGTAAGAGGTATATAAAAGAACAGCGCAAGTAAGATACTCGCTTGCTCCACTTTCACTTTATTCGAACGATGGTTCATGTGCCAAAATTCAGAACCAACTTCTAACTTTGTTTAGTAGCAGCTTATACTAGTAGCACACCTAAACTTGAAGGCAGAGAGAAGACCAAATTAGCTGGATCAGCCCATCTAGGGCAAGACTGCGGCATTATGGGCCAAGGCTTTCAATTTTCGCCCCATTCACCCTAGTCACTTATACCGCATCCCCCTACACCCGTCTATAGCGAAGAGATCCCCATCACCCTAAAAATTACATATCCACTCCTTCAGAAGCGAGCCATCGAAGGTGGCAACTACAAATTTCACTACGACAATATTTTGAGCACGAACCCCTTCAATGGCTACTCTGTCCCGCACCAATTTCATCCTCCCATATAACGGCCCATCCCAAATTTGTGGGATTAATTAAGATTAAATCAGGAATTAGTTGAGGATTATCTGACGTTTAGGGTGAAATTACGATTTTGCCCCTAGACGAGAGTAAAAAGTTGACTTTTGACCCTAGAGGTCTAATGCACGAGGACCGAGGACCATTACGTAGATTGAGTCGATACGAGTCCGTAGACAAGTGGCATGTCGAAATCAGACATTCAATGGGAAAGTTACGGGCTACGGAAGTTTCAGGATACTATTTACGGTGGCATGATTTACGAGATAATAAGACATTTGTCATTTAGAGTGGGGCCTAGATATTTGTTACAGGCCCAATGGATGAGTGACATTTGTCACTTATCCATTGCCCCCTTCTCTTCGTTCATGCATATCTCTCCCATTCCCCTCATTTTGTGCATCTAACCCGTACCCACTCCCAAAACCCATTTCAGTCTCCTTGGTTCTGAACTGAGGGTGAGAGACAGAGTGAGCGAGAGGCTAAAGGGAGGCCAGGGACGGTAGGACCACTGTGGATGGCAGAGGAAGCAACGGGAGAGGTAAAGCCGAAACCCTTTTTAAATTCAAATTTTCAAATCTCGTTTTGGGAAGTTTTAGATTGGTTTTGATGATTTGGTTGGGTCTTTGGAGTTCATACAAGCTGGTATGGATGGTTTTGGACGGAAGAGGTTGGCTGAGCAGCCTAGACAAAGAGCTGGAAACTGGGCGGAGGTTCTTCGATTTAAAGGTAAAATTATTGGCCTGTTTTTGAGATTTCAAACCCATAGATCGATAGGAAATGGAAGGATGAAACTATAAGGATTAACTGGGTTTAAAATGGTTGAGAAATGGCTGAGAACCGGTCTCGCAGGTCCGGTCAAACCGAAAACCAGAGAACCAATTTGAATCGGGTTCGTCTGGAGGTTGAAGATGACTGTTCACTAGCGCGTGGGTTTCACATGCAAGGCTTTTGGGCGGCGCGTGAGGGCGCGTGGGCCCGTATTTCGAGGCATGGTCAACATGTAATCTTATCCTTTCGATGTAACGAACATTTTGGGATAGGTTTTGAGTTGATCAGACACCGTTTCGGGGTAGTTTTGTGTGTCTGAAGGTTTAGGGTTCATTATAACTACGTTTAAAAACCTCAAAAAATTGGGGGATTCAATGTTAGCCTATTCGAAGTAGTTAGTGACCTTTGAGTATGATTTGGACAGGTCCGGGAGTTCCGAAGATGGTGATTTAGCCCAGGGAGGCTTATGGCATGTGTATCGAGGTGGCAGCTTGGACGGTCTGTGAGTGGACATTGTTTTATGAATATGATGCATGCATAAATGTTTTATATGTGTTTATTAACATGATTTAAGATGCAATGAGTGCATGTGATTTAAATATAATTTGTTGGGCATTTTCGGAGGAAAATGCGTTATTGCACGTAGTTCGAGATTTCTGCTTTATGTGATGTTTGTGCTTCGGCCAAGTGTACTACGTGCTTGTGTTTTATGTGATTCCAAAGTGAAACCGAGGAATTGAGTTATGATTTTTGAGGATTTCACGGAGATGAGTGAAATCGAGATTCGGGCACTAGTCCCACTTGAACTATGATTTGAAAGTGTTATGGAAATGAGAACTGGTTTTTGGGTTTGGAAATATCTTTCGGGCGTGTGACCCAGTTGATTTGAGGTTTGACTTAGAGTACAGTCAAACGTGAGATAAGTCGGGTAGTGACCCAATTATAAGTTTTACGAAAGGTATTTCGGGCATGAGACCCAGTTGTGGATTCGATAGGATTCGAGAAATCCTGGGATAGAAGTGTCGTAGGACACTGACTTTCGGGCTGTGACCCATTTGATGATGTTTCATGTTTGACGCCCTATGTATGATGATAACATTCGGATTCATCCCGGGTGTTTTGGCGCTCATCTTTGGACTGCGATGTGTTCCTTCTGGAGAGGTCACGGTGCACTACCTGTTGTCTAGCAGCTGCGGGAAGCAATGACCGAGGGAGGCTTGACTTAGGAGTTTTGATGAGATACTCTATGATCGATCGGCGATGTGTTCGCGATGATCTAGAGATAGTCATGGCGAGTGATGAGTTCACAGCGACATGCTAGGTTTGTGAGATATAAGACCCATGTCTTGGAGGGAAAGGTGAACGATCCCACATTCCTGCGAGGGGAATGGTTTGAGAAGGGAGTAGTGGTGTGCCTTAAAGGTGTAAGCACACACCTATATAGCGCGAGGCCTTCTGGGAGCTCACTGGCTTTGGATTCCTAGAGAACTCCAAAGTTAAGTGAGTGGAGGCTGGTGCAATCCCATGATGGGTGACCCACTGGGAAGTTGCACCGTGAGCTCCCAGGAACAAAACCCTTCGGGCTGGGCTGGTTCGGACAGTGAGTCTAGAGGGGACAATATCATGTTAGGTAAAGTGGGCAGCTGCGCAACTCTGATCTAAACGAGGCCTCCTTTGGCCGCGTTGGTAATGGTGCGCCCTGCCAAGCCTGAGGTCTTGGGGTCAAAACCTAGCGGGTGTGGCGTTGGTCGCCTGGTCTGGGACCATATCGTGTTAGGTAGAGTGGGCTGATGCACAACTCTGATCTAAGCGATGCCTTTTGGGAGCTCACTGGCTTTGGATTCTTGGGGAACTCCAAAGTTAAGCGAGTGGAGGCTGGTGCAATCCCATGATTGGTGACCCACTGGGAAGTTGCACCGTGAGCTCCCAGGAACAAAACCCTACGGGTGTGATGGTACGCCCTACCTAGAGAGGACAATATCGTGTTAGGTAGAGTGGGCTGCTGCGCAACTCTGATCTAAACGAGGCCTTTTGGGAGCTTAGTGGCTTTTTTTGGGGGGGGGGGGGGGATTGGAACCCCAAAGTTAAGCGAGTTGAGGCTGGTGCAATTCCATGATGGGTGACCCCTTGGGAAGTTGCACCATGAGCTTCTGAAAACAAAACCGTGAGGGAAAGGGCAAGGAGGCCCAAAGCAGACAATATCGTGCTAGAGTCAGGTTCTGACCGAGGAGGGTTGGGTCTTAACATCAGCATTCCTGAGCTATATCCACATGTGCTAGGATGAGAATCGTGACTGAAATTGGGATGAGTTCCCATGGGATGTGTACCTACGTGTTCTTTGGATTTGGCCGAGGTTGTGTTTGTGTTTTCTGTTTGGGCTGAGACCCGTACTTGTTTTCTATGATCTCGTTTTGGGCTGAGATCCTACTAAGGTACTAGCTTCGATTGAGAAGCAGTTTTCATGGTGTTTTGATTTGGGAAGCAATACGTCTTACTTCCGAGAAAGCGTTTGAAATAATTGTTTTATGATGCATGCATGCTTTTATGCGAAGGGTCTAAATGACTTTTCAATATAAATGATTTTATAAACTGTTGTTTTGTCCACACACATATTTTATGGTTTTAAGACCCTTAAGATTGATCGCGGATGCGGGCTGTAGTAGAGATCGAGACATCACATGCCACCGTCGATCCTGGTGTACTCTGATGGACCCCAAGCGGGTGACGAGTTTGTCCCTGGTGTAACACGTGGTGTCAGACGGGAGTAGGCACGTCCCACGATAATCCAGGGGGATTAGAACGGGTCCTGTCATCCCATTTATCTCCTTGTTGTCAATTTTCCTTAGAAACTCCATTGGTATGGACATACATATTGCAAGCTTGAAGGAGTTGGTGGCTTCCCCACCTTCAATTAACCCATTATCTCAAATTATAAAATCCTTGGTAGAATTGGAAGCTTAAATTTACATTTCAAATTAGGAATATTTACTTTTTAATTTTAGAGAATGGGTGAATTTAAAGGTATGGGTTCAATTAATCTGAAAGAAAATGTGGAAGTTATTGGGTTTAGTGTGTCGGGCAGCATTGTTATGTAACGACCCATCCCAAATTCTTGGGATTAATTAAGAATTATTTATGGATTAGCGAGGCTAATCGAGGATTAGCAGAGAATTATCGGACGTTCAGGGTGAAATTAGGATTTTACCCTTGAACGAGGGTAAAAAGTTGACTTTTAACTCGGAAGGTCCAATGCACGAGGATCAAGGACCGTTACATAGATCGGGTCGATATGAGTCCGTAGACAGGTAGCACGTCGAAATCAAACGTTCTATGAGAAAGTTACGGTTCACAGAAGTTCAGTGGAACTATTGCACAAATTACGAGACAAGTGCCATTTGTCATTAAGTGGGCCCAGATATTTTGGGACATTCCCAATGGATAAGTGACAAGTGCCACCCATCCATTACTCCTATTACACAGATACATGCATCTGTTTCCCTTTCATTGGTTTCATTCGATCAAGCCAACCCGAAACCCATAACACCACCTCATCTCACCCCCTCCTATGATGACTGAGTGATTATGAGTGAGAGGGAGGCTATGACGACGACGGTGTGGGTGGCAGGACCGCCGTGGACGGCGAAAGAAACCTAGAACCCAGGTAAACCTGAGAACCCATTTTGATTCAAAAATTGGATTTTGATTTTGTATGTTTTGAGTGATTTCTGATGATTGGATGATGTTCATGGGATCCCTACGAGTCAAGAAGGATAAAAAATGAGAGGGCCTCGACGGTTTAACAACCTAGGAAGGGCGGTGGATGGTGGCCGGACTGTTTATCGATCGGGAAGGTAACTTCTAAACTTGGTTTTCTAGTTTTGATCATGTAGAATGATAGGAAAGGAAAGGACGAAGGTGTAGAAATTGAAAGGATGGAAAACATATAAAATATGGGTAAGTTATAGCCCTGGACCGGTCATGCTGGTTCGGTTGAATCGGCTGACCAATGAATTGGTTCAGACCGACTAATCGCGAGGAAGATGATGAACACTCCCCGGCGTGTGGGGGCATGTGGGGCACTGTTTGGGGATGAGGTCAACATATGAAATCATCCTTTTGATGTAATGAACATTTTGGGATAGGTTTCGAGTCGATCAGACAACGTTTCGATATAGTTCGGGATGTCTGAAGTTTTAGGATCGAGTTTAAAATATGTTAAGAATCCCGGAAAATTAGGGGGCTTGAATGAGAGATTATTGAAGTAGTTAGTAACCCTCTAGTATGATTTGGACAGGTTTGGGAGTCGCGGTGACGGTGAGTTGGCTCAGGAAGGCTTATGGTGCGCATATCGAGGCGCATAATGGACGGTCTGTGAGTGGACCTTGTTTTCTAAACTGTGATGTATGCATAACTGTTTTATATCGATGATTTGAGATGCCTAGAGTGCATATGATTGTGGTATTTAATAATCACGTATTTACACTTATTTCAAGATTTATGGTTTTAGACTGTGCTTATACATGCGGGTATTTCAATGATGGTTTGATGAACTGGTTTTGGATTTAGATATATGGAATTGGGCATGAGACCCATTTGAATTGGAAACCATCGGACTTGGAATCCATTCGATTTGATGAGAAATCGGGCTGGAGGCCCAATTGACTTATATGATCAGGTTGGAGGCCTAGTTGGTTATGATATCAGGCATGAGGCCCAGTTATGGTTTATAAATGTGATTTCGGGTCGGGGACCCCAAATGGGTTTGGATTTATGGATTTACGATGGTTTTATGGAAAACCCTGGGCATAGCCTTTTAAACGGTTTTGAGATGATTTATGATACCACTTGACAGGACCCATCCCAAATCCCCTGGATTATCGTGGGACGTGTCTGTTCCCGTCTGACACGAAGTGTCAGACAAGGGATAATTCCAACTTTAGTCTAAACGGGGCTTCTAGAGTGCGCCAGGATCAGAGGAGGAATGTGATGTCTCAGTCTCTGTTACAGCCCGCATCCGTGATCAACCTGAAGGGCATTAGAACTATTGAAAGCTGTGAGTGGATGAAACAAATAATTTAATTTAAAAACTCATTTCATAAGAAGACATTTATATCCTTCACTAAAAATCATGCATGCATTCGAAAACCGTTTAATTCAATCAAAGCCATTTCCTTCCTCAAATCATTAGGGCCTTAGCCCAAAATTGTAAAACAAAGTATATGGGAACTCAGCCCAAAATCAATCATATGGGAGCTCAGCCCAAAACCAAATCCGTAGGGACTCCACCCAAATCAAATCACGTAGGTCTCAACCCAAATCCAATACACGTGGGTCTCAGCCCAAATCCAATACAAGTGGGTCGCAGCCCAAATCCAATACAAGTGGGTCTCAGCCCAAAACCAATCCTCGGCATCCCTGATGCTTGACATCCTAGATGTCACAATTCACACCGTCACGGTTCCAAGCTACGCGTGCTACCAGGGTCTCAATCCCAAGTCTCCCCAAGGTCCACCCAAGTCAATGACCCGCAGATCAATGACCCTCTCTGGGGGGAGGTTTTATGACTACGCCCAAACTACGCATTAAATTAAACATGTAATTTGAGTGTTATGCAATTTAAACCTTTTTTTGTGTAGATGTAGTATTGGTAAATAGGGATAATTCTTAACCGGGAAAATTAGGGAACATTAATAATGTGTTAGTGGAAAAGAATAATGAAAATTAATGAATTAGAGAATAAAATAATAAAATAATAAAATAATAAAATAATCAAAGAATTAAATAATCAAAGAATCAATGAATTAAAGAATAGAGGAATAAGAGAATAAAGAATTAATAAATTAATGAATTAAATAATACAATAATAAAAGAATAAAGAATTAAAGAATAAAAGAATAAAGAATTAAAAAGCGGGGTTTTGGAGAGGTTTGTAATCATGCAAACAAGTAAAAGCATAAATAAACTAATCCCACTTCTATTCTAATTTATGTACAAGTGACCTTCTTAAAACACATATCTTACCAACACTCTAATAATTGCAAATATTAAAACAATCACGAAATTTTACCTTAATCGTCTTAATTACCTTCATACATTTTTCCATATTATAAATGCACCGACAGCAGCCGACACTTACAATATGATTTACCTTTTGTTTTTGACTGACTATGCCGACATGGATCAACATTAAGTCTCTTCAATTCTACTTTAAATGCACCGACATCGGATAAAACACTTAACATCAAATTGATGTATGAAGCACTAGAATGTATGAAATAACTAAAATTCATAAAGTAAGACACATGGAGATTGCATTTAACACTTACAAGTATTAGCAAGAAAATACCACACATATATTGAACTATAATCAAAAACAATAACAAAAATAAGAGTTTAAGTAAATGGAAAGTAATTGTTACACTTTCAAGGTGGATGAGGACAATGGATTGTTATTCACACGGCTCTCCGACAGCGGACGGAACCTTATGAAGATGGAGGAAATAAACTCGGGAAATATGGACTCAAACTCTAAACTGTGTATTGGAAATATTTGCCAAAGTTTCTCTTAAGGAATGCTCAAATGTGTGCTTCCAAGAAGTGTGCTTAACAAGTGAAATGAACCCCTATTTATAGGGGGAAAATCAAATTAAGCTCTAAAAAATAAATAAAAAAAAATTACAATAAAAATATTCAAAAGTGAAATGATGAGATTGGGTGGTTTTTGGGGAAAAGAAGTTAAAAAAAGAAAAGAAATGCTTGAAAAATAGCAAAGAAGAGGAGCTGTCAGAGTTACTGAAAAAGGAAGAGAGATTCGGCAGGGGCGTGCTGGAAAAGGGCGGTGTGGCCGGCAGGCGTGTGCTGGGGAGCAGGAGTTGTCGTCGGTAGGCGGGCGCCGAGCGTGAGAAGCTTGCTTCGGCAAGCGCGCGCCGAAGGGCTGTTGGAAGGCTGAAGCAGGCTTGTGCAGGCTTGGGCCGTGCGTGTGGGCTGGGCTGGAATGGGTCTGGCGCGCTTGGGTTTGTAAAATGGATTTGGGCTGCAGAAATGAATTGAAAATTAATTAATTTAACTTAATTTATATTTCCACCAAATTTCGTCCATAATTTCTTCGTTATAATTCCGATCGAGACGATTCTTTCGCCAAAATACTCCAAATTACAAACTTTATTTATTTAAACAAAAATAACACAAAAATAAATTATTTTATCTAATTATTTATTATTTTAATATTAAAAGTCAAGTATAAAGGGTATAAAATAATATAAAATAATGCTTAATTAATGACCTATCAAATACCCCCACACTTAAACTTTGCTAGTCCCTAGCAAATACTAAAACTAAACCACGAATTCAAAATAAGTAAACCCTTAACCATTTGTTTCAAAATTTCATTATTATCATGGAATAAAAGATTTTCACTTAAATCATTTAAGCATATGAAATTCAATAGTTAATACATGGTAATAAAATGCTTCAACAAGTAAGATAATGAGTAAATATGGTGAAATGGATCTCTGCATGAATAAGACAAGTATGAATCAACTCACAAGGATATTCACTCATAAATTCACTCAATTTTGTAAGGGTTTGTATTTGCACTCAAAATATGTGAGAATTACTCACATAATCGAAATGAAGTACTTTTTCAAAATTTCACACAAACAACTCAAGATAAAAACAAAACATACTTGCGCAAATGAACCAAAACCATAAGCTTACTCAAGTGATTAACTCAACTAATCAAAAATTACCATCTTAAGGATCATAAGGTCTTTATAAAGGTTGTAATGGGGCTAAGTTTAGAGGCAAGGAAAATATAGGACAAGTGGTGCTCAAATTCGTTCCAAGACTCAAAAGACTCCCAAAACGTATCATAACTTCCCAACCTTAGTGCAATGATGTCGGTAATCCATCTCTTTGAACATATGCCTAATTTCATCATGTTGGGCCTCAAATTCATTCTTTGTGTCGGATTTACGAATGTAAAGGACTTAACTCAAACATTACATAATCAAACCTTATTACCTTGATAGAAGCTTAATACTTTTTTTATTTTTTATATCAAGGTAATAACATGTGTCAATAATACAAATATTTGAGTAAGAAAATCCACATATTACACATAAAAAGTCTTTTCAATAACATCATTTTCTCTTTACACAATCTTTATGTCTTCAACCGAGTCCTTGGAACAAGGGTAAAGAATGTCTATACTAAGCTTAAGTGTTTAGATAATCATGGTGATGAAAGAAAGGCTTAATGTGGGCTCAAAAGGGTTAAAACTAAGGGGGTCGCAACTTGTGCGCACAGAATAGGGAACATGGATATTTGAATTTGTGGTGTTAACCCTAATGCCTTAATCATATGCAAAATCAGAGAGTTTATTGACTTAAAAGCTTTGAAAATCACATATAATAAGTTCTAGTACTCTAGAGCTCATTAAAAGCTATGGCAAGCAGTTATGAGGCATATGTATATCAATTTAAACAAAGAACTTATGAATCACTCATCAAAGACGTATATAAAGTTCTAAAGCTCACATAAGGTTCATATGATTCATACTTATTTTATCATGCTCGTTTATGTGCCAATTTACATGCATTATCTTTAAGTTATAACACTTAATCACAAAATATTAACAAACAAATTCAAGTTGTTGTGATCATCTTTATAGCCATAACATATTCATTTCCGTTCATTTATATCATTGACAAGTTAAAGGGCAACTTGATACTCGTAAAAACACTACGTTAAAACAAAAAGACTCAAGAAAGCAAAATTTTTTATTTTTTTATTTTTTTTATTTTTTTTATTTTTTTTATTTTTTTTATTTTTTTTCCCGTAAGAAAGACTTAATAAAACAATTTCAATTGCACAAATAAAAATTGTAAACCATTCCCCCACACTTAAATTCTACATTGTCCTCAATGTAGGAAAATACGAAGTAATTGAACATAGAATCAAAGTAAGGAAGATGATTTAAGAAAATGAAGTAAGAAAAACATAAACAAAGTAAAAGAGAGAGTGAAGGGTTGAAAGAAAGCAAATCTGTGTTGATGACTCCTTCACAACTCGAGAACACATTGGGTTACCTCCCAACAAGTGCTTGAAGTTTAATGTCCATCCAGCCTAGACCAAATTCTTCATTCTGTTCATCCGATGGGATGTCGCATCACTCTTTCTGACTCCACATCGTGTTCTCCAATTGCCTCGATGTAAGGCTTCAATCGGTGGCCAATGACCTTGAACTCTTTTCCCGTTTCAATGCTTTTGATCTGTATGGCTCCATGGGCAAACACATTGGTAACAATAAAAGGACCTACCCATCTGGAAAATAATTTACCTGGAAAGAGTCTAAGCCGGGAATTGAACAACAAAACTTTCTGGCCAATGTCAAACGTTTTACTCTTGATCTGTTTGTCATGAATTGCCTTAGTCTTTTCCTTGTAGATCAGAGTGTTTTCGAATGCATCATTTCGGATCTCCTCAAGCTCACTCAGCTGGAGCTTTCGATGCAACCCGGCGTCATCTAGCTTGATGTTGAAAGTCTTGATAGCCCACCATGCTTTATGCTCTAGTTCCACCGGAAGGTGACATGCTTTACCGTACACCAACCTATAGGGTGACATTCCTATAGGTGTTTTGTATGCCGTCCTATACGCCCAAAGTGCATCATCTAACCGTTGGCTCCAATCCTTACGATTAGGACCCACAGTTCGCTTTAATATCTTCTTGATCTCTCTATTACTGACTTCAGCCATTCCACTCGTTTGAGGATGGTAAGGTGTATAGACTCTGTGAGTGACACCATATCGTTTCATTAAAGCTTCAATGGCTTTGTTACAGAAATGACTTCCTCCATCACTTATTAGGACCCGTGGGATCCCAAACCTGGAAAGAATGTTAGTTCTGAGGAAGTCTGCAACAGTTTTAGAGTCATTAGTCCTGGTGGCCTTAGCTTCCACCCATTTTGATACATAATCAACAGCAAGTAAGATATAGAGATAGCCATTAGATTGAGGAAATGCACCCATAAAATCGATACCCCAAACATCAAATATTTCAACAGTTAGAACATAATGTTGTGGCATTTCATCTCTTCGTCCTAAGTTTCCTGATCTCTGACATTTATCATAGGCTAAGCAGAATGAATGTGCATCTTTAAAAAGTGTGGGCCAATATAGTCCAGATTCTAAAATTTTGAGTGCAGTTTTTCTAGATCCAAAATGGCCTCCACAAGTATGGTTATGGCAAAACTCTAGGACTGACCTATGTTCAATATCAGGGACACATCTCCTAATTAATAAATCTGCACAGTGTTTCCATAAATAGGGTTCATCCCAAACATAGTGCCTATCATGCTTCTTGAGTTTATCTTTTTGTGCACAGGAGAGGGTGGTGGGCAACTGCTTGGTGACTAAATAATTGACAATATCAGCATACCAAGGAGTACTTCCCTCGATTCTGAAGAGTTGTTTGTCTGGAAACATCTCTTGAATCACCACAGGATCTCTTTCATGTGCTATGCGACTCAAATGGTCTGCCACCACGTTTTCCACACCTTTCTTGTCTTTAATCTGGATGTCAAACTCTTGAAGAAGAAGAATCCATCAGATTAGCCTTGGTTTCGCTTCCTTCTTGGCTAGGAGATACTTCAGTGATGCATGATCAGTGTAAATAACGACTTTATTTCAAAGTAAATAAGAGCGAAATTTATCTCAAGCAAACACAATAGCAAGCAACTCCTTCTCGGTAGTGGTGTAGTTCATTTGAGCATCATTCAAAGTTCTGGATGCATAGTAGATGGCGTAGGGCTTCTTGTCCCGCCTTTGTCGGAGTACAACACCAACTGCATAATCAGAGGCATCGCACATTAGTTCAAAAGGTAAGGACCAATCCGGGGCACAAAGAATGGGTGATGTGGTTAAAAGATTTTTAAGCTTCTCAAAAGCTTCCTGACAGTCTGCATCAAAGACGAAGGGTGTCTCTTTCTGAAGCAATCGGCACAAGGGCCTTGTAATGTGGGAGAAGTCTTGGATAAATCTTCTGTAGAAACCTGCGTGACCAAGAAATGAACGGATCTCTCTCACTGAAGTAGGAGAGGGTAAGTGGCGCACAATATCAACTTTAGATTTATCAACTTCAATTCCTCTTTCAGATACAATATGGCCTAAGACTATCCCTTGTCTAACCATGAAATGACATTTTTCCCAGTTAAGTACTAGATTAGTTTCGACACACCTTTGTAAGATAAGTTCTAAGTGTTCTAAGCATGCATCAAAACTATCCCCAAAGACACTGAAATCATCCATAAATACTTCAATTATTTTTTCAACATATTCAGAGAAAATAGAAAGCATGCATCTTTGGAAAGTACCTGGGGCATTACATAAACCGAAGGGATTTCTTCGGTAGGCAAAAGTGCCAAAAGGACAGTGAAAGTCATTTTGTCTTGGTCATTTTGAGCGATACAGATTTGATTGTACCCGGAATAACCATCAAGAAAAAAGTAATAGGAGTGACCTGCTAACCTTTCGAGCATTTGATCAATGAAGGGCAAAGGAAAGTGATTCTTCCTAGTTGCTTTGTTTAGGCGTCGATAGTCGATGCAGACTCTGTATCCGGTCACTGTTCGCTGGGGCACTAGCTCACCTTCGCTGTTTGCAACAACTGTGACTCCACTTTTCTTCAGGACTACTTGGACGGGTGAGACCCATTTGCTGTCTGAAATTGGGTAGATGACACCACAGTCCAAGAGTTTGATGACCTCTTGTTTCACGACTTCCATCATCGGAGGATGGAGGCGACGTTGGGCTTCACGAGAGGGTTTTGCATCATCTTCTAGCAAGATTCGATGCACACAGGTTGTAGGGCTGATTCCCTTGATGTCTGACAGAGTCCATCTAATGGCCATCTTGTACTTTTTCAAGACCCGTACCAATCTGTCTTCCTGTGATTCGGTTAGTGCAGAAGACACTATGACGGGCAGAGTGTCGTCCGGGCCAAGATAGGCATACTTCAGGTGATCAGGCAAAACTTTGAGCTCGAGAACGGGGGCCTGAGCCACTGAAGGAGGAGTGGCATTAATACTAACTGGGAGTGACAAGGGTACCTGATGATTTACCATTACAGGGGCCTCATTTAGGGTCATGACTTCATCCCAAATTCGAGGCTCTAGTTCTTAATCCGTATCTTCAACCAAGGCGTCCCCCGATTGCTTTAGGCCAACTCCTTCCTGGATTATCATATTGAGCGTGTCTTCTCGAATTGAATCAAGATGTTTCTCTGCGAAAGAAGTGCACATGTCAACAGAAAAAGTAGTTTGAGTTGTGGAACTAGGGTACCTCATGGCATCAAAAATGTTGAAGCCAATTTCCTCTCCATCGACTTCCATAGTTAATGTACCATTGAATACCTCAATCTTCGTCTTAGCAGTTCTCATGAATGGTCTTCCCAACAACATTAGTGGAGCTTGATTCGTAGGGGAATCCTCCATGACTAGGACATAAAAATCAGCGGGGAAGATGAGCTGGTTAACCTGCACAAGAACATCTTCGACGTATCCCTTAGGATGCACATTAGAACGATCGGCTAATTGAATGATAACATCGTCATGCTGTAGTTTACCTAAACCTAGGGAAACATATAGTGAATATGGCATAACATTAATGGATGCACCTAAGTCTAGCATGACTTTATCAAAAGACTTGTTACCAATCACACAGGGAACAGAAAAACTCCCTGGGTCCTTCAACTTTGGGGGTAGCCGACGTTGGATTACAGCAGAAACTGTTTCACTCACCATTACAACCTCATTCTCCCTCGTCTGGAGCCTTGGAATGCATAAATCTTTCAGAAATTTTGCGTATTTCGGCACTTGTTTGATGCACTCGATCAAGGGCATGTTAATTTGCACCCTTTTAAAGATCTCTAAGATTTCCTCATCGGATTCACCCTTCTTAGATTTGGCAAGCCTACTTGGGAATGGTGCATGCACAAACGGGGAATTAGTAACAACCGAACTTGAAGGAATTAGGTTATTACCTTGTGTGTGGGTAGGTTGAATTGGCGCGTTGTGTCGTGGTGGTCTTAGTTGCCACCTTGTGCTTTTCAGCCTCAGAAACTGCTGGATCTGGCTCTATTTCTCCGAGCACTTTACCACTTCGAGTGATAATTGCATTCGCTTCAGGTCTTGCATGCGGGTTGGGTGTAGGTTGAGGTGGAAGCACCCCGCTAGCTTGGATCTTACCCATGAAGTCCACGACCTTGCCCATTTGGTCCTTGAGATCAGTTATGTCTTTTTGTTGATTTTGCTGACCTGTGACAAGAGCCTGAGTTGACGCCATTAGTGTTTGCTTCCCTTGGGAAAGAGCAGCCAGCATTTTATCATAATCAGGATTTGAGATGAAGAAATATGATTATTTGCATGATTATGAGAAAAGTTAGAAAATGGGACCGGGGGCCTTTGTTGCCATGTGGACCTTGGGAAATGGTTTGGGGCACGGTTTGGGCCGGTCAACGTGTGCTTAGGGTTTAGGACATTGTTCGGATATCTCCAACTATAACCTTGGGTCCTTGGCCCTCCTTGAAAGCCTCCAATGGAGTGTGCCATTTCAGTTCCGGAGTCTTCCTCCCTCGTAGTGTAGGGACATTGCTCCTCAAGATGGCCTTAAGAGCATATGGAACAAACTGGAGCTACCTGTTTCTTTAGTTCTAGCATATTCGAAAGCATAGAGGTGATCTTATCTAACTTAGAATCATTTATAGCATGGGAACTTACCTCATGTACCTTTCTAGAAATAGGATCGGCACCTTCGTATTGTGCATCATTGAGTGCACGGCTTTCAAGTAGTGCACGACCATCTACTAGGCTCCGAGCTAAGAAACTTCCATTAGCTGTAGCATCGAGCAGTCCTCTATCCCAACCCTTGAGTCCTTCGTAAAAGTAGGTTAAAAGATAGCCTTCTGTGATCCCGTGAGTAGGGCATGAAGCACAAAGTTCCTTAAACCTCTCGTAGTACTGGCTGAAATTCTCATCATGTTCTTTCTGCTTGATTCCAGTGATCTCTTTTCTTAAGACCGTAATCTTTGAGGCAGGGAAGTACTTGGTAAGAAACTCCTGAACCAACTTCTCTCAAGAGTCAATATGATTAGGTGGGAGACCCAAAAGCCATACCCGTGCTCTTTCTTCCAAGGACAACGGGAAATCTTTCAGCTTCATGATTTCCAAGTCCACATCATCCGGACACATATTACCAATGATGTATTGGAACTCCGTTAAGTGTTTGTGTGGATCTTCATTTCTGATTCCACGGAACCTGGGTAGCTGATGAAGGACTCCACTCTTAAGCTCAATATCTTTCTTGTTAGTTCTAGGCTCGGGATACTGGATGCAAAAGTTTGTAGTGCCATTTGTGTTTGCACATGTCTGCTCCCGGATACTCAGGTTTCGTGCCATGGCTATTGGTGTTCCGAAAGTCCGTTCTTCTTCTGAATTACTCTTCTCACTTATGGACTCGCCGATTATTGGGGATGGAGGTCCGGATGAGCAGGTTTGTGTAAGTGCGTCTCTGAATGTTGTGTTGCTTGGTGAGATGTCAAGTTGCCTTCTCAACCGATCAAGCTTAGATTGATGAGCGCGCATTCATAAGTTCGTACCTATATTAAAACAGAACACTAAGTTAGAAGGAAAGTATACACAAGTAAGTAACTAGTTGAAGTTAATTAAGACAAGATAGTTGTTACAAAAGTTAGGGTTAGTATTAGAAATATAAGTTAAAGAAATCATAATTAGCAAGAAAATGTGAGGTGTAACAAGTATGACTGCAAAAATTTAAACCGGAATTACATATACACCAGAAGAGATAATAAGAGTATGAGAGTAGAGATTTGCATAAAGTATCACATAAATGGAAACCAGAATTAACAGTAAGTCACGTTAATGGAAAGAAAGTGCACAAGTTCCAAATGCAAACTAATAATGCAATAAGTAGAGTTTTAGAGTGTCATGAATAACTTTCCCCTTCCGCTTCTCATAGTACTTTCCCGGGCGTACGTGCTTGTGCGTACTGATAACCACCATTCCACCATTCAACATTAATCATGGCCAGTTGAGATAGATGTAACGCGAGAAGTAAGGATAATTTCGAGAGCACCCCGAGGCTAGCTTGGCATATACTCCATTGGTGTTCCCTTTCTTAATCCAAAACTTGTCACCAGTCATAACTCTCCTAGACACCATGATCAATCTGAATGATGATTTAATGAATTACCAAACCTAAGTGTTTACGAACTCCGCCCCAACCTCATGTCCATAGATTCGAGTCTATGGTGTGTGGTGATGAAATCCACACATCATGAAGGGTTAAGGAGAAAGTAAATAAGAGGGGCACTACCTGTTCCCGAAAGTAAGATTTTGAAGAAAAAGGTGATTTGAAATTCATGCAACTCTAAAACACTTAATAGGAAACAATATTTACACTTGAGGAAATTCAAAGATAAATAAAGTTTCTTACTCCTATTTTTTTTCTTTTAATTTTTTATTTTAATTTTTTTTGTTTAATTTTTTTTTCATTTAAAATTTAAAGTTTAACAAGACATAAACAAACAAATAATTACATAAGAATAAAATAAGTGTAAACATAAAGTTAGTGAAACATAAAGTTGATGGAATAGAATTAATGGAAAAGAAAGTTAATGGAATAAAATTAAAGTTAATGGAATAAAGAAAAAGTGTGAATATAAAGTTGATGGAATAAAATTAATGGAATAAAGTGTAATGGAGTAAGGTATAATGGAATAAATAAAAGTAAGAGTAAGGAAAAGTGAATATGTACAATATGCATTTATGACAAGTCCAAATGAAATTAAATTATGAACATTTATGATCAAGTATACATTAGAGATTATGAATAAGTAAAATATGATCATTATAAGCAAAAAATAATAAGAACAAAAATAAGATGGATAAATAACATATAAACAAGTAAATAAAGGTTATAAACAAATATAATATTAACAAAAGTAAAATTTATAAACAAATATAATATGCACAGTTTATATACATACACTAACAAATTAAAAATGATTTTCAGTTTCCCCGGAAACGGCGCCAAAAATTGACTACGCCAAACTACAGATTAAATTAAACATGTAATTTGAGTGTTATGCAATTTAAACCCTTTTTGTGTAGATGTAGTATTGGTAAATAGGGATCGTTCTTAACTAGGGAAATTAGGGAACATTAATAATGTGTTAGGGGGAAAAAATAATGAATAAAAGAATAATGAATAAATTAATGAATTAGAGAATAAAATAATCAAAGAATCAATGAATTAAATAATTAAAGAATAAGAGAATAAAGAATTAATAAATTAATGAATTAAAGAATACAATAATAAAAGAATAAAGAATTAAAGAATAAAAGAATAAAGAATTAAAAAGCGGGGTTTTGGAGAGGTTTGTAATCATGTAAACAAGTAAAAGTATAAATAAACTAATCCCACTTCTATTCTAATTTATGTACAAGTGACCTTCTTAAAACACATATCTTACCAACACTCTAATAATTGCAAATATTAAAACAATCACGAAATTTTACCTTAATCGTCTTAATTACCTTCATATATTTTTCAATATTATAAATGCACCGACAGTGGCCGACACTTACAATATGATTTACCTTTTGTTTTTGACTGAATGCGCCGACAGCGATCAACATTAAGCCTTTATAATTCTACTTTAAATGCACCGACAACGGATAAAACACTTAACATCAAATTGATGTATGAAGCACTAGAATGTATGAAATAACTAAAATTCATAAAGTAAGACACATGGAGATTGCATTTAACACTTACAAGTATTAGCAAGAAAATACCACACATATATTGAACTATAATCAAAACCAATAACAAAAATAAGAGTTTAAGTAAATGGAGAGTAATTGTTACACTTTCAAGGTGGATGAGAATAGTGGATTGTTATTCACACGGTTCTCCGACAGTGGACGGAACCTTATGAAGATGGAGGAAATAAACTCAGGAAATATGGACTCAAACTCTAAACTTTGTACTGGAAATATTTTTCCAAAGTTTCTCTCAAGGAAAGCTCAAATGTGTGCTTCCAAGAAGTGTGCTTAACAAGTGAAATGAACCCCTATTTATAGGGGGAAATCAAATTAAGCTCTAAAAAATAAATAAAAAATAAACAAAAATTACAATAAAAATATTCAAAAGTGAAATGATGAGATTGGGTGGTTTTTGGGGAAAAGAAGTTAAAAAAAAGAAAAGAAATGCTTGAAAAACAGTAAAGAAGGGGAGCTGTTAGAGTTGCTGAAAAAGGAAGAGAGATTCGGTAGGGGCGTGCTGGAAAGGGGCGGCGTGGCCGATAGGAGTGCGCTGGAAAGTGGCCTGCAGATCGGTAGACGTGCGCTGGGGAGCAGGAGTTGTCGTTGGTAGGCGAGCGGTGGACGTGAGAAGCTTGCTTCGGCAAGCGCGCGCTGAAAGGCTGCTGGAAGGCTGAAGCAGGCTTGTGCGGGCTTGGGCCGTGCGAGTGGGCTGGGCTGGAATGGGCCTGGCGGGCTTGGGTTTGTAAAATGGATTTGGGCTGCAGAAATGAAATGAAAATTAATTAATTTAACTTAATTAATATTTCTACCGAATTTCGTCCATAATTTTTTCGTTATAATTCCGATCGAGACGATTCTTTCGCCAAAATGCTCCAAATTACAAACTTTATTTATTTAAAGAAAAATAACATAAAAATAAATTATTTTATCTAATTATTTATTATTTTAATGTTAAAATTCAAGTATAAAGGGTATAAAATAATATAAAATAATGCTTAATTAATGACCTATCATTTTAACTTCTAACAATCCTACTCCTATGTCACTATACGGACCGGTCGCTCCGTGCAAGAACCCCTCGCAGGCAATGCCCCGTGACTACTCCAGGATACTACGAGACGTTTGGAGGTGACAACTCGCCACTCTAGGATACTACAGGACGTCTGGAGGGTAATCGTTCATGAGGATGGTATATGGAAAACCTTGGGCATATCCTTTTGAACGATTTTGAGATGATTTATGAAATGGTTTTCCATATACCATTCGCGTGAACGGTTACCCTCCAGACGTCCTGTAGTATCCTGGAGTGACGGGTTGTCTCCTCCAGACATCTCGTAGTATCCTGGAGTAGTCACGGGGCATTGCTTACGAGGGGTCACTACACGAAGCGACCTGTTCGTATAGTGACTCAGGAGTAGGATTTCCAGAGGTTAAAACCTCCCTCTAGGGAGGGTCATTGATCTGAGAGTCATTGACCTGGGTGGACCCTGGGGAGACTTGGGATTGAGACCCCGAGTGGCACGCATAGCTTGGAACCGTGATGGTGTGGATTGTGACATCTGGGATGTCAGGCATCAGGGATGCCGAGGATTGGTTTTGGGCTAAGACCCACTTGTATTGGATTTGGGCTGAGACCCACATGTATTGGATTTGGGATGAAACCCACGTGATTTGATTTGGGCGGAGTCCCTACGGATTTGGTTTTGGACTATGCTCCCATATGATTGGTTTTGGGCTGAGTTTCCATATACTTTATTTTACAATTTTGGGCTAAGGCCCTAATGATTTGAGGAAGGAAATGGCTTTGATTGAATTAAGTAGTTTTCAAATGCATGCATGCTTTTTAGTGAAGGGCATAAATGTCTTCTTATGAAATGAGTTTTTAAATTAAATTATTTGTTTCGTCCACTCACATCTTTCAATGGTTTTAATGCCCTTCAAGTTGATCACAGATGCGGGATGTAGCAGAGATTGAGACATCAACCTCCTCCTGCGATCTTGGCTCTACTCTGGAAGTCCCGAACGGGCTGAGGTTTGAGTTATCCTTTGTCTGACACTTCGTGTCAGACAGGAGTATGGCACATCCCACGTTAATCTAGGGGGAATTTGGGATGGGTTGTTACAGTGGTATCAGAACGGGTTGGCTCATATGATACTCTGATACCAAAATGGTATCAGAGCGAAGTTGTCGCTATTCAAACAAACCATGTAGCTCTTGTGGTATGTGTAGGTCGAGGATGTGATGTCTCTGCGGTGGTAACAGCTCGTCGTCAACTTGATAATTAGGGTGAGAGTATGAGGTTTCAGTGGAATCGAACCCTGATTAGATTATGTTTGGCACGAGGTGTGATTAGATAATGTTTGGCACGAGGTGTGATGGTTTAGGGTTCGATTGGCATGAGATGTTGCGTGGTAGTGAGATTTGGTCCTGAGTTGGCGCGATGTGCATGGGGATCCAAAAACTTAGAGCCGTAGTGTTACTGATGGACACTGGGTGATGCCAAGTTCTTATGGGCCCAACGGCGAGAAGCCGTAAAGTTACGAGTAGATAAGGTTCTTAGATTGTGGTTACTAGGTGGTTGTGTACCAGTTAACCCCGTGTGATGACTTTTCGGAGTCGAGAGTGATGGATCGCTCGAGATGGATGTGCTGCAGTGAGCAGCCGGGTTTGTGATAACCCTAGTTTGAGATTGATTGTACAAGTTACTAGGAGTGTGGTACTTGTGGACCGGATCCTGAAGTAGACTGATCGGTGGATTTTACGTGTTGAGTGGTTGGTACCTGTGGTGAGTTGACCGCATGGATATGAAGTCTCGATAAAAGAGTATTTCTGGGATTAGTCTGCACATGGTGGTGGTAAACACCACTATCGATAGATGTGGATGAGTCTTATCGAGTTGGATAGGCTCAAGTTACGGTGACGATTGAGTCGATGGGATTCGCCAGTCGTGACGTTGATACGGAGGTACGTGAGTGACGCACAGTACGAGCAGTGGTTTTAGGAGTTAGCTCAGTTACGACTGTACGATCACAGAAGGAGATGAGCTTTGGGCACTGGCGAGTGTGCCACGCTACCTAAGGGGAGGTGACAGAGATGAGCGAGAGATGACACAGATGATGTCGGGCATCACCAATATGGTGATCACGTATTGATTGGTGGACCCATGATTGGCTTGGGGTCCGTAAACAAGGGAAGTTGTGTAACGACCCGTCCTAGAAACTAGGGTTAAGATATGGATTAAGATGGGATTAGTGAGCTTAAACGGTGGTTAGTTGGTCTCGTTGGGGTCGTTAGGGTAGAATGACGATTTTGGCCCTGGTTTGGGCAAAAAGTTAACTTTTAGGACATTACGATTCCGTAGACAGGTGGTACAACCGATTCCGACATCCGAGGAGAGAGTTATGATGTTCGGAAAGTTGAGGGCATAATCGTAATTTGGCTAAATTAAGGGGGAAAGGTTGACTTTCTGTACGAACAGGTTTTGGTATGTTGACCTAAGACCGTTAGATAGATCTCGTTGTCCTGAGTTCGATGACAGGCGGCACATATTCATCGGACGTACGATGTGGGAGTTACGGGTCTAGAAAGGTAGTGGCAAAACCGTAAATTTTGGTTAAAACAGAAGGGTATTTTGGTCTTTCTGCACATTTGGATTTGTGCAAAAGAGAAGGACAGATGGAGGGCTGAGATTGAAATAGATGTGAGGGAGTTGAGGGATTGGTGACACGTGTAGGGGTTCTGGTTGGTTCTGGGACGAACGGTCCAATTATTTGGGGCTGAGTGTGTTGTGTATGTCGTGTGTGTGTGTGTGTGTTCGAAGAACAAAAACAGAGGCTGGGGAATTGAGAGAAATTGGACGGTGATTGTGTGTGTTTGTGTGGAATGATGGGGGGATGAGTGATCAGAGAGTGAGTGGGAGGTAGTGAGGAGATTTGGAGGTGTGGTGACTGTGTGTGAGGGAGTTGGGAGCCACGGGAAAATAGTAAGGAAAGCAGGGAGGAAAACAGAGAAGTTGGGTGGTGGTGTAGCCGTGATCGATCAGTCGAGGCCAACGGAGGTGCTCAGAGGACGGAGGAGGACAGGAGGAGCTACTGCCTCATGGCTGAGCTCACGACGGCGACAGGAGGCAGGTAATTTCTTGTTTTCCCATTCGATGCTCTGTTTTTCCGTCGAAGGTCAAAGTGGAATTCGTGGCTTTAGGGATAGAATCGAAGAAGCTAGGGAGGTCTAGGAGACTCAGTAGGGTTCTAGGTTTCGGCTGGTTGTGCTGCCGTGACGGGGAGTGCACGGTGGAGGCTGGTATGACAGAGGTGCCCTGTGTGCCCTGTTTTTCTGTTTTGCTTCAGACGTAAAGTCGTGAAGTTTGGGGTATAGTCGACAGTTTTGGTGAGTTGGGTGAGGTTTAGGATGGTCCTAGGAAGAGTTTGGGCTAGCCACCGTGACGGGAGAAGACCTGGGTGTAACGACCCGTCCCGAATTCCGGGATTAGTTTAGTGACTAATCTCGATTAGTGAGGTTGAACGGTGCTTAGTAGGGCGGAATCGGACAAATTGTGCAAAATGACCGTTTTGCCCCTAGTCGTGGGCAAAATGTTGACTTTTTGATCGGGCGGTTAAATGGACTTTAACCGATGACCGTGACGTAGTTCGGGACGTCACGAGTTCATAGACAAGTGGTGTCAAATTCGAAACAAGTAGTTTCAGTCATTCGACGGGGTCGAATGTAGTCATTGCGTTTTGAGTACCAGTGGTACGTTTGGGTGTAGACAAGTTTTGTCTAAGTAGTTGGTGTACGGGTGTACACGTGTTGCGTGGTCGATTCCACTTTCCGCGGGGTGTTTGTGGAATCAGGATAGTCGAGTTTCGAGAGCGAAACTTATTAAGGAGGGAAGTACGTTGAGATTAGATCGGTTGGAATTTCGAGGACGAAATTTATTAAGGAGGGAAGATTGTAACGACCCGTCCCGAATTCCGGGATTAGTTTAGTGACTAATCTCGATTAGTGAGGTTGAACGGTGCTTAGTAGGGCGGAATCGGACAAATTGTGCAAAATGACCGTTTTGCCCCTAGTCGTGGGCAAAATGTTGACTTTTTGATCGGGCGGTCAAATGGACTTTGACCGATGACCGTGACGTAGTTCGGGACGTCATGAGTTCATAGACAGGTGGCACGTTCGATTCCGACAGTCGTAGAGAAAGTTACGGTGTTCGGAAGTTGAGGGGTATTTTGGTAATTTGGCTTATTAGGGGCCAAATGATGACTTTTTGACCGGGAGGTCCGATGGGCGAGGGCCAAGGACCGTTACGTAGGTATCGTCGATACGAATCCAACGA